>CM023481.1:95459805-96059805 GCA_013339685.2 Hyalomma asiaticum
GACAAAACAAAACAAATCGAAGCACGTGCCAATGTTAGAGGCAGTTTGTGCCAACCTTTGTCGCAACGTTCGCGGCAGCACCAACGTGGCAAAACCAACGTCGAGAATTTTTCCATGCGTTTGAGATGCAGCTGGTGGTCTGGCGAAGTTTTGGTTAGGTTTTACCACTACTTGCTAGCTTATCCACTTTGACTGCATATTTGTTATAGATTCAGGCAATTTTGGCTAATGTGTAAAACATCCCCTGGCCAAGGGCATTTCCCATGGTCAGCACCTCTGCCTCTGGATGATTTGTCTTTGGATTCTTTTTTCCGCAGTGGTGTTAGCAGCATCACAGTCACACTTTTACAATCCATGGGGGAACGATCCGACAGAACAACTCGAAGGCTGTCCAGGCAGAGCTTCAGGCTATGGCTCCTCACTTGCAGTGACGTCCATCCGATCAGCGACGTCCATCTTTTTGGAAGAAGTGGGCTGGTGTCTAGGTCATCAGACCGGACGTATGTTGCAGACCTTCTAAAGTGTAAGTCATTTGCGTTCGCTTAGGTGAGTGCATTCATACCGCCTCATCTTGCATAAACCAAAGGAATTGTCGTGGAGCTCACTCTCGACTGACTCCAACTGAGAGTCTGGAGAAGGTGTCAGGTGCTGGGGTTATACATGTATACAAATTTGACCGACTAGTAAATGGAGAGAAATTTCTTTCTGAATCAATTATAGCTGCGTTTGCTAGTACGTCCTGCCCATCACAGCTGCAAGTGTGGCCACTGATTTTCCAAGTTGAGCGACTAGCTTCTCGTCCTCTCCAGTGTCGCAGTTGTGGGCGTTCTGCCATAGTGTAGGAGGCTGGAAGTTCACGCTGCCGCGTATATGGTGACGATCATTCCCCTAATGAGTGCTCTGCAATCTAGAAGTGCTGCTTCTTTGGTGGTAACCATCCAACTGATTACTCAAACTGTCCATCAACAACATATGAAATGAAGGTGCTGGAAATAATTGACAGGCAATGATGTTCTCGGCTTGAAGCTATTGCAGTTATTAAAAACAAGGCCTTTGGACATGCTGGTGTTGCGTGACGCAGCATATATTAAATGAAACACAGGTATTGCAACTTATCGAGGCAACAGTAGAAAAAGCAATGTCAAAAGCTATGGAGCACATAATTACAAGTGTAACGGACAGTCTTGCACAGGTATTTGCTTAACAAATGTCTCAGCTGTTTTCAAGAACTGCTCCGCCAGTCACCAAGCCGACGTCTAGTGCCACGGAGGAAGCATGTTATTCAGGCCCACAGCGGAAACCTTCAAGAGACCAAAAGTCCGTTAGGCTGGAACTTTGTGTTTTACATCAGAGTGCGAGGATGACATGGACATTTGTCATGACAGGAGACGTGAGAAGCGAACTGGATCCTCAGTAAAATCAAGTGGCTCCATTTCGAAAAACCTAAAAGGGTATCTCAAACCGTAACCTGGTCATCAAAGAAAGTATAGTGGAGACGGCTGTAGGAGAAGTAATCAGAGGTCCCAATTAGGGTTCTTTGAAAGTATTGCAGTGGAATTGCCGTTCTTTGCTTTCAGCCTCAACATATCTATATTATTTATCAACTGAATTTAGCCTTTAATAATATGGCTAGATACTTGGCTTACTCATGATAAAGATGAATATATTAAGATTGATTGATTGATCAATTTAAAACTCTTTGGAGGTCCTGAAGAACTGCGCGTTTCTCCTTCAGTTGTTCAAAGGGAAGGAGATAGCGTCCTTTCCAAATGAAAAAAAGACTTCGTTTTGCTGGTGACTTCAACTCAGATCATGTTTCCTGCGGATTTAGAATTCATTCTTGTGTTGCCTTGTTGTGGGATTGGATGACAGATAATTATCTTTCCTCTAGAAATTTGAAACAGCCTACCTTAATTCGCAGGCAATCACGCTCAGTGTTAGACCTCATCTTTTCTAGCAGAAATATTACTGTAAATCCTTGGCAAACAATTGATTTCGTTTCAAGGACTGATCACCTTCCTGTGTATTTTGAAATTATTTCCTCCACTAGAGCAGCCGTAAAACAGCAGAAAACATTAAATAATTATAAAAAGTTTAATGATTGCTTGTATTCTCACACTAATGTCCTTTCCAGCGGAGATGACAAAAGACGTGTGATGATTTCCTCAGATCTAGAGATGTCGAAAAAGTGCTCCGAATTTGTAATTGATTTCGCTTTAGCTAATTACGATTAACCTAACCACTGGTGCAATACTGAGTGCACAAGACATTATAAACCCTTTTCATAAACTGCAAGCTAGCTTTCCTGCAATGTAGCTTGCCCTACTAATGGTGGCATTGGCCATCCGGCAAACAACGTGTGCAAGCGCAATTTGCTTGCGATAGGGCATGTAAAATGTCGACGCAGCCCTTCTGATACGAACATCCCCAAAAAACTGGTTTGCAGCATGTGCAACTTGAATTTTAAGAGCATTTAAATAAAGGCAGCTGTCACCATTAGTAGGGCAAGTTGCATTGCAGGGAAGCTAGCTTTACAGTTTACGAAAAGGGTCTATAGGAGGAGGAAAGCAGTATGGAAACACAGAGCCTTCAAAATTGGAAAGTTTATCAGTTCATTGTGGCAACAATCAAACACAATGTTTCTCGTCCGAAAGAGGGGCATGAAAAAGAACATTTCAAATACCTGTCAAATACCGAAAACAAACTTTATTTTGATGCCTTCGTTTGAGAAAAAGAACCCTACTGCGAATAAATGTAGGTTCGGTAGTTTATACCTCACAAGAAATGCAGGATTCCTTCGAACGCTTGGCTCAAGGAATAGAAAACCGGTTCACAACGCAGGTTCAGAATTCTCTTTTCACACTGGTGGTCACAGACTACGGAGAGATCCTCTGCAGACCTAGACCAGCTTGTGTTGAGATTATGAAATTCAGCACCTGGCCCAAACTGGATTACAAAGAGTATGCTAAGGACATTATATGTGGACTCTCCGGATTATCCTTCAGAGCTTGTCAATTATTCTCTTAGGAATTCATGGCTAACAGGTCAATGGAAAATAGCTAAAACTATTCCATTACCTAAAAGCAAGGGGCAAGCTACATTCTCGACAACATAAGAACGAATGCATTAACATCAAATGTAGGGAAGCTTATTGAAAGGGTTCTGAATGCTCATATAATAGAAATCATTAACGAAAAACAATTCTGAGTACATGTCAGCTTGGATTTTTTAAAATGGAACGCACATCTGGATCAGGAAAGTCGAATTAACATTGCCTGGCAAAACAGGCAGTATGCGGCGTTGGTGGTGCTAGACATATGTAAAGCATATGACGGAGTTGAACACGCTATTCAAATAGAGCGATTTTGGTACCACAGGTTCCCAGACTGTATCGTAGCATGGGTTGCGGCATTCATAAGGGAAAGAGAGCTTTATTGTTTTCAAAGTGCGCACTCTCCTTGTAAAAACAAACATGATAGGTTTTCTGCAGTGTTCAATACTTTCATTAGCATTTTTTAACGTCTTAATGAGCACTATTCCAATTCACCAAAGGGCAAAAACTTATTTATGTGGTGGTGACATTGTCTTTTTGCTATGCACAGCTACATTCACTACCTTTGCCATATAGTGCAGACATATTTAAGGAAACTTGAAATGTGGCTGGATAAGTTGAACGCCATTAGTCTGCTATTCTGGTATTCCCCGTGAAAGACTCTGCACATTTCGACCAATTATAAGCTTCAAGACATGTGTCAAGTGGAATCAATAAGATATCTCGGTGTTATTTATAACGAAAGCTTCAAGTGGCAGCCGCATATTGACCATGTGGAAACTAAGGGCGTGGCTGCGATGGCATACTGCGTAAGTTAAGGAATTGTAGATCTGTAATGGGGGCAGAACCACTTTTGCTGGTACATAAAATATATGTGTGGGGTCCAGTTTTAAAATTTTGCTGTGCACTATTTTCTGATGCACTAGCATACAATACAAACTCCAGCCACTTGTTCCATTAGAGCGAGAGGCGTTTGGCCGTACTTAAGCCTTCCAAAATACGTTGCAAATGCTGTGTTATACCCGAAAGCACGAGTGTCACTTTTTATAAGCCGACTTAACATTTTAACAGTGCAGATATTATGAATTTCCCTCAAACTGAGATCAAATAACTTTCCTATCTCATCTAGATTTTTTCTCTGTGCCCTGGCTGTGGTTTCAAACTCCGCAAATTATATTTGTTCAGAAACTACTGAAAGCATTAAATGTAGAGATTGGCAATGTACTTACCTTGACTACACCGCATAATTGTCCAGGCAAATGTGTATGATCACATATTTCCAAATTACTTGAAATTATTACTGTACCATACCCTAAAAGGATTGTTACAAGATCACCTAAGTACTGTGCTGACAAAAGTGGTTATTGGAACAGATTGATCGCAAAGCAAAGAACGCACTGGAGTAGGAATCTTTTGTCCGGAACTCCGGTGGTATTTCTCATTATGGCTACCTATTTCTTTCCAATATTTCTTGCCGAATTATTGGCATAATGCTAGCTTTAGACAAATTAATTCCTACAATTAAAGTGGTTGCTATACTGACTAATTCATTTTGTGTGTGCTCTTTTGTGTCTGCGCCTGGGGACCCACCTGCATCCAAGATCTCTGGTTTGCTAGCTCTTGATCCCCTAAAATTTATTCAATTAATCTGGGTATCTGGCCACAAAGGTTTGTTTTTAAAATCAAATGGCCAATTCCATACCAAAGGCATCACTTTATTCACCTATAATCCGGGTCCTACCACCAAATGCACACTTAACAGCGGCGAGATTTCGCACACTTGCAAAATGATTCTCAGATCCAGTATTGACGGCTTCTACAGACTACAAACATCTATTATTCACCTGGCGTAGGGGATTATGCACCACAAAGGAGATGGAAGTTGCCATCATAAAACTACATTGCCCAATTCCCCCCGTGAATATTTGATTGCAGAGGTCTGGTATGGTTGCTTCCACACTGTGCCCCTTCTGCAATGAGGAAACGATTTGGCACTTTTTTATAGCTTGTTTCTACGAAAAAATCCAATGAAAGAATATTATCGAACCAATTATTCACCAACTAGGCATTGAATATACTGAAATGACTATGCTTTCGTTTGAAGGGTTCACGTTTGGGTACAGCCACAAGGATATGTGTTTAGCATTAATGAAATTTCTAATTGAAACCAAACAAATTTTACCTCAATTTTCATCATTTGCGCCTCACCATACCACAGATATGAACATATTCTTTTAATTCAAAACAGTCTTGGCCAATCGCCTGTATTGGTATGTGACAACTTGCAGATGAGAACAAGAAAAAGAAAATGAGGCAGTTCAGCGTTCGAGCAAGCAGTCCGATCCGGGGAGCCTGACGACGTCCTCTCGGCGCTGTTCTATTCCTGTATTCTGGCTGCGCAACTGGCCCAGGGACGAGGCGAAGTGTCCGCTATTCTGGGTACTGCCGTTCCTGACAGCAGGCCCACTGGTGAACCAGACCTGTACTCTTTCTGTATGGCTGGCCTAGGGATGAGCTGAGGTGCCGCTGCTCTGGCTGTTGTTCCTAGCAGCTGCTCCCGTTCCGGTGTACAGTCGACTCTCGCTACAACGAACGCCGCTTCAACGAAATTTCCGGTACAACGAAAAATTCTCGGATCCCCGTAAGCGGTCTATAGGAGTCAATGCATAAATATGCTCGCCACAATGAACACATTCTTTTGTGCCGTTTCGCTTCAACGAAATTTGACGATGCAATTCCAGTCTCGAAAATTCAATTTGCTATGCAGTAAGCACAATCTGAAAGATTTTGGTGCATTTCGGAAGATAAAAATGCGTCTACAAAGTCGAAATCGCGTGTTGGCACCACCAGAAACGGCCGCTGTTGATTGCGTGGTTGATTACCGATGTCTACTGATGCCGCCTACCGATGCCCATCGAGATAGCGCGCGCGACCGCCCTTCTCCCACCGGCGCCCCTTTTGGTCCTTCGCCCGACGAAAGAAGGGCTGTGCGTTTCCTCTCTGCCTGAGAAGCAAGCGACGGCAGCTATCACACGCGCGGTACGATGTTATCGCATTGTTCAGTTCGTTCGGCGGAGACGGCCGGGTCATTTCATCTCTGCTTCAGCTGCGTTCGTCCCCAGCGTTAGCGCGCTTTCACTCGCACGTAGAACATACGATGCGTAGGCGGTGTTATCGAGTTGAACTTTGTACAGAAAAACGGTGACTGCAAAAACCCGCTAACAGTGTCCATATCATTGCAATAACTCCTCCACCAGGGTCGACAACTTTATTTTTTTATGGTCCAAGCACCCCCCCCCCCCCGTTAAGTAACCATATTTACTCGAATCTAACGCGCACCTTTTTTCCGATAAAACGCGTCCGAAAATCATACGTGTGTTAGAATCGAGTGCGAATGAACGACAACGTTACCACGTCGCCGTCGGCATCAAAATGGCCGCCTCATGCGTGCTTCGGGCACTGTCGAACGGTCACCGGTGAAAAACGAACTAGCGACGCGGCGGTCTTTGGCGCGCATAGCTTCTGTAGTTCCTATGTTGCCGCACATGATGTGTAGGCCTGCGCACATGATGCATAGACCGAAGATACCGAGCCGGCTTGGCCGTCTTGCGGCCAATCAAAGTCGCTACGTCGCCGATGCAATCTCTGAGACGCCCAGCCGCAGCAGCTTTCGGTAGCGTTCGCGGGCGGCCGTAACGGGGGAAAAGATGCTTCTCATCACCGCACTCAAAACGGCTCATCATCGAATTTCTCCCGTGCGCTGCATGACGTCCGAGATTGCATCGCGGCAATCTCTGAGACCACGCCCCTGCGCAGCACGCATGGCAGCATGCGGCAGTGAGCCTGAGGGAACTGCGACAGCACGGAGGAACGCAGCTCTGCGAGGATGTTACCGCCGCTTGCACGCGGATAGGCCCGGCAACGTGCGGCAGTTTTGTCGGGACGCAGGAGTTATGAATCGGCGTGCCAAACGTCTTCGAGACAACGCGGATCAAGTGAAGCGGGAAAGCCACACCACGGCCGTTCGAGGGACTGCAGGGGTCCAAAGTCGGTCTGTTTATTGTGCGAGTCCGTTCATTACGCGAGTATGTCATTTGTTTTTTTGAATGTGACAAGGTTGATTACTAAGGACTTTTTTTTTCAAGGGTGCTCGTTACAATCCATGTTTCACGTTTTTTGGTCCCGGGAAACGGGTGTGCGTTACTATCGAGGGCGCAGTAGAATTGAGTAAATACGTAAATCTCCCGGATTCTGTTTCTCTAAACTTGCCAGGTATGGTTTCAGTACTCGTGGTTTCTGAACCCTTCTGACTACCGTCGTGACGCCGCGTGCCGCGCGCAAGATTAAGGCATAAAAGTTTCATTGTTCTACCAGCTCAGGTCAGTTATATTTTTTCGATTTCACTACAACGAAATTTTCGCTTCAACGAAATTTTTCCCGCGCACCGTCAATTTCGTTGTAGCGAGAGTCAACTGTACTGTGGGTCAGTGTTCCAGCTGGCTTTCCAAGTGGGTAGCCAGGCTTTTGTGTACCGCTGGGGCAAGTGTAGCAGCTGGATCGCCTGGGCTGCCGGACTACCATAGTGGCTCCCACTGCTTCTGCGGCGGCTCGAAGCTGTGCCGTATCGTTGTGAGACACTTGAGGACGACTCCAACAAGCCGGACAACGTATCATCAAGACTGCACCGGCGCGCCGACAGCCCGCAACGCAAGAAATACACGGCGAGAGACGTTCATTTTTGAGACGTTATTGAGTGTCTTCGTCAGGTCGCTGTCCTGACGAAGACAAGTCCACTTGTTGAAATGTTGGCTCCTGTGACATTCCCTGTTCTCAATCGTTTTTAGCGATCCGTTCATAGATCCATAGAACATCATGTGTTGGCACCAGCACAGTTGTGAAACCACGATCATGTCTAAGATAACTATTAGGACTGCACCTATATTAGTTTCGTATATGACATCTCATTCAGGTATCTACTGTTGCTTTACATATATCTTGGTCTTTGTGTGCACTCATGTTTCGATTAAGTCTTCGATGAGCGGTCCTAATCGCACACCATCACAAGTTTACTTATTGTCAGAGTGACTTAGGTTTCTGCGTCAAGATGTACTACGCAGTAAATACCTGAAATGTGTTGCCAAAGGAGCGTGCAACCAAGAGAGCCTGTGACAGCGCGGCGAGCACGTGATACAGGCATATCGTTTGTAGACAGCCAAGAGTGGGGATTGCCCCTTGAGCAGCGCCTGGCTTGAGGTGTTGTCGTGCCCAATTTTAAGGCAAATCTTGTGGGCCTAGCGTGGTGAATCCCCTCCTACTGGGTAGTAAGTTTCGATTCTTTTAAAACAGGGTGGATGAAGGTGTCTTTTAGTGTGCCAATCTGTTTAAAGACATGGAATGTTCCTGGCCAACCTTGAATCATATAAATTTGATTCCTGGAAGAGAAACCGCGGTGAAGGCATTAGCTTGGTGCGCATGGCTCGAGTTTAATGCACGGAACCAGAGACTGGTTGTTGTAGCTGCAGCCGCTCCAACTGAGTTAATGAAGTTCAACTTTTTAAAGGTTGGTGACGCTCTGCAAAATGAATACTTTATGCTGGGAATTTTATTTGGACAAAAACTGAAACTGTGTCAATCATGTATAAGTTCACAACTGAGCAACGTGACTGAACACCCCATATAATTAATCATACAGTATTTCTCAATATAAGATTGATTTAACCCTGTACAAAACAACTTTAATTGAAGTGAGAAAGACTGCAAAATCAATGCATGGTGACACCACCTTATATTTTTAGCGGAAGTGTCATGACAAAAGATGTTATATATTAGCCATAAGTGGACCACTCATGGCATACACCTGTGCACATGAACTAATTCATTTTTACTCAAATAAGTGGACTGATGTCATCCTCTTTATACTTCTGTGGATCACTCAGTGCTCATTTAAATGTGAAGTCTTCTTAATTAAAGCGTTACTTGCGGAGTGTAGCCTCTTTTACTAGCGCTGCAAGCAGCCTTTAATGAAGCCTATTATCTGTCATGATTATGCAGGACTCTGTCAATTAAAAGCATCCTTTGATGACCCCAAGAAATCAAGCAGAAGGACCTCCTGATGTCATTGCGGGTGAGAATCTTGTCAGAAAAAGGATATTGAGATTGTGCTATCTCTCGACAAATAATTTTTCATGTCTTATAAACTATAATTCATAGGCTTATTGGCTTGGTTTCAGGGTGCGGCAAATAGCACTTTAATTGTAGCACCCAATGTGGAGGGCCGAGCCCACTGTCAGAATCCAGAGGAACTTTAACAGATAATGTAGATGAAGAATTTAGTGCCTAATAGCTTCTAAGAATGTTGTTGCGATAGTCACTGCTGGCTGTTACAAAGTGCCACTCCTAGGGTAAAAATGCGAGTAATAGATGCTAGTTTTTGGGAGATGTATGTTGCGTAGCTATGCTAAATAACATATAGTTGTATTCCTACCTGTACAAACTGCCAAAATGGACCTACTTAAGAATAGGTTCGTCTGAATGGGGTTGTATTCAAATTCCATGCGAAAGCGCAAGGTTACTACCCTGAATCTTGCTGAGCACATTTTCTTGTCTATGAAGCAATATTATTTCCAAGTTTATGTTGATTAACTCCGCTTGGAAGGTGAAATCAGTTTGGTTTGTATTCACAGACTTATTGCTGTACAGTCACACCTCGTTAATACGTACCCGCTTAATGTGTAACTCCGGTTTAAACGTAGTCGCGAAGATTCCCCCACCCAGTCCCCATTGAACCTCATGTATTGGCTGACCGCTTAAGCCGTAGTCGCTTGTTGCATTACATACGGTTAGTACGTACCATTTTCTTGTTTTTATATGTTCACAGGCAGAAAATCAGCAAAATTTCACTTGCGCAGACATTCGATTCACGAGCGGCGACGACCGGACTAAAATTGTCAGCGATAGTGACGTCAAAACCTGGCCACGTTGACGTATTTTCTGTTCGTATGGCTGTTGCCGATCGAAGCGCGCAAAAGTATGGCCTTTGAAATTCGTAAACTGCAGCGATAGTGACGTCAAAACATGGCCACGTTGACATATTTTCTGTTCGTACGGCTGTTGCTTATCAAAGCGCGCAAAAGCATGGCCTTCGGGATCGCCACGTAGACGTATTTTTTGTTTGTATGGCCTACGAGATTGGTTTTTGTTAGTCCGCAGCGGCTGACGGTAAGGGAATTCGCTGTCACTTTGGAATCCGCCACGTTTCTTTTTTTTTTCTTTTCTTTCATTCTCCCATGTCCGCCGGTGGAGTTTTGCGCGGCGGTGTGTTCTTTAACAACGGTCTTTTGCACGGCGTATTTTTTTTATTGTTTGGTGCGCGTGTTGTGCGATTTAATTCGCACGTGAGGACTGCTATGCCGAAGTATCGCGTTTTGAGTGTTAAGGAAAAACTGGAAATCATTCGCACCATTGAAAATGGAGCGAAGAAATCTGCGGTAGCCCGTGAAAAGAACTTGCCTCTGACGACTGTATGCGGGATATGGAACGCTCGCGAAAAGTTGAGGGGCGGCACAGGCAGCAATCTGAAGAGGTGCCACATCAGAGACTCTGCGTTTCCCGAAGTGGAAAAGGCCCTGCTTTTTTGGCTAAAGAAGGCACGGAGCATGAACCTGCCTGTCACTGGACCGCTTCTTACTGAGAAAGCGCTAACTTTCGCAGCTCAACTGAATTGCACAGGTTTTGATGCCGTCGCAAAACCTGTGCAATTCAGTTGAGTTGAGATGCCGTCGTCGCGGCGAGGCCACCACGGTGGCAAGTGAAAATAACAGATTTTTTTTTGCTGCCTGCCCTTGAATAAAGCTTGCGTGCCTGTGTGTGCGTGTGTGTGTTTATGGGGTTCGTGACGTTCATTTTTGGCTGGTTAGTAGCCGCTAAACCGGCACTGACGGTTAATTCGTACATCGCTTAGTGCGTACCCAAACGTCATATTATTATGTGAAAAGAATGTCAGTGATATCTACATCGAATCACCACAGTTTCCACTGCAATAATGGTAATAACATGAGGTATTAGCAGTACATATACACTAGGCATTGTGCCTGATGAACGAAGTATGGTACAGATTTTGCAGTATAGTGGAAACGGCATCACTTTGGCCATATAATAATGATGACAACTATATATGTAGGGTGCTTTAGAACTAGCATCTGCATTAAATGATTGATGGTTCTTGCACTTTGCTGTTATTTCTGCCTCTGAACTCACGGCCTATGCAGCCACTACTGCCACCAAAAACGGTACCATTGAAAACATCTCGCATGTCTGTTGCTCTTGCATTTCCAGAAAGTGGTGACAATGATTGCCGTTCAGTCTAGCTGGTGTTCATAACTCCTGCATGTGTTAGCGTGATACATTTAGGATCCATGACACAGACGAAGATACGGGAAAGTCTCGCTGTCTATTCGCTTGTGCCATGGCTTTTTTTCCTTGTGCTTGCCACTCTAATAGTGTACACACTCAAAAAGTGCTGAATTTGCTGATATGGCTCATGCTTATTTTGCTGATAAGTGCTGATATGTCTCATGCAGAAGTATCTCTGAGGGAGGGTTGGCCTAAAAGAGTACAAAATATATAGCAGACAAACCAAAAGTGCTTTTGAAGGGTACGAATATATGACTAATATTAATGATACTTCGACGTCACCAACATGACATATTCGTAAGTTTGTAATGATTAACTACAGCAAAATTATGTGTGGCCAATACCTGCATTGGATGTGCAAGTATTAGCCTCATGTCATTTACCTTAATGCTCTTCAGCCTATGCTAAATTATGGCCACGTCATGTTCAAGAGCACATTGTTTCGGGTTCAAATCCTCATGTTCTGGGTTACACTACCACAGTCTTCACTTACACGTATATGTCTATTAGCGAGCAGGTAAGCCTTACGATGAAGACCTTAGTTTTATTGTCGGCTCCTAAGTGTAATCAGCATGAACGAGTTAAGTTGTCGTTACACTGGAAGTGATCTTTGAACGTTACGAAAACATCGAAGAGAGCACCTAGAGTTTTAAAAGAACAAGACATGCTTTCGCCACCTGCTTATGAATTACCATTTGAGTAGTGGGGACTATTCGGTCCATGTTCCGATTTTGAAATATCTGCAGAACTTGAATGGCTTGTGCTCTTTGGTACATGGCGTCAGGCAAATTTGGCCAATAAAATTGCTTAATGTGATGACTTGAAGAATCATTCCAAGACAGTGGAAAGTAAAAATCCTAAACAAGAGAAATTAAATTTTATGTTTCTTGAACACTACGATCAGGCACGACCTTTACGTCAGCACTTACTTTTGTAACCATGGGGCAGCTTGGCTGCCACATTTAATGCCCTATTCCCGTGACTCTGAAAAAATTTTTGCATTGCTATTGACTGAATCTATTCGTAGGCTGCACTGATGGAAGATCCCTTCTCAATTCTGTGAAAGTGGCCTGCTGTGTGGCGATGCATACTACTTCCTTTTCTTGCACATAAAATTAGCTGTTTGCATTCATTTATACAAGATAAGTATCGCATTAACTTCAGAGTCTGTGCAGTGGACATTATTTGATGGATCCTGAACTGATAAGCATAATTAAGTGCAACCAGTATTTAGTGGAGTGCCTTGTGTACCTCTACATTTGTCCAAAATATGCAGGAATGGATGGACCTGAAAATGCCAAGGATCCCATTATCACAAGACAACACGTGCAGCGATGTCCTGAAGTGCAGAAGTGGATCAGGTACTGCATTCTCTGACTACATAACATTGATGTTCTCAGCACAACATAAGATTGCCAGTAGTTTTCACTGGAGAGGCTGTTGGAGAGATAACCACCTACCCCACATGTTCATTCCGTGCTATGGGAAAATCGAATAAGTTGAACTTGTATGCTAGTTGGTTAAGCATGATGAAACAGGGAACAGGGCTTAAAACAGGGACAAAAGAGCATGAAGGACAAAACGCGGCATTGAGTACGAAGTGACTTGAAGTGACTGTATTTGGTGATATGTAACAGTGCCAAAGTTTAAATACAAAGGAAGGAAACAAGATGAAGAAAACGCAATGGTCATAATTAAATGGGACTGGTAGCACATTGCAATTTGTCTCATGATACGATAGCCGAGATGTACTAGATTTCTTTATCATATAATAATACAGACGTTGCACTCGCACACTTATTTTTTAACAATGCTATATTGTGGGTCTCGATAATTTGTTGCGTCAATTTCTTGCTACTTGAGGCTACAGCACATCACAATCTTTTAGTACAGGGGGATGATCACATTACTTGCAATGAGCACACAGATGATAACTAACGGCACTGGTTACATTATTCTGGTGCTCGCGAAGTCTGTGATTTTAAAAACACCAGCCGGTCTCAATAATGTTCATGTTTCTACATGACATGGTGTTGCGATAAAGAGCCTTTTCTACACAAGGTGGCAAAATTGACAATCTTTGTTGCTGACAATATACGCGACCTTCTTCGGGACAGTTCTTGGCATGTTTAGACATTTTGGACAACTTATTTCACGCACTGAAGATAGCGTTGGCGTTAGTACGGTGGCCTATCCGCTTTAATTTATGAGGCGATTTGTGTATGTAACTAAATGCAGTTAATTTTTGTGGTTGTTTCTGTGCATCGTTATCGTGCCTGCTTCGGTGTCTGTTCTAACACCAGTTTTTTTTCTTTGAACACCTTTGTGCTTTTGAAATAAAGATAACTTATTTGGTGCGCCGAAGACAAGCTTGACATTTGCGCTGGCCTATCTCCTTCGAAGTATGGGATGTAATGAATTACATTTCGTTCTTTAGCTTGCTTGGGTGCATACTTAAAGCGTCTGCGTCGCCCTCTGTTCTTACACCAGTTTTTTGTTTCAACAACTTTTGTTCGAGTGAAGACAACACAACATAAGAATAACCGTCCCCTAGGAATCTAGTAACTTGTGGTTGAGAGTTCTCCCATTTGAAAAGTATGCACGATTTTTCGAGCGTGTTGTACAAGCACTGCATTGCTATTTCCTTTTTTATCAACTTTGCAAAGTCTGTATGAAATGATAAAATACGTTTGTTAGTTCGCTGTCCAAAGCACTAGAATGTGCCCTCGGAATTCCATTTTAAACGTATATCCTGGAACCGGATAAAGTTGACGATTGGGCTTCCGCAGGTCAATCTGAGAGGCTTTGTACACAGCCTAAAAATGTAATACATGAGGGACGTGTTTCTCAAATGAACATGAATCACAGACTAAACAATCAAGAAACTAATGAACAAACCGAGAAACTCTGCAATCTCATGAATTGTGACATGTGAGGAGACACTGCAGTCAAAAATAGCAAGAAAAATGTCACTTAATATTGCTGGTATACAATATGCAATTGTGATTCGTTTCTTTGGTAGGTAGGTTCCCCCTTCCCGAGATGAATCTAGTGAATTCAAATAAAAATTAAAATGTTTCAGAAAGCCTGAAACCGTAATAGCTGTGGCATACTGGAAGGCCACATTGCCAAATTCATCTGCATATTCTTCCACACATTGAAGCAATTCTTCTGCGGGAATAGAATAACGTAGATCATGCTGGCCTCGGCGGCTGCATTTCGATGTAGGGGAAATGTTAAGGCACGTCAACCATGCGATGCCAGTGCCGGTTGAAGAACCCCAGGTGGTCGAGTTTTCTGAAGCCCTCCAACGGTGCATCTCATAATCAAATGATGGTTTTGGGACGTAGAACCCCTGAAGTAAAATCAGAATAATAAAGGTCAAGAACCCTCACGTGTCAACAACCCTCCTGATGGTCTGGTATGTTGTATTATGTTGTATGCAATAGATAAGGCGGTAGCACTAAGAGACATGTGAAAGAACATGAAACCATGGCACAAGGAAAAACCAGGACTCTGTCTGTGTCTTTTTGTGCTACAATGTTGTTTTTTTTTTGCAGAATGCACCAACTTGCCTGAATGATAGCATTACTGAGCTTGCCAGTGTTGCAGCTTTGCGTAGAGAAGGTTGTGTATCGTATCCCCTTGTCATGTGGTACATTGGTCAGACCGGCTGAAGTTTAAACGAGAGGCTTCGCGAGCAACAGAATAATGTAACCAGTATCGTCAGTGGTCATCTGGGTGCCTATCGCAAGCAATGTGGTTGTTACCCTGAATTTAAAAAAAATCTGACATGCTAGCCAGCAGGAGCAAGAAATGGATTGAAGAAGTTATAAAGGCCCACAATGTTGTATTGTTAAAAGGTAAGTGTGTGACTGCAACGTCTGTTTCATTATCTGATATAAATAATGGGTATCTCTCTGCTGAAATATCATGAGAAAACTTGCCATGTGCTATCAGTCTCATGTAATGATGACCATTGCATTTTCTTGATTTCTTCTGGTGTTTGCTTGCAATGCACTAGGGTTATTTATGTGCTTATAGATGTCCTTCATCAAATAGGTCAGGCAATAGTCAATGCTATGTGGTGTCATTCGTGTTCTTTTGTGCCTGTCTTCAGTGCTGTTCCCTGTTTCATGGAACAACAAAGCTTTTCTTAAAATGTTCAGGCTAATCCAAAGGTGAACATTTGACAAGAGATCTGTCTGGTTGGGACGAAATTAAAGGTGAGAAAAAAAGGGGGGGACACCAAGCAAATTATAATCATCAAAAGTAAAATTTACTCCTAAAGATGACAAAAAACCCGACGTTTTGGGTTTTTTGCTAGCTTGGTGGGTAGCTTGGTTTTTTCACAGGCTAATCCGTATTGCTGAGAATTAAAAAAAAGAACATAGGCCTGCAATGCATCTGCAAGACTTTGTAAATGGAAGCAAGAAAAGAATGGCTTTGTCAAATTTATTTTACAGTTCTGTTGCTCTTGTGTGCTTCGCATCTTGTGTGCTATGGAACGCTGATGGCAGCTAAAGATAAAATAGACATACTATGCCAGAATACAACCTGTGTATGCTACTCTTTCTCTTCTTAGCCCGTGCGTTTGTGGGGCACTCTACATTTCACACCGGTGAAGCAATATATAGTGTGTAAAGGGCATTTATTGAAGGCTAGCGGAAGGCCCGACCGGTAGCTTGGTCAACGGCTGAAGGCACGAGCCGTGAGAGCGAGCGGCGAGCACGAGCAACGCGCGTTAGCGCCAGACCCACTAGATGACACTGGAGAGCGTGCCCCACTATAGGGTTCGTTAATTTTCACTACTGTTACCCCCGGGACGCAAAGGGAGCTGTCCGGCGACCTAGCAGCTCGTTACTATGAGTGGATCATAGTACGGCTTGAGACGCTAGACGTTGACAATGTCCCGGCCACGACGGCGCATGTCCGATGGCGGGTCGACGGGTTTAGTCACGTAGTTCACAGGTGATTCGTAGGTCGCAGGTTCCACACTGTGCCCCTTCTGTAATGAGGAAACGATTTGGCACTTTTTTATAGCTTGTCTCTACGAAAAAATCCAATGAAAGAATATTATCGAACCAATTATTCACCAACTAGGCATTGAATATACTGAAATGACTATGCTTTCGTTTGAAGGGTTCACATTTGTGTACAGCCACAAGGATATGTGTTTAGCATTAATGAAATTTCTAATTGAAACCAAACAAATTTTACCTCAATTTTCATCATTTGCGCCTCACCATACCACAGATATGAACGTATTCTTTTAATTCAAAACAGTCTTGGCCAATCGCCTGTATTGGTATGTGACAACTTGCAGATGAGAACAAGAAAAAGAAAATGAGGCAGTTCAGCGTTCGGGCAAGCAGTCCGATCCGGGGAGCCTGACGACGTCCTCTCGGCGCTGTTCTATTCCTGTATTCTGGCTGCGCAACTGGCCCAGGGACGAGGCGAAGTGTCCGCTATTCTGGGTACTGCCGTTCCTGACAGCAGGCCCACTGGCGAACCAGACCTGTACTCTTTCTGTATGGCTGGCCTAGGGATGAGCTGAGGTGCCGCTGCTCTGGCTGTTGTTCCTAGCAGCTGCTCCCGTTCCGGTGTACAGTCGACTCTCGCTACAACGAACGCCGCTTCAACGAAATTTCCGGTACAACGAAAAATTCTCGGATCCCCGTAAGCGGTCTAGGAGTCAATGCATAAATATGCTCGCCACAATGAACACATTCTTTTGTGCCGTTTCGCTTCAACGAAATTTGACGATGCAATTCCAGTCTCGAAAATTCAATTTGCTATGCAGTAGGCACAATCCGAAAGATTTTGGTGCATTTCAGAAGATAAAAATGCGTCTACAAAGTCGAAATCGCGTGTTGGCACCACCAGCAACGGCCGCTGTTGATTGCGTGGTTGATTACCGATGTCTACTGATGCCGCCTACCGATGCCCATCGAGATAGCGCGCGCGACCGCCCTTCTCCCACCGGCGCCCCTTTTGGTCCTTCGCCCGACGAAAGAAGGGCTGTGCGTTTCCTCTCTGCCTGAGAAGCAAGCGACGGCAGCTATCACACGCGCGGTACGATGTTATCGCATTGTTCAGTTCGTTCAGCGGAGACGGCCGGGTCATTTCATCTCTGCTTCAGCCGCGTTCGTCCCCAGCGTTAGCGCGCTTTCACTCGCACGTAGAACATACGATGCGTAGGCGGTGTTATCGAGTTGAACATTGTACAGAAAAACGGTGACTGCAAAAACCCGCTAACAGTGTCCATATCATTGCAATAACTCCTCCACCAGGGTCGACAACTTTATTTTTTTATGGTCCAAGCACCCCCCCCCCCCCCCCCGTTAAGTAACCATATTTACTCGAATCTAACGCGCACCTTTTTTCCGATAAAACGCGTCCGAAAATCATACGTGTGTTAGAATCGAGTGCGAATGAACGACAACGTTACCACGTCGCCGTCGGCATCAAAATGGCCGCCTCATGCGTGCTTCGGGCACTGTCGAACGGTCACCGGTGAAAAACGAACTAGTGACGCGGCGGTCTTTGGCGCGCATAGCTTCTGTAGTTCCTATGTTGCCGCACATGATGCGTAGGCCTGCGCACATGATGCATAGACCGAAGATACCGAGCCGGCTTGGCCGTCTTGCGGCCAATCAAAGTCGCTACGTCGACGATGCAATCTCTGAGACGCCCAGCCGCAGCAGCTTTCGGTAGCGTTCGCGGGCGGCCGTAAAGGGGGAAAAGATGCTTCTCATCACTGCACTCAAAACGGCTCATCATCGAATTTCTCCCGTGCGCTGCATGACGTCCGAGATTGCATCGCGGCAATCTCTGAGACCACGCCCCTGCGCAGCACGCATGGCAGCATGCGGCAGTGAGCCTGAGGGAACTGCGACAGCACGGAGGAACGCAGCTCTGCGAGGATGTTACCGCCGCTTTCACGCGGATAGGCCCAGCAACGTGCGGCAGTTTTGTCGGGACGCAGGAGTTATGAATCAGCGTGCCAAACGTCTTCGAGACAACTCGGATCAAGTGAAGCGGGAAAGCCACACCACGGCCGTTCGAGCTAACAAAGGGCGTGGTGGTCCGTGACGACATCAAATGGGCAACCGTACAAGGTCGAAACTTCGCAAGGGCCCAGATGATCACCAGGCATTCTTTTCCCGTGACGGTGTAATTGGTCTTGGCTTTAGTAAGCTTACGACTTGCGTATGCCACAACATACTCGGGGAACCCAGGTTTGCACTGCGCAAGGACAGCGAGGCGCACACCGCTAGCATCCCTGTGTACCTCTGACAGGGCCGTGGGATCGTAGTGGCGCATTATGGGAGGAGACGTCAACAAACAACGGAGCTTTAGAAACGCGTCGTCGCACTCTGACGACCACGAGTCGAGGGGCCTGTTACTTCCTAGGAGCTTCGTTAGTGGCGATATGATGGTGGCGAAATTCCGAATGAAGCGTCAGAAGTAGGAGCACAGTCCTACCAAGTTGCGCAGTTCCTTGACGGACGTCGGTTTGGGGAACTCGGCCACGGCCCGTAGCTTGGCTGGATCGGGGAGAATTCCGTCCTTGGACACGACGTAGCCTAGTATTGTCAGCTGCCGTGCCGCAAATTGGCATTTCTTTAAATTAAGTTGTAGGTCGGCGTCCCTCGAACGCGTCAAAACATGTCGCAAGTGTTGGAGGTGTGTGGAGAAGTCCGTTGTGAAAACGACGATGTCGTCAAGGTAGCACAAGCACGTGTGCCATTTCAAGTTGTGCAGGACAGTATCCATCATGCGCTCAAAGGTAGCGGGCGCATTACACAGTCCAAACGGCATGACGAATTCGTACAAGCCGTCGGGCATGACAAAGGCTGTCTTCGGTCAAGCGTCATCAGCCATAGGTACTTGCCAGTATCCTGACCACAAATCATGGGATGAAAAGAATTCTGCTCCTTGCAGGCTGTCAATCACGTCAATTCGTGGTGTGGATAGATGTCCTTACGAGTGATCTCGTTGAGTCGTCGGTAGTCCACACAGAACCGTATAGAACCGTCCTTCTTCGCAACAAGAACGACAAGAGACGCCCAAGGGCTGTTCGAAGGTCAAATAACGTCGCGTTGAAGCAGGTCGTCAAGCTCGTTGATTACTCGACGTTCTGCGGGAGATACGCAGTATGGACGTTGCCGCAGTGGCGGTTGGCTGCCAGTGTCGTTGCGGTGCGTAACAGTGGACGTGCGGCCGAGAGAAGTTTGCGCGACATTGAAAGAAGAACGAAATTCTTCTAGCAGGCCCAGAAGCTGGGAACGTTGGCCCGGCGTATGATCATCAGCAATGGAGGACCCGAATACATCACCAGGTGACGAATCAGAAGTTGAAACAGCACTGAATACGCTGGAACTGGAACAGTACGTGTCATCGAGTGCGTCGATAACTTGTGCGCCTTCCAGGGGTTCCACCCTGCCAAGACATTCCCCTCGTATCAACACAACTGCGCACGGGGATGGGTTGGTGACGAAAATCACGCCGTTGCCCTGAGCGAGCTGCACAGTCGCAAAAGGCACCAGCAAGCCTTTCCTAGTGGAAACGCGCTCAGATGGCAAACGGTGTCGGCGAGATCAGCGCAGTAGACCGACACAGCCGTTGTCGAGTTTGGAGGCACTCTGGTGTCGGTCTCGGATGAGTAGCTTGTACGAAGCCGGTGGTTCGCTTGCCAGCGTCAAGTCTGAGAACGGGGAGAGTTCTAGCTCGGCAGGCGCGCAATGAATGACGACGTCTTGGCGTGAAAGGAAATCCCATCCCAAGATGACGTCGTGAGAGCATGGAGAAATTATGATGAATTTGATAGCGTACAGAGTGCCCTGAAAGACGACGCGGGCTGTGCATACTGCTGTAGGGTGAATACTTTGGGCACTAGCTGTACGGAAGGAGAGCCCAGAAAGTGGCGTCATCACTTTTCGCAGTAAACGGCTAAGTTTCGCGTCCATGACTGATACGGCGGCTCCATTGTCTACGAGGGCGGATGCGCGAACACCGTCGACAAACACGTCTATTGCGTTCGATGGGCTGCGCTGAGGGCTTTCACAGTTCGATAGCGTTGCAGCCCTTGCCTCGTGGACTGCGACGACTAGTTTTCCTGGTCTCGGGTGACCGCACATGGCCACATAGGTGACAAGGAGCGGCGTCGAGGAGACTGTGAATGGCGGGTAGACGGAGCTGTCCGCAAAGGAGGTGACATAGGAGGAGGTGGGTCGTAATACGGGCAGCTGGACCGGCTGGTGATGGGTGATGCGACTCGAGGTGGCTGCACGCGATCACAATAACGTGCAACGTGTCCGGCGTAACCATATGCAAAGCATATGGGACGGTTGTCGGAAGTGCACCATCGGTTCACTGGGGCAGATGCCACCCATGTCGCAGGACGCGATGGACGGGGTGGCTGCTGATACGACTGCATGCTGGGCTGCAGCCGGGTCCTAGGAATGACTTCGGCGTATGGAGGCGGCACAACCGTCTCGAAAGACTGAGGTCTAGCGACAACTTGGGCATAACAAAGTGGAGCAGCAGCAATAATTGGTTTGGGTGGCGTGGCTACAACTGGAGCATAACTCAGTGGTGCAGGTGCTGGAGGGTATTGGTGGTATTCGGGCTTGACCCCAGCGATTTCCTGCTCAATCTCTCGGCTGAGGGGAGGCAGAAGTATGGTCGACGGCTGTTGAACACTGCCAGCAGAGAGAACTGGCGTGCAACTTCCTCGCGCACGAATGTCTTGACTTCTGCGAGCAACAATGGTCAGAAATGGCCGACAAACCAGTGAGATCAGCGTTGTGTGATGGAGGGCGACGGGTCATCAACCGCTGTCGACGCAGCTCCTCATAGCTTTGGCACAGCGTTATAACCTCGGCCACAATGCAAGGGTTTTTGGCGAGCAGCATGGTGAAGGCGTCATCGTCGATACATTTCATGATGTGCCTGATCTTTTCAGACTCCAACATGGTCGCGTTGGCTTTCTTGCACAAGTCGAGGATATCTTCTATATAACTTGTGAAGGATTCACCGGCCTGCTGAGATTGTTCGCGTAAGCGCTGCTCTGCTTGCAGCTTACGAACGGCAGGGCGGCCGAACACATCGACAATGGTGGTCTTGAAATCGGACCACATCAGGAAATCTGATGTGTGGTTGTTGTACCACAGACTCGCCATACCCGCGTGGTAGAAAATCAAATTGCCCAGCTTTCCCGCCTCGTCCCATCTATTGGGCACGCTCACGCGCTCGTAAATCCTGAGCCAGTCCTCCACGTTGGTCCCATCCGCGCCAGTGAAGACAGGTGGGTCTCAGACACGAGGGACACCGGGACATGCAGTCGGTGCGGGCGGAGGCGTTTGCTGGGCGGCGTCTTGAGGCATGGTAGAAAGCACTGTGCGGGAGTGAAGTTCCAAGGGCATAGAAAGAGGCCGAAGTTGTTGTGAGGGTACCCAGCACCCTCCACCAATTGTAAAAGGCGTTTATTGAAGGCTGGCATAAGGCCCGACCGGTAGCTTGGTCAACGGCTGGAGACACGAGCCCCGAGAGTGAGCGGCGAGTGCGAGCAGTGCGCGTTAGCGCCAGACCCACTAGATGACACTGGAGAGCGTGCCCCGCTATACTGTTCGTTAGTTTTCGCTACAAGTGTTATGTTAAGTTCCTTCCTTCTTTGGCCACATCTATGCATGGTATGCAGGTTTATCACACATTATCTCAGCGTAAAGGATGTTGGCTGGTAAATCACCACCGACTCTTGCTATACTGTCACAGTTGTAAACAAATACAGTAAACCCTCGTTATAACGAAGTCAACGGGACGGCAAAAAAATTCGATATAAGCGGTAATTCCATATATGCAACTGCCCCATAAGAGCTCAGCAAGCACAGCTAAATTAGCCATGACAACTTCGCAGAAGTGGTATTCAGTGAAACAAACTTTTATTCACACACAAAAAGTCAGTCAGCTAGCTTTGGCGGTTGCTTCGGTTGGGCGCGAAGAGTGCCTGCTCCGGTTTGTTCAGGCAAATTATGAGATCGTGGTCGCAGCCCGCGCACTCCACTGTATTTCGCAACACACGGAGGCACTCCTGCGTTTGTGCCACTGTTGGTAATTTCGCGAGGCTGCTCGTTTAGCGGCTCATCTTCCTCATCGGGGCCTCCAAGCAAGTCGACTATTTCGGCATCCGTAGCTGGGGCAACGACGGGTACATCTGCGTCAGCCATCGCGAACGATTCGAAGTTGCCTTCCATATCTCCGCTAACGATGCTGTTCACAGCTTCGTAGAGATCGTGGCAGTCCTCGCAGTGATCATCAACGTCTTCTGCGTGCGACCGGCAAAATCCGGCATGTGCAAAGCAGTTTGCGCCTGCCGTGAATACGCATACGCAACTTGTTACTTCGCTCTAAGCGGAGCAAGCTATCGACATGCTTCGAGTAATCCGGTCTAAAATACACGCATTTGGGTCGGGACTGCGTGACACTACGATAAAAGCAATAATTCGAATGAAGCGACTTCGTTATAACGAGGGTTTACTATACAAATATTTCTTGAAAGTGCTGCTTTACGTAGATACATGTGCCAAGAAATGTGTCTAATTGTTTAGGTTGGCAATCCAGTGGGATACGAACCTCATGCCTGCTCAAGCCTTTAATTTGCAGATTTAATAAATGAAATACTTTGACAATTAGATGTCATGTGAACCTGCCTGATTAATGGGTGACGCTTCAGTTTTCATGCATGCAGTAGTATACTGATCTGTTTTGTGTTTCTGACAAATTCTTGTTGCCTCCTTCTTTTCAGCACTCATTTTTTTCTTCATGATGTGTGTCACTAGTGCTTTCTGTGTGCCTCCCTTTCTGACACATTTACACCTTTGATAGCCAGCATTTATAATATCGGGTTGTGTTCGCTGTGCCCTTGCCAACATGCCTTATACCTTTTTTTTTTCATTAGGTGTGCCCGCCAACTCCTTCATTATTCACAGGTTAGAGTGGCTGTTGACTGTCTCGTAAGCCTTGGGTTATGCAGGTTGTGATGAGCTGTCTGCACTATTTTTTGTGTGCATAAGGCATCTATGTTTACCAGCTGGTAGTGGATGATGCTGGTAGTCATGTAGCTGGTGGTGCATGAAATTTTAAGTTTGGCACACACGTATTTATAGTAGTGTGAAAGCTAATCAGTGAAGTATAGATGGAATAGTGATGTCCTGTTCACACCATTCTGTATTTTCAGGCATGGCATAAGTGAGGCTATTTTAATTCTGCAGCAGGGGCCTGTGATTGTAAGCTGAATTATAGTGTGTAACAAATGTTTTTTCCAATTGTTATCGTGGGAAGGTACATACTGGCTGGTGGTCGGCTGCGGTAGATTACTTGACACATATCAAAGCAGCATTTCATTTTTGTTTTTCACAGAATTGGGCGCTCAGTTTAGCTATTTGGGCACATCAGTACAGATGACACTTTTTGATGGTCACGATAAGATGTGTTGATGATTTTTATAATTCTTGGTGGCCCCTAATGCTGAACTGTTTTTATCGTGTTTCTGCAGAGTTCACCTTGACGAGGCGATGATGGATGGCGGCATTGCAGTAGTGGCTCAGCTCAGGTTTAAGACAATGACTGATGAAGACGGTCGCTGTGGGTTAATGTCTGCATGCGCTGCTGCAGGTGCAAAGTTGTAGTTTGAGCTACTGCTCTCGGCAGTCAATAATCTGATGGCAAAATGCAAGAGTGGACAATTAGAGTGTAAGTTTAAGCACGCCGGCATAGTGGAAATTGATCACAAGTGTCGAATAAAGGTGAGGGTCATAACATTTAGGGTCTTTCGAATGCTCCAAAAATTTGCATATTGCAGCGAAGGGTGTGCCATTCAAATCGATTTTCCAATTTAATAGCTGGCATTCACTGAGTGCAATACAGTCGAGCCCAACTATATCGAACCTGTTTATATCAAATTATCCCGTATATCGAACAATTTCTAGACACGGTACAGCGAGAGACGGTAAATTTACATTGAGAATATATTGCAAAAGTTACTGTTACATCGAACGAAAATAGCAACGACAACCGATATATCAAATTCAATGTGCCTCAAAAGTGTGCCAGCAAATTGGCTTTCCCTTGCGGTGGCGGGGAAAACTGCTGGCGCCACCCTAGAAAAAGTGGTTTAGACCCGGCTGTGCATGGGTGAACACCCCCCTGCAAAAAATAATCCTGGCCTGCTCGCAGCGCTTACAGCCAATCAGAGGCCGTCATGCTTTCTCCGAGGTGCGGAGGCGGTACAAGTGAGCGCCATTTTTTTCTTTCTTTATGCTTGTGTGCCTGCTGCTGCCTCTTTTTCCTCGAGTCCTCGTTCAGCGTGGTCTGTGCTGGTGGTGTTGCCTGTTGGCGCTCTGTGAACTTTCTTGGCGCGCTGTCGTCATGGCTTGTGCAAAGAGGCAGAATTTGCCGTTCGCCGCAAAACTCGAAATCATAAATAGAGTCGAGCAGGGTGAGAAGTCTGACATCACCGCTGCGTACAAGATTCCAAGGAGCACCTTGGAATCTGCTTTAGGCATGCCGGCTTCCGCATGCCTGGTGATGACACCCCAAATTCCGATGACAGCACTGAAGACACTGCAAGTGTTTCTGCCGAAGTTTGGAGCGAGCTGGCAGAGTTCCCGGGTGCTATCGATGGATCGACATTCAATGAGTTCGTCAGTGCGGACGATGATGTCGCCATCATGGGCCAGCTACAAGATGAGGATTACATTGCAGACGTCGTGCCGACCACGAGCCAAAGCAACAGCAATAAGGATATTGACGATGGCCCGTTGCCTACATCCTCCAAAGTGATTAGTGCACTTGCATTGGTCCGGTGCTATTGCGTGAATATGGAAGGTTGTGGCCTCAGCTGCTCCGACTCATTGGACAACGTGGAGGCGTGCGTGCTGTCGCAGGCAGCGAAGTCGTTTAAACAGAAGAAAATCCAGGACTATTTTGTTCCAAAGTAGGGCACGCAAGTAAGCCACCATATTAATAAAGTACTTTTCTTATTGGTATGTGCCTTTGCGTCATCAAATCTTATAGCGGGCCTATATCGAATTATGCCATATATCGAACTAATAAAAATTTTTTGGCGAGTTCGATATACCCGGGTTCGACTGTATTTGTAATAACGGCACTTTCTAAGCAGTAAATAGCATAGGTCATGTAGTACAGCAGGCCACTTCGCTCGAGAAGGGTAACAAAACCAGCTATACAAAGAACATACGCCCTTTTTCGAGAGTTGTGTGGATACGAAGGGTCTCTTTAGCTCCTGTGTTTGGGGTTTTAATGCTTGCACACTCACACACACAAACAGAAAATATTTTTTATTGCGATAGCAATTATATGGACAGTCTCGGCTGGTTTTTGCCGTCCCCGTTGCCGCCGTCATGAACCATATATGTATAAGTATGTATATATACAGTAAAACCTCATTATAACGAAGTTGAAGGGGGAGCGGTAATTACTTCGTTATAACCATTAGTTCGTTATAACCAATATCAATTTCAGCTATAGGAATTTCAAGGGGTATTGCGATTACTTCGTTATATCCGATAGTTCGTTATATCCGGGTTCGTTATAACGAGGTTCTACTGTATATAAAAGTCGTAAAGAAAAATAATTCAGATAAATGCCTCCGAAGCGCGGAATCGAACCAGGAACCCCTCGCTCCGCAGCGCGCGGCGCTAACCACTATGCCACAAAGAGCAGATCCTTCGCGAGCTAACGGCGAGCCTTATATACACACCCTTTACCGCTGGCAGAGGACTCAGACGCAGGCGCTTATAAGCGTTTCTTCATTACCAGCGAGATGGCGCGAGGAGCGCGAGGGAACGTGCGAAAGCCACTCGAGCTCAAGGGACGCCGCTAAGCGAACAACGGGAGATGAGCGCGAACTATCAAGTGCCACAGCTCGACTCTTCAAGCGCTCTAGTTTACTGCGCTGCTTCAGCCGACTTTGCAACAGGGGCGCTGCTTAAACTGAGAGTATCCATTGTGACAGCTTATTCGCGTTCGTTCGGTGTATAGCTGTACGTTCGTTTCGTGCGTGCTTCATTTGATAGTTCGCGCTCATCTTCTGTTTGTTCATTTAGCGGCCTCCCCTAGCTTTGTATGTGTAGCTTTGTGACACACAACGTATAAAGCCCTTCGTACCAGCACGCGCTGCCCACGGGAGGCGCTCACTTAGCAAGTGCATGTTTGCTATACAATAAATATTGCCCCTGAAGCTGTGAGCCTCACTTTTTTATTTCAAAATAATATTGGAGAATGCATCGTCAATAGCCCAGATCTTACGCTACCACCAGAGGAAAAAGCACTTGATCTCGTAGAAGACGTTATCTACGTGCTTGCGCAATAGACTAACGCCGATGCGGGCTTCACTTTTGATGGTTAGACGTAAGAGCTTTCAATCCAGAATAATATGCGCTACAGCACTTGGCGACATTATGCTCCTTACAGGGTACCCTCCATTTACATACACATAGCAGGAAAGTGAGGTTGTCCTGAAAATGCCACAAACTTTCGCAAAAGTTGGAAACTCGCACCACATTCACCTGGTATAGGCCGATGTTGGCAGGGGCAACAATTATTGCTAACTTGACTAATATCGTGCTGTGACATAAACAGCATGACATGCTGGTCAGTCACGTGATGAGCACCACGCAGCATGTGGTCAGGGTATGGTCATGGTATGTGTGACGAAGGTAGAACATGTAGAGAGAAAGAAATCAATGCGTACTATGGATATGTGGTCGTGAGGCGCATCTGATCGAATTCACTTATTACGTACCGAATCAGCTAAAGGTTTCACAATTGCTATAGGGGCTAGCCCCATTAATGACATTTAAGTGGAAAATGAAGGGCATATAATGTTTTTTTCTCCTTTAACCTCTTTGTGTGCCATCTTTTGTTGGGCTCAGTTGTGGAACAGTCTGTCAGCAGGTGTACTGGGAGAGGGTGAGTGGGTAGTCTTTGCCACAGCTTCTGTGTCAAGAAAAAGCCAGTTTTGTGCGACAACTAGCGGTGAGTAGAAAGGGGATCTAATTCTGCTGCAATAAAAAGACACAACATTCTTTATCCTACTCTGAATACTCTATTGTTGAATGTTATTGTTCGTACAATGAAATTAAAGATGTAATTGCGAATGGTGTAGAGATGCCTGCGATGAAATGAGCGGAGGAAAGCGTTTTCCTCCGCTCATAATTGCGAATTGTGCAGAGGTGCCACAGGCATCTGTGCACAATTATGTCTTTAATTTGTTTCCCAGAGAAGTGGAACATGCACTGTACGCTTTGCTGTCAAGGGAAACGGATGGGGTGCAAAATCTTGTTGCACGTTGCCATGCATACTGTACACAAACTGTAGACCCGAGTACCTAGCACTTTGTCTACTGCCCAGAAGCTGACTGATGTGTAGTCAACGTAATTTATTGCACAGATTTAGTCGTCGCCATTACCGGAAACGTTCTTGTGACAAATAAAATATTTCATTGATTCCATTTTATAGGCTGTGTGTTTTCTCTGCAGCGAATGTTATCGTTTGCTTAGTTTACCAGCTTGCCTCAGAAATACTCATCTAGCCCGGTCTTCTTTTTCAACACTGTCCATCTGTTTACTTATTTACTTCCACCTGTCCGTGGATTCAAGGCAAGTGTTTCTGCTTTTCTGAAATGCTATGCGTACATTTCTGCATTTCTGCATGTATTTTCTGTGCTACAGCAGGAGTGCTGCGTTGTGGAATTACATACAGTGTGTTACAGTGATCAGCACACGGCGATCAAGAATTCGTGGAAAAGGTTGTGCGACATAACTCACTGAACCCAGCATAAGCGCAGTTTACACTGCTTGCGGAAAGCAGAGAGAAAAGGATGCTGGGGGGAGATCACTTGTTGAATTGTGATTAAGGCCCCATGCGTCAACTACTGCGAAACTTTCATGAAGTTAAGACTTCTGCTAATAATATGGTACAGATTCTCAACAAGGACAAAAAATAATGCTTCTCTCAGGTGACCGACATATGCCTGTTTATACCAGTGAATCGTCGCCATTACCAGTAACGACAAGCCAGCGCCGATCGCCTCGAGGGTGCTATAGCGAAGTGTATTACGCTTTCAAATCTGCCGTATTCCAATGCACCGCAAAATGAGAAACGAAAAAAAACGGCATATTTTCGCGTGCCGACCACAGTTCCGACGAAGGTGGGCAACGTGCAGCATCGTTAAATACTACGATCATTGTAACATACCTCGAAAGAATAAGTCTGAAAGCGTGACGGCTGGAACGAGAACACTTTTTTTATTATTGAGGTTAAACCCCGCGCCGAGCAATGTCTGTCTGTTCAGAGAGTGACGATGTGCTGCCCGAAGCACAGCAAGATGGCTGGCTGGACGAAGCTTGCTGACGGTTGGTTTTTTTTTTTCGATGCCTGGCATAACCCGCCAGAGTCTAACCTGACCCTAGGCCAGCCTGCCCACGCTGAAGGTGAAGGCACGCGTCGGTCGTGGCGCGTCCGGCTCGGGGTTGTCCACGGGCTTCTTTGCAGCTTCATACTTGACTCTCTTGAACAGCTCGTCGTCAGTCTGTGAGGCGACGTCCGCGACCGCGGGAGGCGGTGGCTCCTTGTCATGGTCGGTCTTCCCATCGGCGACGATGGGGGTCGCACCCTCACCCTCTGAGCGCGGTAACTCCTCTACAGCGGGGAGCGTTTCGAACCACAGCTCAACATGAGACTTGGTGTGGGTTGCCTCACCAGAAGGCTTAGCTGCCACCGGGGTCGATGTCCTCGGCCCGTCCACGACGCCGCCTTCGTCTCCCAGCTCGGGCGCGCTGGCGACCTTGCTAGCTTCCCGGACGGCGTCGGCATTAGGGGCCCGAGTAGCGGTGTCCGTGGATACGTCCATCGTCTCTGGTGAATGGCGAACGTCAGGGCTGACCGAAAACCAAAGCGCTAGCACGAGGATGGCGTTTCCAACGTGGCACGCGCGCTCGGTGAGCATGCGGGCAGATCATTGGCTCCGCAGCCTCGCGTGATTAGCCTGAAGTTTTGTTTTTGTTTTTCGTTTTTTCTTCCGAGGGGGAGGGGTGGGGCGTCATGGTTCTCTGCACGCGCCTCCGTCTGGCACGTTCGTGGTAAAGGATAGTGAAAGACGAGAATGAATAGTGTGGTACGTATAATCCGGCGTGGATTTAGCGGGGAAAAGTCCCGTCTTCTTCGTTATCTTCCTTTCTTTCTGTTCATATACCGCGTCGATGCAACTCCAGTAACGTGGAACCTGAGAAGGTGCGAAGCAGGCAGTCTCATAAATACGAAGCAACAATAGAGAGTTTTAGTGCAGCTTAAGTTGCGCCCTGCTAAACGCTAAAATTTAGCGGGGTCAGACTGCGCATGCGTACGCACGCTATTCCAGCTTTGCGTTTAGCGATCGCTCGCTATTTTCCGAATTTAGCGGAGACGCAAAACGCTCGCTAAGTTTGTTTAGCGCGAAGAACATGGCGGCTCCCTGCAACTGGCGGCTGCCCGTTTCGCATCTATCGTGTCGTCTTGCTGCGTTGTGGGACTAGCTGATTCACAATAAATCGTGTTGCTGGTTTTCGCTTTGAGAAGACAACGATCTTTTCGCTGTGGATTCTAGTTTGACCACATTACACATGCACAACGAAAGCGAAACTCCGCCTCGTCAGACTACAGCAACACTTGTGCAATTATTATTGCACGATGTTCTTTTTAAAAAATCTTTTTGCGCTTGCGTTGCTTTTTAAGTTACTAACAACGGCCGACGGTTTTGACGCTTTCACTATTCGCATTTAGATGGCGCAGCGAAGGTTTGCGTGCCTTGAGTTGTGCGGCGCGTCGTCGTCTCGCGCTAAAGAGCTATGGAACGCTATCGAATAGCGCTCCGCAAAAATTTAGCGAGCGTGACTCGCAAGCGCTAACGCAAAAATTTTCCGCAATACTAAATCTACCTAATACATTAACTGACATTGTTAGGGCATTAGCTGAGGGGCTAATGGTAAGGGACCACAGAAGACAGCGGCAGTGGATAACGACTTTAGCGTGACGACGACGACAGGAGACGCCGACTGCCTGAAATCATAAGGTGTTTCGCACCTGACACAAATCGTACATATGATTTGTGTCAGGTGCGAAACACCGTATGCGCTCGGGCTTTCGAAGGATTGCGAAGGATTCGCAATCCTTTGAGTCACTCGGGTTATGCGAAGGATTAGATTTGAGTGCCACGAATATATGAACACACCCGTACCCATCCTTACTTTCCAGCCCTGTATGAGGCTATAATTAGTGAGCTTTAGTATATCGGAAAGCAGCAAACGTAAAGATTTAGCGTTAAGGTTAACGTTATACGGTAAATCTGGGTGCACTTAGCGGCACAAACTAGATTTAAAAGCCAAAGCTAACGCTAAGGCATATACGGCGACACCTACACCTAAAACAACAAGTCTTATTGAATCCCTAAGTGCGCCACAGAATCATTGAGCCAGTAGTGTGTCGTTAGTGTGTCGTTAGTGCTGGGTCGGCAGACCCGAAAAACATCGCTTGGTTTCAAAATGCCGCCATCGAGTCTCCTTTCTGACCCGTACTGCCTGTCATTTCGAAGTTGCGATGACATAGGAGCGCTTAATTTATACTTGGAAACCAGAGCAGCAACGCAGGCAGTCCGTGTCCACGAGGGAAGGCCCCCTTAACGTCGAGGCTATGCTATATACGAGATGTTTCGCCGACATTTCCGCTTTGAGAAGGCGGATTTTCCACTTGTCATCAGGGCCCCGGAGCTTCCGCAACATTTCTCCAGTGCCCAGGGAGTGCCTGCGAAGGCTGGCTTATCCAAGTCGCCTGTGTGACTGAAGGAATACTTCGCCAAACATTACTGTCATTTCAAGCACTACTCGTCTCGGCTTTATTTAATTGGCTGTAGCAGGCCCGGGAAAGTCTCAAGTTTCCGCGATCGCCACGGAGGGCGAAAAAATCAACCGCGGCGCGTTCCATCGAGTTGCGCGCAAAGTGGAGCTACTGACTCCTCTTTTAGCGGTCGGATACTTTAGTTTGCATTTTCTCTGCTAGGGGCGCTCAACGTGAGCAAAAAATTGATACAAAAACGTATTGAAAGTATTTAACAAGCTTGGTTACAGTGTCATTTTTTATAGAGTAAGTAAAGATGTGTTTTTCTTGGACTTCATGTATAACGTACGTGCTTGAGTCTAAGTTTTGAGATTACACTGACGTGGGATGAGCAGCAGCCCATTGGTATCGATTGAGTTTCGGCCGCTTGTTTGATTCAAATTGTATCGCCGTCATTTTCTTCGACCACGCACGTTCGCTTTACGTTACCTTGTTTAGATAGCCGCTGCCACACAGCGAACGTGTCTAACAACGGTGGATTTTACCAGCTGCGAGAGGTCACTGGCATAACGGTTGCATAGCTTTCGCGTGAAAAATTGATTGCCTGAACTGAGCACAGTGCCGGAAGACAACCTAGGAAAACGGATTGATCTTGCGCCATGTGGCCATAAGCACCGGTGAGTAAAAATGCGCTGCTGTGCATCTTCACTGATTATTGTTAAACCTGCGTCACACGCGCACATTTGATCACCATCAGGGCGGATTTCGATTACGCTCGATGGTGCTCAGCTGCTGCTATATGGTTATTCTTGAGCGTGATCAGGCCCGATATGAATCGTGTGATGATCGCGATCTGGAAGCCATATCACGATTTGGCTAATGTCAGCGCCAAATTCGATCCAGATAAGTCCTGGTCGCGATCAAATGTGCCCGTGTAACACCGCTATTGCTTGCAAAACGGCTAAAGAACACATTTCGTGAAGTGTTATTATCTGTGCAGCTAATCAGAAGCACGGCTTCTGCGTACCAATGATGTTATATAAGAATGTTTATTTAAATATCTCACAAATGTATAAATATCTTTACCGTGAGACATCTGTTATGGGCCGCAGCATAAGCTTTGCCTCCCTCTGTCAAGTGAGTTATAGCAGAAAATGCACATACATCCATGGTATGTTAGAGGCTAATGTACATAAGAGTATGGAGAAGGAATTCTATATTTCAATATACAAAATAGGTTCATAAGCGTTAATTGGTTGGTTTGTGGGGTTTAACGTCCCAAAACCAGCTCTGATTATGAGAGACGCCGTAGTGGAGGTCTCCGGAAATTTCGACCACCTGGGGTTCTTTAACGTGCACTGACATCGCACAGCACACGGGCCTCAACATTTCGCCTCCATCGAAATGCAGCCGCCGCGGCCGGGATTCGATCCCGCGACCCTCGGATCTGCAGCCGAGTACCTTAGCCACTAGACCACCGTGGCGGGGCATAAGCGTTAATAGTGCATGTTTATGCACTGGGACAATTTAATTGCTTACTAAAGAAACAAATGTCCCTTGAGTGAGGCTTGGCTAAGCGCATCACTGAAATAGATGCTGAAATAAATCTTACATGCATGCTATTCATGTTTGCAGCATTGTTGTATGTATTGTTAGACATAAATTACAAAGTTATCCATGCTTCTACCATAGTAACAGTGGCTCTTTCTTTTTTGTTTATCAACCACAGCCTTCAAGAAACTGCGCATATCTGCACACACTTAGCTGCTGTAATCTCTGAACCTACCTCAAATCAGCAGATATTGGGTTGCCAATGGAAGTAACCTCAGGGACCGAAACTTCCTCACACGGTATGTTTGTGGACACTTAATTTATGGTTATGCTTCGCTTATTTATTAGACCGAGATTTGGCTCACCATTTCTTTTTTATGGCTTCCTCATGACCTCGTTTATTTTTTCTATTCAGGAAAATGGACAACAAAAGGATTGTTAGTTTTCAAGCCACCCTCACCAAGGCGCAAGAAGCTCAAAAGTTGCCATAGCGAAGAGAGGTTTTCCTGAACTCCATCCGTCACCAAAAACAGTTTACAAGCTCAACATGTGAAAGGAATGGGAACTGTACACCAAAATACAGCAGTAGTATGTGGTATGTTAAACCAGTGCAAGACTGGCTGCACAAGTGATTTTTGATGCAAGAAGTAACCAGCGCAAGGGAAATGTGCCGGCTTAGGATTCCTTGGATAGTGACTGTCGCATGGTATCCTTCTGTAAGTGTGTGTCCACATTTGTATAGAGGATTGCATATAACATGGTGCAAAACAAGCCAGCAGTAGCGTGTCTGAGCGCAGCATTTCTTCATTGCACTGAGTGTAGATTGTTGTAAATGTGAACATTATTTTGCACAGCAGTGCCAAGGAATGATACCGTAAGGCATAATGCTGTCTTCTTGTGAGCTACATTGTGAAAGTTTTTGAAAGTGAAAAATGTGTACAGGCACTTGACCCTTTGTTAAAAGAGACATGCTATGTAGTGGTCACCTGGAGAATAACAGCCATGACTCTACTCCCAAGTACAGTTTGATTATTAGAGCAGAAGGAAAGCTGCACATAAAATTTTAGGTAGTATTTTGTTATACACGCTGTGTAATTTGTCATGCATTTAAAAAGGTCATTCCTAGTTGCAGTGAATGAATTCTTCTGGCCTGTTAAAGGGCTTATGTGAGGAGAGACATTCCATCCACAAAGCACTGTTGCATGCGTGCAAGCAACTTGTTTTTTGTGTAAGGTTCAGTCACAGGAATACGGCAAATAATAAAATCAGGTCCAGACAAGAGACCTAAAGTACGACATCAAGTTTTAAAAAGTAAGTTTGTACAGTACACAGAAGAGGTAAATCAGATCTCGTTAGAGCTGTTTGGCTAGCATTTGCTTGTATTTTATATTTGAAAGTGTACCGAGTGCTATTTCTTTGAACTACTATGCAGCTCAAAAAGGCCCGTTTTGAGCAGAGATTTCCCTATAGACCCCCTAGAGAAGGTGCTCACACCTCGTCTTTCTAACCAAACCCCCTTAATTTCTAAATGTTTGTAACAAGTTCAAAATATCTGGTGCTCCACACCTCCCACTGATGTCTGGACCCACCTCCTAATTTCAGTTCCTGGGGAAACCTCTGGTTTTGTGTGACACCCATGCTAAGAGTGAGGCACAGCTAAAGGGTAGTGAATAATAAAACTGTAAATCTAGCAGCCACTATGACGATTATGCACTCACAGAACCAGGAAAGATTGACTCATTTACTTATCAGTTGATCAGCAATGGACAAGCAAGGGTATAGCTTGATCTTTGGAAACTGTCTTCTGTAACGGCCTTGAGAAATATGTGTGCCAGTTGAAATGTTTGCTTCGGACTGAGGCTTTCGTTGCTAGCCAACTGTCACTTGATTGAAGTGTTTATACCACAGCAAACCGTTCACCTCTTTCGAATGCATAAAACAAATTAATCTTTCAACGGGATAACGTAAAGTAAATTTTGCTTTACAAGTGCTATATAATATACGAGTTGAGAACCACTGGAAGATGAGCTAGTTAGTAGCAGTTTGGTTGTAACAAAACAGTTCAGACAGGGACGCAGGAGAAGGGAAACTCAACGCAATATCAAGATCACAGAGTATGTACACAAAAATAGTGGTTTATTATCACTTTTTAAATTTTTTTTCAAAGCCATGTGCCCCTCGCCAAGTATTGTCAAAATAGTGTATCAGGATAATCTGCTGACACTACACCTTTGGCGAAATTTTGATGCTGCCTGTTTAATAATGCCGAAGTCGATAAACACAGACGTGTAGAGTGAGACGGGCGACAGCGTGCACAAATACAGTATGTATACGGTGCTATGCGACTGAAACGTGATACTCGAATCGCGCGATTGCCGGCGCATTCCGTGCTATTGGAGCGCGTTTGATAATGACATAGGAACCGAAGTGAATCACAATGCTTCAGAAAGCCTACTGTTTTCATTGAGTACACGAACGAATCAGCTCGATGGTCTCAGAGCAAAGCGACGACGCAGAAAGCATTGTCAGCCGCGCGCTTCGAGTACTGCGTTTCAAGGGCAGCCCAGCGTAAATATGGTTGTCTGAAACATCGCTCTGCTTACGAACAGAATGAGATAAATTTCAGCTTGTAATTTTATTAAACAGACAGATATTTATGTTGCCTGTACGTTCAAATCTGTCAGCGACAGCATTGCTTGCTTTTATGTATGCTGCATCCATCACGATTGCCAATAAAGGACGTAAGCTTACTTGCTTGGTGCGTTTATTGCCAGTTGAGGCCTCTAGGTCACCTGGCGACATAGCAGAAATATTTGTACTCGTATTAGAGTACTGTACCCGAGAATAACGCCTCGGGACAGCAGTAACCGCACGCCTAGGACCAGCGAGCGAGCAGCGCGACCAGCCGCACGCAGCAGCAACGCAACCGTCGTATTGTATTGCGTGGTGATGATGATAGCTTGCGCAGCGCCATCTCTCTGTCGTATACTTTAGTTCACGACGCCACCGCTACCCTTATTTTCGTTGCACTGTCAAAGGTACTGTTTCCCTTCTCTACGTTGGTCATAGTATAGGTGTTCTGTGGCTGTAGCTTGAAACAGCCGATGTGCAAAAAGAAAAACGCCCCGGTGGTAGTGCCGCCATCTCGACGAGACTACCGTAAACGTAAGCAAAGCGACATGGCCTCTGAAATTCCGGGCGCCGGCGCGCGCAGTCTCGAAGGCCGTGAAAGCGAGTGCACTCACATTTTAAGCCTTGTGCGCCGCTTACTGAGAGCGTATCTTGAAAACGGCGACACATTGTCACCAATACACGGCTGGCGAAGCTTAATTAGCCAAACCTAAGGCAAATACGAACATGAGCGGGTAGTGAATGAGCAGAACAATGCAGGCCGATGTCCCGACAGATCAGAAGCGAGCGGTCTCACTTCGACTGACGCCGCCATCTTGCCAGCCGTACGGGTCTCTTTGCGAGCGTTAGCGTTGAGCGATATCTTCCGAAAATAGCGTAGGCACGTAAGGGTATCGTATACGTTAACGTTCTGCGCATGCGCGGTGTGTTCCACGGTAACGTTAACCTTAACGCTAAATCTTTGCGCTTGCTGCTTTCCGATATACTAAAACTCTCTATTATCCGCTAAAGGGCGGTTCGAGTTATTGGTTAGGTGTACGCGCACTAGGGTGCAATAGATCAGGTGAGGCGGATAATCAACTCCGAAGAATTAATCGCATAGGGCCATGTATAAGGTTGTTGATTATCTAGAGCGGTGAACTCGAGAAAACGAGGACAGGAGAAATATAGGTCCACAAACCAGTACGTCACACAATGGGAAAGACCTGGCGTCCACCAGACGAGTTTTTGTTCTGAGGTGACAACTCTGTCGGTTACTTTGTGCCAAAGACTACACATTGCTACTTTTCCAAATAGAATACATATATGCATTCTTCCTTGAATATATTTTGTACAGCGACAATCGGCATCTAAATCTGTACTAGGAAAACCCTATCCTCTACATCTCCTACTAAGTTCTTATTTTGGGGAGGATTCCGCACTTCATTCTTTTTCAAAATTTTAGACATTCTTATATATCGAAAAAATTACACTTCATTTTAACTTAAAGATTAGAGTTTTTAAGTTCCGTATAATTTCTCTAAATAATGAAGGGCCATCTGCATATGCTCTGTTAGTTTTCTGTCTTTCTCTAATTTGGAGGCATTGGTGTTTAGAAAGGAAACTTATTCCTAAATTAATATCTTCTCCCTTTTCAATCTTGATTCGCAGCGGTGGTACCGCATTCGAGGAACGCTAGAGGGAAGCAGTTTGTCGTGCTAATTAGAGTTACTGTATATGTTCCCCTTGGGGAGCATATACATTAACTCTAGCGCTAATGCGCCAGGAAGTTTGCACTTCGGTAGTCGCAGCGCTTCGATCGCAGTGGAGATTAGAGAGGGCGCTCCAAGCGTTTGCTGAGGAAGTTGAACATACCTGAGGATCCTGGAATCCCCCGAAGTCGTTTTCTTTCTTTTTTCTTTTTTAGATGAAAACTTCAAGGAAGGACCAAAGAGTTAACCTTTAAAGCTTATTTCATTTCATTCATAAATTTGAACACCGCTCAAAGATTGCGCGAAATCAAATGCGATGCGAAAATAATATGAAGAAGTGTAAGGATCACAGTGTTAGGCAATCTTTTGGTCATAGCCGTTTTTTTAGTTTGTTTTTAGTTTTGAAAGATTTATGCGATTCCGGAATATCGCCGGAAATTTCTTATTATGCAGTGTTACAAAGCTGCTGCAGGTGTGCTTGCGACGGTGTGGCGCCGCCAGGGGACATAAGTTCCTCTTTCCAACCAAAACTTCGTACCTCGAAATTGCCGCCACTAGTTTATTAAACCTCAAATTATTTATTATGGTTCATTTGTATTATAAATAGTCCATCACTCTAACATTTCATTCTTCCTTACATTACCGATTCCTTACTCTTCCTTTGTTTTAGCTCACTTTTTTTTCCTTTTTTATATTAACCGCCGGCTTCATGGCCAATCCCCCGTAGTGGGCAAGAGCCAAATATCAAGGAGAAAAGAAAGAAAAGAAAGTTCCTGTGCCGCACGTGCGCGTGTGCTTGTGTGTGCGAACGTTTTCAGTTAGCACAAAAGGAAGGCCAGCCGGGACGAACGTCCGGTCCCGAGCCAAAGAGTCGATCCCGTCCGGCACATCTGGAAGTGGTTCGTCCGGCGAGTGTCCACCTTATCAGCATCGGACCACACAAACTGTTAACCGGTGTGTGTCTCCGCACGTGCACATGTGATAGCGGTGGTGCTGGCCGCGTGACGTGATCGTCTCCGGCGTCGTTTCCCGGACCTTCGGTAATTACGGCCATGGGCGGGTCAAGTAGGGACACCTCCCATCCTCTCCCTCCTCCCTCGCCCAGGAGCCAAGGGGGGAGAAGCCCGGGCAACAAAATGCGCGGGACCCAGAGAAGGACTCCGGAGGAAAGAACTCGGAAGAGAACGCTCTTGTAAATATGTAAATAAACGTATTTTAAGTTTTCTTTACGTCTGCCTCGGCTCTCGGCTCCCGAAGCCCAAGTGCCTGCGAGTCGTCTCCGCCGCTCCGCAACACGCTACCCGCTGGTCGGCTTATTCAGCAGGCCAGTCGCAACAGCAGTTACAAGTACGGAATTGATTCTTAATCGCTGGTTTTGATATTGCGCATGTTCGTCGTTGCAGGTGAGTCCTTTCATCACTCCTGTCGCGGGGAGCACGCGTCCTGCTCTCGTGAAATTCTTCTGTCGATGAGCTTTAGTGCTTTCGCGTAACAAAAACTAGCCGCAACCTTTGTTTACACCACCTTATTGAAAATATTTGGTTGTTTCAACGCGTCATAGGTTAAAGAAGAGAAATGAGCCAGCTCCGCAGTGGTGGTGGAAAGAGAGAGAGAGATTCTTAATTGAAAAGCAGAGAAAGGAACAGGATACTAGTAACTGTCTCTCGTCCTGGAACTCTCTCAGCCGTCCTGTGCAGGGGAAAGTGGACTAAAGCAGAGAAAGGAAGACAGAGTAGAACTGAGAGGAGGGAGACACGGGCATAGGAACCATACTAAACAGAGCTCGGGGACACATCAAACGCGACACGTAGGCTAGTTTGTCATAACCACCCGGGCAACCCCTCGTCCTCGATGAAACTTAGGTAGCAGCGAAGGTGGTGCTGTTCCCCTCATTATTTCCCCCTTCTTCACCCTAACTTCTATTTCCAAGCACTTGCTATATTATACAGCACAAAACGTTTTTTTTAATTTAAATTTGAGAAGATGGGAATGTAGTACAAGACTTTGCCATGCCTTTACCTCTCCCCTTCTCCTTTCCACCCTTTTCACCCTCACTTTTCTTTCCGAATCTATGCTCTGCTTCAGCCTCTCCCATCCTCTTTCTCCTCTTCTTCACCCTCAGTTGATTTTCTCATCGCCTTGCAGTATTACACGATACGATACAATGCTATGCTGTGCTTTACCCTTCCCCTCCCCTTCACCTTCTCTTATTTCCCAGCCCCTTGCTGTGTTATTAAAAGCTCTGCCATGCTTTGAAACGCCGCGGCTGCGGGAATCGAAGCCGAATCTTCGAGAAGCGTCTGCAGTTTTCTGCACCTCTCGCGGCGCACTGCCTCCGGGATCGCCCTACGCGAGGTGTCGTCGACGAAGTTATGAATCACACTTGTCCACCATGCGGCGGGGAGGCTGGGACTCCCTGTCCCCACGTGGGATTATCTTAATCCCACGTAGGGATCTTAACTCGTTTTGCGCTCAAGAACATAGGGAGAAAGAAGAAGCGACGCAAGGATGAGCGCTATATGCACGATTTTATTCTACAAGAACGCTCAATACACGAAGGAAGCCTATACAGCAATGTTCTCAGATTTCGGCACCACCGAAGAGCGGACGGTGTCGAACCTGTGACCTCTAAGTAAGCAGCGCAGTTCCATGGCCATTAAGGTAACCCGTTTGCTTTTGCTCTTCGCGCAGCTCAGGTGTACCTAATTCTGACCGCTCGTTTTACATCGGGAATTTGGAAGAGATAATTGGCTTTATTGGAGCCCTGTATTTCGGGACAAAGGCTGTGAGAAAACTTCTCTGGCCAAACAGACTGGCATTGCTGTTCATAATACGGGAACAACTGCAACGCATGTGCGGTTCGCAGGGCCTCCGTTATGTGGTGTTGGGATAAGCTCAGTACCGAGGTGAACGGCATGATGAGCGTATTAGTATTACCGCAACACGGGTTCCGCTATTATATGCCATGTCGGCACCATTGAAGATTTTCGAAATAATTGCTGCCTCTGAGCCCTATAGTATTGTCATTTGCACAGCAGAAAATAGTTTCTCTCACACTCGTATTATCATTTCCACAGCAGGACATACCCTTTTAGTGAAGTCCTTTCTAACGACCTACACGAAAACGGTACATTTCCCCTCGGTCGCATAGTGCCGCATAAAAGTGGACTTTCTAGCACTGCTAAGCGTGACAAAACATAAGCGGTAGGCTGGGCCCGATATATGCAGTCCGAGCCTACGCTGCGTTTACACACGCACATTACCATAAAAAAGTGATGTGTTTCTTTTCCATATATCGTTGGTGAGAAGTGCGTAATAATTACTACTTAATTTAAATATCTTTCACTAACGATTGCACAAAATTTATCTTGGATCAAAAGTTCACATAGACAATGTTTGTGCAAGGACATACGGGAGGTAATGTTTCCTAGAAGGTGCGATAGCCGACGTGATATTTACTGCTTATCAAACATTTTTAAGGTCAATTGTACGCGTCGGTGGCATGCAGTTCTCACGAAAGTTACGTGAAGAAGCAATTAGAAAAAATTCAGAGCTACGCGGTGGGATTTATTTGCTCCCGGTATCGAAGGACGGATTAAGTTACAGAAATGCTTCGTTCTTCTGACCTGCGCCTGTTAGAAACGCGCAGGAAAATAACATGGCTTGAAACTATTATTCCATGCACTCCAAGGCCAAATAAATATTAGCAAAAAAGCATACATACTACCACCGGGTAAAAGCTCCTGAACTAACCATAATCGGTAAATGCAAGCGTGCAGCGCTCACATTGATACGTTCAGGTACTCCTCCTTTCTTGAGTAATTGAAATGTGGAATGTATTTTCATTGTATGTTGTGGAACATAAAAGATTTGTCTAATTTCGAACTGACTTTGGGTAAATATCTGTATTAGTGTGTCACTTGAACTTGATGTGTTATGTATTGGTGAATGCTCATTTTCCTTATGTTACCCTCTTTTAAGGACCCTCGCAAGAGGGTTGAGATTATTGTGAAGTAAAGAAATAAAAAAAAAATGCAGCCCGTATTGTACTTCTCTCGTTTTTTGCGCCAAAAAGAAAAAAAAGAACGAATCGGCGCCGTTACGGCAACGGCGAAATCACTCAGCGAGAGGAGGAGGCTTTCAGCATTGAGCGAACTCCGTGCCTAAAGAGACTACCTGAAATGGTCTCTTCCTCATCCACGAAACGAACGCTGCCTACAACGAAGGTTTCGCTGGCTTCCGCTCTTTGTGTAGTATGTTTCTTTCGCCATTTTCGGAAATCTCACGCTTTTTTTCTTGGTTTGTTGACGTGTATAACCACCTCATGCATCGACGCCCTGCAGAAGAAGTTGCGGGAAATGATTGTGTGACTGTGATGATGTACGGGGTAGAACAGCGACAGCGAAACTGAATGAATCCAGAGAAGAAGAACAAGAACACACTGTCGTGGGCTTCGCACCACGCGTGCGTGGAGAACTTTCTCCTGATTTGATACTATTACAAGAAACTTGGCTATCTCCAGAAAAAAGCTTTAATTTAATCAATTATCATTGATTTTGCTTAGATCGCATAACATAGAAAGGAGGATTGGCGTTTTTTTATTTCTTCAAATCTTTATCACAGAGCGAAAATAACACATCAGTCATTATCGACAGAAAGTGAAATTCTGGTATTAGTCCTCGATATACCTGGTTATTCACCACTTTCCAATGTCATCGTTTACTTCCCCAATGGCGTTATAGAGACTACTTCGCTCGACTCCGCGATAGTAGCATGTATAAAAAATTTAATCAAATCATTGCGGTTGATTTCAATTCTTACCACGTATTGTGGGGCCGCCGATTGGGTGCCTGAGGCAAACGATTATTGGAATGGACTTCTCTAATAACGTTCACTGTGTAAATTTCAAGAGCCCAACTTACGTAAGCGGCGTATCACGCTCTGTGATTGATCTAATACTTTCCAGTTCTGCTTGTGCCATTTCGTCATGGTCAGCCATCACGTTAGGCACCAGCGGCGATCACCTACCAATATTTTTTAAAATTGTTTGCCTTGTATCTTTAGCGAACACAACTATGTAAATTTTAAGAAACTTAAGGATGCATTACGATCTGGCCTAATTAAGCAGACGGGGTTGAGTGATCAGGTAAGGGCACGCAATTTATGTGAGGTTATCGGCAATAGTAATAAAGCTACATTCAGTATACAGTCAGCTAAAGGTACTGCTCAATCACCGTGGTGGAATCCTGATTGTGACCGCGACTAACGGCGAAGAAAAGCAGCTTGGAGCAAATGACTGTAAAACCAGTGCCCTCGTAATTGGAAAGATTATGAGTATATAGCCGCTGTGTTTAAACGGACTACAGAAAAAACAAAACAGGAGTATAAATCTAGACAGTACAGTTACTTGTCAGAAAAGAGCACTAGAAAATCACTTTTGAGGTTTCTGAATTGGAAAAAAGATCATTCCCCCACCAATCAATGAAGAGTCCATCAGCTTAACACCCATAGAATTGAAGAATTCTGTTGAAGACATTGCGAAAGGTTTGCATAGAAGCTTTACATCGTTATTGCCATATCAGGCTCTGGTGAGGGAACAAGCTAACGAGTTTAAGACAGCCACATTGTAATAGTGCACCAATAATAATGTCCCTGCCAGATTCATCGCCCCGTCCTGAGGGCGTCTACATCAATACTTAAAACAATATTTGATGTGTTCCCAACAATTTGTTTAACTTGATAAAGTTTTCCATAGAAAATGCACGGATTCATCAAGATCGGAATATTGCCAAAACAGTTTCTCCGACTTCAAATCTCGTAAAACTGACAGAAAGGGTTTTCTATGGTCATATCGTGGCGTGGCTTGATGAGAATGAAATACTTAGCGATTCTCAACTTGGCTACAGACGTGGCTACTCTATTTGGTGTGCCCATGTGGATTAGGAAAACAGTATTAAATTCGCTCGGCACAGAAAACAGCACGCTGCATTAGTTACATTAGATCTAGCAAAAGCTTATGGTAGCACAGACCAGCTTGATCAACAAGCTCAGATATCTGAACACCCCACAATATATTGCTGCATGAGTTCAAATTTTTTTAAATGGACGTACATTTTATTGTTCGCAGAAGGGTATTTCATCCAACAAATACGCACAGACAAGAGGTATTCCGCAAGGTTCAGTGCTATCTCAAACGTTGTAGAATATCTTGTTAAGCAACATTCCTTGAAAAACCGATGTGACAGTGCATGTTTACGCGGGTGACATCGATTTCTTTTCTGCCTCTGATGATATACATTCTCTACACCAAATATTACACTGTTACTTGAATAAGGTCGAAACTTGGCTCAAAGATCTGCACATGGCCCTCAATGTGAACAATAGCGTTCTCTCAGTTTTTCCATTAAGTTCTCCCGCGCATATATCGATGTCCGGCCAGGAGGTGATTCCACAAGTAGAATCATTAAAGTATTTGGGAATAATATATACTGCAAATCTTAACTGGTGTCCGCATATAGAATATATCGCATCGAAAGGATTATGTGTACTTGGCTTATTAAGACGAAACAGCTGCAATCCTATTGGAAGGCGCTGACAGACTCACCTGCACCACGTTGGAATTTGGGTGTGTCTTGTTCTCCAGGGGCCCAACGTACAAATTGCGGCCTCTTTTCACCACTGAACGTGAAGCACTATGTCTGTGCCTAGGTCTCTCGAAATTCGTGGCGATTAATATCCTTTACCACGAAGCACGCTTGCCTCCTCCCCAAAGTAGGTTCCGTCTACTGGCAGGGGAAACATTTCTGTTTATTTATGCTTCCCCACGGAGACGCTCACACTATGTGTTCTTTAGTGAGATGGCTACAATTTTTCGTTATCACTGGTCTCGGCTCCATTGTCCCAAGTAATACTCGTGCAAAAGTTACTGGAACCATTACAGTTAATACCGAGTGACATAGTTATCTTGAATACTTCGAGGAACGCTGCAGTCATTGAATTCGATAACACATTCCCAAAGAACGCAAAACTGTTGCCGAGGAGATCTTTGAATATTTTAATGGGAGATCGTATTGGCAACCTACAAATACACACAATCATAGCCACAGATGCATCTGCCGGTGACGAGAAGGCAGGGGTGGGTATTTACTCAACCACACCAAACTGGTCTTTTTCACTTAGAATACCACACTTTACACCTACCTTCCAAGCTGAGTTATCGGCAGTTATTCTAGTTTTACGCGAACTTCCATCACATATATCTTCGGTGGTTATACTGACCGACTCTCTGTATGTACCGCCCTGGCGGCTCCAAAGTCATCGAATTGCCGGCAAGAGTTTCAAGCATATATGCCCAAAGATGTGCATCGGGTACATTTGGTATGGGTGCCTGGCCACGCGGGAATAATGCTCAACGAGGCAGCGGACACACTCGTGGCAGCAACAATGCAAGGCCCAGTCTTGAAGATTCTGAATCTCTCCTCAATTAACGCCATTGCAAGATTACGAAACTGTTATCATCGAGACGACCATGCTAGTCTTATGTTCTAGACAGTAGCGACTTTCGGCACCTTCGATTCCCTTGGCCAAACATATGGTGTGGCACTAGGAAATTTGATGTTTCATTAACTAAATTACGCTGCAGGGTGCCACAACTAAATCTGTATGCTCAGAGGTCTGGCTCTGCTACATCCTCCCAGTGCTCGTATTGCAATCAACCAGAAACAATAGAACATTTTCTAATAGAATGTCGTATATATAAGCACCAAAGAAAACTATTTTTGGAAATACCTATTCGATACCTTAGATTGGAGTTTGACGTAACCACATTACTCTCCATGGGGGCGTTGGTACTCGGCCACTGTAATAAAGCTGTATGTGATGCCGTATTTAAGTTTTCATCCGAAACGAAGAGGCTTCCCTGCTAGTTTATTTGTTTATATTTACACAAAATTTCAGGTTCTTTTCTTGTAAGTGATAAGTGATTATATTGCTTCGGACCCGTACCACCGACCGTCAAGAGGCGAATAGAGAAGGACGACGAGGAGGACGTTTTTTAGCGAGGCTTGCTCGGGCTGCTGCTTTATGGCCAAGTGCCTCAGCGTATTTCCTTTGGAAATACATCTGTGCATAGCTTCGCCTCTTGCGTCTTTCAACGCAATATCTTTGGTGGAAGTGCTGGGTACGCCTTCTCGACACGGAGCTTCGCAGTGGACGCTTTCTCGAGCCTACCTTCATGGCTTCAGAAGATACCTCGTCCACAGGGGATGCAGCGCCCACCCGACCACCTGCTGCCAATACGACCTATACATCACTGTCACCCCTCCTCGTGACCCTGGCATTTTCTCTGGCACCAATGGGCAAGATGTCGAGAAGTGTGATGACGCAAGATGACGCCTTCAACTTGCTTGTATTTAACAACGTGTCGACGGTTGATGCAGCGATCAAGGAATGCCGGCGCCTGGAATTCGCAAAAAGCAGACGAATCCATCAACAATTTGCCCGCTTGCCGAACACAGAGGCAACGTCATCCTGTACCGATGTTCCTAGTTCCAACGACACAGCTTGCAGCGTTACTCGGATTGTGAGGCGAGAAATTGAAGCCACTTGTCCGGCGACCTTCGAGCTCAGCTCCTCCTCCACACCGTCATTCCCGAACTCTATGATCCAAGCAGTTGTCCGCCCGGAGTTTGCCAACATGGGACTTCACTCGGCCTGCTCGACGCATCACCCTGACACCCGCCCATGTCGCAGTACGCCACTTCGTCCACCGCCTTACTACCAGCCGCGTTTTCGCAATTCACCGGAATGGCGCACTGCTGATGACAGGCCGATATGCTTCATCTGTCGTGGAATTGGGCACGTATCCCGGTATTGCCGAAGTCGCTGGAACTCACCTGAACCGCACATGTATGCTGGGTACTTTCGAACAAACAGCTGTTCCCGTCCCTATGTAGTTCGCGCCGATTACACTACCTCTCAGCCTTCTGCATCCAGCCGCCCATACGATCACCTTCGCCCCAACGCCGTGATTCACGCTCGCCTCAGCCCCGCCGCTCATATTCTCCAAGTTCCCTCGGGCGCTCTCAACAGGAAAACTAGACGGTGCAGCGCCCGGAGGTGCCGCTGCATTGCTCTCTACGCCGCAAAAGCCTCTACTGATGATCCCGACCAATATGAACCTGCTTGATGTACAAGTGGACGGTGTTCCTGTCTGCGCTCTCATCGACACGGGCGCCCATATATCTGTGATGAGCTCCGATCTTCTAAAACGGCTGAAGAAAGTTCTAACCCCCGCCGCGACGCACGCTGTCCGTGTCGCGGACGGCGGGACAGCTCCTGTAATTGGTGTGCACCGCCCGAGTCTGCATCGCCGATCGTTCCGTCGTCCTTTTCACCGTACTCGCCTCCTGCCCCCACGACGTCATTCTTGGCCTGGACTTTCTGTCGGCACATTCCGCCCTAACAGACTGCTCAACTGGTACCCTCCGACTTGACCTGCCTCACCTGGACCCTGTAGAACCGCCCGCAGTCGTCTCAGTTCGGCGAATTTCGTTCGCTTACCCCCTTCGACTCTGACGTACCTTGAGTTGATCTCAGACCCACCTGTGCCTGATGGCGACTACATCGCGACCCCTGTGATCGAGGTCCTCCTCAGTCGTGGTATTACCGTCCCGCGCACTGTTTTATCTATAACTTCGAATAGCGCCTGTTTGCCTGTGGTCAGCTTTGGCTTGACAACACAAGTGCTGCCACGAGGGATGTCTCTGGCGCAGATGCGCGCATTTGGTGATTGCTCCATATCAGCTATTACAATGGACGATGATGCAACCGACCCGACAGTTATGTTTTTCTTGTTCGTTTTCTCCTTGATGTGGACTGAAGTCCCGTCAAGAAGATGATCGACGTCGTTGAAGCAGGAGGCAGGTTGGAGGTAATGAACTTGAAGGTATATTGTAGCAAAATATTTACAGTCATATGTACATCTTGCCGAATCACACTGATGATAACATAGACATCAACAGCGTCTTACTCTTCCACTTAACTTTTCTTAAGTTAGAGCCTAGAACACTGTTACTACATACAACGAACCTAGTCTCACTGTTCGAGTGGTTACGGCCCAGACAGAAGTTGCATCGTACGGAGTCTTACTGATCGATCAGTTAAGTGATTACAGCCTAGACTGAAGGGAAACGAATCCCGTCCAGTCTTTAGTACCTTACGGTAACAAAGAAAGAGGGGAGGTGGCCACTGCTGGTCCGCCTCAACCTTCTGTTATCCAATCTGTTTACCCTCAGATTAAGCCACTCCCTAGTGGGTTGTCCCTAATCTCGACAGCAGCGTCTTTGCAGTTTAAACAGGCCTTTTGGCATTCTTTCCCATCATGGCTCTCCCTCTCCTTATCCCACGCTCTCAGATATTCTCACAATCGAAATATCGGTATCGTAGCAGCCCTGCGGCATTCGGGCCATCTCCCACGCTCATCCAGTCGAACCCTGTCGTTCCAGGAAACACAGCGTGTCTTCGCCTTTCCCGCAGTTCGGACCGTGCACTGCTGCGACTCACCCCTTCGTTCCAGTCTGCGCGCCGAAAGCGCATGCTGGTCGTTAAAGAATTGGTTGGGCCAAGCGCATTGTCGCTTCAAGCGACGGCGCACTTTTCATGCATTCTCCTCCTACGCGTCCGAGCTGCTCTTCCCCGAAACGGCCACTGAGAGGACAAGTACGGTCGCGCAGCCGCGACCCCCCCGAGCGACGTTCAGCGAAAGGGAAGGGTCTCGTACCAGGAACCCCTGGGGGCCAGCGTGGGAGACCAGCCGCTCAATGGGAGCAGTTTGCTTTCCATTGATAATTGCTGTCAAAGACCATGCAGAGAGAGAGCCGAGAAAGAAGCTTTGTATAGCGTACGGTGCTACGCCGTCCCTTCTGTACGATCGCCTTATGAGCGGCAACATAACACGCCCCCCTTAAGAGTACGCTGGGCTGTTCTACGCTCAGTGGTGCGATAAATCACTGCCGCGATTAGGTCACTGGACTTTCTAAGCATACAACAGTATACACAAACTTCAAACACAATTGCGAGACAACACGACAGGAGAATACAAGAAACGAAAACAAATACATGCTAAACGATCAAGCACACCATTGCTGCTTCAAGCAGTAAGATCACTAGTGTCTGTTTCTTGGATTGTCAATCACACTGTCCACAATATACAGCAGCGGGTGGGCAGGAACATTCACGTCCCCCCCTCAGTTGGCATGGCACTGTTATTCTGATGGCTTCCAAAAACTATTCTGGAGCCTCGATAATGCATCCGCATTCCCGTTACATATACCCTTCCGATGTTGTACCGAGACATGATATCGCTGTAACGCCAGCGCCCATCTTGTCAATTTCGCCCCGTGCGGAGTAGAAGTTGTAAGGTACGACAGCGGATTGTGGTCGGAAACGACGTTTACTATGGCACCGAAAAGCCAGTAGTCAAACTTCTTTAAGGCCCATATTATTGCGAACGCTTCCCTCTCAATTGTCGACCAACGCATCTGGGTCGGTGAGAAGCGGTGGCTTGCAAAGGCGATAGGCCTCTCTTCCCCATCGGCTGACATTTGCGCCAAACATGCTCCCGCCGCCGTAGCTGAGGCGTCTGTGAAAAGCCAATAGGGCTGAGATGGCTCTGGGGTGTTTAGCGCCACGGCCTCGCACAAAGATTGTTTGAGCATCTCAAATGCTGCCTGAGCTTCCTCCGGCCAGGATATCTTATTAGGTACCACTTTCTTTGTTAACAGCGTGAGCGGGCTCGTCACCTCTGCATATCCTCGGACGTACTCGCGATAGTAACCGCACAGTCCTAACAGGCTGCGTAGTTCCTTTTTGGTGCGCGGTGGTACCAGGTTCTTAATCGCTGCTATTTTTTCAGGGTCTGGTGCGTGTGTCCCTGAACCGACAATATGCCCCAGGTAATGTATATGGGATCGCGCAATCTGACACTTCTCCGGACTGGCTTTCAGTCCCGCCTTCTCTAAGACATTAAGAATAATGTCGAGATGCTTTAAGTGCTCCTCCCAAGTGCTAGAAAAAATAGCAATATCATCAAGGTATGCCGTGGCATACATTTGATGTTGCGACAAGAGTTTATTCACCATTCTTTGAAAGGTTGCCGCGGAATTTTTCAGCCCGAAAGGCATCACTTTCCATGCGTACTGACCCTCGTGCGTTACAAACGTGGTGAATTTCTGACTCTTCTCTTCCATCGGTACCTGCCAGTACCCGCGTCTAAGGTCCACTACCGTAATGAACTGCGCTCTGCCTACTCGGAAAATCAATTCCTGAGGATTCATCACAGGGAACGCATCCGCTTTGGTGACGGCATTTAACGCCCTGTAGTCCACACACATGCGGATAGTCCCATCCTTTTTTCCGACGCATACTACCGGGTGTGCAAACTCACTCTCCGTGGGGTAGATCAACTTCCAAGTCAAAAGTTCGTCAACTTGCCGGCTGACTTCCTTCTTTAATAGTTCCGGCACCCGATAAGGAAACATTTTTTTTTTGCTGGTGGCCCGGTTCTATTTCTATCCTATGTTCGTCTACTTTCGCTATACCCGGGGTGCCGTCAAAGAGTGTGCAATGTCTTTGGAACACCGCCTGTATTTCCGCCTGCGCGTCAGCATCAAGGTGAGCAACCTTCTCGCTCGTTAGCACTAGCTCTTTCCGCTTTATAGTGGTTGGTTGTGGAGCATATTCCACCTCCCCAAAATCATGGTCCTCATCGAAGACTACCCCAATATGACTGACCCTTGTATAGTAAGGTCGAATGTTGTTGGCGTGGACACTTTTTACCTTTCCCTCAGATGTTTCAACGCGGTAAGAGTGTTCGCGCTCACGTCCAACCACTGTGAATGGGCCTAGCCATTTAGGTGACATCTTACAATTCCGATCATTGTCGAAAACCACAACCTGGTCGCCAACGTTAAAAGCTTTGAGCCTGGTGCTGCGATTATAGGCACTGGCGTAACTCTCCTGATGAGTTGCACTAGTTAGCTCAGCAATATTAGCGGCCGTCTCGAGCTGCTCCTTAAGTTGCTGTAAATACTTAGCGGGGCTTTCTCTCGATGTTGCGGGCACCGGCATTTCTCCCGTCCACGTCCTCTGCAGTATTAGAAGCGGTCCCGTGGGATTCCTTCCATAGAATAGACGAAACGGAGCTACTCCGGTTACCTCATGGGGAACTTCCCGATAAGCCCATAAAACCATTGGGATCAATTTGTCCCAATTCTTGGAGTCTCTCTGAATGACATGATACAACATGTTTTTCAGTACTCGGTTCCACCTCTCTACAACTCCATTACTCTCTGGGTGTTCTGGGGTTGAGAATCTTGGCGTGCAACCTAATTTCTCCATCATCGTTTGCGTGAGCTGAGATTTGAAATTAGTGCCTTTGATCGGAGCAGATCATCTCCGGAACGCCTGTGCGACTGAATATCTCAATCAGTGCACCACAAGTCGCCTTAGCGGTCAAAGAGCGCAGTGGAACCACCTCCGGCCACCTCGTGCAAAGGTCCACTAAGCACAGCGCGTACTTATGCCCTCTCGCTGACGGTGTGTTTAGGGGTCCGATCACATCTACATTGACAACTTGGAAAGGCAGCTCGGGTCTAGTGAGCGGAGTTATAGGCACTTTATCTGTGCGACGCCTGTCTGACCGAATTTGACATTCATGGCACGAACGACAATGCCCTAATATCTCCTTCGCCATACCTGGCCAAAAAAAATTATACCTAATGCGAGCTCTTGTTTTCTTTGGCCCCAGGTGCCCCCCGCATAGCGACTCATGGGCTAAGTGCATCACCTCAGTGCGCTTATCTTTGGGGACAACTAGCTGACTCACTCGAGTGCCTGCTATTGAGTCGCAGTGATATAACAGTCCGTCTGAAATGAACATGCCGGATTTCCCACTACGCGCATCTTCCCAACATTTCTTTAGCGTAGTGTCACCCAACTGCACTTTGCGGAACTCTTCTCTCTGGCCTAATGATGCCTCCCTTTCTTCATCAATTTGCGCATCTTCGCCGGAAACGTCTTTCTTCTCTAAAGTAAGATTGCATGCCACGACCTTTGGTTTCTCTACTGCTTTTTATGCCTCGGGAGCAGGCTCGGCCGGTGCTCGACAGGGTGCCAGAGGGCTGCTGGCCTTCGACAAAAGTTTCCAATCTTCCTCGGTCAACAAACAATCTGTGCCCTCGATGAGCTCATCAGTTAACGCACAGAGTATGTCGACGCTCTGAGGCTCCGTAACCTCTCGCGGGCTATTTAATTTGAACGGCAACGTAGCTAGCCTTGCCTCGATAGTTTTACCAAAAGCAGACACCAATCTCACCTTGCCAGACGGCTCTACTAAACTTCTCGGAAGCAGACTCTCCCGAAAGACAGTTATTTCACTCCCTGTATCCGAAATTGCATCTGCGGATATACCTGCACATGATACGGGAATTAACTGCAGTTTATTTGTGCCTTCACCCTCGTGTTTCAGAGACTTCACCTTTGCGCTAAGTACTCCATCAGGTATTTCAGTTTCCGTCTTGTGGGATAACGTTACCTTTTGTACCTTCCGCTTTGGCTCGGTAGCCTTCTTCGGATTGCTCTCCTTTTCACTAGACTTCGGGCACTCTTTAGCGAAATGGCCTGAGCCGTGACATAAGTGGCACTTCAGAGCCCCTTTCTCTACTCGTGTCGCCGGCTTCTGCCCCATTTCTACAGTTGGTTGCTTTGAAGCACGCCCTTTTCCTTTCGCTTGTTCGAAAGTTTGCAGCACTTTAGCGATCTCAGTTGGCCTAAGCCATCCCTCGCCTTCTCTTAGTCTCACATACTCAAGACCCTCCGTGCTAAGGCCCGATTTTATGCGGTCAGCAACCATGAGTTCTGCCATCACTTCTACCGTGTCGGCCTCTCTCACTTGGAGGTAGTAGGAGAAATAAGTTTTCACGCGGGACGCGAACTGCGCCCACGTCTCTTCCTTCCGCTTTACCGCTCTTTCGAACCTCTGCAGATACTCTGCCGGCGAAAGCTTCAGTTCCGTCAGTACTGCTGCTTTAACTGCCTCGTAATCTGCACTCTCTTCAGAGTTGAGGTTACGCAGTAAGTAACGAACTCGTTCAGTTAGTGCTGGTATAACCAAATGCACGCGACTCTCATACGGTACTTGGTAAGTAGCAAATAGTTTTTCTACTTCCTCAAACCATAATGGCACATCCGCGTCACTCGGCAGGCGGAACCCTTTCAGCACTTTTGCACATTGCAGGACAGAATCGAAACACCGTCGCCCCCGATCACCCGTCTCCGACCCAGAGTTGGACAACGTGCCATTGAGACGTTCCGCGATCATTCGAGTTTGCAATAGCTTTTCGTACTCAATCTGGAGATTGAGCTTTTGAATTTCAAGTTCGAGCGTTCTCGTTTCACTTGAATTCGGCAAAACCTGAGATGCCTGCTGCATCGATTCTTGCCTCTGAGTAGGCACTCTCGCCTCATTTGACTGATCAGAATTTAGAATACCATGGTTTGATGGCTCTCGACTCCGATCCATTGCTACCGCACTCGCACCTTCATCTCCATTAGACTCCATTGTTTCAGCACCCCCGCGTGTTCTCACCATGTGCTCTACACATAAACTGCCATGCCAACTAGAGAAAAACGCAAGAAATCCTGCTCACCCTTTGCTGTATGCACTGTCGTTCCTGGATCTCTTCCACGGTGCCGGAGTTGGCTGCTGTGGGATCGTCTCGACGTTGCCGCTGGTGGCTGACGGATGCCTTGCCCCTCGGTCTCCTCGGCACTGGTCCAGTGTCTGGTGCTGTAGAGCTCGCCGATCCCTGTCCGACTGCGCCAGTTATGTTTTTCTTGTTCGTTTTCTCCTTGATGTGGACTGAAGTCCCGTCAAGAAGATGATCGACGTCGATGAAGCAGGAGGCAGGTTGGAGGTAATGAACTTGAAGGTATATTGTAGCAAAATATTTACAGTCATATGTACATCTTGCCGAAGCACACTGATGATAACATAGACATCAACAGCGTCTTACTCTTCCACTTAACTTTTCTTAAGTTAGAGCCTAGAACACTGTTACTACATACAACGAACCTAGTCTCACTGTTCGACCACCGAGTGGTTACGGCCCAGACAGAAGTTGCATCGTACGGAGTCTTACTGATCGATCAGTTAAGTGATTACAGCCTAGACTGAAGGGAAACGAATCCCGTCCAGTCTTTAGTACCTTACGGTAACAAAGAAAGAGGGGAGGTGGCCACTGCTGGTCCGCCTCAACCTTCTGTTATCCAATCTGTTTACCCTCAGATTAAGCCACTCCCTAGTGGGTTGTCCCTAATCTCGACAGCAGCGTCTTTGCAGTTTAAACAGGCCTTTTGGCATTCTTTCCCATCATGGCTCTCCCTCTCCTTATCCCACGCTCTCAGATATTCTCACAATCGAAATATCGGTATCGTAGCAGCCCTGCGGCATTCGGGCCATCTCCCACGCTCATCCAGTCGAACCCTGTCGTTCCAGGAAACACAGCGTGTCTTCGCCTTTCCCGCAGTTCGGACCGTGCACTGCTGCGACTCACCCCTTCGTTCCAGTCGGCGCGCCGAAAGCGCATGCTGGTCGTTAAAGAATTGGTTGGGCCAAGCGCATTGTCGCTTCAAGCGACGGCGCACTTTTCATGCATTCTCCTCCTACGCGTCCGAGCTGCTCTTCCCCGAAACGGCCACTGAGAGGACAAGTACGGTCGCGCAGCCGCGACCCCCCCGAGCGACGTTCAGCGAAAGGGAAGGGTCTCGTACCAGGAACCCCTGGGGGCCAGCGTGGGAGACCAGCCGCTCAATGGGAGCAGTTTGCTTTCCATTGATAATTGCTGTCAAAGACCATGCAGAGAGAGAGCCGAGAAAGAAGCTTTGTATAGCGTACGGTGCTACGCCGTCCCTTCTGTACGATCGCCTTATGAGCGGCAACATAACACCGACCACATCTTCGCCATCTGCAACTTGAGTGATGCCAGATCACAAGAAAATGATAGCTCCCGACCTCTCGCCAGAGCATGCTGACCAGCTGTGCCTCGTTCTCTTTTCCAACCGCGAAATTTTCGACCTTAACGAGCGTCCTTTGGCCTAAACTACAGCCGTGAAACATCGAATAGATACTGGCGACGCCTCTCCTATTCATAGACGTCCGTATCGGATGTCTGCTGCCGAGCGTCAACTCATTCAAGCAGAAGTTAAGAAGATGCTTACCAAGAACATGATTGAACCGTCATGCAGTATAACAATGTAAACAGAATGTGACTCTTTTGTGACAGCTACCTCAAAAAGAAATTTATATAACACCTCTCTTCATTCCTTTACAAAATCTCAGGCTAGCTTCCGCTTCTTATTCATCTTTTGTTCTTTTCTTTTTCTTCTTTCGATTTCATAATATACTTCTCCCGTCGCGCGATTCATGGTCGATCCTCCGTATAGGGGGTTGCGCCAAACTTCTAGGTAAAAACAAAACAAAACACACCGAAGCACGTGCCAACGTTCGTGCCAACGTTCGCGGCAGCCCCGACGAGGCAACGGCAACATCGAGAATTCGTTCCAAGCGTTCGAGATCCAGCTGGTGGTTTGGCGAAGTTTCGTTTGGATTTTGCCACTACTTGATAGCTTATTCACTTTAATTGCACATTCGTCATAGATGCAGGTAATTTTGGGCTAATATCTAGAACATCGCCTGGCCAAGGGCATTTCCCTTGGTCAGCACCACTGCCTCTTGATGATTTGTCTTTCGATTCTTCCGCATTGGCGTGAACAGCATCCCTGTCGCGCTTGTACCAACCACGGGGGAACGATCTGACTGAACAACCCGAAGGCTGTCCAGCAGAGCTTCAGGCTATGGCTCCTCATTTGCAGCGACGTCCATCTGATCAGCGACGTCCATCCTTGTCGAAGAAGTGGACTGGTGTGTAGGCCATTAGACCGGACGTATGTTGCAGATTTTGTAAAGTATAAGTCATTTGCGTTGGCTCCGGTGAGTGCATTCATACCGCCTCACCTTGCATACACCAAAGGAATTATCCGTGGAGTTAACTCTCGACCAACTCCAATTCAGACACTGGAGAAGCTGTCAGATGCTGGGGTTATTTTACTTTATTTATTTTTTTATTGTACCCTCAAGGCTCCAGGGCATGACAGAGGGGAGTGGTAAACGGGAAATTGTACAAAAAGTTGATAGTAATATAACACAACAAGAAAATAATACACTGGCGCAATAAAGCAAGAGACTAGTAATAGCAGTACATACAATGCAGTAATGAAATGCTTTGCAAGTACTAACATGAACAAACACGGTATCATGACATTAATTCTTGCTTATGCAATGTTGGCAAAATAGCTATTAATTACTTAACAACCATAACGATGAAAAGAATATGCTGTAATTTCCAGTTAAACAATATTAGCTACAGTATTGCGAAATATTTGTTGTGATGATGGCGACTATGTCATTGGGAAGGTGGTTCCGTTGCCGAGATGTTCTGGGGAAAAAAGAATGACCGAACGTGTTAGTATTACATTTTGAATTCTGACTTTGAAGCGATGGTCGATACGGTGCGATAAATAATGCAGCTGTGAAAAGAAGTCATCGTGAAGAAATGGATGATGGTAGAACTTATGAAACAAAGTTAAGCGAGCTATATTCCTCCGAGATGATAGTGACGAAAGACATAGGTTAGCTTTCATTAAAGATATGCTGGAATTGCGGCTATAAATTAGAATAAATGAATCGAACTGATTAATTTTGAACGAGGTCCAGAGGAAAGATGAGGTTTTCGTTGTGTGGGTCCCACACTGCTGCAGCGTACCCTAATTGGGGGCGCACTAATGACTGATAAAGTAGCAATGTTAAGGATGATGGGGCGTTAGAAAAGTTGGGACGTAAGTAACCAAGCGTACTGTTAGCTTTACCAATTATGTATTCAACGTGAAGAGAACAGGTTAGATTTCAAGTTATACGAACGCCCAAGTATTTATATGAGTTCACGGAATCTAAGGGCATATTGTTCAAATGGTAGAATGGAAGGGAAGGTGGTGGAATTTCTATGAACACGCAAAATTTTACATTCGTTAATATTTAGTTCCATTCGCCAGGTATCACACCAATCACTTATGTAGTTTAAATGTTACTGAAGAGCGTTAGAATCGTCAGTGCAGTTTATTTCACAATAAATTACGCAATCGTCAGCGTCAAAAAAAAGAAAAGAAAAGGAGTGACCTTAATTTAAGGTCGGGCAGTCCCGTGACGCCCATTTCCCACAAGGGTGGGTGACCTCCCAAGCGTACAGTACCTTTCCATTGGCGAACACCAGGCGGAAGCGTGCTTGTCCCTATTTTACCGGTAGGTACCCGGCGGCAATGGCGGATGCCTCCTTGCCTACCACAGCAAGGTGGACGCTCAACTATCTACTGTAGCTTTACATATATTTTGGTTTTGTGTGTGTGCACTCGTGCCCCGATTAAGTCCACGATGAGTGGTCCTAGGCCCACACAATCACACGTTTATTTATCGTCCCAATGACTTAGTTTTCTGCATACACGTTAAAGACCTCCAGGTGGTCAAAATCTCCGGAGCCCTACACTACGGCGTGTCTCATAATCACAGATGGTTTTGGAACGTAAAACCCCCGGAAATCAACCGGTCAGTTTCCTGTGTAAAGATGTACTACGCAGTAAATACCTGAAATGCGTTGACAGAGGAGCGTGCAACGAAGAGAGCCTGTGACAGCGCGGCGAGCACGTTATACAGGAATATTGCTCACAGACAGTCGTGAGGGGGGCGTGCCTCTTGAGCAGCGCCTGGCTTGAGGTGTTGTGGTGCGCAATTTTAAGGCGAATTCTGCGGGCACAACGTGGTGAATCACGTCTTACTGGGTCAGTAAGTTTCGATTCTTGTAAAACATGGTAGATGAAGGTATGTGTCTTTTATTGCGTCGATATGTTTAAAGACGCACCATGTTCCTGGCCAACCTTGCATCATATAAATGTGACTCCTGGAAACAGAAGCCGCGGGGAAGGCATTAGCTTGGTACGCGTGGCTCCAGTTAAATGGGCAGGATCAGAGACTGATCTTTCTTTGCGGCAGCCGATCCAACCGATTTACTGTAGTTATTTCAACTTCTTAATGTTAGCAATTAACGCTCTGTAACACGCGTAGTTTAGGCCGGGAAGTTTGGACAAAAATTGAAACTGTGTTAATTTCTTTATAGGTTCGTGATTCAGCAACGTGACTGCACACCCCGTATAATTAATCATACAATAATTCTCAATGGAAATTTTATTTATCCTTCTAGAAATCGTCCTTAATTGCAGCGAGAAAGGCTGTGAAAAATGAGTGAATGGTGTCACCACCTCGTATTTTTGTATGCTATTTATGCTATGAGTGGACTATACTCATGGGGATGGTGCACTTGTAACTCTCCGCCGACGGGAGCGCCATCGCGGCGGCACGCCCGTCGTTGGGGTGATAGAAGCTCCGGTCGCAGGGCCGGCGGCAGCTTTAGAACCGAGTTATTCGCGTTTTCCTGCAGTTTTTAGTTTCTTCCGAAGGTCGTCGTACTACGGCTCGGTGTTCAGCAACAAGATTTGTTTGTCCTCGGCCATAACAATACTTATATCAGATAACCAGGGACAAATATTTATAGCTTCCAGTAAGCTCAATGCTGAAGGAGAAGCGCGGTCGCTTGCGCGCGCGTTTCGTCGACTCTCTCTACTCAGCAGACGACATGTGGTGCTAGTTTGCAATGTAACGGGAATTTATGCCCCCCGGCATTCTGCGTGGAGTACGTGAAAGGTGGGTTGTCAAAGGGAGTTGGTGCGCGCTTTCCGGTAACGTTCTTCTACTAGCAGACTTGTCAATTTGCAATGGTTCGCGCTGTTTTTAAGGAGCCGCTTGTGTGGGCTACCAGGCTGCGACACGCATAGCCGTGTGGACTAAGGCGCTCCGTACATTTCGTTCGCGGCCCACGCTGCTGCCCTTTTCCTTTTTTTTTGTCCTAGAGCCATGTCACGTTAGGTCTTTCCTTTGGTTTGGTCTTTCCTTTCGTTTGTACTCCGACCAGAAAAAGGATCGCCGTCTACTGAAGTGCCTCTTGCACAAAAAAAGTAGGAAAGAAGAAAAACTCGTTAAAAACGGACTGTGTGCCTCTTGCATGCGCCTGCCGGCCTAGACGCCGCACGAAGGAGTTGAGGCACCGGATAACAAAAGCCACTGGTAGGCGTCCTGCTCTTTTCTTTCTTTCTTTTCGGTTTCTAACAGAATCTTTCAAAACGAGCTAGAACCGTATTACTTAGTTCAGCCTTCATTATTTAGAAATAAGTTAATGGACGTACGTTGTCGACGATTCCTGGCACCGGCCCCGCGTTTTCTCACTTAGTATAAGCACGATTAACGGAAATAAACAGATCAGGTCTTGCAGTACGTAGCGTCACAGCTTCTCTTTCCAACACTCGCACACAAGCACTATGCCCACACGTGATGGATACAGCTACAGTCTTTCACTGTTTTATTGTGGAGCCTTTTATGTGACTAATATATTGATAATAGTGTATACATACCGATAACAAATAATTACAAATTAACAAGGATCAAATAAAGATCACTTTTGCTTTTCAGCCTGGCAGTCTTAGAACTTTTGGAGTATATTTTTGAGTATTTTGTCTCCCGCGTTTGGGAGACACATCGGCCGATCACCATGCTTCCGTCCGCAGACTTTCTGCACATGGCCTGCCTCGTATAAAAGTTTTCCTTTAGCAATATTAGCCCTACGAAAGAATTTTTTCAAACCTTCTACGGTCTTAAAACCACTAGGAAGCTGCGGCGGAACGCACGCAGACGACGCCACCCCCGCACAAGCAGGTGCGCACACGGTGCGGGGGAGCCTTATCACCCCAACGACGCGGGAGCGCCTGCATTGGCGCTGAACGCAGGGGGCGACGGTGGAGCCGCCTGGCCTTGTGCACCATCCCCATAGCACATATATATTACACGTGCACATAAACTAATTCATTTTGACTTGAAGAAGTGGGCTGATGCCACCCACTTTATATTTCTGTCGATCACTCAGTGCTCGTTTACATGTGGAATCTTTTTAAATAAAACGTTACTTGCGGACTGTAGGTTCTTTTCCTCGAGCTGCAAGCAGTTTTTAATGAAGCCTAGTATCTGTCATATTTATGCAGGACTCCGCCGGCCAAACACACCCACAACAACCTCAATAATTCAAGCAGAAGGTCCTGCCCATCTCATTGCGGGTGAGAGTCTTTTCAGAAAAAAAGATATTTAGATTCTGCTGGCTCTCAACAAACAATTTGTCGTGTCTTATAAACTATATAATTCATAGAGTTATTGGCTCGTTTTCAGGGTGCGGCAAATAACGTTTTAATTGTATCACTTACTCCGTGCCAATGTGCATGGCCGAGCCCACTGTCAGAATTTACAGTAACCTTTAGGAGATGATGTAGATGAAGAATTTATTACCTAATTGCTCCAAAGAATATAGTTGCGATAGTCACTGCTGCCTGTTACAAAGTGCCACCCCTAGGGTAAATAATGCGAGTTATATATGGTAGTTTTTGGAGAGGTGTATATTGTGTAGCTATCCTAAATAACACACACACACACACACACACACACACACACACACACACATATATATATATATATATATATATATATATATATATATATATATATATATATATATATATATATATATATATATATATATATATATATGCTGGTTTTTGGGCAGGTGTATACTGTCTAGCTATGCTAAATAAGATATGGTTGAATCCCCACCAGTACAAACTGCCAAAATGGATCTACTTAATAGGTTCGTGTGAATGCGGTTGTAGTGAAATTGCATGCGAAAGCGCGAAGAAACTACCCTGAATGTTGCATAGCACATTTTCTCGTTTTTAAAGCAATAAAAATTGACAGATCCCACGTGCAGTGGGAATCAAGGAAATGCGAAGCACGCATAAGGAACGCAAAATGGATTTGTATTTTTTTCTCGCTATACCGAGTTCGGTACATGTGAAGCTAACGAAACGGCCGCAAGAGCACCATGACTGTGGCATGTAAACCATGCCGGTCATACACGCATGTCATGATTTTTGTGTTATGACGTGTCCTTTATGTTCGTCATGTAGTCATGTTGTGCCAACCCAATTTTCGTATACATCCCATTAACGAAACGGCAGTATAGCGCCAGGACCATGTCATGTAAATCATGCCGGTCATCACCGGCATGATTTATGTCATTTATGATAGTCATGCTGTCGCGTTGTGCCATAGCAATTTTCGTATACATCCCATTAACGAAACGACCAGGAGAGCACCAAGACCGTCACATGTAAATCATGCCGCTCATGACATCTATGTCATGATTTTCATGTTATGACCTGCCATTTATGTTCGTCAGGCAGTCGTGTTGTGCCATACCAATTTTCGCATACATCCCGTTAGCGAAACGGCCGGAAGAGCACCAAGACCGTGGCATGTAAATCATGTCGCTCATGACATGCATATCATGATTTTCATGTTATGACCTGCCATTTATGTTCCTCAGGCAGTCATGTTGTGCCATACCAATTTTCGTAAACATCCCACTAGCGAAACGGCCAGGAGTGCACAAAACCGTAGGCGGCTATATAGATAGATAGATAGATAGATAGATAGATAGATAGATAGATAGATAGATAGATAGATAGATAGATAGATAGATAGATAGATACGGTCAAAGTCGCCGAAGTTCGCTAGGAAATGCTTCGCATTTAATAATTCCAAGTTTATGTTGAGTAATTCCGCTTGGAAAGTGGACTCAAACAGGTTTACATTCGCTGATTCATTGCTGTAATGTCCTTCATAATTAGCTCTATTATTCTCCGAAAAATTTTTAATGATAGCTACATGGAATCACCACGGTAGCCACTGCAATAAGGGTGTTAACATGAGGTAGTAGCAGTACATATACATTTGGTGTTGTGCTTGATGAACGAAAAAGTGCGGTACACACTGCAATATAATGAAAACGCCGTTACTTTGCGAAATATGATGAGGGCAACTATATTTTAGGTGCTCTAGAACTAGTATTTGCATTAAATCAGTAATAATTCTGGCACTTTGCTGTTATCCCTACTTCTGGACTCGCGGCAACCACTGCCACCAAAAACAGTACCATTGAAGACAGCTCACATGTCTGTTTTCTCTCCCTTGGATTTCCAATAAGTATTGACAATGATTGCCGTTCAATCTAGCTGGTGTTCATAATTCCAGGATGCGTTAGCGCGATACATTTAAGATCCATGACACAGACGAAGATACCTGAAACTCTACCTGTCTATTCGCTTGTGCCACGGTTTTTTTTCCTTATGCTTGCCACTCTAATAGAGTATGCACTCAAAAAGTGCTTATTTTGCTGAGAAGTGCTGATAAGTCTCATGCAGAAGTATCCCTGGGGGAGGGTTGGCCCAAAATAGTACAAAATATATAGCGAACAAACCAAAAGTGCTGTTGAAGGGTACGAATATATGACTAATATTAATGATACTTCAAACTCACTAACATGACATCTTCGTAAGTTTGTGATGATTAACTACAGCAAAATTTTGTGTGGCCAATACCTACATTGGGTGTGCAAGTATTAGCCTCATGTCATTTACCTTTATGCTGTTCAGCCTATGATAAATTATGTCCACGTCATGTTCGAGAGCACATTGTTTTAGGTTCAGATCCTTATGTTCTGGTTACACTACCAAAGCCTTCACTTACACGTATATGTCTATTAGCAAGCAGGTAAGGCTTGCGATGACGATTTTAGTTTTAAAGTCGGCTCCTAATAGTATTCAGCATGAGTTAAGTTGTGGTTACACTGGAAGCGACCTTTGAACATTACGAAAACATCGAAGAGAACACCTAGAGTGTTAAAAACGCAACGTGCTCATGAATTACCATTTGAGTAGTGGGGACTATTCGGTCCATGCTCTAATTTGGAATATCTGCACAACTCCAATGGCTTGCGCTATTCGGTACATAGCGTCAGGTAAATATGGCCAATAAAATTGCTTAGTAAGGTGACGACTTGAAGAATAATTCCAAGACAGTGAAAAGTACAAATCCTAAACAAGGTAAATAAAATTTCATGTTTCTTGCACACTACGATCGGTTACGAACTTCAGATCAGCACTTACAGTTGTAATCATGGGGCAGCTTGGCTGCCAGTTTTATTCCCTATTCTCATGACATTGAAAAAATTTTTGCATTGCTTTTGACTGAAGCTACTCGTGGGCTGAACTGATGGAAGAGCCCTTCTCAATTCTGTGAAAGTGGCCTGTTGTGTTGCTACGCAAACTTCTTTTTCTTGCACGTGAAATTGGCTGTTTACATTCATTTACGCAGGATAAGTCAGTAAAATTTGGGCAATAAAATTACTTAGTAAGGTGACGACTTGAATAATTCCAAGACAGTGAAAAGTACAAATCGTAAACAAGGGAAAATAAATTTCATGTTTCTTGCAAACTATCATCGGACGCAACATTCAGATGGCCACTTAGAGTTGTTATCATGGGGCAGCTTGAATGACTGTTCTAATGGCCTGTTAATGCCTTATTCCCATGACTCTGAAGAACTTTTGCATTGCTTTTGAGCGAAGCTATCGGTAGGCTGCAATGATGGAAGATCCCTTCTCAATTCTGTGAAAGTGGCTTGCTGTGTGGCTACGCAGACTTCATTTTCTTGCACGGAAAATATTCTGTTTGCATTCATTTACGCAAGTATCGCATTAACTTCAGAGTCTGTGCAGTGGACATTACTTGACGGATCCTGAACTGATAAACATAATGAAGTGCTGCCTTTTTTTTAGTCAAGTGCCTTGTGTGCCTCTAGGTTTGTCCAAAACATGCAGGAATGAATGAACCTGAAAATGCCAAGGATCCCATTATCACAAGACAACACACGTGCAACGATGACCTGAAGTGCAGAAGTGGATCAGGTGCTGTATTCTGTGACTACACAATATTCATGTTCTGAGCACAACATAAGAATGCCACTAGCTTTCACTGCAGAGGCTGTTGGAGATATAAATAAATTGCCACCTACCACCGCATGTTCGTTCAATGCTATGGGAAAATCGAATAAGGCAAACTTGTAGACTAGTTGGTTAAGCACCATGAAACGGAGAACAACGCTGAAAACATGGACCAAAAAGCACGAAGGATAAAATGCAGCATTGACTAGGAAGTGAATGTATTTGGTTATACATAAGAGTTACACGTCACAGTTTAAATACAAAGCAAGGGAACAACACAAGGAGAAAACGCAATGGTCATCATTAAATGAGGCTGATAGCACATGGCAATTTATCTCATGATACGTTAGCCGAGAGATACTAGATTTCTTTATCAGATAATAACGCAGACGTTGCACTCACGCACTTATCCCTCGGCTGACATATGATGACAAAATCTATCATGTGCTATGTCTCATTTAATGATGACCACTACATTTTCTCGAGTTCTTCGTATGTTTTGGTTGCTCGGTATTTCACCTCCTGCGACGCATGCGCGTTACTTATGTATTTACATTCATCTATCGCCAAATAAAATCAGTTGATAGTCAAAAGTACGCGGTGTAGTCTGTGTTGATTTTTCCCTGTTATCAGTGCTTGTCCCTGTTTCATGAAACAACCAATTTTTTTTTTAAAATGTAAAGCATAATGCGTATTGTTCAACAAGTAAGAAAAAAAAGCACAGGCGTGCACTTAATCTCTGTAAGAGTGCAAATGGAAGAAAGAAAGTGATTGTAAAATTCGCTCTATTATTGGGATGCTCCCTGTCACTGGTTTCATTCAAACTAACGCATTTTGTGTATTTTGAAATAGTGATCGGAACTGAACATAAGACACGCAGATACCACAATGCCACCTGTGCATGGTGCTCTTTCTGGTCTTAGTTTGTGATGCATCCGTGTAACAGTTTAAATTATTGTTATAAGTTCATTTCTGCTTTGGTCACATCTATGCAATGCAGACAGATTAATAGCACATTACTTGAGCGTAAAAGCATGTTACCTCGTATATCACCCTCTAGTCTCTCTCTACACAGTCACAACTGGAAGCACACACAAATGTTTCTTGAATGTGCAGCTTTACAGCGATACAAGCACGAAGAAATCGGTCTAGTTGTTGAGGTCGGGTACCAGCAGCATATTAAACACAAGCCTGGTGCTGCCTTGAAATTGCGGAAGAAAAGAAATTCTCGGACAGTTATGTGTCATGTCGACTTGCATTTATGCCTGATTGACGGGTGGCCCTTCCATTCTTGAGCATCTACTGTTATACTCTATAGTATAATAGTAGATAGAATTCGGATTCGCACAGAAGTTTTTATGTCTGTTCGAATGAGAGATTCCGTACGGACATAAGAATGAAGAAACGCGTTAACGATCGAGGCCTTGCATATCAGTGTGCCAGCCGTCGATTAGCTTAAAAGAGAAAAGAGATAGAATGCCTTAACAGTTGTTTCTCGCGTAGACCGGCACATGTAACCGTTTGACATTTTCTGAGCATGCACATGCAAAGAGAAGTTGTGTGTCTATTTTCTTTTCGCCTTTGTGCTCTGCTTCAGTTGATAGTCGGCGTTCGTGTTGTCCTCTTCTCTCCCCTTGTGTCCGTGTTTTGCACGCCTGTTCTTTTCACTATAGACCATTACCAACTCCCTCAGCTTTTTGTGCTTTTGTGCTGTTATACTGATGTGTTTACTGTTTCTGACGTGTTCGTGTTGCCTCCTTCATTTCAGTATTCGCGTTTTCTTTTTTCATGCTCTGTGTCATTTACGTTTTCTGTGTGCCTTATTTTCTGGCAGCCCCGCCACGGTGGTCTAGTGGCTATGGTACTCGGCTGCTGATCCGAGGGTCCGAGCCGCCCCGGCTGCGGCGGCTGCATTTCGATGGAGGCGAAATGTTGAGGCCCGTGTGCTGTGCGATGTCAGTGCACGTTAAAGCACCCCAGGTGGCCAAAATTTCCGGAGCCCTCCACTACGGCGTCTCTCATAATCAGAGCAGGTTTTGGGACGTTAAACCCCACATAACAACAACATTATTTTCTGGCACATTTGCACCCCTTGATAGCCAGAATTTCTACTATCTGGTTGTATTCACTGTGCCCTTGACATCCTGCCTTGTACATTTTTTTTTTCATTTGGTGTGCCCACCAACTAATTCATCATTCACAGGTTAAAGTGGCTGTTGACCGACTAGTAAGTCTTGGGTTATGTGAGGTGTGTTGAGCTGCCCCATATTTTTGTGTACATAAGGCAGCTATGTATACCAGCTTGCAGTGCAAGATATACTGCGTAGAGGGACTACTTTTAAATTTGGTATGCACGAATGTAGTAGTGTGCATGCTGTTGACCATGCTATAGATGGAATAGTGTGTAGTGTTCACGTCGAAATTTTTGCGTTTGAGGTTGGTGTCACCTCATCTTAAACATCATTATCCTGCCGAATCAGACAGATTTTTCTCAAGTGTTCACGTTTAAATCTTCACGCTACCCGGTATTTTCAAGCATAGCATGTGTGAGGCTATTTTAATTATGTGTTACAGAATGGATCTGGTCAGTGGAGCAGAGGTCCATGAATGTCAGCATAGATTACAGTGGGTAACAAATTATTTTTCCAATTGTTATAGTGGCATATGAGCTGGTGGTGTGGTGTGGTGGATTACTGGTCACGTATGAACGCAGCATTTTATTTGTATATTTGGGCATATTAGATCCTGAGTTCGGCTAATTGAACAGATCGGCACACACATTTTTCGGTGGTCGAGATATGATGTGTTGATGAGTTTCACATTTCTCAGCAAGACCTAATACTGATCTGTTTTTATCGTATTTCAGCAGAGTTCACCTTTACGAGACAACGATAGATGAAAGCACAGGAGCAGTGGCGCCGCAGAGGTTCAAGACAATGTGTGATGAAGCCAATGACTTACGAAGACGGCAGCGGTGGCTTAGTATGTACGGCGTGCGCTGATGCAGGCGCGAAGTCACGGTTTCAGAAAGCCGCCTCGGCAGCTCCGAATCGGATGGTGAAATGCAAGAACGGACAATTACAGTGTATGCTTAAGAACGCCAGCATAGTCGAAATTGATCGTAAGTGCTCAAAAAAGGTGAGCGGAATAATTTTTAGGGGTGTTCGAATACTCCAAAAATTCTAATGTTCAATCGAAAAGTGTGGCATTCAATTCGATCTTCCAGTCGAATAACCGGCATTCGCAAACCCGAATATTCGTAATAACGGCACTTTCTAAGCCATAAATATCAGAGCTCATGTAGTGCAGCAGGCTACTTCGCTCGAGGAGAGCGACTTAACCAGCAGCCTGGAACATATACCCTTTCTGGACAGTTCTATGTATACGAAGAGTCTGTTTAGGTCCTGAATCTGGGCTTTTATTGCTAAAATTCTCAGGACGACGACGTGGCTATCAATTACCCTAACTGTAAGATTTCAAGAATTATTGTGGTTGTTGTTTTGGGGGGTTTAACGTCCCAAAACCAGTGCCGATGATTCAAGAATTATTAAAAAAACATTCCATATTCAATTTGATTCGATTCGCTTCGGCCACTATTCAATTCTTATTCGGTTTCGTCGCACAAATCAGTCACTATTCGAACACTACCAGTAATCATTGAACGGTTTTGCCATTTAAGTGCTGTAATTTGACTTAATGAACAATGAGAGTATCTTATTCTAGAATGGTATTATCGAAGAATAAAACTGTATCCTAATGAGAGAATTGCAAGCATGATTCAAGCGCATTTGTCGCGCTTTCTTGAAGTTCAAATTTTATGACTGGGTAACATATACGGGCCTACATACGTATATAGCATGAGGAGGTCTGTAATTGAGAAACTGTCAGGGGACCTTTTATTATTGGGTACATAAGAGCATTAGAGCAGCAAGAAGTAACAGCATGTTGCTTAAGTGTTGCTCGCCCCCAAACCCGCAATGTCACCTTCTCGTCTTCTTTTTTCCCACGCACCATTCTAGACTGGAACGGCCTTCCCTACGTCATCGTTGCCATCACCAACCGAGAAACTTTCATTGAAGCTGTAAGAGCTCATTTTTCATCCTGAATGGTCAAGTGTCATGCATCATTATTGTACTCCCACCCCTTATGTAATGCCCCCACTTGGGGCCTTTAAGGAAATAAAGTGAAGTGAAGTGAAGTGAAGAAAAGAAATAAAAATCGCATTACGCACCTGTATAGTACTGCCATCTTGGGATCATAACGTTGCGTTGCTGTTTTGCATCTGTGGCATCTAAATGGATGAGGCTGCCATACAAACGCGTGAAAAGAACTCTACCTCTCTAATGGACGTGTTATAGCCTTGCTAGTTTTAGGTCATGGCTCAAAATTCTGGGAAATTGTTCGCGTAGATCACATTTAAGATGGCGTCATCCACGATGGCGTCATAAGATGGCGTCATCCACAAGATGGCGTCATCCACGAGCCTTAAATCGTCGATAGAGAGGAAGAACATGCAAAGAATTCGAAAATTGGCGTGAAAGCGAAAGCCACGACCCGGGACGTGAATTCGAACCCGGGACCTGAAGGTCGGGATCCGGAACCTTCGGCAGCCGAACATCACGAGAATGGAATTTGGCATAGGCTGTAAACGACACACACACACACACACACACACACACACACACACACACACACACACACACACACACACACACACACACACACACACACACACACACACACAGCCTCTTCCTGAATCACCCTACGAGTCTATATAATGGCCCATTTTTTCATGGGAATGCGATTTTAGCAGCATGTGCCTGCCAGTCTTTTAGCCTACTCAACGCCTTAATAAAAACGCGTTCTTGATAAGTGTCAGACATTCTCTGTCTTCTCTGTGTAAGTTATTCGACGGCTGACTCACGCACGTGCTTCCACAGCCTACCATTGATTTGCCAGGCCTTGACCACTAAACGTGCTTCTTCACTCATGTGTGCAGACATAAGAGCGAGTGCCTGTTTGACAGGTGGCAGCCCCATTCCTGAGCCTGCGCAGATAAGTTGTGTCTTTTCTCTCTGCGTTTGGCTTCAAACATTCTAGTGGATTTGTTTATTGTTGTTTTGTAGCTTCAGTGAGGCGAGTGACATCACTACACTTCGTTACGCGACGAAGGCAGCGGCTGCAGTGCACGCTTTACTGCTAGAGAGCATTATACTGGCGAAGTGAACGTTATTTTCTTTAAGGAGGAAGCCGGGGCTAAAGGCTGGAATGTCTGACGAAGGCCTCTGCTCCCCTGTACAGTCTGTGATAAGTCAGACTGTACAGGGGAGCTGAGGCCTTCTGAAAATATAACAATTAAATAACAATACAAGTGCAAAATCAGCTGCGCTTGCAGGCTTCATATGATGCAGTTACAACAGTGGAAAACGGTGTTATACAAAGCAAAAACCAGAACCTATCAAATATTTCTTGTTTCCTTTTTGAACATTTCAATGAAACTTCGAAGTCAACATTTGACGACATTTTACTAAGAGCCGCAGTTAGCTGACAGTTTAACTTTTGTTTGCCATAGCTAGTACCCGTCTTAGGGAGCCGGTGGATTTGTATACGAAAATGATATGTGACATTAGATAAAATATTCTTTTGAGCTTGTAATTTATTGACTTTAATGTGCTGCAGCAAACAAAAATGGTAGACTTGGTAGACTTGGCTCGCCTTAAGCAAATCGTAACTGCGAGTCAACGGCAACATGGAAAATTCTTTTGGTCTGCGATAGCAACCGTAGATGCACCGCAAAGCTCTCTTTTGAAGGACTGGTAGTTTCCGAGAGTTAGTAGCCGTAGTTGTTCGCCATACTAGAATAGAATAGACTAATTTAAAATATACAAGCTCGTAATACATATGCAGTCACAACCACACAGGTACCACGTTAACTACTTTGTAGAGACAGCCAACACGTTTTCTTACTTCAGATGCCAATCTTAATACATGCTCGTTCTAGCAGAGGTTCTGGTGGAACCAGACACCGAGAAATTTACTACAGTCAACGTGATGTGTTATCACGCGTCCAAACTTAATGTTTACCTTATAGAAACCAGCAGTATTAATAGGTCTAAAAATAATAGAGCTGGTTTTGGACGTATTTAAGCAAAACATGTTGCATTGTAGTCAGGACTGTAAGTTACCTAAGTATCTTTTTACCATAGCCTCAGCTTGGACAAGAGATTTGGCTGCAAAGAATATGTTCATGTCATCAGCATACATAATCATGTCATGAGAGCCTAGTAGTTTGGTAATGTCATTGATATATATTAAAAACAATAGTGATCCTATAATAGAACCCTGAGGGGCACCGCAAGTGACAGTTAGTCGGTTAGATGAAACGCCATTCGCCCGTACGTATTGCATCCTATGACGTGAATAATTCTGCACTAAGTTAAGTGTAATGCCACGTACCCCATAGTGATCTAACATATGTAAGAGAATATTGTGCTGTATGCTGTCGAACGCTTTTCGAAAATCTAATAGAACGAGAGTTTAGTGCTTTTGCTTTATATATTCGACTATTTTATCCCTAATAACAAGTAGCGCTTGCTGTGTGGAATGGTGATGTGCCATGCAGTCTGTTTCAGTCTTGCATTTGTTGACGGCCACACTTATTTTCAGTGGCGTTTTACAAAAATTTAGATATGTTCCTGACGCGTCTTGCGTACCGTATCGATGCAGTTTTGCTGGTTCTTTTTCTTTTCCATCAGATGCGACAGAACCTGCAAGCATAGGGCCGCTTTCACGGCTAGCATGAATTCCTCGTGACAAGGCTGTTCATATATCTTGAGCTACAGCATTTCTATTGTGCTATCTCATCGACTCGACGTCGACAAAAGGCGCAAAGCAGACGCAGTTATCGCGCCTAACAGACGCGCAACAGACAGACGGTGCTGAAAAGTCAGCTCAGATCAAGGTTCAGACACAGTTCCTGACGCAGTGTAACCGCCACGGCTGTTTGATTTAACATAACGTTTTTACGCAAAACTAACCACCAAACGCTGGGCGGTACTGCGCTTCTGCTACGGCCTCACGCAGCGACCTGATCCATATATAGTCTGCAAAAATACAGTGGCGCACTCACCTTGCACTTAAAGAATCGAGCTATAGCCCGTTTGTAATACTTAGAAGACGCCTACCTTTAAATACTTGAAGACATTAGCGCGTCACTAACAAGAGTAAAAATATTTATTTTAATTTGAACACAATTATATCTGGTACTTAAGCCTTTATACGGACGCTGATAAATTTGGGCACAAGTAGAGAAGGCAACATTACTGTTATAGAATTATGCTAAATTTATGAGCGTTAGTATTTTTCTAACCGCGAAGAAGCAACAAGTACCCGCGCACCTATATAAATAGAGAGTTTTAGTTCGTCCGTAAACTTCTTCACGTTTACGGATACCGGTTTAACGGGAAAGTGTACGTGACCAGCAGCGCTGGTGGCGACACCTGATGATGCGGAACCTAACCAGGCGCACAAAAAGCTAATATTATTGTTCCTTGCCCGTTTTGCTTGACTCCTAGTGTAAAAAAGCATTGGACGTGAGAGAATAGTTGACTCTGAGTACTTTCAGTACCTCTTTCGAAGAAAACGCTCACGCTACTAAAAAGAAAATCGAATGCATTGTAGTTAAGCAAACCGCGAATAGATGGCGCTAGCAGTTCTACTTCCACCGTAAACACGCACGGTAAACCGGTATCCGCAAACGTAAAGAAGTTTACGGACAAACTAAAACTCTCTAATACTGCGAACTCTTGCGTTTATAACGCAATATTGTGCCCTAAACGACCCATTTTCTAGATCGGCAAAGCCGCATGGAGCCAGAAAAACGAAGACGAGGCAAATCCATGTAATCCCCATCGTTCCCATTCTGGCTTAACCGCCTTGTTTGAAACTCCCACAGAGACTAGCGCCACACTTCCCTCTCGTATTGTGTATCTATGCCTACGCGTGGCCGTACGACACCGATCTCGGATAACCTTTAAAATATTGATTTTGTCAAATAACCAACTTCGTACGTCTTGGCGCCAATGATGCAATTTTTCTTTTCTTAATTCATCTTTAAAGGAACACTGAAGTGAAGAACAATTTTTGTCGAATTAAGCGAATTACGTTAGCACAATTTGAAAAGTACCAGCAGTGAAGCTATACGCTAACTCTGCGCATTGAGTTAAGTACGCAGTTGCGAAAAAAATTACAAAAGTTTTTTTTTTCTGCGACGTTCACTTCAGCACACGTCTACAAGAAAACGAAGCCCCTAATTACGCCAGTCGCACACGATGAGTGGGAGGCCTCGTATAATATTGGGAATACTGAAATCGCGTAATTCTCCTTATACGTGGCTCTATTAACTCGTGCAAAATCTCGAGAAAAGAACGCCTCCCAATAGTTGCGGTCTAATCTTCGAGCATTCCGTTTCAAATCAACCGCGAGAGATTGAAGCAAGGTCAACATTGGCCTGTTCATCTCGGTCCATTGTTTGCCAATAGCGCGGTGTGTTGTTTGTTGGTAGGTTCGTTAAATATGCGGACTGAACCCCCCGTGTTGGTAGTCCGAGAAGAGCGTTGATAAAAAGCACGCGTGCTGAGCGTAAAATTTCTGCATCGATTGACCATGAAGCCATGACAAAAAAAAAAAAAGTCTCAGCTCGCTTCTGAGACCATCGTACGTCTGTGCGTACAGTGGCAGAATTGCAAAAAGTGTTTAAGATTTCAGGGCCTGTATTTAGGTTAGCCACAGTCAAAAACAAAATGTAGCTGAACTAACGTGAAAACACAAGAGGCATATAGCGACGAATCGAACGCAGCATAACCTTCGAAGTTCGCATAATTGTGCGCTGCTTCTCGAAGTATTGCAAATGGCTACATAGTCTGGGCATTTTGGCAAGTACACTATGCTCATGGTGTCAAGTGTAAGCATAACAGACTGACAATTGAAAAACTGGCGGAATTTATTCGACAACTTTGACTGGCACGAGGAAGCAGAAAATGGTCTTGTTGTCCCCTTTCATGCTCCATTCCACCATGGCGTCCACCTGCGTAGAAAAGACATTGACGCATAGGTGTACATTTATATATAGCGACGTACACACTCAACTCGACTTGCCTTAAATTATGTTGATTAATATTCGCGTTTTTAAGAGCCATAACCAGGACACGACAATGAGGCATGCGAGGAATCCGGCTTAATTTTTACCAAACGAGGTTGTTTTAATTTCAACGTCCAAGTACGCAGGTGTTATTGAATTTTGCCTGCATCAAGATTCGGCCAGCGTGGCCCGGAGTGGAACCCGCGCCCCGCAACTTAGCTGCGCGGCGCGTTCCTTAGCCCGAATGAGACCGCTGGAACAACGGCGCGCTGACGGAGCTGATCGCGGAGGTCACATGCAGACATACAAAATTCACCGAAGACAAACGCTTTAAGGTGACGGTCTCACTGCCACCATGACAGTCGTGGTTAAAATTTTCCCGCTAGGCTACGCCACTCGGTCAGGGTAGCGGAGAACGGAGAAAAGGAAACTGCGACCGACTCTGGGTGAGGAGGAGACGCGCTTCTGTGAACGTTCATACCAGCCGGGGACAGTACGCGAAGAAGCGAAGAATGGAACACAAAAAGAGGGGGGTGGGGCTGGGGGTCTAGGGGTGGGGGGTGGACACACTACAATGTTGTAGCCTTTCCTCCGGCTTCCTGTATTCTCTCCGTGCTCCCCCAGTGAGCAAGTAATTGCTGTCGTTAGTCCCACTCTCGGAGCGGTGTGCATGTCTGTGCATGCGTGTGCTTAGTCCGTCTTTTTCTTTCTTTTTTCTCTCTTCGGTTTTTGAAATGTGCCATTTTTTCCTTGAGGTCTGAGGGCGACTGCCGCGACTGTCCCTGCTCACGAGCGTTAGCTTTGTTCCCCTGCATGTCCGCGCGGGCGGTCTCTTCTTTTATTTCGCCTTCAACCACCTCTCTCTGCAGTGTCCAGAGTAAGCCTGTAAGGCATGACACTTGACTGCGTGAACAACAATGATTTTTCTGTTTTGAAAAGGGTACCGCAAGCATCCGAATTTTACAAAGCCTACAAACGGGCGTTGTCCCTGTCCTACGCGAAGAGGAAACTTGCTCAAGATATTCATTTCTACAACCTATAAGAAAAAGGCGCAACTTGCCGTTGCGTTATTCGACACGAGTCTTCGTATCGGTGCCTGTATGATGCACTTTCTTGTGTTCAAGTATGCGTCCGACATGTATGCGAGGTATGCGTCCAGCGTTTCATCAGCACCCACCGCCTAAGCTACTGTATTGCGTAATTCGCAGAACGGGAAGCAAGCATAGTGCAAGCAAATAAATACCGCTTGCGTATCACTATATTCTCTGCAGATAAACGCAGAAGTAAAAAAGAAGGCATTATGACTGAACTATCACTCAGTAATGTCACGAATATGCACATGTGCGCACATAAAATTTTCTTGCTGCATGGGCTTAGACACTTCCTAATATCCGATTGCAGATGTCTAGTTGTTCGGGCGTGTGTCCAATCATATCCGCAATCGTAAAACTATATATATCACTGACAACAGCTATAAATTCGCAGGTTACAGGTGTACTGTCGAGATAAGTGTTCCGAAAATTAAATACTACATAGTAGCAGAAACAAGGAATCGAATAATGCCCTGTTCCGTTCCGGAATCGAGTAGTTATTGTTTGATTCGGTTTGTATGTGGCAGCATTCGATTCGTATTCGATTATAGGTGTGAAGAGTTATTATTCTCGCGAACCCACCAAAGAGGCACCAGAAAGCGCTTCTTTTCGCCATTGTCTCGCGCGAGTAAATAGGATCCGTTTCTCAGCGCCCTTGATGCCAAAAGCAAATCTGGAAGGGAACCGACCCGCTCCTGAGACGGCCCGCTTCGCGCCTGCGAAATGTCCCGATCTCGTCAGTGACTTGTTACTACATCCTGCTTTGCTGAAATCACACATTCTAGGCGTCAGTGTGACTGTGCAGAAGAGAAAACGAAAAAAAAAGAAAAGAAAATTTGGAGTAGACGCGGAATAATTATCTGCTTTCAGTGTCGAGGGGCGGCCGCCGCGGCGGTATATATACAGCGGTGATGCTCGGCTGCTATAAGCAGAAGGACGTGGGCTTGATTCAAGTCGCAGTGGTCGCGTTTACGAAGGACGCAAATATGACAGAGGCCCATGTACTGTGCAACGTCGGTGCCGACGGTAAAGAACCCCAGGTAGTCAAGGTTTCAGGAGTCCTTCATTACGGCGTGCGTCATAATCATATCGTGGTTTTGGCGCGTAAAACTCCAGCAATTATACATCAGGGGAGGCTAATACGGCAGGCAGGTCGATCTACGTTATTCGATCAGTAGGATGCAGATGCTGAGCTCACCATGCGGGATGATTCTTGTGCTTACAAGTTTCCTAATTACATCGCCCCACCTCTTTTTTTTTCTTTTTTTTTTTTTGCCTCGTCTGTGCTTTTTCCTTTCTTGACATCCATTCTGCGACTAATGAACCACTGCTTATGTGCTATGGGAATTGTGTGGCATGTGTTTCTTGTTTCCGTCTCTACCTACTTACATACTGAATCAAATTCATCTTTTTGTAACATAACACGTGGTCTTCCGTATTCCACAGATGCACAAATTACCGCAGTGACGATAGGGATGTGATCCGTTGTTGCCCTATCGAGAAGCGAGCTTGCTCACTTGTTTGACCGAAATCAACGGGTGCCGTGACTATAGGTGTTCACATTTGTCAGCTTTTGTACAATGCCGGAAGTAGGCTAATTGTCCAATATCTAAGGTCTCATTCTGTTAGTACAACACTGAAATTAGCTCTGCCCTCTTGTACACTGCAAGATGGTGACGTTTTGTGCATGAAAATTCAAGTTTTCAAGTCTTGTCATGCTTTCATTCTTTGAAACGACTTGTTCCAGGTCCTTCCTGCGCTCTTTCCCTGCCGTCTTACAAAACCCTTCTAGTTTTAGCGCGAGTTATGCATAAAGCTTCTTTCTGTACAGTGTTCATCAATGCTTCGAGCCAAGGTTGCGTGGCTACTATGGGTACTGCACTACATGTCAAGTGCACAGCTACTTGGTTTTGTGGTTTCTATTACTATGTCATCAAATGTACTGATATCGCTGCTTCTCTTATACGTCTCTTAATACACCTTGCTCTTTCATATGATGAATTTATTTCTCACCGATTTCACGATACCTTTATTTTCGCTTCTGCCTCAACGTTTCTAACTGTACAACTTAAAATACTCCTGTATTTTTTTGATGATCGAAATGTTCAGCTCAGTTAAATCTTATCGATTCAATCTGTTCAATTACACGCCTTCTTATCTTTTTGTATTTTGATGAACCCATTTGCTGCGTGGGGTAGTTTACTTCATATTGGAATTGATGCCTTCCCTGAAATTCAGTTCCTGCGTTTAAAATATTTTTACTTGTGGTTTCGCCCATCAGCTCAGTGTTATCTTCATCTCTCTTGAAATACATCTTGACCCAGAAAATTTTATTCTTTACACAGCGCTTCACTGATATCAGGGGACACGTCCACATAAAATGCATCAAAAACAGCGTTATGCTATATTAGACAGCCTTTCTTAGATTACCGACACTACAACGCTCTGGCTTTGAGAACGGGGATGCGATACAGTGTACATATTTATTCTCAGATAGAACACACTACATTTTAATTTTTAATACTCTGCTTAATGAACAACTCCGCGCACTCGAATAGCCACATGAACAGCAATCCTTAGATTTAAACATGAAAAATAAATTGTGCAGATATAGTTAACTACCAGCAGTTTACGTTTACGTTAGACGCTTCTACAGGCAGTTGGCCCCTTTTTTTCTGAATTTTCAGTACGTCAAAATGTACAGCGTTAGGAAGAAAAGTATTTCAATTCTTTGAGGCAGCGTTAAAGGCTCCTTGCAAAAATTCTTCAACATGCCCCAAAGAGGTGCTGATCAGTCATGGAGACTCCTATGAACATGAGCCAAATGTTATTGTGCTGGACGCACCAGGAAATTTGCAATTTACTGTGAAATATGGCTAGAAATCACCAGCACTTCATTCAACAAATTGCATTACAAGGAGCGTTGACGAAGGGCCGTATACACAAACGCTTCCCCTCTTGACGCCTCTCCTCGACTTCCTGAAGCCGAGGCGAAGTGCCTTTCTTCACTCAAGGCGCTGATGGGTTTATTGAACGTTCCTGGGGATTTCCTTAGCCAAGGTATACTTTGAAAATCCTCCCTCGACTTAAGTGGAGCTCTTTCGCCAAGAAAAGCGTCTGATGACGAGGATATTGTTGAAAGTGGTCAGTAAAACGCAATTTCTGGACTAGAAACGCGTGTTCTTCCTAATTGTCTTTTTCAGTCAACAATAATGCGAAACGCATGCGTTCTTTTCTGAAGCGCAGCACTAGTGGACGTTTAACCAATAGCACAAGTGAAAGACGGATTTAAATCTGGCAACGGTCTCACTCCAGCGGCTCAATGCACAGGTGCGGCAGGTTCGTCTGCGGCTGACTGTTAATCTGGGTTAATATTTGCGTTGTTACACGTGCGTCTCTTGATCGCAATCATGTTTGTTCTAGTGGCTCTGCGGTCACCGTTTGTGAACATATTTTCGTCATTGTTACGGGTGAACGACATAATGATGGGCCAAGACGCAGCCGACTGAACGGAGGATTTGTCGCTTTGTTCACATTTGCGTTCTTCAAGAGTCCTCTAATTATCGACACAGCAACAGTAGAGATAGTGCTGGTTAGGGACAACTTCTTGATTTACGCTGCAGCACTTTACACTTATGTGCTTCATGAAATGTAAGCCAAACTTTGTGCAAGGTTAATTGTTATACTTATATTGCACTCGCCGCGTGCAGTGTAAGCATCGGCGTAGCACATTTCATGACTACGGGGGACCTGCGTGAAACTTTCTCTTTCTCTCGGTCTATATTCTGTAGTAGTTTTTGTGCGATAGTCTGCTAGTGGTTTCGCTTGTTTATTACAAAACTCAGAAGATGCTGTTCACCGAGTCTGTAACGTTCATTCTAGCTGTTACTTTAGCTTGCGTTAGTTCTCTAAGCTTTTTTTTTAATTTACCAACATTGCTCCATCACTAGGTACCTGTTCTGCAGCTTTTCGTGTGAGAGTAAAGCATGCTTAAATAAAGTATTTTTGCTTTATTACTATCACGTCTTTTGGTTTTCGACACGCCATTTCATTCAGCTTCGTGTATTGGCAGTCTTATTCTAAGCACCTACATGGTTGATTCACTCTTCAGACTTCGTCGTCCGTATCTATTCCATCCAACAAGGCGTGCTACCGACGTTGCCGTACGGTTCGAGCCCAAACGCAGGCGTCTGAGAGGCCATTTGAGCCCAGCGCGGCAGAAGAGAGGTCTACGCGACAAGTGCCGGAAGAATACTTTATTTTCGGGGATCTCGCATCTCATAAGCCTCGATGTAGAAACGCCCTCACGTCAGCGCAACGTGCCCGGCGTTTTACTGGGACAGAACAATATGTATGACAATACTGAGGTAATTACAGAGGGTACCTCGAGGCTGCGACTCATGTGGTTATTATGACTTTCATTATCTGTCGTATTTTTAGCTGTTTACTACAAACAATGAAAAAATGTAAAACACAAGCATGCGATTTCGCTTTGATATAGACTATAGCCTTACATAAGCATTTTTCGCCATCATTCGGCTAGCGCAGTGAATGACTCCGGCAATATCTGCTCATGTTAATGGTAAATACCAACACAGTCATAGTCAGTTCCTCATTCATCAAGCCAATGCAATCAATCTGCCCGGTGAATGCTGATAAGTTCCCTAATATGCGTTCTTTTCACCGATTCGCAGTTTTTCAAGCCGGGCATGATACTATATGTAAGTTCAGCAACGGGATACACGTGAAAGCACTAATGCCTACTTGGGCTCTGCAGCACAAGTGAACCGTTTCTTCATTGCTCGAGAGAATTTAACAAGTCGTTTAGACGGCCCCGCAGCCAATTCACACCTTGACGATAAAAAATAAAAAAAAGAAGGAAATGGCGTGGCGACAGCTGACGTTATCGGCAAATGCCGCAGAAGCGAGTTGCGGTTACCAGTTCTCTGGCGCACAAACTTATCTCAAGGAGCACTTCAAGGTAGGTTGGGCCCTGCCTTGGCTATCTCGAGTAAAGCGCTCAAGATTTCCTCAAGTCGAGGTGTCTTCAAGTGAAGGGTGATTCGTGAATGGTAAAATAGCCCTCAAGGAGCGCGTCGAGTGAAGGTACGAGTCAAGAAGCGTTTATGAATACGGGGGTAAGTCGCTTGACTATTTTCGGTGCTCTTAAAGATAGATGGACACTTTATTTCTTGAATTCCGAAACGAACAAATCATGCAAAGCAGATTAGCTATCCGTGGTCACGAAATCAGCCAATCCTACTTCTTCCTCAAGCGACGCATTCGGTGCCCTCCATTGACGTAATTTGTCTAAAGAAGAGCAGGCGCTTTCGGGCAGTGTTTGAAACCAAGGTGCGAATTCCCTGGTGCGTGTATTCCTATAATATTTGATTAACATGTTCACAGGAACTTCCACGACTGATCGGCACCGTCTTCTGACTATGTTCAAAAAGTCTTGCATGGCCCGCCCCATTAAATTGATGAAAAGTAAATCAAGAGAGGGAGCCACATGCTTACGTCTATCTTCTCGTAGACCTAACTGGAAGCTGACCCACAGTAAGGAAAGATTTTATCAGGAAGCGGAGTAAGTGAGCGAACATTTTTGGCTTACGCCAGGTCAGTGAACAGAAAATACGCCGTACCGATGGAAAACTTGAGAGGACATTGAGCGTGGACTGCAGAGTGTAGGATTTGCCGACCTCCAGGGGGCACGTGAGGCCGTTGTTTTTGCAAGCGTTCTTGCGGAAGCCAGGGAACGGTAGCCACACTTTGTTGCTGAGCTCACCTCGAAGCTTCATCTCCAGCTTCTGGAAACTCTCGGCTGCACACGCACGAAGAGAAGACATTGAGAGACCATAGGGAGGATCATCGGCAGTGATGTTCCAAGTGTAGCTATAGCGCAATTCAGATTCTCTAGTTGTAAAATTTTCTATCTTTGGCAGTTTGTCACCGCAACATTTTTCGGAAATGTTCACAAGTTTCGCTGTGAGCAAAATGTGTTCCTGGAATAGCGCATTCAAATTTATGATGTTCTTGGTATCAATCTTGATTCCCGCTTAAAATTTAATTTGCACTTGGATAAACTCTATCGAAAAAGTTCTTATGGTAATAAGGCATTACTAAAAGCTAGATATTATTTTGACTTGACTAGTTTGACCACCTTACGTTATGCGTTCATTCACAGCCATCTAAATTACTGCATTGCCTCCTGGGATCAAATACATTGTTGCCAGCTTTCTTTCCGCCAACATGCGCAAAACCAAGCCGTTCGCACTCTTACTTGGAGTTACCGATCTATACCAGGAACTGCACATACTCGATATTGAGAATATAACGAAGTTTAATGCCCGCACATTTGCTTATCAAGCAGTTAAATACCATCGCCGCCTAAAATTTGTTCTTATCCAACATCTTACAATTCAAACATTACGCGTTTTTTTTTCTCCAGTAACAATTTCATACTTTTTAAGGTACGAACTAATCGTTTTTCTCAAAGAATAGCAATTGCTTTAATCAAGCTTTGGAATTCTTTGCCTTGAAACATTAAATGTGCCTTTTCTATATCATTTAAACATCACTCTCGCGCTTTCATGCTTAACCAATGGCATCGTTTATTGAATATCTTATAAACACTGCTTCAACAATGTAGTTTCCAATACTCTTTGCTTCCTTTCCTGCTTCAGCTTATGCGTTATACCTAACATTTCATACTCTTCATTGTATTATTGTTTTGCCTTACTATGAGAGTCATCGTCTTTTAAAATTTTCGCCTTGCACTTGTATATTTCGCCGCTTTTTCTGCGGTTTAGTATTACTGGTGTTTTTTTTTTCCTAACAATATGAAAGGTAGCTCTGCAGTTCTCACACTGTGGGACCTTTTTGTACTAAATATTTGTACTTTTGTAAATTTACTAAGTGTTCGATAAACCTCAAACTCTACAGCAAACTAGGAAAACACAGGTATACGCCTTGTTCAGGGGCGTTTTGTGGCTTAAGCTATTCGCTCTGCAATAAACAACTTGTTTTCTATGCGTTTTCAAACAGCTTGTCATAAAAAGACGCTTTTTAAAAATAAAAATTAGACTACAGATACCGTTGTTTTGCTGGATACATGAGGCGCAAGCAATTTTGGGGCCCTCAAGAACGTCGAGGTTTGGACACTGCCATCGCGGAGGCCATGCCTCGACAGTAATGTGTTGTGAATATCTGGCAGTGGATGGCCCACTGGAATGACTCGCTATACTGTGGCGCCACAAATTTAGTATTCACTGCATATCCATGATTGCATTTTTCTCCTCTTGTGAGAGTTATAGTAGAATATTCCCTAAAAAGGGAAAATTCCCTGCACAAAACATCAACTGGAGGTGGGGGGGACACTACCCCGAACATGTTACGCTCTTCCAGCTTCACAACAACCTGGACACGAAAACAAAAATAGCGAACCTAAATATCCCCAAAACCATGAAAAATAGCGTTACTAGGCAGAACCGTAAACTTAAAACAAACCGACTAATAGGTTTTTACAGAATATTAAGGTTTAAAACAATGTATATGTTATGACGTGTGCAGGAGCATGTGTCACCAGTTGCGTATTTACGGATATTCGTAGACATATTGTGCCAACTACAGAGCATTTGAATGCTTCCGAGAACACGACATCCGTAACCTCCCAACGTACCCTGCTTAGTAGGAACAACTATTACAGTTGTTTGTCCTCGTCAAAAGCGCTATATAGAAAACTCGGGTGGAAGGTGGCAGGGCTTTTTACATGCCCCAGCACATCACCTTACCTGTGCTTGCGTTGTTCGGTGCTTATGTGTTCCTTTCGCGCTGTGCGCAAGAAAACCGCATTTTTATCTTTTCTCAAACTGCACAGCACAAAACTCTATAAGGCAGCCAGTGCGGCGCTTGCTGCAGACTTCGACAGGCGGAAGAGTGCTTTGCCCCCAATTATAGTTAACTCCACTTCTAGCCCGCAAAGAATAAGCGGGTCACTTGTGTAGCGCTGACGATTTGCTGTGTGTGTGCGCGCGCGCTCAACTACTATAGAGATGGCAAGGCAACGGTGCTGATGAATAAATTTTATTCCTATAGTTAAAAAAATGTGGTTGATTCCTCTGTCATAGGAATCGGTATAACACGAAAGTGAAACTTGTCTTCGCACAAGCGGCAACGTGGTGAATCGAGGGGCGGGAAATTTGTTTGGTACTCTGGACTCTCGTTTGCACGTACACATCAGTGGCACCTCGGCACTGTACAGGGATTTTCGACAGTTGCACGCAAGCGAAAGCTCTCGAAGGACACATTTCTCCAGAGACAATGCATTGAACGCGCCAGCGTCCTCCGCAAGCCTTTCAAACCAGGAGCGTTCGCAAATGAAACCTTGCAAGCGTGAAACTGTCGGCTGATCGTTTTGTGAACGCACACTTCGCTGTGCGAAAGGTGCATCATTTGTTTGTCGACGGCCGTCTTTGCGTTCCTGGAGTAAAGCGCGTCACAACGCAACTGGTTGTCATATACGTCACAGAAGACAAATTATGTAGCTACCGTGGCTGATGCAACGCGCCAGTAAGACGCCGAAGCCTGCGCGGCGATAGAGGCGTCGAAACTACTGAAACGCTAACGGTCGGCGCGCATACTGACGCGACAACTTATGACTTCGCTCCATCGTTCTAGGTGGCGGTACCACCGCTGAGAACCGAGAGTAAGTAAAAGGCAGGCGATATTAATGTAAGAGCAATTTCGCTTGCTAAATACGTTTGCTTTAATCGGACATCAATTAGATGCAACTTGTAAGGCGGTCTAGTAAATATATAAGGCCCGCCTTCACACCCCCGCCCCTTGCAGCAATTATGTCGGTGGCGTGGTCGGTAGCGCTTCCAGCTCCAACCGGCTCAGCCTGGCTGGTAGTGGGTTCGAATCCCAGCGGGGGGTAATTTTTCCAATCTCAAATACACGTTTATTTTTGAGACATCTAGTTCCGTTACGGAAGTACGTCACAGATTTCTTGGTGGACCCCGCATAAAACACTTTCCTGTTAAAGAAAGACTAACGACATCAGCTAGACGCATGGGACACGTTCCTTGTATCTGAACACACCAAGAACAGGTAACCATAGTGAGCTACTAGAAAAAATTTCGATTCCTTTAACTGACATGGTTGTCAGAAACGGAACATACCACGGAACGTGCATAAGAACACTGCTGTCACGACGCCAGACACAAATATCAATACAAACCAGCGACGAAATCAACTTGAAGTTTGAGGGGCTTGCCCTTCTTGAAATGACACGGCAGTTGTGGGCAGGGATCAATCCTAATTTCCGAGAACTCGCCTCCTGCAGATGAGAAAATGAACGAAGAAGTAAGTGTTAATAGAAACGAACATGCCATCGAGCAGCTCGAACACATGAGCCATTATCCCATGCGCTTCAATGCTAAATAAATAAATAAATAAATAAATAAGTAAATAAAAAATTGGGTGACCCTTAAGCTTTGCCTTTTGAGAGTTGAACGCGATAGCGAAATCCGTCCCCCAGTGTGCACTTCAACCACTCAGTGCACACTTATTAATGTGTGTTGTTACACACACACACGCACAGACACACACACGCGCGCGCGACGTATCTATAGTAATGGTAGAGGTTTTCGATCTACTTAACAGCAATTTTATATCAACTTCATGAAAATTTTGTACGTGATGTAGTCACATGGCCCTGTATTATGAACTGCGCGTAGGCGTGACACTTTTATTCATAAATGGTCACATTCTGTCGTCCTTCTTGCGTTAACTATCTGGCAGCTGTTCGATTTGTTCTTCTGGAGACCTCTTCCGGCCAACCGCAACAAGCATCGCCGTATGGTCGGTGGAATGGCAACTGCAGGACTTCACTTCTTTAATGGTGTCGTGAGAATGAAATGCTAAGAAAGTGGATGCAGAGCATCGGACGATACCGCATATAGACCTTTCCAATAGAGCCCTCCTGGGCACCGCCATGAAGTGCCGCTAGCGACGTCTAGCGGTGGCGCCATCTTGGGCTGTTTGCTCGCCGGGCTCTCCGTGCGGGCGCGTGCATTCGTAATGTGTGTTTCAGCAAGATCTTGCTTTCGCTCTTTGTAAACATCTAGGAATCGTTAGGTAGGTTCATTTGTGAGTATGTGGGATCTGACTGATTAGCAGGACAGTTGCCATCGGCATTGTTTCGCGTGTTATTGCGCGGGCAAAGGCGGGATCAGCGGTTCCGGTCGGTAGCAGTAAAACTGGGAAAGCGGGAACATTGTCGCCTATTCTTTGAGTTACTGTTGTAAGATTACTCGTCTCATAATAAAAATGCTGTTGCTTTTGCTAACAATGGTGCCACTCATTAAGGCGAGAGCCTTAATGTCTCAATTAGAGTAACCTTAATGTTTCAGTCACCTTAAAAGAGGGTGGTTCCAAAATTATGGAAAATTATCACAAGGAACGATGCCTCGAGAAATAAATGACTAATCACGTAACACGATATATCAAAGGAACCCTTAATTTAACGTGGACATGACTCGGGCATAATCAGCATGATAGCCAGGCTTTAAGTCATGCTCATGACTATAAATATGAAAGTGAGCATGTCCAGAAATCAACGATTGAAAATCGCTAACTAATGTTTGTAAGTCACACAAGGTAGGTTAGACTGGTTACGATAATGAGAGCGCACCGTGATAATTACCAAATCACGATTAAGGAATGACCTGATTTTGCAAAGCATGTTATTAATGACACATAATCAAGGAAAAGCTTGAAACTGTAAGGAGGCAGTCGAGATGGGTGTCAAACGAAAGGTGAATCTCGAAGGATGTGATATTGGTCATAGTCACGTTCATGACATGACATGATGTTTTCATGTCATGCTATGACATGAGCATGACTCTGGAAACGTAATACTATTGGAAGGGGATCGATATGGGTGTCAAACAAAAGGTGCATGTCGAAGAATGTAACATTGGTCGTAGTCACGTTCATGACATGACATGATGTGCTCATGTCATGAGCATGACTCCGCAAAAACAAATGTAAAGGAAGGAGGTCAGAATGGGTGTCAAACGAAAGATACAGGTCCAGAGACGCGAGTTAGTCACGTTCATGACATGACATGATGTTCTCATGTCATGCTATGACATGAGCATGACTCTGGAAACATAATACTATTAGAAGGGGATCGATATGGGTGTTAACAAAAGGTGCATGTCGAAGAATGTAATATTGGTCGTAGTTACGTTCATGGCATGACATGATGTGCTCAGGTCATGCTATGACATGAACATGACTCTGCAAACATAAGACCACTGGAAGGGGATCGATATGGGTGTCAACCAAAAAGTGCATGTCGAAGAATGTAATATTGGTCACAGTCACGTTGATTACACGATATGATGTGCTCATGTCATGAGCATGACTCTGCAAAAACAAATATAAAGGAAGGAGGTCAAGATGGGTGTCAAATGAAACATACAGGTCCAGAGACGCGAGTAGTCACGTTCATGACTTCAAACACATGATGTGACATGAGCATGAGGAAGCAAAAATTAACGGGAAGGGGTCAAGATCGGTGCCAAACGAAAGATATAGATCGAGAGAGGCGATACGAGTTAGTCATGTTCATGACATGAAATACGCAATATGACATGAGCATGACAGAGGAAAAATTAACGGAAGGGGCTGAAGATGGGTGTCAAAGGAAGGAAAAGTAAACCGCGAGGGATGTAATGTAAGATATAATCATATTCATGACATCGCTTACATGAAATGACATGAGCATCATTATGCAAAAGGGGGATCGATACCGGTTGTAAAACGAAAGGCACAGGAGGAGATGTGATATGAGTTATTGTCATTTTTCATGACATGATACGGTCATGGCACGACATGATTATGACTCAACATGAGAGCCTTAAGGGGGTTGAAATGGGTGTCAAACTAAAGATACAGCTCGAGGGATGTCATATTTTATAATCATGTTCATGACACGCCATGATCGTGGCTCGATATGGTCATTACTCAACATAACTGCAAAACTCAATAAGTAGTGCAACGGCGTTCGGACACTGATAATAAAGCAAGTAAACTTTAACAAGGTTTGATAGTCAGTAAATGCCACACTTCTATCTGTGTGCATAATATAGTTAAACTGCTGTGGCATGATGCATAAGCCATGGCATATGTGCGGCATTTACTCAATCAAAACCAGCGCTAGATAGCTACTCTTGGCTAGAGTTCCTTCAACTGTCAGCTATTGTGTGCTGACTTTCTCTTTAATGAATAACGTTGGCTAATATTTACAATTACATCGCTGGCATCTTGGTATAACATTGGCTCCCACGGTGCGTGAGACCTGGATTTTTTTTTTTTGTTCTAATCGCGTTTCCCATTTATCGCACTCATGGTCAAGAAGCAATCATTCGGCTCCGTTCTCGCAGCGTAGTTCATTATCGATTTCCCCCGAGATCTCCACTTCTCACTTTTTCTTTGAAGGAAGCGTCCGCGTCACATAAGGTGCTGAAGCACGTTTGCCGTTCAACAAAACATGCCCACCTGGTTTGCCCTGTACAGGCCGGAGGCATACAGGAGCAAGGACAAGAGCAACAAAAAAAAAGAAAAGAAAAAGGAATGTCCGTACTAAAACCCCTTGCTTTGGTAGTACCTTGAAACGCGTTTAGCTCTCATGGTTGAAGCTAATCGAGTAGGGAGAGAATGAAAGAAGAAATCTGGGACATTCGCACCATACGCTAAGAGCGGCACTGACTAGGGTTGAGGAAGTGTTGGCGACATCAGCGTTAGACCACGTGGGAACATGAGTGGTGAGGCGTTTTGGCACGAGTACGTCAGTCAGTGTGCAGCCGCACTTCTCCTGCGCAACGTTGTGCTTGCTGCACAGCTGTTTACGTGCAGCGTTTCTTTTCTTCTGGTTGTACGTGCAACCGTAAACGATGCAGTGATGCCCTATCGATAGACTGTTCTTAAAGGACATTTTAAATCGCTCTAGTAAGCGAAAAAGAGCGCGCGTACCCTGCAAGCACGGCAAAACGTATGGGCGGCTCGGCGCAACAAACAGCCCAACGAAGGGGGGCGTGGCGCGGAGAGCTCTCTCCCGCGCGGTAGCAGACGACAAAAACAGGTTCCTGCTCGCCGGTGCGAGAGTGCCGATGGAAAGGTCTATAGGCTCTGCTGTAGTCGCATGACCTCCGAGATGGCGGGCGTGCCCGCCGTCTCGGAGGCCATAATAGTCGAGACATTGCTTGACATTTTTTTCCGCTAGATGGACACAGTTGTCCATTTTTGAGCTGTTATTTTTCGCTCCCGCGACGCCGTCACCACCGACGGCGGTATTTCTGCGCAACGAGCTCTCTAACGCTATCGCGTTAAAAAAAAGACTCGCCATCCCGGCCCTTTGAAAGTGGATATCCAGTGAAGCTTAGTAAATCACCATCACCAACCACAGCGGCTGACGAGAACAAAGAGAGCGGAGGAAGGAAGGAATGGGGAGGGAAGAGTGAGATGGGGAGGCGCATGTGGAACGTCCAATGATCTCTGACGTCCGCTGTCACTAAGTCGTGGCACTACCAGTGCCGTTTTTTCTTTAATTTTGTTTTTGCGAGCACACACTGAACTGTTCAGCGGGACATGAAGGTGTGTGCCGGTGTTGCGAAGAGTCGACGTGAAATCTCGACTAACCGGAGCCTACCAGCTTCACTGTAAAAGGTGCCTCCTGCGATTGTCTATCAAATGAGATACGGAGGTCTTATCCCGAGATCAGAAGCGACTCATCACTGCAACTTCTACGAAAACAGTGATAATTGGGATACTGCAAGAAGAGCTGCGAACATACGTTATAGTACGAAGTGCACTATTATGGGCTTAATGTGCACCACCTTATCCTCGAATTTACCGAGAGAACATTCGTTACGTTTACGCAAAAGACCACTCCACCTAAAGAAACTTTTCCGCTCATGGAAATCAGGGGGCATTCTGAAAAGGGTACTTGTCACTTTAAAGAGGCATTTCGAAGAAACCAAAGTTTTATGGAAATAATAGGCTTTGGTTTATCCTAAATGCTAAGCGACATAAATGTTATATTTTAAAATCAGACTTATGGTGGTCATAGAGGTGAGTCACGGTGGCTGTACAAGAGCTTGTGCTCTGCGCATTATAAGCCATCTAAGTTATTCGACTTCACATACCCACAGTTTTTCTTTTTGTATTTCGAGAATAATGCATGGAACTTTGTGATTCATAAACTGATCTATCTATCTATCTATCTATCTATCTATCTATCTATCTATCTATCTATCTATCTATCTATCTATCTATCTATCTATCTATCTATCTATCTATCTATCTATCTATCTATCTATCTATCTATCTAGCCGCCTACGCCTCGGTGCTCTCCCGGTCGTCTCGCTCACCTTATATACCCGAATATTTGCGCATGGTAGGGTACAAATGTGCGGCATACATAGATGACTCATCTTGACACCACTAACACGAAACACTCGTCACGCACGTCAAGATTAACGATACTGCAACCATGTGTGGCTCATACCCGTGGCGCTCGGTCTGCGCTATGTGCCACAGGTGTTTGAATATTATACATGGTATTTCAATCAAGGACCAACTAAACAAACATCTAGCATATCCTTAAAAACATCTTAAAATAGAAAGGCACACTGTTGTAGCTTGCGAATGAAATATAAACATAACAAGCACACAGGCACACACGCGACCTAACAAGCAGGAAAGGGGCATCGAACCCGTGCCCCCGAGGTGCCAAGCAAGCACGTTACTACGCTACGGCGGCTCCTCCCACGCGGAACATATTGTAAGTGTACCTATCAAACCGGCAGTCGGAATGACGGTGCTTGTGCAACGTGAATTGCGCTTAGCACTGTAATCATAGCAACGCAATAAGCAATAGATGTGTTTTAATATCTCTAGGCATACTTTTGTCAAACTTTTCTCAATCGCGTAGGAACACTTCAACAAACGACGCTTATGATACGCACATCCAGCGCACCATGACGCGCATTTTACCTCATAAAAGGAGAGGCATCTGCTGCGCACTGACATTAGTGCCAACGTTACGTTGTACCATGAGCTACCATTCGGTCGCCATGGCGCTATCGACGTTCCTGGTTAGCCCATGTTAAGTAGACACCTACTCATGCTCTTTGTAACAAAAGCCTTCATCCTATGCGTAAGACTTGGCTTAATGTCAAACAATTCGTCGTAGGCAATTTCATCGCTGACTCCTTCGCATGACACCGATTCCCACGTTGCGTGAGATCTGCAAATTTTTCTATCTTTTTTACATTTTTCTTTCGTTTGCTAAGTGACAAGGTGCAGCCGGTGCTATACTGTAGGCTTCAACCTCTCCCGTTCATTAATTCAAGAAGATATCATCAACGCCATGCAAATATCACTGAAGGAGCGTTCCCCATAGTTCTCCACAATAAGAATATATTTGCAAATGAGTAGTAATATTATTTTTAGTTTATAAGTAGAAGCGTCCCGTCACTACCACGAACACCGCAATATTCCAAGACAAGTGCGAATAGGAATCTTTGTGGCGACGCCATTTATGGCCAGCCTCTTACAGATGAAGTAAAAACTGCCACACAACATGCCTGATCTTATCAGGTATTATTACATTGCAAACTTGCATTCCTCCTTCTTGTTTTTGTTTTCTTTCTGGGTTAAATCCTGCATCGTGACAATATGCAGTTGTTGACGCTGTAATGATACTGCTCTTCGGAATTCGGAATAGGCAAAAGCTTTACCACCCATAACTGGAGAACAAGCGTCGCTCATTAAGTAAATGGCGCTGTGCAAGCAATCAGGCATGCAACGGCATCAATATGCAGCAGATATATATGTTACCCCTGTTTAGCTGCACATGCGCAGACGAGTACGGCGGCCAGAAGAGGGCTCATGTTCGTTTGTCCTCCCGCTCACTATTGGCGGCTAAGCAAGGACACGATTATGACATCACAAAAACAGCCGAGAAGTACTCTCACTCTCTGTAGGTCCTTGGTACGAGGCAGCGCGACAGGAGTTTTACTTGCATTTAACTCGGATTATATTTCGAAAGGAAAAGCTACAAAACCAAACTCGCTAGATTCATGAAACGCAGGGTTATTGCGGGCAAAGAACGAGACAGGTATGTGCTGGGCTTTCCGTCATGTGGTATCACGTGCTATTTGTTGCGCTAAGGTAGATACCTAAGGGGGATTTCCATATGTATTACACGTGTGTCGAGTGCACGGGAGCGCGATGTGGAAATGTAGTTGCCGCACACATTAGACGCTTCGTAAACACACGCGTCAGACCATATGCGAACGCAATGCTCTCTGAATACTCATGCTTCAGAATTTCTCTAAACTTCGGAGCTCACAGGCTAAAAAAAAAGCCGGGATATGCATTTGCGGCTACAATATTTACACCCAGCTCCTTTGAGATAAGATGGTTATTGAACCTCCGTTACGCCATAAAGATTTCGCAAGTAGGAGCCGCAAGTTTCAATTACTATATCGAAAGGAAACCAAGCTTACAAAAGTAGGAGTAAAAAAATACGGGAAGCATAAACTGCCTCCTAAACAAACCTCTAAAAGGTTTTGGTGAATCAGAACAGCAAGACATACCGGCACATATTTAAATGATTACTTTTCAACGCACATTCCAAGATGTCGGTGCTAGGAAGTTATTTCTGCTAAATCGTTAAAACGTCAACACAGAATATCGCAGGGAATGCGCATGTCCCGAAGCATTACGAATAAAGTTATCTGTTATTCTATACTGACTCCATAATATAATTATAATATTATAGATAATATAATTATCTGTTATTCTATATTGATTCTATAATAAGATACATGTCCCGAAGCATTACGAATAAAATTATCTGTTATTCTATATTGACTAGCTACACTGCCGATTATCGTGCTATTTAGCGCGCTATGTGCAGCAGGATACTTTAGTTGAACGTGCCTGTCGTAAGGGATAAGAACATATAAAAAATACCCAAATAATAATGCCAATGTTGCAGTGGTCTCGGAAATGTTGATATACTGGTACCTTGAGTATGCACAGGTTCTCTTTTTTTCTCGACAGTAGCCAGTGAATATGTACTCGTACCCTGCTTTGCACGGACACGTTGTCCTGTCTACCATGGCATCGCAAACGGGAATCTCAGTTCTCGCGAAACGCTGCTGGTACTAGTGATTTGCAAAACAAATACCAGAAAGTTGAAGTGAGCCTTTGGAACTGCTTTGACAACACACTAAACGACATCTCAGTCAGACACCTACTCGTCTCGCACGCCTTGCCCATACAGCAGCTGATACGACTGAGAGGCAGTGCAGCAGAAAGAAAAAAAATGCGTAGTTTAATGAACTGCCACAGCGACACTGTCAGCATAGCTGCTACGTTTCTGCACACCGAGGCAGTTGAGATCAAGAAAGTTCAGCAATGAACTCGCTTAACAACACAGCTCGCTGGCTCAGTTGGTGTTTACTTAAGGTCATGATGAAGCCGCCACTAGAACAACATACACACAATGGTAGGAACACAGGAAGCGATTACCCAAGGTAATCTATCTCGAAAGCTGGGACGGCGTTGTAGGGGAAGCATTTTAGATATTTTTTCGACAGTCGACACTGCATGACGCTTTTGAGACAGGGCGCTGATTGCGGGCTTGAGAGAAACACTGTCTGGGTATGCGCGGATGGGTCGTATGCAATGAAAAGCCGCGGTGGTGAAATAACAATCCCCTGAAGGGTTCATCCGAGGATAACGTAACGAAATAATGTAATTACCGAGTTCTACGTGCCCAAACCACAACACGATTATGAGGTGCGCCGTGGTGTAGGGGGATTCCGGATTAATTCTGCCACACGACTTCCTTACATAAACTTTAATCGAAGTACACGGGTGCACATGCATTTCCCCCTTAAATGCGCCGCGAGCAGAAATTTTACGCGCAACATCGAGCAGAGCAGTGTGATATAAAAACAACCATTACTGACTCGGGTATGCACGACGAAGCGCGGGCATGAATTACGACTGTACACACCAATATACCATTGCGTTAACGTAAATAATTTTCGCTGCCATTTTTTAAAAATCATTTGGATGTGGAAGCAAACAAAAAGCGATCGCAAACACCACAGTACGCAATTTCGGCGAGGCGAGCGAGTGTTTTCTAGTCGCACCACGGCGACAGCAGAGAGAGTCGAAGTGCGAGTCCTTGCCGAGACGTCATCCGTGCCTTCCTGCCAGGTGGCGCCCCCCCCCCCCCCCCCCCCCTTCCCACCACAGAATTCTGGGGGCCAATACATGCAATCCGCTTTTATAAGAAGGGAGCTGTAGCACGACGTGCTTTGTGTTCAGACCTATGAAATGTTGTTCAGAAAGCTTCAGGACAGTTGTTAGTTGTAACAATGAACAATAAAAATCCGGGGCGGCACAAAAAGAGGCGTTGCCACTCATGTCTAATTTTGCAGGTTTCGTGTCGTATACCCACCTCCAGCTCTAGGCTGAAACAACCCCATACTGCCACTTAAAAAATCCCAGTTCGCTAATATAGCATTATATCCCTTTAGCGTTGGCTGCTATACTCCTCTGTCTGTAAAACAGGCACTGCTATGAGTTTGTGTCACTAGCTGATCCCACCACTCTGAATGGAACTTGCGTGTCTCGCGTAAATCGCTTCCTACATATGTTTGCCTGAGGGAAGATGCAGGCACTACAGGGCACCTCCAAATGCGGTGTGACATTTACACTTAACTTTCACGGGTGGGCATGACACCCATATCCGAAGCGACATTTTGCTTCCTGGGAAGAGTAGCACACCCAAACCCATGATCGTTGCAGATAATGACAGTCTGATCAAACAGACCTTTCGCATCTGTACCATCCGCGGTGACCAGAACACTTCATTTAGCATCCCGTTAGACGTAGATCATGCACGATGACATCATGCGCGATGACAAAAGCAAATTGTGACTAAATGTCACAAGACCCGAAAATTCAAAACTGTTTCACGCTGCGGAAACCGCGGCAACAGCAAACCCGTGCTTTTATTGTTAATACCGATGTAAGAGGCAATGTGTCAAGTTCCCAATAACTATCATGCATCACTGTCACAGTCAAAGTCTAGCAGTGGGCTGGGGGCAAGGATGTGGGTAGTGAGCAAAAGAGGGGCTCGGTTTTTCTCTGTAATCCGACGCAAGAGAACGACGACGAGGCTCTCTCTCTCTCTCGCTCATATTTTCTTTCATATTGCCCTTCGCACAATCACCATAACGTAGCAGTGAGCTGAGGCCAACAGTGTGGATAGTGCGTCGGCTTTTGCCGTAGAGTTTCTTACTATTACCTAGAGGGCAAACTGGCGCGATGACGCTGTTGTACGCGTGAGAATGCTGGGATGTGGTGCATTCGAACTGGCATCGATTACATACGGCTCTGATGCCTTCAGGACGTGTCTGGCTTGGACGCGTCACGCGCGTCATAATGGTTCATTCTGCGTTGAAGCATCATGTAATGAGCTATTTCTTTTTCGGCGTAACTCAAAGGGAAGTTTTATTTACATTTGAGAGCATCTCCTTGTATGTAATGCCTTATAAAATGTAAAAAGCAACGACAGACCGCAAAATTTGGATGACAGACGACAATGTGAACGCTCACCCCGCATCAGTCCGTCGCCTGTTTCTGCTTTTCGCCGTTCGATTATGGCCCGCAGGTCGGTAATATTTTATTGCAAGGTCTAGTATGTGTGAAGGAGATCCGTTTACGAAGGTTTTGTCATAAAGAAGCTACACTTATGCAGCCGTATCCACGTATGAGTAAAAGCCCCGCTCGACGTCAGCCAACACAAGCCTTGCAGACACATATACCATCATTTTCATCGCGGCACAGCGCCCCTTAAGAAACTCGCATAGACGGTGGCACCACGTTTCCCTCTAGGTATCTGCGAAAAGCTCTATGGCTTTTACCTGTCGCATGACAGCGGGCAGCGAGAACGGACATGGCGAGCCCCTAAACACTGGCGCCACTGTCGACTTATTCCTGGGGTTTTACGTCTCAAAACCAACTGTGATTATGAAAGACGCCGTAGTGGAGGGCTCCGGAAATTTCGACCACCTGGAGTTTGTTAACGTGCACTGACATCGCACTGCACACGGGCCTCAACATGTCGCCTCCACCGAAATGCAGCCGCCGCGGCCGGGATCACATCCCGCGACCCTCGGATCTGCAGCCGAGTACCATAGCCACTAGACCACCGTGGCGGGGCCTGGTTCCGCTGTTAAAAGAGATAATCTCATCACTGAACTTCCCACGCCTAGATAGGCCAGTGAGCGAGCACACTTTCGACGTGCACGTTGGAACGAAACTAAAACGTTAGCGCTCTCTCCGATACCTTTCCATGACTTGCGTAGGGTAGCAAACCATCGCGCGTCTAGTTGACCTGCCAGCGTTAGTTTCCTTATTACCATTCTCTGTCCAGTGTTCCCTCTAAACGGTCGCCGTTTGACAACCGGTTATATGTGCACGGGATATGGCGACCTCACCAGGCTTCGTACGGTGTTACCTGAAATGATGTGCCTTCCCCACTCACCATTATTTACAAAGAAAAAGAAAAAAAGAACCCTTGCCGCCGTGGCTACCAGGTTGTGTGATTACATAGAATTTCAGTAGGAGGGCATCAACGTGCCAGTCTTTACGAAATAGAAGTTAAGTCTATTGCAGAAATAAATAAACACGGAGTGGTTCAAAATAACAAGCAAGCTGAAGAGCAAACTTCCTAAAGAGCTTTTCAACAACTGATAGAAAAAAGCTGCAGTCAAGACACACACACACGCACGAAAAAAGCAACAAATAACCAAACACATGCCAGTGGTTGCACACACACACACACACACGCACACACACACACACACACACACACACACACACACACACACACACACACACACACACACTCACTCACTCACTCACTCACTCACTCACTCACTCACTCACTCACTCACTCACTCACTCACTCACTCACTCACTCAGTTTATATATAAATAGCTTTAATTTAGGCTATTAGAAGTCTTTGTAATGAAGCAAACTTTGGAAGAAAACGGCGCTATCGGGAGCGTAATAGAACTATTGCACTACAGTATTCGTGCGCGGGACGCACAACGTCCCGGATGATGATTAATTCATTTATGGGGCTTAACGTGGCAAAACTACGATCTCATTTTGAGAGATGCTGTAGTGTAAATCTCCGGAAATTTTTACCACCTGGGGGTTTTTTAACGTGCGCTGAAATCGCACATCACACGGGCCTCAATATTTCGCCCCCATCGTAATGCCGGGATACGATCCCTCGACCCACGGATGAGCAGCCGTGTACCATAGCCACCATAGCACTGTGACGGGACAACGTCGCGGGTGAAAGCTAGCAAATTTGTCTGCAACGGAACACAATTGCTGCTCCGCAATTCATCGGCTGCGGCCTGCCTTTACAGACCGTTGTTATCAACAGAAATTATAGGAATTCTACTATAGGCCGCCGTTATAAAGTAGCGGAATAACAAGCAGAGGATATGCAGACCTTGCGACACTAGGATCGCAGCAAAAACATTTACCCCATGCGATCGCAGCGAGACTTCCAAGCTCGCAGGATACGGGCATATGAGCTGGCTAGGAGCAGAGATTCAATTCGGCAAGCAATTAAATTCTAAGTTCGAAGAAAAACGAAGGCACCGAATGCCGTCGCCTTTCCTCACGTATATCAGCTCTCTCACGCCGTTTTGTGGGCGTCGCACTCTACATGCGCCGAAATGCGGCAGTGTCGTCGCACTGAAAAGTGTTTCTCTCCACAAACACACTCCACAAACACAAAGTTTTCATGAGCGTACGGCGGCCCACAACAACGACAAACCACTCGATTGCGTCCGCGCACAGATATATATGGTCTACGCATACGCACCACATTTTTGGTGTTCAACGACGTCGAAAACGGCCGACGCAAGGCCCGCTGAGACAGCGAGCAGCAGGGCAGCGAAAATCCAGCGTCCGTGAGCCATCGCAACTTCGTCGCTACTGAGCGCGCGTCGTCGTCCTTCGGTGACAGCCACGGCGAGCAGTCCTTAATACGCGGGGAGTCGCCGCTGCCGTTGCTGCAACGGCTGTCGATTATCGGCCGCGGGACGACGCGCGGGCAAGAAATACGTGGGGGGAAAAAACAGCAAAATCAGTAATGCGGGAAAAGAAAGACACCGAAAAAAAGTCGATACTTGTGTTCGCTCAGGTGACGGTCTACTGCGCGTGCGCCGAACGCTAGCGAGCGCTGGAACCAGTTTGCCATATGATGTCTATCGCCTGCCCCTGAAGGCTCGCTGCTTCTCCGAGCGTATCGCCTGTCCGAGCTGAATCAGGGCCCCTTTCTCCTTTCTTTTTGCCATTTTATCTTTATTTATTTTAGTCCGAGCGTATGTTCTAGCTTTTCACCTTCTCAGTTTCTTGCTCGGCCTTCTCAAGCGAGTGAGTCACTGTATTCGTATTGCGGTTGGTGAATGACTGCGTTAATTTGAGATGAAGGGGGGAGGGGTGCTGCGAGGAGTCGGAATGCGGTCGATCACTTGATACCTCAGGAGATGACAGTGCTAGTGGAGAGCACATCCTGTGTCGTCGAAGTGTCCGCGCTGGAGACACCTGCTGCTAATGTAGCATGGACGAGTTCGATCGTATGCGGATGGGTGGTCCAGTGAGCATCAGTATTCACAGAATGTTTGCGCTTGAGGTGTCTACTGGAAAGTGACTGTTCTCGATGATTAAAGCCTCAAAACTAGATCCTTTACCAATGAATGCCTGACTGGTCTGGCAGTTTCTAGTCCGGCTTGTACATGTACTTCGAAGGAGGAGGAACTAAGCAGGAGGAACTAACGGCGAGAAAGCGTCCCTTTTTAGTCCACAAAGCCGTTGGTTATTGCTGCGGTCGGTCCCCAGTCCGCCCGACTACGCTGCGGCGTTTTCCCAAAGGTTTGGTTGTCCCTGCGTGTCTGATGTGTGTTCTTACAATCATGAGGCGTACAGTGTAATTCGCAAAAACAGTGAAAAACTGTAAGGAAATTCAAGGTGCTTATTATTGTACCATAAGGCTACGCACTATTACACTGTACATTTTCCCCATTCCTTTTTTTTTTTTTTGTTTGGCATCATTGATTTGAAAAGTGATAGTTTATAGGTAGTAACCCAGTGCTAAAGCCTCACCACGACGTTAATTGTATATTCCGTTTATATTCGAAGGCAGGGCAGGTCTTCATGACACAATGTGTCGCCCCTGCGTCCATTGAATTGGGTCCCCGAGCACACTCGATCACCAGGATGATGTGACGAGTGAAGTACTTTGAAGCGTAAAAAGGCCTCTAATTTGGCGTGTTGATTTCAACATGAGGTCAGGAGAGCATTTTGTGGGACGTCGTTAGAGCGTTTAATGAGCTGGCCAGATACACACACCAATCCCACGTTGTTGTTAGCGCATACTAGAGAGAGAGAGTGAGACGTCGTTGAAGTGAGGAAGGGACGCTTTTTTCTGCAGCCCTAATTAGGAGAAAGCGGCTCAGCATCGCGTAAGGGGAGGAAAGGGAAGTGAAAGGTAGAAGAGTGAAAGGCGGGACCACCTTCCCGAGACACAAGTCTTCTGCGAGCGCGTTTTTTCCGTACGTATCGAAAAATCTCATATGCCACGTATACCTCGTATCCAATAATCTCGTATGAATCGTACGAGAACACGTATGATTCATATGTGTTCATACGAGGTTATTGGACATGCGCCGTGAGGTTTTTCGATAGGGACGTGTCTCGCACCTATCGTCTGCGCGACGCATCCCTATATTCCTGCCTTCCTTGCGCATGAGACACGACGCCGGATCGGTCCATTATGTCCTAGAGTCGACGGACGGGCCATCTACGCTTACGTGTGAAAAAGCAGTTGTGCAGTGATTCCAGATGCATCACTGTCCTTCGACGTTCGTTAACCTCCACATTAACCTAAGTACACAGGAGTGTCGGGTTTCACATCCATCTAAACGCAGCCGCTAGAACAGGAATTAAACCTTCAACATGGTTCCTTGTGCAAAAAAAAAAAAACTAAAAAAAAACGACAGAGTCGCTCATTACTATAACTTGATTGGGCATGTTGTGTACGAAATCTAAGATTGTACTTCGAGGCGCGACGCCGTCGAGGAATTCAGAACAATTCTGACTACCTGGGGTTCTTGAACGAACACTTCGGTCAAGCATGAGGGCCTTCTTACACGGGAAGGCAAAAACGTGCGTCGTCACGTTTACCATCGTCCTAAATCAAAGCAATGTGCCTATACGAAAATTTGATAGGTTTTATTGAAGTCAATATTCCTCTTGCTTCACTAATTTTATTTTCCCATTTAAGCTGTCAGCGCACTGATTCAGACACGTTTGATATAAATCGTGCTACGATATAGGAGCCGATCATGAGTCCTTATAAACCTGATGGCAATACACGTCCTTCTTGGAGGAGGTAATGTGACACCCGGAGTCTTCCGAAAGTTTTCATTTTACTCGTGGGAAAGCTTATTTAGGGTAGAAAATATTATCACAAATAAATTCCCACGTCATTTGCGTTAGCGTCTGTTCATCTTTCTATGAACGTAAACGTGGTATGAAGGAGTCGATCATAGTGAATCGCGTCATGGTCATTTTTCGAACAAAACTTTCAAAGTAAATATACTTACTCGCCCTACTTCTTTTCCTACAGAGATGCGATAAGGCGTCACTGCAGACGTTGGAGGTTCCCGAGAAAAGTTCTCTATTCTTTCTTTGTTGCATAATAATAATATTCTTGTTTCCTTTCTTCAGTTTGCTAGGTTAGAGAACTAGCAGCCCGCTATATAATCCATGAGCGTTTCCTGCACTTTTTTTTCTCACTTGAATAAGATAAAATCATTGCACTTAAGCGTATACGGGAATCAACAGTGACGACAACAAATATAAAAATAAGAGAACTTACCTTTCAGAGGCAGCCGACTTCTGTTAAATTTTCCTGCTTGGTTGGAGCGCGAAGTCTTTATCCGCACAAAACACAAGGTCATTGTTACATACTGTGGCAGCCGTGCAGAAGGCGGAAGAAATCTTGCAAATTCCGAGCTTTTCCAACGATGGGAAATCGAAAAGCTTTCTACTCTCCGTAAGAAGAACGTGCCTTCAAACAAATCGAGAGGGCGGACCTTCAAGATACCTCATTAGGCATGATAGAGGGATGTCGCACTGCAGCGTCACATCTGGCTGGGTAGGATGGAGACGCCATGCAAATGGAGCAATGATGCCGAGAGTGTACCAGGCAAGCGTAACAGGGTGCAGTCAACAGCAAAAGTTTGCGGGATCCGAAACTTCGTAAAAGCCTATATAACCGCTCAGCCTCGCAACACAGCCTCGAATTAAATGTTACTGCCTGCACATCGCAGAAAAACCTACCCACCAAAACCTTTAATTCGAAGCTATGTGGCGAGGCTAAGCGTTAATATAGTTTTTTGCGAAGTTTCGGATCCCGCAGACCTTTGCTGTTGACTGTAGTACATGAACGGGATGACTTAAGGGAATGCCAAGCAGAATGAAGAGCGCGCTCTTCGATGGTGGTATAGACAGACGAAATGTGCGGAAATTCCGGAACAGCTCTAAAGCAACGATGCTTATGCGACAGCGATGCAACTATGATGTATATGGAGGATATCATACTTCTCTCTGGGAAGGTGTTTACTTATCCGGACTCATGAATAATTCTAATGGCCGCAGCCCAGCCGCACCTGGCTTTAAACGGATGTGCGGCGGCAACAAATCGCCTTCGCGTACTGCGTTCTCGCACGCTGAGGTTGCCAGTCACCTCCTTTCCTTGACCAGCTGGAATTCTCAACTTGGTTTCATGCCAATATTCCAGAGACATGGCTGTGAGTCTGTCGCTCATGCACGGAAAGCGGCTCGACTTGTGTTGCAGGGCTCAAGAGCACACGGTCTCTGATTGACTGCCCGCGAACTCGTTAGGGAACTTTTGCACGTCCGTGACATTCCTTGTATCTCACAACATGAAGTAGTCTATCGGAGGTCGTTTATGCAGTGTTGTAGGCGCTACCGAAAAAATTACTTACGTTACTCGTTATGTCAGAAAGAATGGAACGTATTCTCACCCAGAGTTACCTGCAAAAAAATAACCCGTTACCGCTACCGATACCGAAAAGAGATAACGCACGTTTCTTCTGGCGTTACTTCTGGGTCTGAAATTTCAGTGAGCGCGTCTTCACCGAGGAACCCGCGTAAAATAATTTGATAAAGGTCGCATTTTGTATTTCCCATAAAACCTCTATTCCAAGCAAAGGTTTTACCCGTCGTACTTGTATACTCGTACTTTGCGCAAATGTGCCAGATATTAGCAATCTTATGGTGCCGTAAAATTGCCTGTAGAGTGGCATGTGATGGCTTCAAACGCTGTGTCATATGACAAAGTCATTTTTCTAAACGTTCAATATAAACAAAGTCAAATTTAAGAATGAAATTTTTACACTTAGCGCACGCATTGTACGGTGTACATTGCGAGGTCTTCAGAAACGCAGTGGTGCAGGGGCTGTTGCAATTAGCAAGTATGCGCATACGCCTTTTTTTTTTTTTCGCGAGTACAGAAACGTTAGAAATGTGCGACAGACCACAGCAGCCGTCTGCTCGAGTGGTCGTTTTCCGGCTTACATCAGAGCCGCAACAACGGTCATCGACATCTTATTTCCAACATCACTTCAAATGCTGTACTCTTTCCCCGCCACGGTGGTCTAGTGGCTATGGTACTCGGCTGCTGATCCGAAGGTCGCGGGATCGAACCCCGGCTGCGGCGATTTTGATGGAGGCGAAATGTTGAGGTCCGTTTACTGTGCGATGCCAGTGACCCAGGTGGCCGAAATTTCCGGAGCCCCTCCACTACGGCGTCTCTCAAAATCCTACGTGCCCTTGGGACGTAAAACATCACAAATCAAGCAGTGCTGTACTCTTTCTTTTTTCTTGTATCCAGAAAGTGAGACAGAGTTGCCCCGCCACGGTGGTCTAGTGGCTAAGGTACTCGGCTGCTGATCCGAGGGTCGCGGGATCGAATCCCGGCCGCGGCGGCTGCATTTCGATGGAGGCGAAATGTTGAGGCCCGTGTGCTGTGCGTTGTCAGTGCACGTTAAAGAACCCCAGGTGGTCTAAATTTCCGGAGCCCTCCACTACGGCGTCTCTCATAATCAGAACTGGTTTTGGGACGTTAAACTCCACAAAACAACAAAGTGAGACAGCGAAGGCTATTCGAATAAAATGTACCCAGCTAACATGTCCTCGCCTTACGAAAAAAAAAAAACGTTAAAGTACGTTACCCGTTACAGTTCTAAAATAGTAACGCGTACGTTACTAAGCTAACAAAGAAAAATGTAGCGGTTAGCGATAACGCCATTACTTGCAACGCATTACCACCGACACTGGCTTTGTCGAGGTGAAAGGCAGGGTGCGCTGCAGTCCCACAAGTTTTTCCGTCGTCGAATTGGGCACTTCAGTAGTCATGCGGCGCACAGACGCGACGGCACCAACTTCCAATGTCGTGGTGTTGCCCAGCTTGCCGACGGCATTGCGCGGCAGCCCCCGTGCACGCGAAGCGACGTAGCCGTGGTGAGTCAACCGAAGAAAGGTGATGGTGGAAAAGTACAGACGAACAGAAAACACCCGCGTCGCTGCTTCTCGCGATAATGAAGTTCAAGGCTAAGGGAATGAACCCTCGATCTCGCTTCGTTTGTTTTGCGGTGATAGGCTCGCTGTGGGAAGATACAAATTTTTCTACGAGCTTGGCAGTGTTCCACGCACGTTGTATTTGTGCCAGGCTAAGAAAAAAAAATTCTCGTCCCATCTGGCATTCGAAATGGCGGCCAGCATGTTACGCTGTTAGTTTTTCAGCCTATCGCCTCGAGGTTTTGTAGCGTAGCGGCATCTCATCTAAAACATGCCGCTGAGTGCGTTTCGTATACTGCTCACAACATGCATGCATGGTCCACAAAGGATGAATAAGGGAAATGGAAAGGGGCGAATAAAAAAAAAAAGGCAGCTGCAGGCTTAGTACGACTCCGTGTTTATTAAGTACTCGGCTTCGTATCACACCCGGGCGTAGACAGTTGTCTTTTTTACGTCTATACTGTCGTGTACTTATCATTCTTTATTGCAGTGAGGCTATGGTAATTTTCCACAGGCTTGTCCCAGCCCTCATTGTGTTTTCTCATTGGTATATATCCCACTAGAGTTCAATCGCACCTCGTGACCAACAAGCTTCTGAGGTCACGGGTGGTGAAGAAAGGTTTCATAAGCGACGGAATTTTGCACGAACAGAGCGGAAGCTCAAGAAATGACATTGAGATTCCCTCGACATGTTGACATGGCAGCCATGAAACGGCGCGCATGTAAAATTACTGACATCAGCAGATCAGTTTTCGATTCCGCTCTCGAGAATGGGTGCAGAGCCCCCTCATTGTCCTCGTATGAGAGTGTGCATTCGAAGGGGCGGACGCAACGCCGAGGCCGATTCAAGGACGCACAACCACTACGCGCGCTCACGTCGCTTCCTCGTCTTCATGAAGAGGGAGAACGGGGAGTACGCCGGCGAGCGAGGTGCTCAAGATGGGGTCTACAGCACGAGCGCTCCTGTACACACTTACGGCATCCAACCCACAAGCAGAGACGTGATCGATTGGACGCCCTTTGCGAGATGCGTGTTAACTGGTTGGGTGTCGCGTCGAGAGAAAACGTCAACAAGGTTCGGCTGGTAGCATTCTTGGAGGCACGGATGTGTACGTGTCTCAATGTTTACCACGATGGACGTTCGCGTTGATTGATGGTTAGAGACGTATTCTGGTCTGTGCCGTGGTCGCATCCCCACACTACGCTCATGAAAAGGGGGGGGGGGACAACCTGAACTGCGAAAGTAACTCCTTGCTTTCTGTCACTTTCTTATCGCATACTCTTTTTATTCAACAATGTCATACATCTGTTGGCTGAATAAATTGTTAACCAACAACAAGTGTGCAGTTGGATATGACGAAGTGAAACAAGAGCCGGTAAAGTACGTACCGTACGTAATATCGGCGCCCCATATTATCAACTTATGTTTAAATGCGACTTTTTTTTGTGACAAGTGGGAAATTTCTAGCGCAAGGTCTGTCTATAAAGGCAGCAATCAAAAACAATTTTCCAATGATCGTCCGATATAAGATGTGCTCATTATGCCAAAACCATATCGAAACACAGTAAATCTCTATCTGCAAAAGCTCGTTAAATAAACATAATGTTATGGTGCCCAATTTACGTTTAAGAAGCAAATCTTCCCAGTTAGTAATCATCTAAACAAGCACAACGTAGAAATTGAGCAATAAATTATGCGCAGTTGGTTCTTAGTTGACCTGTATACGCAAAGCGCGTGGCATCATCTGTCGCTACGTTCTTTTATATAAGCTGAGAGGACGCGGTACACGACGCGTTTCACATGTCTTGCTGCAACGCTATTTAATCAATCGGAAGTGACATGTGATAACTGATGAGTCAGCAGCATGCGTCCAAATGGAGTGCTGCAGGGTTCAACACTGGGTCCCTTCCTATGTTTAATGTGCGTTTACACAGGACTTGGAAATAGCTACTGGCAGAGACCTCTCTTAACAATTGCTGGGATTGTACATGACAAAACGAAGATGTCATTATCCAGCACGCTTCGTAGTGAAGAGCTCCGGGGCAATTTTAGCCGCATAGGGTTCTTCAACTTATGCCTCTATCGAAGTGCTCGGGTGCTCTTTTTTGTTTGTTTGTTCGTTTTAATTTCGTCCCCATATAAATGAGGCCACTGAGGCCAGGCTTTGTTCCCGCAACTTCAGGCTTAAGAAGGCAACACACTAGCCGCTAAGCTACGACGGCGGGTCCAGAGATCTGTCTTGGCTCCGCCCATTAACTACGTGTTAAAGAGGCTGACCGCAATCTGTCACGTGTTATGGTTCCTTGCAGGAAAAAGAAATGGGGGGAGGGGGGCTTGTTAATATACGCTGTGCTACCGCCGTATACGTGATTTTGATTATTGTATTTCTGCAGCAAAGCCTACATGCAATGGTCCTGCAATACCTGCCCAACTGCAGTATCCAATGCATACAAAAGTAACCAGCGAACGATTCGGAGCGTTGATGTCCAAGGTCTGGAGTAGCGCTTGTGTGAGGGGTAGGTGGAACAACATACTTCTTGGCAGCGCTGCAAAGTAGACGCAGCGCGGCCATGAAGTACCGAGGACATGCCATGGCTTACCACGAAGCGTGTCAACGTCTGAAGCGATTTCCGTTGCTTAGGGCTACTCAATCACAACGCACATTACCTTTCAGACAACGCGCACATCCCTCAAGCAAGCACTGTATGTGCGTAGCATCTTCTAATCAACTCGCGAACTCACCGGCATTTAGGTACGCATTACATTTAGCGCTACACTATAAGCAAAAAATTATACGAGCTGGGAGCCTTTACCAGTGCATCAGTACCAAATACTCCAGTACGCCTACCCTTTACTCCGTCATAAAGGAGTAAATACTGTACATATCATTATTTTACCATCGTTTCTAAATCACGGAGTATAAAATCGTCATAGCCTTATTATGCTCGCCACTCAGGGCACGTTGTCCAGAAACTTCCCATGGAAGTTTTAACAACTATTTTGGGAACGTCGTGATAGCGTCGGTGTGTGTGTGTGTGTGTGTGTGTGTGTGTGCCCTTGTGAAGATCCAGTGCATTTCTTCATTCGTATGTACGCGTGTGTGCGCCCACGCATTTGTTAAGTGCATGCGTGCGAGTGAAGTTCTTTTGCGAAACAACGAATCAGTGCAGAATATGCTTGCAACGGCCGATTACTGTCTTGCTCAAACGTGTCAAGGATCTTTGTCCTGCTGAACCGCACTGGGACCGCAGCCTTACACCTCTAGCCAGAAGCAGAATGACGCGCACTGAACAGACGACGACACTAATGTGCGAATCGGAAATATTTTATGACGAGGTTGGAGTACTGCCGCCCAGCCAGTGTGCACGCTGTTTTTCAGAGATTATCAAGATGTTATGCTGACAAATAACGACTATCGGAAAAGAAACATGAAAGTCATGACCGGAAGAAGAAAGAGCCAAAAGGATACCGAATTTACGTAGCTAGACGAAATACTGACAAAATTATTGAAGACATCAGCCCTGACCACGAATAGCTGTTTATAGCTAGCTTCGGCAAAAGCTGTATATAGTCTCATAGCTGCCCGCGAAAGCTCCGCGATGGATGTAAATATCTATTTCCTAAGCATCCCGCAAAAACTCCTCGATGGATGTAAACATATACCCCCATCAGTCCATGCTAAAACTCCGTTCATTAGAGGATTAAGCCTTTTTCTCCGTTGGACCGGAGTATATAAAACTCTCATCGGGGAATACGCTGCTCAAGTTGTTTACTCCCATACCGGCTTATTTTCTCTTATAGAGTGTACTGGCACTGCAGGTCGTGCATCGCTTACTTCAGGTTTGCACTTGAAGTAATATAATATTTATCACCTAATAATTCAAGCACTGCAGAAGAAGTCAGTTTTACCGGCCCAGAATTGGGCTAAATTCTACGAAAACTACAGTGTAACTACGTGTATACCCGTATCTGTATATATCGACAACGCAGGCAAGATCTGGCGGCGCATTTAATATGCCACCGCGATGAATAACGTTGCGATGCAAGACATCTGTCGTTGCATCTACGGCGGCCGAACTCATGGCTCTGCTTAGTGCGCTAGAGTTCATAGATTCTGAAAGACCCGGACAAGATCAACTGCGTTTCGCCGACTCATAATTGGCGCTAAGTGCATGCAGCCAGATCCCTGATGCAGAAGTCACTGACAGCTGACGTACGAAATGGTCAAACTTCACCACAACGTCAAACAAAGAGGCCACGAAGTTGAATTTCAGCGGATACCTGATGACCGCAGAATCTGTAGCAGTGATCTCGCGGATTACGCTGCTCGCATATACACACCAAGGAGGGCACGTGGTTCTGATTACACTTTTTAGAACGGCCAATACAAGGCAACTTCGGGAACTGGTACGTAGTCTCTCATTGACGGTGTCGAACAATCAACAAACGGGGCATATACCAGGCTGCACCATTTGAAATTTTCACTGAAACTTCGACCTCCATCCGGGCTCCATTGAAGTGAAGCATCGCTCCTGTGTGGTCTTTTCTTGGGAGTTGCGTTCGCGGAGGCATACACTACATTAATTGGATGGATTGGCAGTGCGGCATGGGAGATCTTTATCACCGAAGAAACCATTGGCCATTGGTTACGCCAATGTCCTCAATGGTTGCCTGAGAAGGTCAAACCATTACTGACACTTTGTGACGACTGGACCAAGACTACACAATAGGGCGCTTACCATATAGGTGATGCCACAGTATACATATAGGATGCAGCTCAGAAAAGAGCGGTCGGCAACAAAGGCAGACGTATACCAGGCTGGTCTGTGTAATTCCGCCGCCTAACCGTAGAAACTGACAAAATCAACTTAGTGGGACTTTGGGACCTTCAGTACCGTCGAAGCGTGTGACGTTCTTGAGTCTTTTGTACTGCTTTTATTGACGCAAACACAGTGTTGCAAACACAAAACATTTATGGCGCCAGCACTGGTTGGTTCTTGGTCCGCTAATAAGGGTGACATGATTTCCCTAAAAATTTGTTGTTGTTGAAGTTGTTGCGAGGCGTTTGAATTTCAGACACTCTGTTTTAAACTCTGCGGAAGTCTATTTTGCATGACTGAATCGAGCCTTTCGTGTCCGCGGCGTCAGACGCAAATAAGACAGCCTAAACTACGTTATTTAGAAACAACAGATTCATTATTCGACGCATACATCTAGTTCAACGTGCTTTGGGCAAAGATGTTTAATTAGAATGTGCGACATTAACGTGAATATGTCGTGTAGTTCTTTTGTTGCTGTTCCGAACAATTCCGGAAAAGGCAATGCCGAAATAAATGAGTATGTCGTTTGCCTTCATAAAGCTGTCTGGCAGTATAGTTACGTTTGCTTCGGTCTGATAAACGTACAAAATATTGGGAGCTCAGTTACGTATAGCAAGCATGACTTGGGCTATCTTCGTTTATATGGGCAGTGGTGTGTGCTTTTTTTTACTTTTAAAAACCTGTTGCCTCGTCTCCAACATATTCAATGCCATCTTTATCGCCTCCCTCTGTATTTTATAGAATACAATGGTATATAAACATTTTAATCCAACTGAGCCCGGATGGCTACACTACGCTGTTGAAATGTGAGATGTCACTTGAAGTTCTGCAGTAAAAATAATATGCACATAGCAGGCGCTTATACGAAAACTGAGGGAGTCCTTCTTTTTGTAGTAATATAGTAGTGAGGGTGAAACAGGTTGGTAATGATCATCAAAAGTCGTATACGTCATGTGCAGACGTGATGAGAATGTAACGCTTAAGAATATTTCGGAAGACACAGTCTCTCTCTCGCTGAATACAAAATACAAAGCTGGGTAGCGGCTATGGATCGTTTGTACATGCTTCTTGTAGAGAAGGATGGTGCGGACAAATCGGACGGCGGTAGAGAGGACCAGCACTTGCTTCTTTCAGCTGCGGTTCAATGCGCAAAAAAGACAATGGAAGGGTTTCATAGCTTTCCCCAACTGCCTCTCCGATAAACAGTTTGATTTCTTCTTTATATATACTTTTCTTTCCTTACAAAAGCTGTAGTCGTATTTTTCCCGTTGTATACGTCGGTTGGAAGCAGCGGTAGCACTGATCGCGAATCCATTCATCTCAACAAAATGCAAAGCCTCGGAGGCGTCGACCATGCCGCATGCGGGCCGACAAATGTAAGAAAAACGTCAATTTGCCGTTCGCTTCTATCCTTAACAAGAAAAGTGCTTCTATGCCGCTTCTTGTGTGAAAGTGCTTCCTGTGTGGATGCTAACGTACAAGAAAGAGAGACAGAGGGACAACTTTATTTTGCGTCAGGCTGGGGTTGAGGGAAGGGGAAGAGGTGGGGCATGCTCTTCTTTTCTTTGCCGCTTTAAGACCCGGTTACACTAGCGGAAAAACTAGAGTTGCTGTATATTTTCCCCTTAGGGAACCGTAGGGAGCATTAGGAAAAACGCGCGCGGCGCGCCGCCAGCGGCAAAACGCGAGTCTCCGAGGCTGCCGCGCGGCGGGGTTCTCGTGCCGCGAGAGGGATGGCTCCATGGATGGCTCCATGAGCGATGTTTCGCGGGGCGCTGCGTGCCGCCGGTGTAGGAGACCAACCACGCACAAGCTCCATCGCGGAGTCATGCGGACCCACCCGGAGGCTAGTTTCGCACCCGTTCGGAGGGTCGCTAGGCATTCGCGCTCGTTCGGGATCGCGTACGCAATTGTGAGAAGCATGTGAGTGGTTCTGCGTATACATGAAGTGAATAATGCATCGGAATACTTCAATATCACGTCATGAGAGTGGCCTTACAGGATTTGCTCATGGCGAGAAAAATTCATTTAAACGTAGCGGCGCTTCCTTTCTTTTCTTTCTTTTTTTTCTTTGCTCACCTACTTCGCAGACACACTGCCAGCCGGTCTGGTTCAGAAATATTTGACGTGAATGTCGTATTTTGGCGCTTGATCATCGGCCAAAAGTGCTTGGCGGCATGCGCAGCAAGCTAGACATGACTGTTTTTACTGTTCCTTTGAACGAAACGCACACGAACCACGTTTGAAGTAAATCCAATCACACTCTCTCAGAAATATAAGCTTGGCGTTCACGCAACCGAGGCAACAAAGCCTTCCTTTGTCCTTCGATGTTGACTGCAGCGCCAGCATGACCGCACCGCCGGTGCCGGTGTCTCGTCATGTGAACGTGGCGGCGTGGCATGAGAAGGGCGACCACCAGCGTAATTACGCTCGCAGTAGTAACAACATGCCGATTGTGAGCTTACATTAATTAATTACTTATATACTGCAGACTCTTGGGTCCAAGCAGGCGGGCAGTTTGAATAGTAAAACATAATGCAGTCAACAATAGAAACTATTTTCCGGATGGCATAAAAAACAAAGAATGAGGTATCATATGAGGCAAAAACAACAAGTAATAAAAATAAAAAGCAAGGAAAAATAGGAAGAATGCATTCCGTAATTGTTGTAACAACATGTATTACACCCAACACGGAATACAAAATTGGCTTTAGAAACCGTTAATGCAAATAATGGACTCGCGTAATGAGCGCCCAAGAACGTAAACACAACTAAGCAGGTTCCTTTTGCCAGCAGATTAACGACCTCGCACCAACGAGAAAAGCCCGAAGGAGGCGAGGTTTGGCGGGGCTGCCGCCGCGCCTGGCCGTGAGTAGGTGTGGCAGCGTCGCCGCCGAAGCGTTGCTCCGCCGGCGGAGTGCCGCGAGCGTTTTACGTTAGGGTGCCTAGATGCACGATACTGTGCACAGAATGGTGAAAACCACTGGCCGCTGCAAAGCCATTTTGAATCACAGCGAGCGGTCACGCGTCTGTTTGGTGCCGGAGCTTCGTTCGAGACCCAGACGCACGCCGCAACCTCTTTACGAACACCAGAGCAGCTGCGTGCAAGGGCTCATGTGATTCAATACGGCCAGGGGTTTTCGCCACCCTGTACAGTGTAGCGCGTATCGAGACACCCTATTTTACATTCAAGTTCGACTCATCCGGATGGCTGAGAAGAACGCCGGTGCCCAAGGACTCGTACTGATAAGTTCTAACGTACGAGTTTCCCCCAAAAGGTAAACAACGCGAGGTTTGCGCACTCCGTAAACAGCGCTGACCGTGCAGGGGATATTTTAAAGAGTAGTCTTTATTTAAGGCCAGCCTCATGCCGTGGTTGCAGACGTATCCGGATTGGTCTCTTGGTTCGCAAGAGCATGTCCGCGTCGAACAGTAGGTTGTCCCGGTGATTGCAGCTGGACACATTGAAGTTCGTCAGCACCTTCGCCAACAGCACCTTCAACTCCAACATGGCGAACTTCTGGCCTGCGAATTCAGTGAATCAGCAGTCACCCTGTACTCTGATTACACGTATATCCGCTGGCCGTGTAGACCAGAGAACACTTTCAGTAAAACTAAAGGAAACGTCCAGGAGCTCCTGTGAAGGGTTGGTTTATCATGCGATAAATAGGTATATAATTGCGAACAAGTAATTCCTAGGTTGATTTATACCATTACTCGAACACGTCGTTCATTCACCGATAGCTGTACTGCTCTGAGAACGCGCGCCGGGGTGTTACATAGACATGCCTTGAAGCATCCTTTTGGCTTGTGCAAGGAGGACTGCGCACTGGTGATGCAAAGCTATCGGTAAATTGTCTATCGATAGTCTCAACAGTTTTTTAATTATAAGTAGCGTAAAACTATCGACAGTAAGGCTATCTGCAAACGATCGATGGTATTATCGATAGTCCCATTGGTATGTTATTACTGCAAATAATATACTATTCGATAGTACTGTGAACAATTATTTTGTTGTTGGTCGGTGCTATTACGAAAACCTTTGCGATATACTATTGTCGTAATTGTCAGTTCGTTTAATTTATGAGCAATTCTTGGGTGAATGAAATTATTTCCGCGGTGAAATTTCGGAAGATGCCAATAAAAAATTCACACTTAAGGTAAGCAGGTACACCTTATCAAGAAGCTGAGGTCTTGATGTTTTTTAATTTTAAATCACAAAATGCTTATAAATTTGAAGCCGCGCCGTTCCGCCACATGTAACGGCTTTCTTTCCGCTAAAGATAACCTTTTCAGCTCAATTATCGCGTGTGAGGCAAGCATTTTGGTAAACGTGGATAGTTGGGCAAGCTGGTATGAATACATGATGAAAGCTCCTGTCCTGTTTTCTTTTGAAGCGGCCTGTTGTCAACTCGTCAACTCGGGCTCTTTTCATAGTGAAGCATCATCCTGTGAAAGAAAGCAAGAATTTCAACTTTCTTGTCCTTCAGCCTCCTCCTCTTATCTCAAAAGATCTGTCCAGCCACTGTGAGCGGCCGTTCTACGGGTGCTGACGTTGTTGGAATGGACAAGCACTTCCGAGCCACCGTCAGAAAGCAGCGTCGTGGAGCATTGCCAAGACTTCTAGAGACCTGAAAGGTTGCCCTTCTTTTCTTGTGGGTGTAACTACAGCTGCTGGCGAACCGTAAGCTCTGCGTTCAAAGTTCTAAAGGTAGCTTCGTTTAGAACCACCTGCAGTGTATGCTGTCCAAGTGAAGGAGCTGTGCTCTCCGAAAATCGCCGGCTTAGACCAATGGCACGCTCTGTGTTTGTTAGGATCGAAAACGCTCGCTCTTCAGTCATGAATCTAGCTTAGTCATGGGTGAAAGAGATGTTAACTGTCTTTCTTCATAAGTGTACATTATTTTACTCAAGAATGAGATGCTCTCTAGAAGAGCTTTTTCTTACTAACTTCTGTTCTTGGCGCAGGCTCAATGCGCCCTTGCAGCCTTCGTTTGATACTACAAGCTGCTTATACCAAGGAAATACACTAATTTCATGGCCTCCTCGAAGTTTCTCAGCACATCTACAACACCCCCAATGAGCCTCACACTATCGATAGTTCTGCCTCGCTACGGTTTCTGTACCTTGTTCAACATTTTGGGGGAGTACTTTTCAAAATATTCCTTTCATGCTAGCTGCGCAGCTGCCAACAGAGATAGACCGAATTTGTTGGTTCGAATGTCCTAAATCAACACAAGGGACTGTGAGACCATGTAATGGGTATTTTTTGGTCAATTTTGATTAGCTCAGCTAATTTAACTTACACGCAATAATCTGGGCCCGTATTCACGAAAACAACTTACGACAAAAAAGCTCTTAAGAGAAAATTTCAGCCAATGCCGCTGCTGGACATATCATTAGAGACGCTTCCCGACCAATGGAAAAAGCACTTACGAAAGAGAAGTTTTGTGAATTCGGCCCCTGAACAATAGACCCTTTTCATAAACTGTAAAGCTAGCTTCCCTGCAATGAAACTTGCCCTACTAATGGCAACAGCTGCCTTTATTTAAATGCTGTCAAAATTCAAGCTGTACATGCTGCGACCCGTTTTTTGGGGATGTTTGTATCAGAAGGGCTGCGTCGACATTTTACATGCCCTATCGCAAGCAAATTGCGCTTGCACATGTTGTTTGCCGGATTTTCAATGCCGCCATTAGTAGGGCAAGCTGCATTGCAGGAAAGCTAGCTTGAAGTTTATGAAAAGGGTCTATAGCCCACTTGAATACAGTCTTCATTGGAATGTGGCCGAAGGGCCGGGAGAACCAAGCTCGCGATCTCACGCTGAATAGCCGAACAAAGCAGCCTTTAAGCTGCAGTGGCTAAATTGTCTTACACAAGAAAACAACAAGGTCTTGCACATTCTACAATGGACCGGCGCATTCGACCACTTACGAGGCTGAAATACATCCGTTACGTGGCGGAAAACGTGGTCGTTGTCTTCCATTTATTAATCGTGCTTGCGCCTTATACTTTCTCTTTGATTTCAGCCATCCTTATTCTCAGTTCTAACACAGTGTTGTAGCCCGGAGGCTGCGACGTTGCTCTCATGAGCACTAGGTCAGGGTGCGAAACCGGTTGCAGATGTGCTGCTTTCATTGGTCGCTAATTAGAATACGCATGTTTACTTTAAATACACATTGATGAGGCACAATTAGGCAGGTAATCGCAATTGAGTCTGAGTCTCGCGCTAGCGTGTATATGTATTAGGTTGTGGTTCTGGCAATTCGAAACCGTACTTGTGTGTTATTTTTCGTTTCTCCTTGAATCTTGGGCTGTACTTATACTGAAATGAACCTTCGTGAAAATGATTAAGTGTGACCGGTTGTAGTTGTTGACATATTACTTATTTGATGGACTCAAGGGCTACTTTTAAAACGTTTAGGTCAACTGGATGGATAGTGAGCTTGTGAATGAGTTTCGACTCTGTACTTGCTGTCTCTCGGAGTAACAATGGTAGCATAAGGTAACGGGACACAAGAAGAACACGGAGACACACACACAGCGCTCTCGGAGAGCGGAAGTCTGACTGGGCTATGACAGAAAAGCTCAAGTTATCAAAACTGCGACCATCAGCACTGAAGTGCTCTGCCGCTGCATTCGGCGATTTCTTCTCTGCGCCAGCATGCTGTCCGTTTTCATGAAACGACACAGAGGGCGATGAGGTTTTATCGGCCGATAGCAATTTATGGAAGAACGCAGGCCATCCTACTCAAACGCTCCGTTCCATATTCCAGTGATTGCATATTTTTTCAATACAAGAGCCATACATATTCCATATATGTCTTATATTTGCCAAATTTTACCACATGAATCTTACGGATACACATAAAATTATTGGAACGGCCATACGGAACGTTTCAGTAGCGCACCCATTACCATGGTCCCATGTGGATTTTTTTCCGTACTGTCTATCAACTTCCAGCAGCGATCGTTCGCTCGGAGGACGTTAATATCACTGCGCCCAAGCGCCTAGTAAAATTATGCTTTTTTTTTAAATCTCGCGTGCTGTCTAAGAACACCTAAGGATTGAAATGACTGTACACCTTTATTACCATGGGAATAAATGACGTGCACACTAATTCACATATCTGAAACTTTTCTATTGAACACCTCGCGCTTAAAGAAATAGTTTAAATGAGAGTGAAATATTAATTAATAATTGATTACCGGTATTCGGAAACATAGACTTTAAACGCAATCAGACAGAGAAAGAGAAATTCAAGCAGAAGCGCCGATATGGCGCGATACGAAGCTAAGCCGTTTTATGTCGATTCTATGAGCGTACGCTACATTTGCAGCGCCTTTATACTGACGACGTTCTTTGCTTAATAAAGATAAACTAATGAAATGACGTAATGAATAATGTATTTTTACTTTCCGAAAGCAAGAGTTGTGGCGTTGGGGAGGTCGGCGTAGTTTTTATGACGTGCGGTTTCCAAACTGCGACTCTAGGCACGAAGCGCCAGTGTTTTCGCATCACCGGAAAGCGGCTGCTGTGTCAAGAAATGTTATCAACTTCGCGGCAAAACCACGCAGCTGCAAAGATGCCGGGGGGAGCATGTTCAAAATGCAGTACACACCAATGATACTGAGCGCAATTCTAATGCAAGCCTGGCAGACACAAATATCCTTAAAATGAGAGTCACGTCGCTGGTGTACGCAAATGATCAGCTGCCGTATACACTGAAGTTCTAGTCGCTTCATAGCGGCGATCCCGCATGCAGTTGTGTACGAAGAAGCGGTAGTGTTTATTGGATATATTACAGCCAGTTTTAATTTGCGCAAGGAAACGGTGTGTGCGTGATGCAGACGTAGGAATCAACCATTTACTGCCGCAATTGTTTTGCCATCTCTAGAAAGGCCATCTACGTGCAAAGGCAGCGATAAACGACATGGCTAGTGACACAGACCCACCACGGTGGTCTAGTGACTATGGCACTCGGCTGCTGATCCGAAAGTCGCGGGATCGAATCCTGGCCGCAGCGGCTGTATTTCGTCGGAGCCGAAATGTTGAGGCCCGGGTATTCTGCGATGTCAGCGCACCTTAAAGAAACCCGGGCGGTCGCAATTTCCGGAGCTCTCCACTACGGCGTCTCTCGTAATCATATCGTGGGTTTGGGACGTAAAATCCGAGAAATTATCATTAGTAAAGACATCTCATACAAAAATGCGAGATTCTTCTAGCACTAGCTGGTGCAAAATCTACAAAAGAAATAATAAAGAAAAGCTACACCGCCTCGAAATCGCCAGCGTTCTCAGCGGAAAGTAGCTCTCCTGCCAGAGGAAACTGTAATAAATTTCTCGTACTTGCATTCCAATGCATAGCACAAGCCCTTCGATAAAAATTTGCAATTCGAGAACACAAAAAAGCAAAACGCAGCTTGACAGCAGTAAATATCACATGACGTCTCTTCGCGCGGTATGAAACCACACTACCTGTTGGCCATTACACTGCCATGACATGATCGAAAATATTAAATTCATGGAAAATTTGGTCGTATGTATCAAAGGGTCGTATGTAGCAACTCAGCAGTGAACACTTCGCGACATTCACTCATGTGCGCATGCGCTTCTGTTATCTGCTAACCGTGTGTGCCTGTGCGTATAGATATGCGAAGTGCGATTCGTGAAGGATGCAGGCGTGGGCATTGCTGCAATGTAATCGTAATTTTGTGCGCAAGGGTGTTGGTTCGTTACAACACCGTTCCTGTATGCATAGGGAGGCTTTTTGGTGTCGCGGCTGCAGTTTTCAAAGACGAAGCAGAGTAGCGCAGGTTTGATGTAATTGTTGGTTTTACCTATTTTTTTTTCTTTCTTTTTTTTCTTTGAAAAAAAAAAAGGGGGGGGGTGTATTTCGTAAAAGCAACGATACACAGTTTCGGGGGAGATAAGTGTAATTGCAGTCGGCTATTTCTTTTTTTTAACATGTAGTAATATGTACACGACATTGGGGAAACGTCGACCCTATTAAATGTCTCAGGAGGATGCCAGAAACCTACCTGCGAAGCCGACGACGCCAGGGTGAATAAAAGCAAAACGACTATTCGAAACCGGAGAGGCACGTTACTACTGCATGACAACTTGTCTGATGACCTTGTGGAAAAGCTTCTAAGTGGTAATGCCTGCCGCACGTGTTCTTGGAAATGCGCCATAAGAGCGCCTCGCAATTCGTTTTACGTGCGACTTTTGCCGTCGTTCGCATTCGCATAGCAAAAACAACGTTGTAGGAGACTGTTGACAAACCTCATTCCTTCAAGAGTTATAACAATGCTATAATTACGCTTTAGATGCTCGCATATGAATGCCGATATCTATAGATATAAATAAACAGATATAAAACTTCTGCAAGATGGTCATGAGGTATATGCGAGAATGTGTTTCGCCGTGACAGCTTAACAGCTATGAGGTCGCTCTGCGGAGCTAGAGGACGCGGGTTCGATTCCCGCCCATGGCTGCCGCATTTGGATTGGGGCGAACATGCTAGAACGCTATTGTATGTATAGCTGCAGATTAGAAAACTCTAAGCTGGTCAAAATAAGTCCGGGGTGCCCCACCATGACGTACCTCCGAATCACGTTGCGGTTTAGGTGCGTGCACAAAGCCTCAGAAGTTACGGTAAAGGGTGCTATGCAGGATACCACAGTTTGCAGCGCTCGGCATTGAATGCGTGTTGGAGCAACGCGGTTTACGTGGCTCACTAAATGGATCTGTCTATCCGCCATGCGTGAAGGTGATAAAATTTGTTGAATTACATACAAATGAGTGGTACACAAAGACACCAAGAACAATTCACAAAACACGTATGCGTTTGCTTATGCACATCTGGGAGTGCATTTTGACAGGGCAAGTTGGTGCGTGTTATATACAGGGTGCTTTTAAGTTAGCTCGTGCAAGCTTAAAACACATCCATGTCGGCTTCGCGGGACTGCTACCAAGTGAGTATTGTCTGTGCCCATGACGACGGTGCACACATTTTTCAAACGACTTCAGGTGTATAATAAATAGCGACTAATTATCTAACTGTTAAATAGTTGATCTGATGTGAAGCTTATTAACGAGAGAGAGAAAAACAAGAAGGCGCAGACGCAGGAGAATATTTCATGAAAAGTACAGATCATGAGTACTGAGACAGAACGCTGCCTTTAGGCAGCTTAACAAAACCTTCGCCCACTGCATCTTTTACATTGATCATAATTCATAATTTCCCCACGAACCTGCTCTCAAGGCAAAACGTAATAATATTAATTTTTGGGGTTTTACATGCCAAAACAACAGTATAATTATGAGGCATACAGTAGTGGAGGGTTCCGGAAATTTTGACTACCTGGGGTCCTTTATTGTGCACTTTAACTGCACAGTACATGGGCATCTGACATTTTAGCCTGCATTGAAAGTGCAACCGCCGTGGCCACGGATCGAACACGCGTCTTTCGAGTTAGCAGCCAAACACTCAATACAAAAACATACACTTCAAATCCACAATATGATTGAAATTAACGAAAGTGCGTCTATAATCACAATGAAAAGAATTGCACAAGAGAAAAAGATACAATGTATATCATTGTACATAATTTTGCACGACACCTCTTTTGGTAAACAAATAACAAAACTTTTCAGTTCATCTCAGTGGAAATAAAAGCACACAGACAGAGTGTGCAATATCGGAATGCATTACAAAAATTAGCGTTGCTTATAATACTGCTTAAGTGTGCCCAGTATGAAATACTCTATATTTACATCTTGCTCGTAAGAATGATTTAATATTCGAGGACTGATAGAACATAGTCAGAAGAAGCAGAAGGTGAAGAGCACGTTCGCTCTTGCGTTGCTTGTGATGGATTTATTGCCATCTATCAATGCGCAATGCTATTGCGTTTCACTCTTAAAGGCGAAGTATAAGTGTCTTCCAGTTTTTGTCATTGTGTGTCGAAACTAAAATCAAGCGCTACCAGCGATTTCAATTATTCTTCATTCTGAGTAATGAATCAAACTTATCCACAATAAGTTATATCCTCACTATTTCGTCCGTGCATTAATGAAGCACAAAACGTTTTACTGCCGTCTTTTCCCTCCTTTTTTGTTTTGTTTTACAGCGTACGTTGTTACGGGCGTGGGCCATGTCACAGTGGTATGGTGGATATTGCACTCGGATGCTGACCGGAAGAGCGCGGGTCCGAATCGCGGCCGCGGCGGCAACATTTCGATGGAGGCGAAATGCTATAGGCCCGTGTACTGTGCGATGTCAGTGCACGTTAAAGAACCCCAGGTGGTCGAAATTTCTGGAACCCTCCACTACGGTGTCTCTCGTAACCATATCGTGGTTTCGGCGTGTCAAACCCCCATTAGTTATTAATGCGATGTGATGTGTAGGCCCGCAGGCTTTGACTCACCTATGCAGTTCCGAGGGCCGGCCGAGAAAGGCACGAAGGCGAAAGGGTGACTGCGGCTGCCGCTTTCGTGGAGAAAACGGTCCGGATCGAACACCTCAGGGTCGGTGTAGTGAGCGGGATCGCGATGGATGCCGTAAGCGAAAACGTAACACGTGCACCCTTCGGGAATCGTGTAGTTTCCTAGGGACAGGAAGAAAAGGAATTACCAATATGCACACAAGAAAAGAAAGAAAAAGGGAAAGAACAAATTCGAACGAACGCTGAGGGAAAGGCTTAAAAAGAGTAGTCAAGGTGCTAGGCTATGCCCCGGAATGAGCAGTGAAATCTCAAAAAAAAAAAGAGCTGCAACCGTGTATTCCGAAATATTACTGGCAAAATAAGACACGCCGCACCTTCATCAGAGGAGACTGCATTTTCCTTGCCCATAACTTCGCGTTCCCGGAGAATGTGCATAAGGGACGCGTTAGCCGTAGTTAACAGTCGACGTCAGAATACGTGTTCGGACATATATCCTCCTGAGAGGCGCGGTGGACGGTCACGCTGCGCAGCTCAAACCTATGCAAGATCAGTTATGGGCCATCAGAGGCGGAGAGGAGACAGGATCTCCGGAACTCCTCAGGGGCGGGCTAGGACCAGGCCACGAATTGGCTGGATTTTGAAAATGAAGTTTCCACCACCACCACCACCACCAAGAAGTGGGAATGAAGGGCAAGAGAAGTAAACCTGCCCTTCATGCTTCACCATCAGCTGCACAGTTACCGCGTTAAAATAAACAAGAGGCACATTTACAGATCTTAAAGGGACAGCAGTGTAGTTGCACTAATTAGTGGCACCAGCAATGGTAATGGTCTGACCTTTTTTTCAGGTACAGCGTCAAACAGTTCGACCTAAGGTACACGGGAACATTAAACGTGCAAGATGTCCAGAACGAAGCAGTGGAACTGGATGGCAGGCATCAATGATGAAAGACGGTAAGGCGTGCAGGCACACGCAAAAGCAGGGAAGGAGACAACGTGAAGGCAAACTATTAAATCAGAAGGTGCAATGTGGCGGAAAAGCAAGCAAGAAGTTTAGCCGAGCATGCTCATGCATGCACCACCCATCAGTCAGGCACGCGTGCGAGACTACGTGACGCATGTTTAGGCATTTGATCTCTTGTGGACATTTTGCGAAGGCTGGCTCATGCATGAGCTTCCGCAACTGTTGATATACCAAGCTTCGGCCATTAGACGCGTATATTTATTTTCCTACTTGCCTAAAACGGTGCATTCGTCGAACTTTGGTGTGAATTTTACAATTTGGACGATGCAAGGAGAGATGAGAAGGCGGCTGACCGGTTAGCAACCTCTTATGCGCAATTAATTGCTCGTCAACATAATGACCTGTCTGCCCTCCGTAGAAACGGCTTCAGCTGAGGGATGCATTATGCCACACCAATATGACAGTCTCCGTATTTGTTGGTGTGTTTCGACGATGCCGTCTCCTCCGTGTTATGACGCCTGGCACACAGAAAGTGCTGCTTTAAGCGATACGTTGACCGATCCCTAGCTACCTTCCGGTCTGACAGTAAGCAAGTTGCGAAAATTAATGCGCATATATGTATTCGAAAATAGGCAACTTCTTAATACAGAAAAAATTAACTAGCACATGTTTATTACATGGGGCGAAAGACAATCCAACGTGGTTTATTGTGCCAGTCCAGTCGAGATATTAAACAGAGCCATTTTCTGCACAACTAAGTGGATTTCTCTTCTTTGGCAACACGATAAACGGGGAGGGGGCGAGGCGGGGGAAGGCAAATGGTGCTTGGTGTAATCGATAACGCACTCTTTGCTGTTTATTCAATACTCTGATGTATCTATGATGCGAGATCAATAACTTCATGCAAACATAAGAGGAGTATGATAAGAGAGGAAGAAAATACGGTATTGAGGTACCAATCTTCAGCGGCTCAGTCAACGATCTTCCGACCCAAGGTACAATAGTGAAAATTCGCATGGTTTCCTGGAAAGGGGAAAAGAAGGTGTGAAAACATGCAGAAACAGGCTGCTAAAAATGAGAGAAAGCCTTATAATAACTTATTAAGAGAATGTTTTTGACGCTTTTCTTCTGCGTTCTAGTGTTTTCAAGCCAATTTTTACTTCCCACACTTTCAGCGTGCTGGCAAAAGCGATAAAACAGACCTTGTTCTTTGCCACGTTCGGCTGCCAATTGCGAGACGTGAGAAGCCCCGTTTTACGGAGAGAAATTATTGAGAAGCACAAGGCCGGACTGGCTGAAGTCGAAAAGTGAGTGTTGCTACACTAGAGGTGACGTAGCTCAGCTAAAAAAAAATAAAACTGAGAACTGTGTGCAGCCACAGCTCATACAGAAGGAACCTCCGTTGCCAAAGCCTTAGTTTCACTGACTTTCATCCTTCGACCACCGCTAATGACATCCAGTTATTACCTCTTATTGACCTCTAATCAGCGCAGAATGCAAGAACAGAATGTCCTCTGTGTGTGAATTTCTCGAACACGAGTAGTCACAATAAAAGGGCCAACGACATCCTTAGGAGTGAAGATCTGCGGTTTTTCCCGGCATCCATACGCAGCTATCGGTCGCGCCTCGCTCGAAACTTCGTTGACAGTGCACCGCGCTCAACGGATGAATATTACCTTGGGTAAAGAGAGGCATATGACCGCGTTGGTACATTGCAGCCGCATGGCAATCTTAAATTTGCCTTCGGTTACGAAGTCAATCATTTTATTGTTGAAGTGTGCGCAAGGTTCGATCTCGGCCTCGGCGGCCTCAGTTTTGACGGGGGCGAAAATGCTCGAGGCCCGTGTACTGTGTGTTTTCAGTGCACGTTAAAGAACCCCAATAATAATAACTGACGAGGCTTTACCTGCCAAAGCCAGCTACGATTATGAGGACATGCCCCGTAGTGGGGAGCTCCGGAGTAATTTTGTCTACTCGGTGTTTATCGGGCACGTAAATCTATGCACACGGGTGTTTTTTGCATTTCGCCCCATTGAAATACGGCCGCCGTGGTCGGGAGTTCGATACCGAGACCTCGAGCTTCCCAAGCCAACACCTGGCCCCTATATGGCCATGCTACCACCGCGGGTGTTAAAGAGCGCCAGGTCATTGAAATTAGTGGAGCCCTCCAGTACGGTGTGCCGCATAATCATATCGTAGTTTTCGCACGTACAACTCTATCGATTCATAGAAGTGCGCGCAGGGTGTGGGTGCCGCGAGCGCGCAGCTGAACAGTGTCTTAGCGTGCTTATATGAGGTCTACCATGCTATGAGAACACATTTTTTAGAGCCACATGGAAAAAGACAGACTTAACAAGGAAGAGAAGCAATAGGTCGAGCGCTCAGTAAACTCGCCCAGCAACAAGTTCTGCATAACTACCAGGTCATGTCGGTGAAACTTAAAATAGCGGTGCCCCCGTCCGGGTTCTTCAATTCATTGCCGATGAGTCTGGCATGAGTTGCACTCGCAACCCTGCTTTGTAATCAAACCCCCTCTGATGATTTCCTTGATGATGTCTCTTGGTGAAACAAGAGCAACGCGCCGGAAATGTTTTCGAGGATACCTCCTTTCACATTGCCCCTATACATTTCGGATATAATATGACGCATAAATGTGAAGCGCATGCCCGCGCTCCAAGAGGAACTGCGAATGATATCGGGTCTGTGTGACACGCAGTGTTCGTTGAGGGCGACGACTTCTTTTCTGGTGCACCGAAAATGAAAATTATGAGGCGAGTTGTGGTTCAAATTCTAGTCACTTTCTCTTCTCTAAAGCCGTCTTCAGCGTTGCACCGAGTATCCTTTAGTGGGAAAGGCAGCCACGACGGGTTCTCTCCTTCATTTGAAATCTTTATGCGCTGCTTGCACTGTTTCTTCCAAATGGATACAGGGAAAGTCGCCATAATTAATAACAGTGAACAGTGCAAAAACGCCTAATTTCCCTGCAACCTCACACTTGTGCCATCATACATTCCATCGAACGAAAGAAATCCTTGCGCGGGGGGGGGGGGGGAAGGGGGGCGAGAGAGAGCGGATGCATGCACTTTGGTTTACGCACCGAGATGTCGCCTTCCAATTTTCTAGCGATGTGAGCCTTCGGTCATGTTTCTGCGTACCTTCAACACCCGGTCAAGGTAGGTCAAGTTGGCAACGTGACTTTTCGTGATATTTCTCGCTGCTCGCCTCCCAAACACACTGTCCAGTTCCTCGTGCACCTTCCGTTGAACTTCAGGGTTGATGGCGAGTGCAAACAGAGTCCACGTAAGCGTCTGAGCCGATGTGTCGTGACCCTGAAATGAAGGTTAGGGAGCGCGAGAGGCGTTTCTTTCTTGTATCACGTTTGCTTCGCCTTTTTCGAAGCAGAAAAAAAAAGAAATGTGCGCGTGGTTGCGGCTCGGCAGAATTTTGAAGTCGTAGCAGGGGGGGAGTACATATTGGCAAAAGTCTATTCATGTCCGTATAGCATTGGTTTTACAAGCAGGCTCAGGAAGAACAGACGCATGGGGCCCCCTCCCTCTTTTTGTTGTCATGAAAGGAACGTAACAACAACAACAACAACAACAACAACAACAACAACAACAACAACAACAACAACAACAACAACAACAACAACAACAACAACAACAACAACAACAACAACAACAACAACAACAACAACAATTATTATTATTATTATTATTATTATTATTATTATTATTATTATTATTATTATCACGTTGATTCCGATACAACAACAAAGGGAGGGGGTTCCATGTGTTTGTTATTCGCTACTTATCACCTGTACTTTTCGCCTGGCGTTGTTCGGCTGAATGAGCATGCTCCCTACATTTTCATCGACTCTCTTTTTCAATTCCGTGATAAATAGGCACAAAATGATGCAAGACAAACATGCTCCAAGGAAATGTATAGCGACTTCGCAAAGCGCCATTAACTAGTTTCCACGAGGAACAATCGACCTGTTCTACTAGCAATGCACGCGGACATAAGTATAGACGGATAAATGAACACACACGCCGAGCTAATAGCAACAGTTTGCCTAATTTTCGAAACATGACTACCCTGTTGACTTCAGGGGCGCAGCGGTAGAGTGTATGTTGCCTACTGCTGTGCGTGTGACGTGCATAATCTGGCCATGTTTTCCGAGCATGTTATTGCTATAGTGGCGCTGAGAGAGTGTTCATCTGCCGGATCTTGTTCGTGCGTGCCGTTCATCCTGAAGTCCAATTGTTTCAAGATACAATGGGAACAAACTCGCATCGTCAGTGCAGTTGGATCCATAAGGACTTGACGGGTGCCATTCACGAGGTTTCACGACAGAGTTAGTGTGGTTCGAATTACGTACTTCATTCGCGCATAGCTTCCAATCACACGCGCTCACTGGGGTTCAGGGGAAACGTGACCGAGAATCTACATGCAGACGTCCATCATTTTGGCGTCAGTTAGCGCAGGACCGGATCCGGGAACTCTTTAATAACCAGAAATGGCGTCTAGAGCGAGCTGTAGGCGTTCAGAATGTCATAGGTAAAAGAAGAGTAGAATGTGCCGAAGTTGCACCTAGGATGCAGTGATGTATTCTCAGATTTGCGCAACACAAATGCCGAACTTTTGCAGTGGGATATTATCTTTTGCAACCATGGGTGTCAACGCCTATCCCGCTGACAGCGTCGAGCTAAGATTTTTGGTTACTATAAAACACTTCCATGTTCAGTGCCACATTATATACACAGGGCGTCCCGCTTAAATATCACCGAGATTTTATAAGAATGACCGAGCGTGCTAACGAGTTCAAACAAACTCAGGCGCGTTCAGTATAAAGTGTCCTAGTGTAAAGCATCTTTATTTCAATAGAAAAAATAAACAGTTAGCTACCATAAACTAATCAGCTAAATTTTTAATTATTCGCCTAAGAAAGAAATTGTCAATCCGGAAGTTGTAGGTCACATTACAAAATGACCGACTGAAGTGCTTTGAACAAAGTAGCATTGATGGATGCCGTTAAAGATATCCCGCGAAGTACTATAATGTCCACGTGATAGCACCCCTAATTCAGCACCACAGACGGCTGAGCAAAATTCTATACGCGCGCTTATATCTGCGGCGCCCTCAAAATCCGACAAGAGTGGCAGAGCGAGTGGGGATGAAGGTGCGTCGCGCTTAAACGTGACGTGGCGTAAAAATATTATTCGCCTCCCACCGCCACTGACACAGAGTTGTTCAAACATACCAGTTACCAAACTCTCCATAGACCTCATGCTACCAAATCCGGATATGCCATTGGCCAAAACGGCAGAGGTTAGCAGATTGTCGCGTCATTTGTCGACACACAAACAAACTAATAAATTGCACTTTGGTGTGTTTTGCGCTGCGGAACAGCGAGAACTCCGCCTCATCGCCGCATCAGTGAAGCGAGCAATGTTTGCTTTATGCAAACGATGTTGCGGCTACAGAGAACAACCGTCAGTTTAGGGCGCGGTTCTGGCGTCTTGTGCAAAACAAGGAAATTCCGTGACCTTGGGACCGTCGCTGGTTTTGCTTCTGAACGAGCACTGAGAATTCACAAGGCACTTGGCGGTGCGTATCTCGTGGCCACCGCAAACGCCAAGCGTGTCTCGGACAGATGCAGAGACAAGCAAACGTTGTTCCGTGATCGGTTGTGCGGGGCGCTGAATTAGAGGCGTTAACGCGTTGTTATTTTTGTATTTCGCGGGGTTTCTTTCGCGGCACGTTTAAGGAGATCCATCACAAGCAATTAGTTTGCAAACACTCCAGTCAGTCATTTTTAAGTTTGGTATACATCTTTCCTAGGGAGAATTTGTTGTTGAAGCGAACGATTTGCAAGTTAGCTTATTAATTTATGCTATAAAAACGAAAGAAATGCCTTACACCAGGGCACTTGATCCTCAACTCTGCTGAGTTTGTTGCCACTCGCTAGCCCGCTCCGTCATTTTTAAAAACTCGGTTACGTTTAAGTGGGACACCCTGTACGTAGCTTTACAAGCTGGTGTAGCAAAATAGAAATATGTTTTCTGGCCAACTTCACCGCTTTCACGTCCGCTTTATAATTTTCTCTACCTATAGCTATTAAAGCCTGTCGTTCAAGCACACCTGTGACACCTTCGCGGTGGAGGCAGGGCACTTTTTTTATAAGCACACCACCTTCTTTGTCACAGTCGTTCAAGCATCCAAATTGATGGTCTACCTAAGTCATGCTCTTTAAATATGCGTGACGTGCACCACTCTTTTGCCTTAAAGGCACTTTGAAACACTGAAGTGTTTATGCCAAGGTCCATTATGAATTGACCCAGGTCATTCGTGTCTTCTGGCTGGCGTAAATGTGGGCAGGTAAGAAAACAGAGAAAAACTTCACCTGGAACACGCGATAAGAGAATTGAGTCGCATCCTGTACAGTTCTCGAGCTAAGAAATCGGGTGCTCTGATAACTACGTCACGAATGCAGGTGTGTTTCTTGGAGCGAAGGCGTTACCTGTACTTTCTCTCTCTCTCTCCCTTCCCCATCCAATCCGCTCTTCACAGCGGTGGCGCCGCCATTTAAGAATGATGCAGCGAATTAGGTACTGAAACATCACGCTATAAAAAGAGTCCAAGAGTTTCCGGAAGAGTCTGGACGCAGATCGCACGCTTCACTAACAACAATGTTTCGCGACGTTGTTTTCTTCGTCGCATCACTGATGCCTGACGTCTCGTTGCCTCGATAGCGCACTTTAAAGATGGAGTCACATTACTTACACATTATCTATGATTCACTTGCAGTGGCGCCTTACAATAGTACGGTTCCGTCAAGTATCGCAGAAATGTAGAAACACCTGAGGGTGAATCCCGGAAAGTCACTGCGTTGACCAGAGACAGAAACGCCAGCGAGAAGTACTGCACTTCAAGGCGTTCACAGCACATGTGCCTCTTGTACTCCCGAAGTGGAGTGAGTCGCAGCATACCTGGCTGCCAAAGACACTACATACGGAGGCGGAGCAAGATCCACTGCGGATATACCCTATAAGTATCAGTGGGCATCAGGTGGGTTCATGCATGTTGAGCCGGATAGCATGCCGGCTCAAAAACAATGCACGCTGTGAAAATTTAATTTCTTAAAGTCTAACAGAGCTGCAACTACTTCTACGAAGACGTATTTCATTTTAACGTTATGAACGATTCCTACGAATGAGTGAACAACTATTTTCTTTTCTTTGTCTCTTCTTTGCTATAGTGCGCAACTGTACAATGCTTACTTCGGACCGAACACTTTAACACCGGTTGGATTACCTGAACCCCGGTTACATGTGTTTGCCAGTACTCCCCTTGTTTTGGGCGCCATTTGTTCGAAATGTAAAAACTTCTAAAACAGTCATTTGTACCAATGAATATGTTGCGTGTATTTAGAATTGTCGAATAATTTTGGTGTTGTCTCTATTACGGAGAAGACTTGTTCAAGCAACCGCCCGACGTCATGTGAGTGTTTCAGCGCTCTCGAACTTTTCAAAAATCCTTGCTAGGAAACAGTCGCAATGAGAGAAGTTGCTGATCCACCTTCCAAGTAAAAACAACGGAAGATGAAAAGATGAAAAGGCTGGGAAAATCTTGTATCAGCGTGCTCTCTGTTATCCTAAAAGAGAACGATGTTTCCTCTCCATCGGTATCTTATATGAACAAACATTTGTTCTTCTATCGTCTTCTGTGCTGTGTACCCTTGGGCTGATGCGTGTCTCTATAGTTAGAGGTTGCTTGTCACAGACCATCTATTCATCTATTCTGCGCGATCAATAAGTAAAACTACAGTTGTCAGGCTATGGTGGTCACCTAGATGTTTCGTCGCTTCTTCTTCGTGCTTCCTGGTGTCGCTCAGAACCGATGAAAAAATAAAGCGACCCAACAACGCGTTTTTGTCAGTACAATCTCCAAATATTTAGCTACATCGCGCGAACATCGACCGCACGCTATGTCGGCGTCTCAAGATGGCGATAGTCTGCGAGACCGTAGCAATTATATTCACGTGCGCGTACAGAACAAGCTGCCGTGCAAGCTTCGCCTCCCATGCTCCTTCCTTCAGAACGAGTGCACACACACACACAACACACACACACACACACACACACACACACACACACACACACACACACACACACCACACACACACACACACACGCACGCACGCACGTAATCATTCATTGCCTGTATTGTCTACGGGTCCATATTGCGGGCTGTTATGGATGGCAACCCCAGGACACTTTTGTTTTTGTTTTCCTTATATTTACAATATCAAGCCAAGGACCGTATCCTGAGAAGACCGCCAAAGGTGACAGTTTCGCCTTTCATGACGTCAAATCTTGCGTGTCCAATGAAGAACCACCTTCTTGCTCGCCCTTCCTCGCCCAGCCAATCGGCGTGTTCAAAAGGCGATACGTTGGCGACATTACCAAAGACGATGCCATCGTTCTGAGAATAGGACTCCAAGCCCGACACCATCATGGGCGTGAACAGAACAGAGTAGCAAGCACGTAGAACAGCGCCCGCGCGTATAACTGCAAGTCTCGCACATTATCTGCGTCATGCAAGGCGCTGAGACAGTGTACGGTCGACGATCGTTAGATATAGTTAAACATACGGGAAGTCAAACACTTGTGCTAATCTATAGCGCGGCGCTATTGAATATTTTCGTCTACTGTAGCGTGCCCAGTGGAATAAACAATCAGCTAGACGCCACTTATTTTGCAGCAGCGATCTGTAATCTGTGCTTTAGGGCATAGTGTGTACGCGGATAAATTCGGGAAGATCGGTTACCTGTGCGGAATATAAACACTCCATTTTCACTCAAGTCGCAGGGTTGAGTTTGCCGCATTGAAAAAGCAACTGCTACAGCATGTTGCTGCTTGTTCTGCCTCCTTCTTCAATACATAGCAGGTGCTCACCGCGAACATGAAGGTGTCCACCTCCTGCCTCATATCTTCAATGCTAAAGATGCCTTGGTGGTAGTAATGTGACAGCAGGTCCAAAAATGCTAGTCGATCGCCACCAGGCGACACCGTCGGTGCCTTGATGTCAGAACCTCCCGAAACGAGAATATCCTGCTTCGCCTTGGCACTCACGGCTGAGCGCCTGGCTGCCTCGGCTTTTTGGCGTTCAACTATCACCTGTTTCACACAGAAAAAGAAAAAAAGAACAATGACCATGCTCGCGCGTACAGAGTTAGCAGGACAATTTCTTTTCTGGCGACGCATGATGTGGCTGCCATAGCAGCGGGCTTCTCGGAAAATCATTGCTCGATCCGACAGTGACGGTGACTGACTTTCGTACAATGGCACGCTTGAGAATCGCGTCATGTCTTAATTATTTTTTTGGTAGAATCTTTATTTCAAGGGTTTGATTTCCGCTTTCCGGTGAACTGAGACGCCGTGCAGACTGTCATGATCTCGTGATAGGGAAGAATGAAAGTTTGTGTCGTATACCTTATGTGAAATGCCCGCTGTTCCATTCTCTTATTTTGTTTATTTTTTGTCGTTACCAGAACGCACAAGAGCTCAGCCGTGTTCGAAGTATTTTAATCGCCACTTATTTTTATTAAGTCGGAGGCGTAATAATTCACGCTATCGTGAATCAAGGTGACATGAAATGCGCGAATACGCCATGCGCCCTTTTTTTTTCTTTATGTCTACTGTTTGACCTTTGGAGAAATGCGACAAACACGCTCGAAAGTCGTGCGACTGTATCTATTCAATTTCACGCAAAATGCCTATTGACTACGACATTCGTGATACTTTCCGACGCCAACAGAAAGGTTGGCCTGTGTTTCATGTAATGTATTTCATGTCTGTAATTCATGTCTGTATTTAAACTGAAAACGGCCGGCAGTTGAAATACTAAAATATTTATCCTTCCTCCGAAAGAACAGAGAAAACACACGAACACGGCTCCCTTCTTTTGCGTTGTGTTGCGGGAGTATATCTGGATCAGAATTTGCAAAAATGCCGCGAACTGACTGACTCGCATTTTACGCGATTGTATAGGCCTAACATACGAACGGTAGTGTCATTTGCTGCCCGTATGTAAATATCCCAAGATGAAGCTTGCTCATACCGTGGCTTAACACGGGGGCGCATTTCAAGCACTCCTCTGTGGGATCAAGCGCTTGCTGTACGTAAGGTCATGTTCGCAATGGCTCAGTATTTGCCGGTAACGAAAGGGAAGACTACAAATTGCCCTGTGCAATGAAAGACAGTGTTGATACTATGCGAAAAAAAATAAAAAACCATGCTGTGGTCACTATCGCAAGACAATGAAGCCCAGCTGCGGATTTCTGTGCTGTTCCTGCAATCCTAGAACCTATAAAGCACACGCGCGCTTACAGCAAGGGTGTGTTGCATATTGCATAATCGTAGTCTGACGCCACCTTGGTTGTGAAGGAATGCAGCCTCTTGACAACCTGGCCGAACATAGCGCCCCTCGCTGTTGCCGAGTACACCACGTCGATCCACTGTCCACGGTTGCAACACTCGCTTCATGAAAAGCTTGATTGCGCTGCAGTGGAGAATGACATGGAAAGGAGAAAAGAAAGGCCGCGTGAGAAAAATACGTAGGCTACACCGAACTGTTTATTGATTCATTTCTTTTTACCCCGTGGGTACCTTAACGGGCGTGTTGATCATTGGAAAAATTCCGGCGGATATCACGCATTGTGCGGATCGACGAAGCAGTCAGCAAGAAATGGTCTGTGCCTCATTGTTTGGCTTTGAGCTAAGTATTTAGAAGAAGATCGATGCTTTCGTGTAAATTGAACAGTCGCGTGATCGCGTTGTCTCACCAAGCTCGTCTACTGTGGCAGCTATATACGGTAGCTTATAGCCCGAAATTACGTCGGCAAGCATGTTCGAGTACTTACATTAGATTTATCGGAGAGAAATGCAGGGCGCGGTTTGTTGACGCACTTGTTTTAAGCAGCATTAGTTGCCGTGTTTCTGAGTGGCAGAAGAACGTTAAGTTGTAATTTGCAGAGTTATAGTCATAAATACGTATGTAATGTTTACTACTTTGATCTTTTGTTTGACGTAGTGTGGCCATACAAAACATGCTTGTAAACACCTGGATACTTAGCGTTATGGTAGTGTGGATTCATGCAAGATTCACATAAAGAACTTACAGGCAGGCGGTACATTCATACATTATTGTACAGAAAATTAGTTTTCTACGTCTATATCAAAACGGATAGCCAGCACTACGTGACAGCGGCCAACGTTAGGCGGCCAACATTCGGCGACACAAGCCAACAGTCAAGCAACATTAGACAGTGCTAACCGGCACTTACCAACACAAGTGAAAATTAGCACAAGCTCACGAATGGTTAGCCAACATTAGCGAAGCATTAGCCTCATCTACATGATATTGTCCTAAATGCTAAGTACGAGCCTACTTTAGCCAAGGGCAGCTGACATTCAATCAACTTTAGTCGGTGCTAACCAAAATTTATGAATAGTTAGACAGCGTTGTCTAGTGCTAAGCAACACTTAACCAAAAGCGCGAAACATTACCAACAAAGCCACCACAATGGCAGCGCTAGGCAGTCTCAGCCAGGACAATAGCTAGCATTATCAAATGCTAACCACTGTTAAGTTAGCCATGGTTATACCGTGCTGGCCCATAGCCGCCAGTCAGAACCAACCAGTCCAAACGAGCAAACATTAGGAAACAGGTAGCCACTGCCAGCGAACATGAGCTAGCATTAGCTAACATTATCCAAAGTTGGTCAACAGTTCACCGACACTGCGCACCATTACACTACAATAGACGAAAGCTTGCCAACAACGACTTGGTTTCCACGACATTTGCGGTGCATCCCGTCAAATACGTTATACCATTTCATTATGTCAAGCATATTGTTATGGAATCCAGCTAATGAAGTGCATATAATGACATCTTGTGAGTTTTGGCATTCGGGAGTCATGTCTCATGTGTCAGTTCAATGAAGTGCCTCGGGCATTAGTGAAAACTTGGTTAACTCGCATGTTTCCCCAGTGTTTAGAGCACTGCCATTAAGATGATGCTCTTTAAAATCACAATGCGTCCCTCATCACAGTTCCCTTCGTGCTTATGAGCTTTTCTTGCTTAACTTCCTTTTCAGTTTTTATTAATATCGCTTCGTTCTTAATTTAATTTTATTTTTATTCATTTCATTTTTTATAAATGCTATTCATTCCAAGATATTGCGTTCGATTCTATCCACCAGTGCGTCGATAAACAATTGATCGCACACATTTTTTACCCTCTCCTTTTGGCTACCATGCTTGCAATGGGCATGTAGAGTAGCTTTGGAGCTGCGCTCTCTCTCTCTCTCTCTCTCTTTATATATATATATATATATATATATATATATATATATATATATATATATGAGTAGACCCTCGGAATTGGCAACAAAAATGCGGAAAGCGTCTATTCAACGTTTCAGCCGGAGACCGGCCTTCATCAGGAATTCCTGATGAAGGTCGGGCTCCGACCGAAACGTTGACTTAATAAACCGTCGTTCTCTAAGAGGCGCATCGTCAATTCTGTTATAAACTAGCGGCAACCCAAGCTATTTTTGCATATACAGTCCTATATATATATATATATATATATATATATATATATATATATATATATATATATATATATATATATATATATATATATATATATATATATATATATATATATATATATATATATATCTTCACGCGGAAACCCCGTTGTTTCCGGGGTTTCCGCGCGCGCGCGCGCGCGTGTGTGTGTGTGGGGGGGGGGGGGGGCAGGTTTTTTTCTCATGCCTTTCCACTCTTTTCTTTCACGCAGCCTAGAAGGGCCAACACGAGGCTGCGTTTAAGCTATCTTCCTTTGTTATTTCTCTCCCTCCCCCACGCACCAATGTATCACTTGCTGACAGTGAAGTTGAGAACGGAGTGATAGGCGTCAGTTAAACATGTTTCCAGTCAAAGAAATTTCACGTAAACATCGCGATTTGATCCGTTCGGAAAAATAAACAAAATATTCTATATTTTATTTCACATTAGCGGCACGTTTTCGTGTAAAATCCGCAGAGACCATTCGGATTTCATGTATGCAGACGTTACAAAGATAGGACTAGCACACAACGCCTGGCAAACGCCTGGCTGTGTCCCTGAAGCGGTGTACGCTCACTTTTGCGGCGTCGTTAAAAAATGAAAGTACGAGCGGAAAGATCGGGCGCGACTGGTAGCTACGCTAGCTACGCTCCGGTACGTGACTGGCGCCACGCGCCGTGTCCGTGACCCATTGTTGTTTGAGACACCGTTCCGAGCATGGGCTATGCTGGTGAACAAAGGACGAGTGTGGACAGATGAACTGGGGACGTACTCTTGAGGTGATCGCGTTTCGGTGACAATATCGCCTTGCGTGACATGGAATCTCACGTGTCCGATGATGAAGTGACTAGAGGCTCGCCTTTCCTCAACCAGCCAGTGCGCACGCACTGAACGCGATGCTTTGGCGATATCGCCAAAAGTGATCACCTCAGAATACGGCCCCAGTCTCCATTGGAGCTTACGTGTCTTGTTACCACGGCTTAACGAGTGATCTGAGGAACGTTGGCAGAGAGGCTCCATTGCTGCGTTGAATGATTTCTGGAGTTTGACGTCCCTAAACCACTATGTGATTATGAGAAACGCCACAGTGCGAGGCTCCGGAAATTTTGACCACCGGGGGTTCTTTAACGTGCACTGATATCGCACAGTACGCTGGCCTCAACATTTCGTCTCCATCGAAATGCAGCCGCCGTGGCCGGGACTTCATTGCCTAAAATGGCCCAAAGGCGACCTAAAACTCGGCTGAGAGAAAGAGAAAAGTTCAAAACGTCTGGCTGTCGGTTCAGTTCTTTTCACTTTCTGCGCACTCTCCACGCTCACGTTTTTTACAGCAAAGCTGTCTTCGGGGACCCTGTGTAGTTGTCGTATAGTTATCCGCAGGATACCCATTGGCTGAGCCTGCAGGTGACATTATCTCGCTGTGATGAATCAGGTGCAAGCGGGCGTGTTTCAGATATAGCGGCGGATTCGCCTCTCATACCACACGAACGCCTTAAGTTTTCTACATAAGAAAGAAAAAGAAGAAAGAAGGGAAGAAAAGCAAGAGTGGTGGTAAGAAAGAAATAAAATTCGTTGCCTGTGTTTGAAACAGGGTCTCCACACTACGAAACCACGTGTCTTAACCGCTAGGCTACACGGTCACTCTTACGAGATGTGAATATGTGCGAACCACATGAATGGCTCGAATTTTCTAACAATGAAAGAAGGAAATGAAGAAAGACAGGCAGAAACAAAGAAAGGAAAGAAAGAAACGAGGAAAGCTGGAAGGGAAGAAATCAAGATGTGTTGCCGGAATTCGAACCACGGTCCTTAGCGGTCGAAGCCACGCTTCTTTACCGCTACGCTACACGCCTACGCTCGCAAGGCGTTTCACTGACGCTTCTTTGGTGTTGTTTCTGCTAACGCAAGTGTTTCCTTGGTACGGACACCAACTTATGGGGGGGGGGGGGGCGTCTGTGTCATTAGTTGGCTCTTAGAGGGGCTCACAGCGTTGCTTTCCGACTGATTTCATGGTATGGAACTAGCGTCACTTTTTTTTTCTTTCATTTGGCGCATTCCCTCTGATTCCGAGATTCACTGCGCGTAGTTTGGCAAATCCCGCTACGCATTCTCGGTAACGGGAACCTGCAGCGAAATACAGGGAAATGATGTCCCAGACCTGCACTCATGAGCGCCCAGCCAAACGTAAGCACTGAGGCGGGAGATTTGGGTCCTCCTCATACGTTAATTGCGTAGCGTGTGAGCAAGACGCTGTAAAAGAGCCGTGGCTGCCGTGCGTTCATGCTACCGTGAAGTTCAAGGCCGACTAGACCAGATGCATCCGTTGTGTACACTGGAACTGTCGTCACGAACGCCAACGTCCTTGTCAACATCACTTGCCGCTTCCCATTTTCCACGTCACCACTGGCGACACAAGATGAATTGCATGGTTGCTCATAAACACTCTCGTATGGCATGCGGACGCTGGTGCTGAAACAACTCCTGGGAGTGATGCTTGAGGAAAAACGTCTTAACGAACCGAAATCTTGGGTAGAGGCGTATCTTTAAATGCGGCAGGCGCGCTTCACTCGCCGCGCATTATAAACAGTACGAAGTTGTTGAAACCGTAAGCTTCGTTAAAAATGTACTTTCTTCCTAAAAGCGGCGACATAAGATGACGTCATAGTGACCAACGCACACGGAAGTGCGAAATCTGGCGAAACGACCTACACTGGCGACAGCCTGTGGCGGTGCTGGTTGTATGTGTCGCAATGGGCATTAGGTACGCCAGTGAGCAGAATGCGAAGACGCCTAGTAGATAAGGGATGACGACAACCATGCAGGGAAAAGCCAGATGTTCTGCTGTCATGTGATTCTACCTTCAGGAAGATCGTGAGACTGTTGCGTGTAGACCGGTCGCTTCCCCGTGCTCTCCATACTTCACACGTGTTCAATTTACCTTTACCTATGTACATGCTTAGTGACGTGCATAACAGTTGACCTCACTTCCTCATTTGCTGCGATGGTCTAACAGCTTTGAAAACTAGCATGTCTTTTTTTAACAGTTGAAAGCAGAGTGTACGAAGGATCGCAGAAGCATTCTCACACGTTACGAGAGACCATAGATAAATTCACGAACCATGGTAATCTTCCAGTCGTGACGTTCGAATCAAAGTTGCCCTATATATTTTATAGCGGATTTAATGGTCTTGCATTTTTAAATGCTGAGCAACAACGTATAATTCATTCTTCAACGCCAGTATTCACAAAGCACTTCGTTCATAAATGCTTATTGTTATTATACACCCGTCTTTGCTGTTGGTATGCCGAGTGTATGTCTGCAATGGCTAGAACGCTTTATTGTGAACATTTCTTGAGGAAAATACGTGACGTTAAAGACACCCTACCCCCTGTTGCGATATTCTTTCCGAAAAACTTGCAAGAGGAGCGTGGCTATGTCTAATCATCATAGAGGTGAATTCAGGCTGCATGATGATTAGAGCGAATTGTCTCACATTATTGTTTGCTAGCGTTAAGTGATGCTACGTTAAGTCATGCGCTCTCTTCCTCCTCTCCTTTGTGCTGGTGAGCAAGACCCATTTTGGCTCGCCGCTCTTTAAGTGTTTCGATGTCGTCACTGCATGATTAACGTGCATAATGAAACTCTACCTGTCTCTCGCATTGTTAATAATGTTTCTTTAATGTTTTGGTTATTAGGCAATTGTGAAGAGAGATAAAAGCCGCTAATAAGCTGAATTAAATTAGGATTTTTTCGCTGACGTCATACGCGTGTCGTGTTCGAATACTTACGGACTGTAAACGCGCGTACAGCATTTCTCCACTTTTATCGAGAGGGGCTGACAAATTTCCAAGGAGATTAAATGCAAAACCGCCTGTGTTTGTAGATTTAGCTGGGTGTTAGAGAATAAGATGTGGTAATCTACTACGACGCTTCTTTTCCAGAGTCGCTTCATCATCATCATCATCATCATCATCATCATCAGCATGTTTAGGTCCACTGCAGGACGAAGGCCTCTCCCAACGATTTCCAATCCACCCTATCCTGAGCGAGTTGGTTCCACTTTATGCCCGCAAACTTTTTAATTTCATCGCTCCATCTAACCTTTTGCCTACCTCTGTTGCGTTTTCCCTCTCGTGGTATCCATTCCGTCGCTCTTACTGTCCACCTATTATCCTTCCTCCTCATGACATGTCCTGCCCAGGTCCACTTCTTTCTTTTAATTGATAAGATAGTCGCTTAGTGAAGATGAAAATCCCTGTATTAATCATAGAATCGTCACAAGCCGAGACAGTAGACTTTGGCGTCCCAAAAAACGTTCCGAAGTTTTGAGCTAAAAAATGTACTGCGGAAATTTCTTAACACAAATTTCGTCGCAAAGTTTCCAATACTTAGCTCGAAAAATAATGTATTACGTACAAACTAAACAAATTAGACGTTTTAGAAAGTGTGGTGGTGTATTGAGACACATTTACTGCCTTATATAGGGGAAATGAAAGCACACGAACAATGCATGCTTTATCCGTTGTGCGCTTCAGTAGATTGGACAAATAAATTACCACAAGCCGCTCCCTTTTACCGGCAGTTACGCTCATGGCAGCAAGAGATATCGTGACAACAGTGGCCGGTTCAGGCACGAGTGCATAGAAGAACAGCAACACAATTTCCAGAATGACGGAGACATAGGGGTGATATGGCAGTTGAACCCCACTTTTTCCCTTGAAATTTTCTTAACCCTCTCCCCATCACTGACTGTCACAGTAAAATGCAGTAAGGTGCACCAGAAACCGTGGAAAGCTGGAGCTGAACTTGAAGATAAAATGTTGCATTCGTCGCGTCGACTGTCAGTGAGCTTCAAGAGTGTTGAGTGTTCCAGGAGCTCGGAGAGCCGGCACGTTCTAACGCATCCCCCCCCCCTCTTTCATGCCCAGGGAAATGTTTCAGGAGCTTGGCTGCGAATTCTTATTAGTGGCGAATTCTTATTAGACTAAGAACAAACATGGTGAGAAAGCAGTTGGGAGACAGCGGTAACTCTTTTCTCCTTGTGCAGTGACACTGGCTACACTGGTTACTGTGCTTTGGCAGGATTAATTTGGTTTTTTAACACTAAAAACCATGCCGTATTAATAGTTCACGGCACGCAATCGGTAAATAAGGTACTATACAAGCCGACTTATTCTACTGCAGTGGAACAAAACGTTCGCATAATACTTTATTTGACCACAGAGGTGGTACACTTATTTTCCTTAACACTTAGCCTTGATAGTCTTGAAAAAAATTACGGGTGACGCCACCCTTAGTGATGTATGTGCTCCAACTTAAATATATTACTCATTTTTTGTGGGGTAATAGCTCGTTTCCGGGAACGAATGAAGCGATCTTGCCATTTGCTCCACAAACAAAAAAAAAATTTTCTGTGTGGTAGACGATCCCTTTGAGGTAGTAGGGCGTTAATTGGTAGGGATGGTGCGGGGTCGATCATTACAGAAGAGCCAACTGGCGAGCAGACAAAGTGAGCAAGGAACGTTCAGAATGTACGAAAACAAATAACTATCTGCTGTTATGGAGATGAAACTTTCGCCGAAGAAATAAAGAGAAAGCCACAGATGTAATGCTTCACTGCAATACAGAAGATCAAGAAAAAGTCACCCTTCACATGTTTCAAGTGCTACAATTGGGCGAGTTGATGATAGATTATCATAATGCAGGTGTGAAGCTGCGCATGGTGCAAACCAAAGGAGACACAAGTGATTGTGCTTGTCTTGTTGGCGCGTATTTTCTCAAGCTTGCCCTGTTTCATGCACACGTTACGATTATACGGAGCAGGAGACCGGGTGCTGTTTTCAGCCGTCTTGCGTTTTCCTTATCTCTGATTACATCCAACTTACCAGTCGTGAAGAGCAGACGTGACGCCTTACCGGGGGAAAAAAGCAACTGCTGATTAGGATTATTATAACCAATTTAACGGTATAAATCTGCCGCCACGCCACGGAGGTCTAGTGGTTATGGCACTGGGGTGCTGATCCGAAGGTCGCGGGAAGGAATCCCGGCCGCGGCGGCTGCATTTCGATGGAGGCGAAATGCTGAGGCCCGTGTGCTGTGCGATGTCAGTGCACGTTAAAGAAACCTAGTTGGTCGAAATTTCCGGAGCCCCCCGCTGTGGCGTCTCTCATAATCAGATCGTGGTTTTGGGACGTTAAACCCCACAAATCAATCAGTATAAATCTTCTGGCGTGCATACCGTTATACATGATACACCGTTGAGTGGCAAACTGCAAAACAGGGGACAGCGCTGTAATTTTTTTTTTCTGCATGCGGAAATCGGCGACTCCCTTTTTCTATATCTGGGTAATGTGAAGGAAGGCATCATTCTTTATTTAAGGCGTCTAAGGTATGAACACCGAGGTAAAAGCACCTCTTTTGTTTCTTTCCACGCCGTGAGAACTGTAAACAACGTCTGAAATTTCACGAGATGTGCACATATGTACCTCTCGATGTCGTCTTAACTCAAATAATTATACGACCTATTGGAGTCAGAGATCGGTCAGAGTAACCTTAGTCTAGAGACGTAGTCCATTTTAATATAATCTGCCTTCCCTGGACGCTATAATATCCCTCATGTCACGACGATGATCTCGAGATTGCGTAACCACCACGTTATACGCCAGAGGCCGCGAAACCAGCGTCTTTATTTCTTGCCTGTTACGACGTCGCTGCTCTATTCCAACGTACAGGTTCTTTTACCTTTGAAGTGTCCGACGCGTGGCCTCAGGACGCTGATATACGGACGAGGTCGTTTGCACACCACATTTAATATACACACTAGAAACCAACACATATAACACAAGCACGCACCGAAAGATGCATCCCATATATGCGCGACTCAAACGGTAGGTAAAGTTACATAGCAGGAATTAAGTTAAGTCCTTAAGGACCATTTCTCACAGCCGAGTGCAGAGGCAAGAGATGGAATGTATAGCGCTGGCCTCGCCAAAGTCAGCGTTCGCAGGCGCAGGCCTTGACACGAGGCACGGGAACTGGTCAGGAGCGCTCTAAATGTCGGCGTATAGAAGCCCGAAGACCGAGAGGATCGAGGAGCCTCCCAAGGCTGCTGGGATGACGATGAAGCGCCGACGTCGAAGGAGAGTGCCGGCCGGACAGCCACGTCCGAGCTCGTGCCCGATATTCGACAGCTTAGACCACTCCACGGGCACAGGAACATCTTGCAGCAGCATGAGAAGCAGCACGTCAAAGACGCGCGGCCATGACCACCTGCAAGCCAGAAGGCCGGTCAGGCCTTAGGTGGGACCGATGGCTTGGTTCCGGAACTCGACAGCGGAGTAGCGTGGCCAGGCTTCTTCGCAGCAGCTTCTGTGCTGTTATCCCGCTCTCGCCAGATCGCTTGGCCCATTTTGTTGCCCATGTGAGGGCGTCCATTGTAAATAAATACGTCAAGTTTGTATGCATAAATGACGAGTAATCATTCTTTAAACACGGGCTTGGTGCTCCTTCTCATATTGCTCACAAGTGTGCACCGTCGTCCTTGATTGTTGGTACTGTTCTTGCTCCGTGCTGTCTTTTTCTGATTGCTTCTAGTTATTTTCGTGGTCTTCTCGCACCAGTGCTATTTTCTTGGCTTTTCTTTATTTTTTTCCCTTTCACTCGTGCCATTGTTGTCTTCGTCGCCTTCCACTCTGCTTTTCATGGCGCGCACTTCGCTCATTACACTGGCAAGCATATTTGGAATGTCAGTATATGCTTGCCTGAATGAGTTTTCTGACAGCTTTTGGCGTTTCCGGGTGATAGGGAAAGATAGGCTGTGCAATGCAGTTATTTAACATCACACCTAACGACCTGTATGTATACTGGTTGTACCATGTGGTCAAATAAAAAACTCACACTATGCATGCGGAGGTTTTCACGAGGTAAGTACCTGCGTACAATGCTTCTTTGAGTGCAATATCGAAGTAAAAGGAAGCGTGGTTGCTCCACGTGTCCTCATTTGCATGCAGCATGCACTGCAGCATGTATCCAGCATGCACTGGGGGCCCACAAATGGCATAGTCTTCGCTGAGTGAAAACATATACAAAATATTGTAGCCTGTTCTTACCAGAAGAAACTGCGCGCCGCCATAGCGAATATGCGGCTCGCTAAAGTTGCCATGTGTCTTCCCAATTTGCTATGGGTATTAGGAAAAATGAACCACTGAGCTAGGCATCTAATTATCCCGTATATTACCATATACAGGGTAATATTGCAGGAATGTTGGCGGAATGTTGGCTGTTGCAGGAATGTTGGCGGTCCTGCTCAAAGCGATGCATTAATGCGATAGCACAGTGCAGCTTAGCGCTTCGACTCTACCAGCAACGTTCGCAAATGTGTCTTGTTGGAGCGACGCCTGCGCAACCCAACTCTCGCTAAAAGTCGAATTAATAACAGTTCTGATAGCTACTAGGCGTCTTATAATGCTGTAGTGATGAATAGCATCGCCAGTGTTTACATTGCGCTCCATCTTGTATTTTACATTTTGCTGTTCCTTGCCTTTTGCTTCTAACTTCTTGTTGCCATTTGCATTTTGTTCGTTGCGCTTTTTTGCGATATGTTGCGATGAGTTGCGATACATCCGAAGTCGCTGCGTGCTTGCTGTTTTTGGTTCAAAATGTTGGCCTAATGGTCTTATTGTTCTCATTCGCACGAAAGTTTGAATCATGCAGTTTGGATTTTCATTACTCCAGCGCGACCGCTCCTCGCCTTGTTCTTTTCATTACTTTAATGCTTGTACAAGTGAAGCGCATAATAAATAAATAAATAAATAAATAAATAAATAAATAAATAAATAAATAAATAAATAAATAAATGTGGCAGGAAATGGTAAACATTTGATATTATTCCGTCTGCCGACGACTGCCCCTCCGCCTTCTTTGCAAACACTATGATAAGCCCAAGCCAAACGTCCATTATTGATGGTTGATTTCTGGGTTTCAACGTCCCAAAACCACGATTTGATTATGAGAGACGGCGTAGTGGAAGGCTCCGGAAATTTCGACCACCTGGTGTTCTTTAACGTGCACTGACGACGCACAGTACAAACACCTATTGTGAAAGCAATGACGTAACCAATAATTGAGAGAAACATTTATGAACCTATCAATGAACACAGAGTTAAGCACCGGGACCGCACATTCCAGCTCCTCTGGTGTAACGTTTGTATTGTGTGCATGGACGGTGAATATTATTTGTTTTAGTTGAAGGTGGGAGGCGATACATTAAAGGGTAAATAAAATGAAAGGACGGTGAACTTAAAATGATGAAATAACCCGATGTAGTCAACAACAATGTAGAACCTGGAACAGCGGCGTAGCACGTAATCAGTTAACTCAAAAATTTAATCATTTATTATTAAGGCGCAAGCCTTATATAAAAGTTGGACGACGTCTAACAAAGTCGCGTCGTTCACTTGGACGACACGAAGTCGTGTCGTTCACATCAATAACGTGACAAGCATCTCTGTTGTCTACGTCGCGAGAAACGATAATAACATCTCGAGTGGCGCTTACGCGCATTTCTCTTTCTCATCCAGGGAAAACAGGGGCATTCGCCACTCGTGATTGAATGTTAACCTTCACAGCCCACGACAAATAACATTCGCGTTGATGTCAAATGAATTCAGTGGTAAATTAAGGCCACAAGGGAGGAGAAGGAAGGAAACAGAAAGGCAGGGAGGTTAACCAGACAGCGTCCGGTTGACTACCCTGCACTGGGGGATTGTGAAAGGAGAATAGAAGGATGAAAGAGAGAAGAGCGAAAAAAAAAAGGTGGCCGGGGGTGGCAGATAATGCGTTGACGCGTAAGATATTGTACCGGCACTCTGTCAAAGGCGTTCACACAAGCCCGTCGTCCTCAAGTAACACAACAGTGCTTTCACTGTCTTGTGGGCCGACGACAAGCGTCAAAGAATCCTTATGACAATGTGGAGTGGCTTTTGCTGTCAAGTAATTTTATCATGTGGTAAGGGAGCGGTAGGTAGGTAGGTAGGTAGGTAGGTAGGTAGGTAGGTAGGTAGGTAATAAATTTTATTGGGTCCTGAAGAAGTCACTCTTTTGCCCAAAGAGGACTGAGCGGTGATGATGCAGCTAGTAAGAAACTAAAAAAAACGAAAAACGAACACACGTATCTATCTTTTGCATTCGTGAAATATGCTCAACTAGACACAACACACAACGCAGATGGCAGGTCACGTATGAATTTACGAGCATAGTGGTTTCGATACCATATATGCTGTGATTACTCGCATGTCCTGTCTCTTCTTTTGCCAGTACGAGCTCCGCGCACATTTCGAAATTTTTGGGCCGCTAATAAAGAGTGTGAACACGCTTGCACGTAAGTCATGCATCCAGGAACTGCCATGACCCCAATTTTGTTTTCGTCGCACGCGGACGGAGGCTTTGTGCAGAGCCTTTCCTGTTGTGCAGTGATTGTTTGTTGTCCTCCAAGCGCCTACGTTTACTTCCGCAGAGACCTCGAATCGCCTCTTTGGATGACGCGCCCGCGTTCAGCCTCCGAGCTGCCACCAGTATCCACAACTTTCGCAGCGCCCTCCGACGGTAATAAAAGCCAAACTGCTTCCAGAGATTGCCGGGTCACACGAGATGTGGCGCTGGCTAAAGGAGCGCTTAATGACTGCCTCTCCGATAAATCTGGCGGCATGGTTGAATTTCGCAGCGAACACGCTTTTGTGATACGGAGGAAGGAGATAAAATAAGGAGACCCCTCAGGTGACAATCTTAAAGCGAAACCATTAAAAGATTAACGACGTTTTCTGCGGTCGCTGCGGGTGTCTAATCCTACACAAAAGTCCCCATGCACTGGCGTCATCAGAGGAGGTTGGCTTGCCGAGGCTAGTGGTTTAGCGAGGCGACACCTCCTATATTATTCATTCCTTCATGCAAGCCACTGTTCGGAAAGGGTCGAAAGAGAGAGACCGAATAAAAAGAAAGAGGCCAGGTCCACGTGTCAAGAAAGGTTAATTGAATCGTAAAGCAACTATTGCGCGCGCAACACGGACCACACAGAAAGAGTACACAGGACTAGCGCAGACTATCAACTGACCTTTATTCATTGAGGAAAAACATATATATAGTCGTGACACGCACCTCACAATCACTGCACATGAGCACAACGGCATTTTGTAATCTATTACATAAAAAATAAGAACTTCAACAAAAACAATGTGCTATCACATCTTATTCATCATGTCAATTTCTTTGTCATTTAGTGCTATTGAAGGATGACTGACACATGTGTCTTGAAGTCTAGATATATGCCAAGCTTCCACAATCTCTCTTGTTGTCTGATTAGGATGAACATACAGAATATCAGTCTGATTACACAATGGACTACATAGATTCGATGAACATCGCGCACAATGTAAAGCCAAATGTGTCAGCTGCCTTCCCTTCAAATTCGCCAAGTGCTCTTTTAACCTAACGTTCACGCATCGACCAGTTTGCCCTACGTAACACTTGCCACATTTAAACGGGATCTTATACACTACATTTCTTTTGCACTTAATAACTTGGTGATCAGAACGCTTGGCACATTCATTACTGACACTAATAGGCCCGTCTTTATACAATTTGTTTACAGCCGGACACACGCCCCCTACTTTGTTTTTGCTGAGAAAACTACGCTGACACCATACTTAGCAGCCACCTTCTTTATTTTATGGGAAAAACCATGCATATAGGGGATTACCGAAATTTTCTTAGTTTCCTGGCTTTCTTGCTTTTCTTTCTCAACGAATTTCATTTTCTTCAATAGCCTTTCGCTTGCAGTAAGTGTGGGTGGTTGCAGTAAGTGTGGGTGGTTCTGCCTAAGAAACAGAAGAATGCTGGTGAGCTAGGGAAGCTCCTCGTTCTCGGAGACACACAAGTGTACGAAGAACAGAAGCATATCCTCAAGTTAGGACCCATGTTCTGCGTGGAACCGTCACTACAGTTACCGGACAGGCTTGCTCTGGCAAGGGACATTTCAAGGAATGTGAGTGATGAGGAAAAGGATTCTTGCGTTAGAGAATGTGTAGAAGTTGTTGCGAGTACAAGAAGCAAATGTAGACAACGTCCTATTGTAGGACCGCTTGCTCGCTATTTGTACTCAAAAGATTTGAGGGTGGTAAAATCGGACAAAGAAGGTTATCTTGTCGTGTTGCCAGATAACATGTATTCTGGTAAGGCTTGGGATGTTTTGCACAAATGCTTCGAGGAAGTAAAAGTGAAGCCGCAGGAACTGAAGAAACGCGCAGTGGGATTATTGAAGAAATATGAATTAGACAAGCTGGCTTCACTAGTCAAAAAAGAAAAGGGCCAAACACTGGAAGTGTTCTTCGCGGCGAAGACACATAAGGATGATATTCCGTTCAGAGCAATAGTGTCGGAACACAATTCGTGGCAGTTTCATGTATCTGGGTTTCTCCAAAAAATACTTGCGTCCTTGTCAACAAACGACCCATTTGTAATCAAGAATTCTGAGGAGGTGGTTAGTTATGTGTCTGGTCTTAAAGAAGGCAGTTACAGAGGATTCAGTGTTGACATTCAAGACTTGTATTATTCTTTGCCGCAAGATGCCCTACTACAGTCGGTAAAAGAGTGCATTGAACGCGACAATGGTGAAGTTTCTTTCCGTAACAGCAGCGGTATGTCGCTAGAGTCATTTCTTGAAGTACTTTGCATGTACCTGAAAAGCACGGTTGTGCAGTTCAAAGATGCACTGTTCTGTCAAAAGAATGGAGTATGCATAGGATCCAAAGTAGCCCCTGTGCTTAGCACAATTTTTTTGAGCAGCATAGATAGAATTGTGAATTCCGAATTGGAGAGCAAGGTTTTGAAAATTTTCAGATATGTTGATGATTATTTGATTTTGGGCTCAAACATGGAATGAGATGTACTCACCTCAAATGTGTTGGAGGCTTTCAGGAAAAGAGGCAAAGGCCTAAATTTCACATTTGAAGAACCCACTGATAATTGCTTAAGTTCCTAGACGTGAAGCTCATATTCGAAATAAACCATGTGTGTTGGAAGTATTCCCCGAGAACGGAGAAGCCCTTGCTACAGTATGCTTCCGGTCATTCAAGGATAATAAAAAATGGGATCGCAATGGGATGTTTTCATTTAGCTCTAACGAAAACCTGCACGCACAAGTTAAATGAATCTTTCTTAGAGCAGAAGGTTCGGCTGGAAAAGGCTGGATACCCTACCTCGATTCTTCTTACTGCAAGCGAAAGGCTATTGAAGAAAATGAAATTCGTTGAGAAAGAAAAGCAAGAAAGCCAGGAAACTAAGAAAATTTCGGTAATCCCCTATATGCATGGTTTTTCCCATAAAATAAAGAAGGTGGCCGCTAAGTATGGTGTCAGCGTAGTTTTCTCAGCAAAAAACAAAGTAGGGGGCGTGTGTCCCGCTGTAAACAAATTGTATAAAGACGGGCCTATTAGTGTCAGTGATGAATGTTCCAAGCGTTCTGATCACCAAGTTATTAAGTGCAAAAGAAATGTAGTGTATAAGATCCCGTTTAAATGTGGCAAGTGTTACGTAGGGCAAACTGTTCGATGCGTGAACGTTAGGTTAAAAGAGCACTTGGCGAATTTGAAGGGAAGGCAGCTGACACATTTGGCTTTACATTGTGCGCGATGTTAATCGAATCTATGTAGTCCATTGTGTAATCAGACTGATATTCTGTATGTTCATCCTAATCAGACAACAAGAGAGATTGTGGAAGCTTGGCATATATCTAGACTTCAAGACACATGTGTCAGTCATCCTTCAATAGCACTAAATGACAAAGAAATTGACATGATGAATAAGATGTGATAGCACATTGTTTTTGTTGAAGTTCTTATTTTTTATGTAATAGATTACAAAATGCCGTTGTGCTCATGTGCAGTGATTGTGAGGTGCGTGTCACGACTATATATATATTTTTCCTCGATGAATAAAGGTCAGTTGATAGTCTGCGCTAGTCCTGTGTACTCTTTCTGTGTGGTCCGTGTTGCGTGCGCAATAGTTGCTTTACGATGTCAAACCAACTAGCCCGCCTGTCCGTTTTAATGCAGTTAATTGAATGATTGTAAAACAAACATTTGGTTGATTCCACGTGATTGTTGATTTTCACATACCGTGACGTACACCCACGTCAGCGACTGTGCGCAGCACCTTATCAGCTATGCCCATGTTCCCGCGCATGCATCTTTCATGCGCCCAATATAAAGTGCCTTTTTTAATTGATTTCTGGGGTTTTACGTCCCAAAACCTCTGTGATTACGAGAGACACCATAGTGAAGGGCTCCGGAAATTTTGACCATCCGGGGTTCTTAATCGTGCACTGATGTCGCACAGTACAAGGGCCTCGTCATTTCCCCTCCATCTAAATGCAGCCGCCGTGGTCGGGACTCGATCCCGCGACCCTCGGATCAGCAGCCGAGTACCATGGCAACTAGACCACCGTGGCGGGGCAATATAAAGTGCTTTAAGGAAGTCTAGATACCCAAGTCTTCCGCGATGGCTTTATAATGCTTTGTAGGACGCCCGTTATTGGGGACCATGGTAACGAATGTGCGAGATTATGCCGTCAATAGTTTAATATTACACAATTTATATCGGACTGTTCACAATTTCAAGAATCTCGCCGGAAGCGCGTAAAATTCAAGAGTGACAGCAAAGGCAAGCACCCAGCGAAGTTAACATCACCTTGATTATTGCAGTGGCCGCAATACGATTTCCCGTCTACTCCATGTCGCACGTGCCTCTGTTGTTGGGGGCCCCAAGAGCCCGGGGTCCTGCTTTCTTACATTCTTTTGTTGTCTCCCCGCCTACTTCTCTTGCTTAAGTCACTATCTATCTATCTATCTATCTATCTATCTATCTATCTATCTATCTATCTATCTATCTATCTATCTATCTATCTATCTATCTATCTATCTATCTATCTATCTATCTATCTAGCCACCTACGTCTTGTTGCTCCTCTCCTGGTCTTCTTGTTCACTTTGTATAAAGACCGAAATTGTGATGGTAAGGGAGGAATGTATGACGAATATGAATGGATAATTTTGACATTTCTAATGTGGTATGTTTCTCAGGTACGTTACGATTAACGACGATACTATCCCAGGTGGTTCATATATCCATGGTACTCGGACCAGAGTATTCTAGCTTGGGCCGCAGGTGATTGAATTTTAACGTCACAGACTATGCGAATCAAGGACCAAGTAAAATAGATCTGGAAAATCGATGAGACGGCGATTTTCGTGGGTGACTCAAGAGACACAAGGCTAGTCGTAGCTTGCAAATGAAATCTCGACGAAACAAGCAGAAGGACACAGGCACACCTTCTGTAATGAGCGAGGGCAACCTACCACGCGCTAAGGTTCGAGACCAGGTCCCCGGGGTGCTTAGGAAACAAGCTACCATTCGCCTGTGGCTACCTCTCCTACGCGGGAGAGTCGAGGTGTGTGTTATCTTGTACCAATGTGAGAAAAAATACATATGCGCTATTATAACTCGGCATGTTTTTGTCCAACTTTGCTCGTCTCCGTAGGAATGCTACAACGAACGACGTTCCTTATGCGCACATCAGCGCACCGCAGCAGGCGTATCCCTGCGACAAAATAGACGTCTGTGCACTGCCGACGTTACATCTTACGATGAGCTACACTTTACGGTCGCCCCACAGCTGGCCACGTGCCTGGGCTCAACGGCCCCCCCCCCCCCCCCACTTCCCTCTCCTTCCCGAGGCAATGAAAACTCCCGAAAAGGAAAGTTCTCTCTATTTATCTCGATACATAACGAAGTAAATTCTCTTTGGAAGTAGAAGAGTAACAACGGGATGGTTATTGTATACAGCGCTTCTACCGGAGTCCGGTCGATATATCACACGAATTAAAGCATAAGCACACAGTTCCACTTGCTCCCGACTTTATTTAAAAATGATTTCTTGTTGGACTCTTCCAGAAGTGATGACGTCGCTTCGGCCGAGTTTCGGTCGATTGAGTAATCAAGTTGCTTGTCTGCGTTGGGTAATTGTTATTACGTAGTTTGTTAGGACTATTTCCTTTCCGAAATATACATTCTATTTAATGGTCGCATTGAAGTGTTTAACGTGCTGCTGTGAATTACTTCATTTAAAAACATTCTCAGAAGGGCCAAGCCAAGATCGTGTGTACTTGGTCTAATAATAACTGCTGAGGTTTTACCAGCGAAAACGACTATACGACAACCCTAAACATTCCATGCTTAGGGTTGACCAGCTGTACTATTATAAATTGCCTCAAATAATTCAACAAAACAAACTGTATGAACAAGCCTGCACCGAAAGACCTTACTACATCTTACGAGAACATAAAAAGCGAACACCTAAATTACGAACTACTTACGGAAAACAAAGTGCTGAATACCAGGTGCCTCATATTTTGAATATTCTAGCAGACAGAATAAATTTCGAAACTGGTAGGGCTGCTTTCAAAAAACAAGTGATGAACTTATTAATAACCACATGTATACATTATGGACATTAAAGGGGTCCTGAACCACCGCTCGGGCTTGGTTTTGAAAACGGCTGGGTGTGTATTGAATGCCTCCCAGAAATTCACAGCCGAAAGAATTTTTCAAAACGGTTTGTTAGGAGCGAAGATATTGCGACCGGAAAACTTCCCTTTCCAGTCCTGTTTCAACTCTGCGGAATAGAGGGTACAGAGCTCCTTAGGGCGGCGTCGAAGGAGATGCCCCGCCCACCACTTTACGTCACCCGACTTCAGCGACTTATCAGAGTGGCAGACGAAAAGCGCGCGACTACCGGGGACTGTTTCTTCGCAGCGCGCTTGTGGCCGCCTGCTCGCTTCGCGCCTGGGCTCGGTCGCATGCTCTCGCGATCACCGCATTCTTTTTTTTTTTCGATCCTCCGAAGCTCTGTTTTCGTTCATCACATACGTTTAGGCTCGCAGGTGTGAGCGTTTCCTTTGTCAGTGCGCTGCTTGTCGTCGATATTGCGCATAACGCGGCGTCAGGACAAACAGCGCAACTACCAACGCTGCTCCACCTTGTCCTGCATAACCCCAAGTTAGTTAATTGTTGATTAGTGATTGTAGACGGGATAATCATGCCGTCGGGCTCGAACGTGACTACTATGACTCGAAAGGAAGATCTTCACAACTCGGACCCTTGCCGACAGGTGAATGTGGAATAAGGTGCGTTGACATGCGGTAAGATGGATGGATTAATTTATTGTGTGAATACACTAGTTCAATTTTAACAGTGAAGCTGTTTAAGCTATTGGTGAAACCGGGAAATCTGCCGAAAACTCCGCTAAGCTATGTGATGCTAGCATAACACTACCATGCTGTAGTAAAGACAAAGCTCCCTAGGACTAGTTAGGTAAGGCTGTCTCATTCAATGGAGCGTAATTAAGATTCCTAGGACTAGTTAGGTAAGGCTAAGTCTAATTCAAGGGAGCCTAATTAGGAATAAGTAATTGAAGCCTAGTTCAGACAGGACTAATCCAACTAAGCCAAACCAAGCCAAACTGAACTAATTCAACCTGAATTGAGCTATGACAATAAGTCACACCTAATTAAGCTGATACTAATGATTAATTATTTATACCAGGATACTAATAAACTACGTGTAATTAAGGTAAATCTAATTATGCGAAGCCTAATTTAGCTGATATAAACAAATATAGGGTAAACAAGCTTCTAATTAGACCGTGTTTAATTAAATAGTACTAATTAAATCACGCGTAGCTAGGTTATTACTAGTTAAGTCAAACCTAAGCTAGCACTTATTAATCGTAGGTAAATTATGCTAAGACTTCAAGGTCAAGCCTCATTAAGTTGAGACTAAACATTTCAGGACTAATTAGGCTAACACTGAGTAAATCAGGCGTATTTCAGGTAGTATTCATCAAGCGATACCTAATTAAGATAATATGCCAAAGAACAGCGTAACTAGGCATGTACTAATTAGACCATGTATAATTAAGCCATGACTAATTACCCCAAGCATAATTATACCATGACTAATGAGGACCAGCGTATTAAACAATGTATCATTAGGTATAAGTTAATCAGACCGAGTCTAATTAGTGTAACACTAATTAGGTCCTGACTAATTAAGTTAAGACTAAGTCAAGTCTAAATAAGCTCAGATTATTAAGTTACGCCAAATTAAGCCAAACATTACAGACGTAATGATTTCATTCGGAACTAATTTACCTTAGTAAACCCTAATCTGCTGTAATCCTTAATTCACCGTAATGTAAGTCTAGCGTAATCCGCTCTATAATATGCCATAGTCCACCTTAATGCACCTTAGTCTGTCTTAACCCACCCTAATGCGCCTTAATGAGCTCTAATCCACCCAAGTACACCCTAATCAGACCTAGTCCTTTAATCTACCTTGTAGAAGAAATATTTTGGGTTCGACTCCAGCCATGTTATTGAGTACGAGTACTAGAAGGTGGCGCATTGGAGTACCATAGTGAATAAACCCATCTACAATCACTGATGAATTAAAGTTTGGGGTTAATTTGTGAGTTATTACAGGCTGCAGGCATGCATTTGTTGGCTTCTTGGAAAACTATATTTATGGTGACTTTTGCACCGCACCGTTCGCGTCCACGCCGAGGTAGTTTACGGACGCCTTCCAATGGCATCTATGAGGCTTGCTCATTAACAAATATATTTTTACATATTTCCAGCAACTATTTTGCCTATATAGGTGTTCACAACGAAAGGAAAAGCGAGCGCACGGCACGCACGCGCTTACGGTTTTAAAAAAGGCGCGCTGCGAAGGGCCCGCACACAGCCGAGGCGGGCGTGTCTGCCATTGGCCAATAGCAGCGACGCTCCTTGTAAATGCTCTATGACAAAATAGAGCATATTCAAGGAGCGTGAGGAGAAGCCGCTTTTTGAGTTGAGGGCTCCTGAAGAAGTGGAAGCTTTGTGCTCCGCTTGTGAACGCTACGCTTCGCGGATGACTACAGCATTTGGCTGAGATGTTCGTTACAGCGTAGGCAAGCCGTAGAATAGGTTTTTTCACCAAGCCCGGAGGGTGGTTCAGGACCCCTTTAACTGGTGCCCTTTCATGCCTCAACCATCTTCTTAGTCACATATAAATTTTTACTGAACTTGTAATATATCGCCATGCTTTTCACGTTTCTCATTTATGTAACTTATTTTTGCGTCGCTGTATTATGTTTTCGTGTATGTAACTTCTGTTTAGGTAGGTTACGCTGTGTAAATTTTCTTTGTGTATGTATGACTGGATTTTTTTTAGGAGTGCAAGTTGCTTCCTAGATTTCAAATTCCTGTTGTTTATATATTGTAATAGAATACTGTGCACTGTTACAAACTGCGGAGGGACAGGGGCCTTTGTCAGGCTTGATTGCCTTTAGCCCCTGCTCCTGCAGTGAGCTGTAAAACATGCTTACTGTTAATAAAGATCTTCTTCTTCTTCTTCTTCTTACACGGCGAACAAAGGAGACGCGCCGACTATTTGGCCAGTGTCACCACTGGCCGTTGGTGAATAGCGTCAGCACACGTACCGCATACACATACCGGATGTAATACAGAACATTCGCTATGATTGTGAAAGCAGTGACAGACTATAATGATGCGGGAATACTTTAAGAAAAAAAAGAATGCATTAAGTGCGCCACTAAGCAGACGACATTGCAGCCATAAGTACATCAATGCTTTCGTCCAGTATCACGAATGCCAAACGGCCCAGAGGATTCTTATTATGGGTATTTATACAGTACAGACGTCAGGCCTCCTTCACTATAGTATTATCCTCTCACCAGCCCATCGTGGAACACCTCTCTTACGCCAGGGTTTTCATTTGGCAATTCGTATTCACCCATGCAGTGAGGCTCACGTTTTCTTTTCCTTTCTTTTTTATATTGGGGAATCAACATGATCGTAAATTTATTTTGTAAAGCGTCTGTCCTGTTTTTGTTCCATAGTTTTCCTCGTCTTTATGCCCTGTTTGCATACATGAAGTCTTACGAACATCCTCAACTTTCTACTTTAAAAGGGCAACTCCGGCGATATTTCAGTGTCCACCGAACGCAATGAAATTTTAAATACATATTCCCAAGTCAGACAGTTTCAAGTCATTTAGTTCGACTGAAAATAAAGCATAAAACCTTTTAGCGGATTTCCATGTGGGCCATCATTTGTTTTTGACGGCATTGCATTCAACGCTGTCTGCCCAAGCAGGCAGGCGGCGAAGAGCAAAACGGCGATACTTCAGCTCTCGAATCGTCGCTGTCAAGTTCAGAAAAACTGGCATAACCCAATGTATTGTCGGATGAAATCGCCGCCTTAATTTTTCTGGCACCAGCTCTATATTTATGATAGCGGGGGGGATGCGACGTCACCGCTTACGCTGCACCAAGCATCTACCTTTTTCGGTTTCGGTTTGAACACACGTCGTTCAATATGTTATTTCAAATTATTGCTTAATTTCTGAGCAAATTGAACCACCCTGACTGCTACAGAACTATCAGTGCCATTGAAAAACAGCAATGTCAGAGCATAGTGAAAAAACCGCCGCAATCGCCCTTTAAAGCACAAACCTCTACATTGAATTACAGACCCAATTTCAGTTTTTCTTTTTTGTTAAAAGGACGCTGATGCTGAAGGCAATATGGCGGGCTTGATCGCGTTGTTTTCTGATGGGAAATTCTAACGTGACAATCGGTGTTGTTCAATGCTTTAATTTTGCCTAGTATTCGCCACACATGCGGTGCCGAGGTTCATCGTGTGGTGCTTTGCATGAAATGGGAGGCCTCGTCCACTCAGACGCATCGACCATCACCATGCTAGTGTACATTACCACTTTCTCCAATCACCCGCGAGAAAATCGATATGCTCCGTGAGTCGCGCCATCCATTACAGACAGTTGTCGAGACAGTGCAACGAATTAACGTCGTTGTTAAAATAAATCACGCACCACTGAAATATTCGCGCATTGACATGTTAATCGAGCGAATGCTTTGCCAAGGGTGAAACTACGGCCATCATTCCCCCTATAGGTGCGTGCGCAATTTAAACATGAATCTGCTTTGAAATGTCTGATGTGTTGTTTTGCAAACGGGTGTATAGTAGTAGCAGAAATTTTATCCAGAAATGTAAACTTAAAAGCGCGCAATGTAGCGACAATTAATTTTAGTGTTCTCGAAAAGCTGCTTTTTATGAGGCAGGAAAGGCTCGCGAGCCCAATAGGTCACCGTTTCTATGGACGAGGCCACCGCGCATAGCCTACATCATCAAATTAAGTGGTTGTATACGTACTGCCGCCCATCTGTGAGTGTAGAAATATAGTAAGTCTAAGTTCAACACTACCGGTTAGCAAACCTGAACTATTATCTAGTCCTGTTCGGATTTGCGGGAGTATAGCTGAGATATGAGTTGTACACCGAGCACGCCCACACGCCAAAAGGAACTTTCAGCAAAAACCACCGTCCGTACACCGCGAACAGATGGGGAACAATGAAGATGAAATGTACGGCCCCGGTGTTAGCCAGTGACTTAATCCCGACGGTTCATTAGTCTTCCTTAATTATTGGTTACGTCTTTCAGTTTCTTAATGAGGACACGCGTGGTTTTATCACACTAGTGTTCATTTCAAATGTCGCACATTGCGCTTGTCATAGTCACGATCATGTAGTAGTGGGCTGTGGGCAAGAGTGGGTAGGGTGCAAGACGAGGAGTGCACGCGCAAATGTCGACTCAGGAAAAGAAAGAGGCGTGAACGAAACTGCCGTAGCAACAGCAGAAGCAAGTGCGCGCCCTCTGCTTTTGGCGCACTCCGCGAAATCCTCCGCCGGACCTTCGTACTACTTAGATAGCTTAGCGGTGAAAATTATTTCTAATCTTTCGTAAAGTGACCTTGAAAAGTTTGTACACAAGGCCATCGCTGGATTCAGATGGAATGAGGACAACGTTGTTTTTGCAACCTTCGTTTTATCGACCCCGGTTAACGACAGCTAATCTGGATAAGCCAGTATGCCGCTGCGTGCGAGTAAACAGGGTCATCGAATTCAGTCAGATATAATCGCACATCGCACATGTTACAAAACATGAGTGGAAATGCCCAAGGAACGCTTTCATAAAACCATCATGAGGAACGGACTTGGCTGGATGTTGACGAGGAAAGTTGGAAGCAAGGTTTTCGTTGGGGAAGGGGGGAGGGAAGGGTCATGCCCCCCGCCTGCCCTAGGAAACTTTGGAGGCGGCAACGTAGTCGGCGCCCATGAAGACATGTCTCGATGTCGTAGCACTTCGCCGAATGCCAAAACATTCTGCCTAGGCCATTTCCTCGCTGGCTGCTTGGGATAACATCGGTTCTCACGATGCGTGGGATCTAGCAGAGTTTTGTTGATGGCTATAGCAAGATATCCGGGAAAGGAAGCCAGACTTCTTTTCTAGACATTAAAATTGAAATAAATTACCTTTAGACCATTTGTTCTCAGTCAATATTTGCACAGCGTTTCTTGTAGGCATGCGAAGTTTATACTGTAGTCAATTTATTGCTCGATTTTGCTGTCCACGGTCTGAGAAAATAACTCTCTCTCACGGACTCTGCGTTAACCTTAGATCATCCCAGATCGTGATAGATCAAGAAAATATGCATTGTTCCTTCTTAGCTGCCAGTCAAAAATTAGAGAGGGGACATATACGTGTAAAGCGAGGGCTGACATCTGAAAGCGGCATTCTATATTTCTCCCCTCACATTAAATTGTACAGGATGTTCTCTTGTTACTGAAATATTATTAATGTTATTTTCAAGATTTTACGCTCTGTTATTCCAATATCGAATAATGTTGCGCACCCTGATATGGATCACACTGTATGTTACGCGTAAGCCTTTCAGTTGCCCAGTGTTTGTGATGCTTATGTTTTTTTTTCTTTGCCACAACTCGTGGCGACTGTATCCTGTGAACACTTCTTGTTCCGTGACTATCAGCTATATGAAATGTTTGTTTCAATGCGAATTACAATGAGTTGTAATTCAACCTCATGATGTCCTCGTTATAACGATGATTTACATTGTGTTCCCTATACAAGAGGCACAACGAATGAATGCAAATATGCTGTATGCGGCCACCTGTGGTAGCAAACAGCAAGAAACTAGCAAAGATGGTTCAAGCTAAGGATAACTTCGCTTATAAGTCGAAAAAAAAAAGCAAACAAACAACGACAAATGGAGATTAATACTAAATATCGGAGCAAAACCAAGGTGAAATGGCAGTTCACCTAAATTTCATTGACTTGCCAATAAGCACTAGCGCAAGTTTGACACTATAGCCTAAAGGGTTCATGAACAACACCGCCGGCTTGGAGAAAAAAAAACGCATCCTACGGCTAGCGCATGCTGCAATGAACAGCTCAGTCGATTTCAGTAGTCGTGCGCAGCAGGTAGCGTTCACAAGCGGAACGCAAAGTTGCCGCTGACTCACGAGCCCTCTCTTCGCTCTTCCTTCAGCTGCTCCATTTCGTCATAGAGCAGGTTTTTACTGTTAATTGATAGCGGACATACATTAGCAAAATCCGCTGCCGCCTGCCTCGCACGCGTGCGGGTCCTCCGTAGCATGCGTTTTTTGGTCGAAAGTGCCTGCTAAGCGCTCGCTTTTCTTTACGTCATGAGCGCCTAGGCGAAAATATGTATTTGCTAAGAAATGCGTAAAAATTCCTTTGTTAAGGATTGAGCCTCGTAGCTCTCGGTATCCTTGAACGACCTCGTCGTCGGCACCAAGGGTACGGTACAAAATGTAGGATAAATAAGGCGTTTCCCAAAGAAGGCCAGAATCAAACCAAAGCCTGTCAGCCGTCGGTAAGAGATAAGCGATTACCACAGTAATTAAAGGAGCACTAAAAGCAAACGACAACTTTTGTTCATTTGAATGGTCAGCGCTTGAGAACTCCTAAAACGTCAGTATTACTTGCAACAGTGCTTTAGTATAATCGAGAAATTAAGCTGAGTGCAGGACGCGGTTTGCGCGACGAGTGGAAGTTTCAGCTATACTATAAGTGATGACATCACATGCCATTTAGAATATTTCCAATAGTATCAACGTACCCGCAGCAAAAAGTATATTCTACCGCACTACAAGACGGAATAAAAATGTTACTGATTTATTTCTTTTCGATCCACGGAAAAAGTAAACAACTTCTGGTTAATCTTGAGAACGACGCGAAAAAATGTTGCGGCGAGCCGCATGCGCAGTCGTAGTTTCGTTATCACGCACAATTGTGCAGGCTTTGCTGGCTGACAAGACTCGCTCTAACTGCAAGTTAGAGAAAATGTCGCGTCAATTTCACGTTGTCGGATGTCCGAACGGTCCACGCCGCTTGCAGCAGTGAAGAGATCCAGCAATGGACCCACTGCGCTTGCTCAACCGGCGCAACCGGCGCTGCACGCTCACGGCAACGCTTGGCACTTTTCAGAACAATTTCAGCAAGTGCACGGCCTCCGAGATTGCGCGCGCGATGACGGAAGCCACGGCTAGAAAGAACGCGCCGGATGTGACATCACAAGCCATATGTAAAGCGGGCCGTTTGAATGCTGCTAACGATTTTCATTCAAACTAAGCAGTTGTGTCACACACACACACACACACACACACACACACACACACACACACACACACACACACACACACACACACACACACACGAGTACTACGATGATTGTGCACTGTTATTTAAACACTTTATGTCGATTTACAATTTGCATTTAGTGTCCATTTAATGATTGATGAGTGATTGCAGAGATCAACTGCGTGATCATGTGGGGCTCACACTTTAAACTTAAATAGCAATCGAATTGAAAACATTCATTATTAAAGTATATTAAACGGAGTAAGACGAATTAAGGCGGATTATGGTGGATTAAGAGGGAATAAGACGTCTAAAGACGCATTAAGCCAGGTAAGCATATGGGTTATGGTAAATTAGGGCGGATTGGGCCAGATTCCGATGAATTAGGACGAAATATGACGAATTAGGGTGAATTACGAGGGATTAAGATGGATTTATGTGGACTAGAATGGATTACGGTTAGGATGGGTCATGGCGGATAAGAGTGAACTAAGATGGATTGAGGCGGATTATGGTGGATTAATGAGAATTCAGATGAAGTTATATATTTATTTCTACATATCATAGCCCCCGTGGCCATAGGGAGCCCAAGTTCAAGTTTGCGCAGCGCCATGCGCCACTCAAGCGGAGAGAGGTGGAACCACCGGTCGCTCGGACAGTCGCTCTCACATGTGTTCTGCATTGAGGAAGAGGGACGTGTTTATGGAAGCTCTTATCCGGCGTTTCCCGCCCGGGCGCTGCAGTATTTTTTGTCAGTACGAAAAGCAGGCGCACAACACAGATGCTTTGCGCGCTGTCGCAGCAGTTTAGAAAAAAAAGGAACAGCCGAGAACTGCCCGTGAAATGGTACCGTTTCCCTGGCAGAGACGGCCAGCGTGGATTACGGGAGATCACAAAATAATGTGTTGCTTGCACGCGCGGTATCTTGATGTCATTTTTTGAAACATAAGGTATCATCAATAGTTAGCATGGAGAAGCGCGATGGCCAAGCTTATCTTAACAGAAACTGTGTATCTGAAGCGAAAGTGCATGCGGTAAGTATTCGCCTTACATTTCGAAGAGTGTGTGCTGGCTAGGTCACATACCATTTTTTAATATGACAGCAGGGGTACACGTTGGCTCCATACATTACAGTTAATAAATACTATGAGTACCGGTGCTGTTTTACTTAACTGGAGGAGATAAGTTTTCAGTCGCTGGTCGGTACAAAATTTGAGTAGCTGGATGTTTATAGTGAGTGTGTTTAAGCTGGCCATGGAAGCGGCTGTGCCGCTGGCGGCATGTAGCTGCCGCTTTGACTAGGTAGTAGCTGCAGAGAGAAGTGAGGTGGCGATAAAAACAGCAAATATATTGCGGGGTCTGATGCTGTTTTTATCACCAAAAATTACATTGTAACGGGAAACACAGACGATCGAAGGGGACATATCATACTTTAGATCAATTGGTCTTTTAGAACAAACGAATCCCCATTATAGTAAGCGCACACGGTCTGAAATAAATGCTTGCACTGCAAGGAACATGCGTGGTCGCAGTGGGCATTGGAGTACCGTGCCGCATTGTAATGCTCACAAAATCAGCTTCAGAAACACAAAAACAGCGTGATGTGACGATGAGATGTCGCTATCTTCCGGGTCGAAACTTATTCGCGGCTGTCAGCACTGCGCATTGTAATGCCGCCAGCGACTCCACAAGGTAGACGTAAGTATAAACTGTTAATATTAATCGCATAATGAATTTGAAGTTTGTTGTGGCCTGCAAACGATGGAATTTCGAGCGCACACACACGAAAATGCAATTTCTTGTGCCGACAGCTCAGAGCGGACACCACTTCACGATGCATTTTATCGGCCGTATAATTGCAGAAACTGAAAACTCGTCTCCAGTTTCACGTCAGTAACGTCGTCATGCACTTTCGACACACACTTGGCAGCCACGAACACGGCATCGTCTTCAACGACCGACTGCGTCCCGTAATCGCGGTATATAAAGCGTGGTGTATGATGAAAATGGCAGCGCGAAAATGTTTTTCAATGCACCAAACTTTGCTGAAGCTGTCATGCAACCGATCCACGACGCAGCACGCGCAGCCGCTGAGCGCGAGCGATTTGTGCTAGGCGCCCTGGGCCGGCGCAAGAAAGCGCTAGCACGCGCAAAAAGCGGGCAGACTCACAGAAGGTAGGGGCGAGAGCAGAGAGGGAAGCGACCGCAAATCGTACCAGCTGCCGAAACAGCGCTTTTCAGAAGCGCACCGCAGCACCCTCTGTATCAGCTTGGGAGACCTAATGCAGGAGTGGGTGTCATAAGGCAGGTTACAACGGATTAAGACAGTGTAAGTCGGCTTAAGGTGGATTAAAGTGGATTGATACGTATTAGAGTTTATTACGGTGGCTTAGCACGGATTAAGAGGTATTAAGGTGAATTAGTTCAAGCTGAATAGGAATAGAGCAGAGAGCGAATGATGAATATTCGATGATTTAATTTACAATAATGCATTGGTATTGACATTAACACAACTGAATACATCCTATTTTACATTAATGCATCGCAATCCAGCTTAATCCACCTTCATACAACTTAATATGCCTCAACCCACCTCAATGCTTCCCAACATGCCTTATTCCATTTTAACCCGTCTCGATACATCTGAACTACCTTAATCCGCTTTGTTTCTATCCATATTGTGGTTTTGGGACGCAAAAATCACATAAATTGTTATTATTTGTCCCCCTTATCCCGTCATGATCTGCTATACTGCCCCTTAATCTGCTTTTATCTATCCTAGTTCGCCTCAACCTATTTTATTCCTCCCTAATTCATCCTGATCCCCCGCAATCTGCTATGATATATCTCAATAAAAGAAATGCCTTGGACTGGACTCCTATGCAATCTTCCAGCATTGAAGGTGCTGGGTTCGAATCACAGTAAGTCGTTCGATTGAGTCCCACAGGGCAACTAACCCGATTCACTAATGAATGAAGAAATAAATCTAATTTTGGAGGAATACCGCGAATTAACTTTAGCTAATCGCGCGGTTTTCCCTGATGCTGAGGTATACACAAGATCGAAGGTAAGCAGCGCACTGGGGACGTAAGCGTGCGTGCCTCCGCACGCGAACGCGTGACAGAAGGAAACAAACAACGCGTCGGAGAGCCGACACACTGGAGTGCCCGCGCGAGCACGACCGAGCTCAGGCCAACGTTACTATATAAGCTAATCTAGTAACGTTGGCTCAGGCCGGAGCGAACAGGCGGCCACAAGTGTTCGCCGCTGACAGCCCCCGGACACCGGGCACCTACGCCAGGTTGTGCGCCCAGCCCGCCGCCCTGCTACGACGTTGAAGCCTACAGACGTAACGCACTAGGCAGGGCACCTTCTTCCACCAATAGAGCCGTCCACCAGAGGCTTTTTTCCGCCGAGTACGAGAAAGAATAACAAAGGTGGTTTTTTTTTCGGTAGGCATATCTTCATCCCCAGCAGATATTTTCCGAAAATTCTTTCGGCTCTGTATTTCTGAGAGACCTTCAGTACACACCATGCCTTTTTGCAAAACCAAGCACGAGGGGTGGTTGAGGACGCCCTTAAGTCTAGAAAGCTGACAGAGCGTGATGCATACTTCGGATGCAGTCAGAAAATTTCAACACAGATCCGTGTCAAAATGCGGGATGTTCGAAAATACCACCGTAATATCGAACACACACACACACAAAACAGCAGAGCACCACTGAGAGACGACGTCAGAGCACTGCGGGTCAACGTCTGCCACCTTGGCTTCTCTAAAATACAGCTAGATCTAAGTTTAAAATGCATTTGCATTTCAACGCAATTTAATTGCGACCTTTGTGGCTGTGATTGAACCCCTCATCCTCAAGTAAGCTGACAAACGACATAGCCAGAGAGATACAGCGCCACCCATCTCAAAGGAGAGATTCTAGGTTGAGCACTGCATTTGTGCGCTACATTCGAGAAATTGAGCTCCTCCTGTAAACCGCTTTACCCAAAGCACGCTGCGTATAGCGGATTACCGGGTGTAAACAGATAGAGCATGGCTGACCACCCAAAGCGTATTCCGTCTGCTTCGAATCTTTCAGGTGGTCGTCGTGCGCTCTGTCACTCTCATTTCACTGATTGACGGTTGTGTTTGCCTTAGCTTTGTGTCGTATGCTTCGACAGTATCCGGGGCAATGCGGCACCGTTTCTGAGAACTCACTGGAATTGTCGATGCTGTAGGCTTAGCGAGTGGCTGCCAGAATTTCGGAGGACATAGATTACGATTTTGCTTGTCCTGTTTATCATAAACCTATAGCCGGCGTCACTTGACGGCGACAAACGACGAAATAAACTATCCGGTATTTCGTTGCTGTTTCGCGTACAGCTGTTTACCGAGCATGCTAACTATCTGTGTTATTGATGTACTGGTACGTGCGTTAATAGACATATTTAGCGTGCCTGGCAAACCGCTATACGCAAAGCACTTTGCGCATAGTGGAGTACCAGGCGTGAACAGTGCATGCACATGAAAATTGGCGTGCCTTACCGGAAACGCCTCGAGCGCCTAATACGCAGGAAAACATGGCCGACTACCCAAGGTGTTTGCCATCGGCTTCAAATATTTCGAGTGGTCTTTGTCCGCTCTGTAGCCCCTATGCGTCCAACTGACGGTTGCGTTTGGTTAGCTTTGTATCAAGAAGCTTTTACAATGAGGCATTCCTGACGATTCGACACCGTTTCTGGGAGCCTCACTCAAATTTTCGATGCTGCAGGATTAGCGAGTGTCTGCCGGAATTGACGGGGGACATAGACAACGAGTTTGCTCGCTCAGTTGATCATCTATAGCTAGCGCCGCTTCACGGCGACAACAGCTACGTGGGTGTTGTAGCCGTGCTTCGGGCCGTCTGCTTCTGAAGGTTGTTTGCAAGCATACCAACGGTGTCAGTTGTGCGTCTTCCGGTATTCCGCTACGCCTTCCTGCAGAGCGGAATACCCGACGTGCTAAAATTTTCTAGTAATGCCCACATTTGCATACATATCCACATGTCATCATTTGGATACCATAGGAAGAAAATGAAGCTTGCGTAATACTCACGTTTCCATGTCCCTTTCGTACTCTGACACTGCACTCGTACTTTCCTGGGAGTGAACCTTGAGACCCATCGCTGTCTCTGTGGCAGCACGACGCAACGACATCAGTGAAATAATTTAAACAAGCAGTTTGGAAACCACTTGTATATGTATCAAAGTGATATATATATATATACATATATATATATATATATATATATATATATATATATATATATATATATATATATATATATATCCAAAAAGTTCTTCCTGGATATCGGGATAAACATACTATCAGAAAGTCACAGTGACAAACATATAATTTAGGATTTATTCTGACGTTTCGGCTGGAGACCAGCCTTTTTCAAAGGTGAAAGTTCTTTATGGACTTTTAAGTGCACTTCACGAACATGCATAATGGGGGGTGGAAAGGGGAGAGCTCACAAAAAAAGGGGGGTTTGGGATACAGAGGTGTGTCCAAGATGCAAGGGCCAGTGCAAGATGACGTCTGCGTCTGCACGGCGCCTCCATAATAATGAGCGGGTGGGCCGAGGTTGTCTGGTAGCAGATTGTAAGCCCTCGTTAGCAGACACTCGCGCCGCCATCACCTAAGTCCATGGTGCTGCAACTCCCGCAATGCAGCGCGGAACCGCTGAAGCCAAATGTCGTTGCTGTGTGTGGAGTACCAAGAAGCGGGAGGGGGGGGGGGGAGGGGGGAAAAGCAGATTGCTCTGTGCGTGGTCGGCACCTGTACAGTTGAAAGGATCGTCCCCGCGCCGAGCTTCACGGAAAATGGAGGATAGAAAAAGAGACGCAGCGCAGACGCGAACAACCCTGAATGGTTTGGTCCATGAAAGACATGTACACACACGCACACACACAAATAAGACAGAAAAAATAAAAAAGAGTAAAAGGAGAGAAAACATCACACAGGAAGGAGAGTCGTTTAGTTTAATGAGTCATACGTCGCGGAACCCCTTCTCTAGCGAAAGTGCGCGATGCTCAACCCAAGCGGGCATATCTGCACCTTGCGCGCGCGAAGCGCGATCTGAGTGAGACACACCAGAGAAAAATGAGAGAAAGACAACAAGAAACATCATGGGGCATTAAATATCCTAAGATAATACATGAAAATAAATTAAATCAGAGCGAACAAGAAATTAACAATAGGAACAAAATAAAACAGGTGGACATCGACAATCAGTGCCGCATCCCAACAGGAGACACTGCCTGAGTGAGCGCCGAGGGCACACAAGACATAGTTGCACCTTGTGCGCCTTCATTCTAGACCCAACAATTAATATTAGAAGGTAAACACGTTAAATCCCGCTGCTACACGTATGGGACTCTCGTTTAACCACTGTAAGAATGCAGCTTCGTTGCGTAAATTATGGTCCAGTTAGATGATGAGAGTAATGGTGATTCTGATAATCATGAACGTTATTATTATTATATGTAATGCTCTTGTCTTTTCTACTGTGTTTAAACACTGTGTAACTAGGCTATTTATCTGTATAATCTTTTGTTTGTATAAGATAGCGTGCAAACCTTTTCGATCTTTGTGTTGTCATCGATCGTCTGCTGATGTACCTGGCCTAGTTCCTCCAAGCCTCCTGATGGCTTGGACAGGCCTGTTGTCCTTTCGTATCTCCCCCAAGGTGACAATTATTATTATTATTATTATTATTATTATTATTATTATTATTATTATTATTATTATTATTATTATTATTATTATGTGATGTTGATCAGCTTAAGCGTTTCGGTGTAGTATACTCTGCTGTCAGGAACAGCTAATTTAAACCAAGTCATTAATTATCCAGAATCCCTTGCACGAATAACTGCTTTAGATACATTATTTCTGGACCCAAAGAAACTGCTTCCGAACACTCTTAGCACGGTAACCTTTAGCTTATTTTATAGGTACACAAAAATGTGAAACTATGCTCCTTTACTAAAGGTTAAAGCACTTTAACCTTTATAAAGGAGCATATTTTCAAATTTTTGTGTACCTATAAAATAAACTAAAGGTTACCGTGCTAAGAGTGTACGGCTGATTATTCTGTTCTTACATTAAATATTGACAGCTGGTACGGGGCACTGCAACACCATCCTGTCTACAAAAGTTTATACCATGTAAAAGCAGTTTCTTTACGATGTTTTTAACGAAAACCCTCGAAGCATCTTTCCTTGAAAGCGGTACAATCAAAACTTTTTTAGTTGTATTTTGACAATGTGTTCTTTTCAAATTATCAAGCAAAAAGGACAAAAAAGACTTAGTCAGTTCCACGCCTGTGAAATCTGAGTAAAGAGCGCAGCAGGCAAGCAAGCGCCACCACCATGCGAAAGCAGATTGAGTTCATATTTTTTCATCTCATTCTTCTTTGTGCCATGCTTGCTTTATTTCTTTATCTCTTTCTCTATTGTACTCTCTCCTTTCCCTACTCACCCTCACCCCAATCCACTTCAACCTCAGCTCCCTTTCGCATCCCTTTCTAAACAATACTGAACGAGGCTACGCCATGCTTTAACATCTCTCCACATTTCCTTCCTCCTTACCCTCACGTCACCACTCCTCACCCTCACTTCTCTTTCCCATCACCTTGCTGTTCTATGGGGATGGTGCACAAGGCCAGGCGGCTCCACCGTCGCCCCCTGCGTTCAGCGCCAATGCGGGCGCTCCCGCGTCGCTGGGGTGATAAGGCTCCCTCCCGCACCGCGTGCTCACCTGCTTGTGCGGGGGTGGCGTCGTCTGCTTGTGTTCCGCCGCAGCTTCTTACTGGTTTTAAGACCGTAGAAGGTTTGGAAAATTTCTATTAGCCGCGTATCCCTGGCCGAGAAATGCGGGTATAAGCCACAGGTACTTTTGTTATTCTTATGCAGATGGCGAGCACGTCATGTTGTTGATGCCATCTCCTGTAACCCATGGTAATCTTACATTTGTACCCTTCGATTCCAATTTTACCAAGCGAAAGAGACGCAAGTTTTCGATATATGGTAGCACACGTGTTGTCGATGCCAGACGACGGACGGTGACATTCCACTTCGTATGAGACAGTTTGGGCTTTTTCCTTAAAAGAAAACGAGTCACTCTCTCAGACTCTCTCAGAAAGCTGGTTGGTACTAACAGCACGCACAAAAAGGAGCAAAGAGCGCCTACTACATCCTTCTTTGCTAGGCGTCTAAAGTCTACCCACCTAAGACAATTGTTGTAACGTCAAACCACATAAGAACCTCACCGCAGATTGTGGCCAGGGCGCACTTCGACAGCGTGGGGAACAGGTTGACGTACGTTTCATTTGCGAGCTGGCTAAGTATAGAAAGTGTGTCTGCGGGCGGAAGCGTGATGACCGGCCGATGTGTCTCCCAAACGCGGGAGTCAAAATACTCCGAAAGTTCTAAGATTGCCAGGCTGGAAAGCAAAAGTGATTTTTATTGGGATACTTGTTAATTTGTAATTATTTTTATCGGTATGTATACACTGTTATCAATATATTAGTCCCATAAAAGGCTCCACAATAAAGCAGTGAAAGTCTGTAGCTGTATCTATCACGTGTGAGCACAGTGCTTGTCTGCGCGTGTTGGAAAGAGAAGCTGTGAAGCCACGGACTGCAAGAGCTCATGTGTTTATTTCCGTTAATCTTGCTTACACTAAGGGAGAAAACGCGGGGCCGGTGCCAGGAAGCGTCGACAATGTACGCCCATTTATTTATTTCTACATAATGAAAGCTGAATATGGTATATCAGTGACGTAGTGCGATAACACCACGTACTGTTTCGCGCGTGCTGTGCTTATCAGTTATCTCCCTCGCCACCCGAAGTGTTCATAAGCCGCTGCGACGGCCTAGAAAGAGCCACTCTGTATTTTGACCCTGCGTTGTCCACCGGCAGCCAGGCGGCTGTCCGGTTACTTTGGTATGCAATAAAGGCATGCTGTTTGACCGGCTGGATTCCTTCAAGGCTGCGTGCATGACCCACAACATAAACTGGCGACGAGGGTGGGACTGAAGATGGATTCTGGCTGAGCACTTCAGGGCGTCCGCGGCAGGAAGGACCCCTGAGCTAACGAGCACGCACGCGAGGAAGAGCCCGGTCTAGGCGACGACTTGGGGAGTGCATGAAAGTACGCCCACCATGGCTTTGCAGCTCGGGCAAGTAGAACCTTTCGAAGCCTCTTCCGGCGATTGGCCAAGTTACGAAGAGCGCGTTCAGGAATTCTTGCGAGCTAACCAGGTGGACGAGAAGCGTAAAGTGGACGTCTTCATAAGCGTGATAGGGCCGAAGACGTATGCCTTATTGAAGTCTCTAACTGCTCCCGCGGCACCATCCGATAAATCTTTAGAAGAACTGCTAACTCAATTGCGCAGTCACCTGTCGCCGAAGCCTGCGGTTATCGGAGAGAGAGCGAAGTTTCATTGCCTCTCACAACATGAACAAGAAACAATTGCGCAGTTTGTTGCTGACCTGAGGACGTTAGCGCAAACATGCGAGTTTGGCGCCTTTTTGGACGAAGCCTTAAGGGACCGGTTCGTTTGCGGTCTGCAGCGAGTCGATATTCAACGTCACTTGTTCACTGAAGACAAGAAATTATTTTTTCAGCAGGCAGTCGACCGTGCAGTAGCGTTAGAAACTGCGCTGAAAAATGCATCGGCTACGCATGCAACGGCGGCAGCAGGGTTTGAGGTGCACAAGTTACGCCCGCCTAACAAAAAGGCCGCGCCGTGTTTTCGCTGTGGGTCAACAAACCATGGGGCGAGCGCTTGTCGTCATGCTAGTGCGATATGCTTTCATTGTAGCAAAAAGGGGCACCTTCAGCGTGCATGCCGCGGCCGCCAAGCAATAAACGGGCAGTCAAAACCGAGGTTACAATTTCAAACCTTAGTCAAACCAAGTCAGGGTGAATTACAGAGTGTCAAGATGGAGCAAGTAACTAGAGAAGAGCCAATTATGCTCGAGGTAACAGTTGAAGGAAGGCCCTTACGCATGGAGCTCGATACTGGGGCTGCCGTATCGGTGATACCTGAGTCGCTGTTTCGTTCACTGTTTCCGAGTGTTGCTCTACGCAGATCCAGCCTACGCTTGCGAACATACACTGGCGAGCCCGTAAAGCCAACCGGCGTCGCCTTCGTCACAGTGCAGCACAACGGTCAATGCCAGCGTGTGCCTCTCTACGTGCTGCGCCATAGCGGTCCGCCACTTCTTGGTCGCAACTGGCTGCAGCAGTTAAAGCTTGATTGGACGCAAGTACAAGGCCTACGGAACCTGCAGCACGCCCAAACGGCCAGCACGAAGCCTGCCGAACTACAAAGCCTCCTGAACCGTTATGCAGACGTGTTCAAGGACGAGCTGGGCGTCATTCAAGGTGAAAAAGCTAAACTTTTCTTTAAGGATAACAAGAAACCACGTTTCTTTAAAGCACGGAGCGTTCCGTTCGCTTTGAGAGCAGCAGTGGAAGAAGAATTGTCTAAGCTAGAAGCGTTGGGAATAATTTCACCAGTGGCTAGCAGCGAATACGCTACGCCAATAGCGCCAATCATTAAGCGAGATGGGTCAGTTCGGATTTGCGGGGACTACAAAGTCACCGTAAACCCAATTTTGGACATAGAAAGATATCCGCTTCCCAAAGCTGACGAATTATTTTCGGTGCTTGCTGGAGGAGAAAAATTCTCCAAAATTGACTTAAGCCGAGCATACCAGCAAGTTGAAATGGATGAAGAGTCCCGACAATACCTTACGTTGAACACACAAAAGGGTCTTTTTGCAGTTAATCGGTTGCTGTTCGGTATTGCATCTGCACCAGCGATCTTTCAGCGCATTATGGATAATGTGCTAAAAGGGCTCCCATCAGTCACTTGTTACCTTGATGATATTTTAATCACTGGGCGCACACAAGAAGAGCACCTACGTAACGTGGAAGCTGTTTTAAAAAGACTGGCGGAACGAGGGATTCGGGTGCAGCCAGCAAAATGCGATTTTTTTCAAGATAAGCTGCAGTACCTAGGACATGTGATCACCAAAGACGGCGTCCAACCAACGAATGAAAAAGTACGCGCTATCGTGAACGCCCCGACTCCGACTAACAAGCAACAGCTTCAGGCCGTACTGGGCCTTATCAACTATTACGGGAAGTTCGTTCAAAATCTGTCCTCGATCTTGTTTCCTCTGAACAAACTTCTTCGAAAAGATGCAGCCTGGGTGTGGGATGCGCCTTGCGAAAAAGCTTCTCAACAAGTTAAGCAAATGTTAGCAACTCAGCCCATTTTGGCGCACTATGACGGTCACCGCCCCTTGCAAATTGCGTGTGATGCCTCTGCGTATGGTGTGGGCGCGGTCTTGTCTCATGTTTTCGAGGATGGGCAGACTCATCCGGTCGCGTATGCATCGCGTACCCTCACAAAGGCTGAGCATGCAAGGCTACAGCCAATTAGAAAAAGAGGCTTTGGCACTTGTGTTTGGTGTGAAGAAATTTCATTATTACGTCTATGCAAGACCATTCACGTTGCACACCGACCACAAACCATTGGAAACCATATTTGGTCCTAAAACAGGCATTCCTACTATTGCGGCCGCTAGGCTTCAGCGTTGGGCGGTTGCATTATCGGCGTATACGTTCACCTTGAAGTTCAGGCCGTCAGTTGACAATGTGGACGCTGACTGCTTATCACGCCTTCCACTTCAGCAATCTGGCGTCGACGGGGCGGAAGAAAACTTTTTCGTTTTGCGTTTCGACACCATGCCAGTAAGCAGCAGACAAATTAGAGCAGAAACGACACGAGATCCAGTGCTGCGTGAAGTAGTGAGGTGCGTTCAGCATGGGTGGCCGAGCCGAGTATCTGAAGAGATAAAACCATTTTTTTGTAGAAAGCTTGAACTGTCTCTATATCAAGGGTGCATCATGCTAGGAATGCGTGTTGTTGTTCCGCAGAGGTACCAACGGTTCGTATTAGATGAATTGCATCAGGGACATCCCGGCGTTGTGAGAACAAAGGAATTAGCTCGAAGCTATGTGTGGTGGCCAGCCATAGATAAAGATATACAGCACTACATCTCATCATGCAAGTTGTGCATGGAAGAGCGAAATTTGCCGGTCAAAGCGCCACTTCACGCGTGGGCCTGGCCTACACGACCTTGGCAGCGAGTTCACATCGACTTTGCCGGCCCAGTCAAGGGACTCTGGTACATGGTGATTGTCGACGCACATTCGAAGTGGCCGGAAGTGTTCCCAATGACGTCAATTTCGACGCAAGCTACAATTTCATGTCTGCACGATGTTTTCTGTAGGTTCGGTTTTCCCGAGACCCTAGTGTCTGACAACGGTAGTCAATTCACGTCTGCTGAATTTCAGTCTTATCTGCAGGGCATTGGCACAAGACACGTGCGAACAGCGCCATACCATCCAAGCAGCAACGGCTTGGCCGAGCGGTTCGTCCAGACACTGAAGTCAGCGCTCCGAAAAGCAAGCCATGGCACGTCACCGTCCGAGCTAGCGGATTTTCTACTAGCCTATCGCAACACGCCACACGCTACGACAGGAGAAGCTCCTGCCATGCTGCTCGTGGGGAGGAGGCTCCGCACCAGGTTGGACCTGGTCAGACCATCCATTGAGGAGAACGTCGCACGTCGGCAGTTCCAGCAGGCCCGGCACCGAGGCAGCCGCTCCGAGGCAGTGTTCAGCGAAGGTGATGCAGTACGAGTGCGTAATTTTCGTGCGGGACCTAAGTGGCTGCAAGCAACAGTGCTAGCCCGCACGGGACCAGTGTCGTACAGACTTAGTGTCGTGACGCCGCGTGGAGTTTACGAGTGGGTGCGACATCGTAACCACATTGTACGAGTCAGTGCAGCCTTAACTGTTTCCCAGCATGGACACGCGCACGGGGACAACACAGCAACAGCCGGCATCAGAATCAAATGTGCCAGCAAGTGACGATGAAACAGTGCAAGTATCGACACAAGCTAACGGCGCAAGCAACGGTGATGGTTGTCGATACCCGAAGAGACTACGTCGACAGCCTGATCGTTACGGGTTCTGAGTGCGTGCATATGCTAGCAGTGTGTGATTAAGTGCGGGGGGATGTGGTATATCAGTGACGTAGTGCGATAACACCACGTACTGTTTCGCGCGTGCTGTGCTTATCAGTTATCTCCCTCGCCACCCGAAGTGTTCATAAGCCGCTGCGACGGCCTAGAAAGAGCCACTCTGTATTTTGACCCTGCGTTGTCCACCGGCAGCCAGGCGGCTGTCCGGTTACTTTGGTATGCAATAAAGGCATGCTGTTTGACCGGCTCGATTCCTTCAAGGCTGCGTGCATGACCCACAACACTGAACTAAGCAATACGGTTCTAACTCGTTTTGAAAGATTCTGTTAGAAACCAAAAAGAAAGAGAAACACGACAGGAAAGAAAACAGCAGGACGCCTTTGAGTGGCTTTTGTTATCCGGTGCCTCAACTCCTTCGTGCGGCGTCTAGGCGGGCAGGCGCATGCAAGAGGCACACAGTCCGTTTTTAACGTGTTTTTCTTCTTTCTTTCCTTTTTTTTTTGCAAGAGGCACTCCAGTAGACGGCGATCCTTGTTCTGGTCGGAATACCAACGAAAGGAAAGACCAAACCATTCGAATGCGTGACGGGGCTCTAGGACAAAAAAAAAGAATAAAAAAGAGGAAAAGAGCAGCAGCGCGGGCCGCGAACGAAATGTATGGAGCGCCTCAGTCCACATGGCTATGCGTGTCGCAGCCTGGTAGCCCACACAAGCGGCTCGTTAAAAACAGCGCGAACCATTGCAAATCGAGAACACATGTCGCCTGCTAGTATAAGAGCATTCCCGGAACGCGCGCACAAACTCCCTCCCTTTGACAACCCACCTTTCACGTCCTCCACGCAGAATTCCGGGGGACAGAATGTTCGTTACATTGCAAACTAGCAACACATGTCGTCTGCTGCGTAGAGAGCGTCGACGGAACGCGCGCACGCGAGCGGCCTCGCTTCTCCTTCAGCATTGAGCTTTTTGGAGGCTATAAATATTTGTCCCTGGTGATCTGACATAAGTATTGCTACGGCCGAGGACAAACAAATCTTCTTGCTGAACACCGAGCCGAGTACGACGACCTTTGGAAGAAACGAAAAACCGCAGGAAAACGCGAATAACTCGGTTCTAAAGCTACCGCCAGCCCTGCGACCGGAGCTTCTATCACCCCAACGACGGGCGTGCCGCCGCGATGGCGCTCCCGTCGGCGGAGAGTTACAAGTGCACCATCCCCATACTATGCTTGGCTGTGCTATGCTAAGAGCCGCTTGAACTCAACCAGTCTTGTGCGGAGCACACCGGCATTTTGTCAAGATCAAACACATACGCTCTTAATCGATGTTACGTTGGACATCTAGCAAACCCGGAAGAAAACACTTAATGGTCTCCCTCATCACATGCTGAGGCGACTTGTCGGCGAAAGTCAATCCGTAACGTGATAACTATTCTTTGGCGTCTTTGTCATTTTTACGACTATGGCGTAGGCATTCGTCGCGACATATATCTTGGTTGTTCGTTTGTAGACATAGGCTCTAAATGTTAACATTCAGTTGTCATGTATGGCTATTAGCCGCGTATCCCTGGCCGAGAAATGCGGGTATAAGCCACAGGTACTTTTGTTATTCTTATGCAGATGGCGAGCATATCATGTTATTCATGCCATCTCCTGTAACTCATGGTAATCTTACATTTGTACCCTTCGATTCCAATTTTACCAAGCGAAAGAGACGCAAGTTTTCGATCTATGGTAGCACACGTGTTGTCGATGCCAGACGACGGACGGTGACATTCCACTTCGTATGAGACAGTTTGGGCTTTTTCCTTAAAAGAAAACGAGTCACTCTCTCAGACTCTCTCAGAAAGCTGGTTGGTACTAACAGCACGCACAAAAAGGAGCAAAGAGCGCCTACTACATCCTTCTTTGCTAGGCGTCTAGAGTCTACCCACTTAAGACAATTGTAACGTCAAACCACATAAGAACCTCACCGCAGATTGTGGCCAGGGCGCACTTCGACAGCGTGGGGAACAGGTTGACGTACGTCTCATTTGCGAGCTGGCTAAGTTCCTCGACGAGGCGGTCACCCTGCTCGTTAATAATTGGCAGGAAATTGTCCAGCACCCGAAAGTGAAACGCCGGCGTGAGGAGCTTCCGGTGTCGTCGCCAGCGGTCCCCATAGCTGCATGGATGTGTGGCAATTACTTTCACGTAGAATGGACAGAGTAAGGAGATGCAAGAGGCTTTTCGCTGCGCTTCCATACGCTTGACATACCCTATAACAAAAAATAATCACGTAGGCTCATACCTGTTTTTAGGATAATGGGTTTGCAATCGACTTGTGTCCCTTCATTTAAAACACCGAGGAATTACGCACAGTTTACTGCCTTCGCAGTTTTTTCATCTAGCACAATCACCATGTTCCGTGAGCTGCAGCGTTAAGATTAGAGGTTTAATGTGGAATGCCGTCGCAAATTTACTGCACCCAGCAAAAAGCAACCTGCGAAGTTCACTAATGGATACATAGGTCTACGTTTCACATGTTGCACATGTCGACAAATAGAAGGAGGAAGGAGGCGGGAGGAAGGGAGACTATACATGGACAAAGGGCAAGACGCTATAAGACGACGAGGAGCACACAAGTAGACATGCCAACATGCCCAGTCATTCATCCTCACATGGAGAAAATAAACATGGGAGCCGACATTTCCATGTTTTCACATTAAAAAAAATAAATATGGCGTCGTCGCGATCACAATTTTGGTGTTGCGTTCCATGAAGTTCATCCCAGAATTATGATACATAACTAGAAAAATATTGCAGCGCTACTGCACTCTCAATAGTTACGAATGTTATGCCCTCAGTTTCATCCAATTACCCTTGATGCACGCGCGACATCTGCGCATCTGTGTGCGTGCAACTGCTTAGGGACCTTACCCTGCAAGTATACCTTAGCGCATTGAAAGTAACCTGCTCTGTCGAAAATGACATTGAGTAAACATTGTGCTCTTGAAATGAGCTGATAGTGCGTTTCGCACTAGTGTTTAGGTGTATAGGAATTGTGAAACGCCACCTTCAATACTTTTCCAAAGGTGTCACTAGCACTTTTCTGCTGCAGTACACTGACGACTGTGTAAGTAGCCACTTCCGTGATTACAAGTCTCTCGCCTCAAGATTTTAGCGCAAATTTAAGGATGATTCTACTCTCGAAAGTGGCGATGGTGCATGCCTTGGCAGAAACTTCAGTGCTAACTCTTGCTAAGGTCAAGGATAAACAAATAGCTATAACGAGGAAATAAACGAAAAAGGCCTAATTTCCTGGCCATATCAAGCGCTTTACACAGGGCGTGGTTTTGAGCGTTGGGCTGTTGGATCAAGAACAATATTACATTGAACGGAGTTTTCTAGTGAATTCAACCACTACACTCTTAGCACTGGTAACCTTTAGTTTACTTTAGAGGTACACAAAATTGTGAAAATATGCTTCGTTACTAAAGGTTAAAGTGGTTTAACCTTCAGCAAAGGAGCATACTTTCACATTTTTGTGTACCTATAAAATAAACTAAAGGTTACCGTGCTAAGAGTGTACCTTCAGCTTTCTTTACGACCGGTCACTTACCTGGTAAGCAGGCCTCCTGAGCCTAGCCACGGGTGCATGTTGTCGTATATAACAGACTTCTTCAGGTTCGACGTACTTGAAAGCAGGGGCTGCAGTGACATTTGCATATGCAAAATAATTATAAGAGTGAAGGTTCTATAAGAACACGTCTGTGAGAAATTCCAAACTATGAAGTGTGCTATATATAAGCGCGTACTTCTTTCTTTTCTTGCGCCCATGCCCTCAGCCCACTACTACAAAAAGGCGGATGCGTTTCATTGGTGTAGTATAGCAAGGTGTGGGAAGGGGAAGTGAAAGCGAGGAAGAGGGGACCGAGTAAAGCATAGCATAGCCTTTTATAGTGTGGTATAGCGAAGGGAGTGAGGAAGGGAAGTGAAGGTGCGGAGGAAGGGAACGAGTAAAGAATAGCATAGCGTTGTATACTATAGTACGGTAAAATAAGCGACTGGGAAAGGGACCTGAGGGTGAGAAGGAAGCAAAGGCGGAGGGGAGAGGGTGAAGCATAGCGTAGGCAGTAGGCAGGGACAGTACAGTTGCAGTCGAAGTTGAAGTTTATTGAATACTCAGTACAGAGAGAAAAGCACAGGTACTTAGTACAGGGAAAAATGTCCCTGTGACACTGTAGGGGGGCGTTTATAATGTTATAAAAGAGAACACTCCTATCAAACAACAGCAAAAGGATAGAAATATAAAAATACTAAGTGAAATAACATTGCAAGACGTGGGTATTTCACTTCGTGGGTGGGCAGGTGAGGGTGAGGAGAGAAAGCAGGAGGACGTCACAACCGGACATTGCCTGCCAAGCCAACTTGCACTTAGACGCGTGACCCAAATCCCGTAACATGACGTTACAGCCAGTCAAGTGACATGTTCCCGCCAAAACCATGTAACTGCTAGTCACTTGACAAATCACGTGACTTAGTTGACCCTGTAGAAGCCGGAAGACGCTAGGTCTTCCACAAGCTTCGCTCTTAGTCTAGCTTTGCCGCCCTTCTGCAAGTTAACCACATTTTTCCTTTCTTTTTATGTCTGTCACGGATTCTGCAGCAAATAGGTGTTGTGAATTTTAAAAAAAAACGTCCGCGACGTGCATTCTGCCGCAGATTGTGGAATATATGAGCGAGCGCGAGCGATTATTGTAGCATGTACTACAGTACAAGAATATTGTGCACAGGACTGCCATAATCTCCGAGTTCCGTTTTAAAGCGAAAACATTACTTGCTTCTCGAGTAGAAAAATCCAGCGCCTGGCGGGAACGCGAATGGCACGAAAAGACATGCGGCTAAGTGGTGATGCCGTCACGACGCACTGATTACGTCACGATATCGTAACACGTAAGTATGGTGTCACCACATGATTGCACTGATAACATCTTCTTAACGTAAAAAAATTTTTCGATGTCTAATTTTTCAGGGTGGTTCCTGGGAAAGAAAAGTCAATTCGTGGTTTTCAGAAGGGAATTTCGCGGTCAGGATGAAAATTGAATCCCCGCCTTCAGGAGACAAAATAAACGCGCGACTGGTAACCCACGGTGGCCATAGGTGTGGCTGTTAAACACGTGCGTATATGAAAACACGACCGTGCTCAAGAGACGCGTACACGAGAAAGACACACACTGACACGCACTGCGCAAACTTGCAACAACTTTATTTCGGAAACAACATGAGCTCTTTGTACATTTCAAACATCACAAGGCGCACAGCCTTATGGATATCGTTATAGACGTGTACCGCCACTCAAAAAAAGAAAAAAAATACACCATCTCCCGCTAAAGGGGGCCATGAGGCGATGCGAAGCAGCACGGGGGGTGCGCACCGCGTTTGCATCGGTTTGACTAGGTGTCGCGTTTGCATCGGTTTGACGCTAGCAGACGCTGCCTACGTCAGCGTTGTCTCTCGCGGGTGAGGGCGCCTTCTCGTTCCTTGCGAGCTGGTAAAGCGTTTATCGAAGAGCGTTTCCATAGTCAACGCGCGCCGTTCTGAGAGGAGAGGAGGAATGCCGAGAGGAGAGGAGATGAGACAAGAGAGGAGGGGGAGGAGGATGGGCATGCGCAGTGCGGGTGTAGACGCCGCACGGCAGATGGATGGATGGAGGGAGGGAGTGACATATCCCCGACCATAAGCTGCTTCGCATCTAAAAGAAAAAAAAAAGTATCTAATTCGATAACAAGGTATCATGGACTAGCAACAGGCCCAAATTGCAACCTGGCGATCGGTGATTGCACGCTGCACTCCGCCGCCATCTCGCAGACTACGAGTGCTTTACAAGCTAAACCGTCTTATGTGTATGTTCTGATGATGTCTAACACAGCACGTAAGGTCTGTTATGTGCCTTTGTCTTATGTATGCGTATTATGGGTCTCTATTGTAAATACAGCCAAGCTGTATTTTAGAATACACGTAAGCTGTATTGTAAAATACAACTTAAGCGTATTTCCCAAGCTAAACTGTCGTATCTGTCCGCCAAAATTTTGAAGTCAGGTTGATTGCGCTCACCGCCATTGCTACGCTTTTTGTGTAGTCCTTTCGGGCGTTTGGCAGCGCAGCACAACGAGGCACGAACGAAGTACGCAGGACTGCGCCACTCCTGCATACTTCGTGTTTGGTTGTACTGCGCTACCAAACACCATAAATGTACTCACTCATGTACTGAACGTACCAACTGCACTGAACGTGTTGAATATACCGACTAGCCAAATCACGGCGCTTGTTGTTCAGGGCCCCAGCGCACGGAGGCACTATAAACTGCCAGGCGCTTAGGTCGCGATATTTGCCCTGAGCGTGTGAACATTAACCATGACTGCAGTGGGAGATTATTCACACGACAGTTTGATAACCCCAATGCAGCATTCACGTAGAATTGGTATGTTGACAACGTTTGGAAAGTGAGTAAAAGTGCTAGAAATGGAACGTAATGATTAGGTGTTACTCCTGTGCAGTATATTCTTGATTCTGACGACAAACGTGCACCTCGTTGTTCGGATGCTCTAAAATGACACACACTCCGGACTTATTAACTCCACAGAACAGCTGGAGAACTGCTACTGAGACAGAAAAATTTCCATTATATGCTTTATAAAGTTATTTAAAGTTTATAGGATCTCAGCAGGCTTTCGTATTTTCAAGTAACAAAAGCTAGGAAACAGTCCTTTGGACCTATGGAACAGTAACACCGAGTCGTTACTAACTAAATGTACTAACCAAAGTAACTTTTCTACCATGCGAGTTTATCCGCCTTATGCCTGTTCTGTTTGTATGTGCTCTTTCACCTGCCATAACAAGTCCATTACATTGCGAAAGGATAAGATCAAATAAAAGTGGTGCGGTTCGGCACTGTTCGGAGATAGAGATTGGTACTGACTAATTACATCGTGTTGCACCAATTAAATATAGCTAATTATTTCCTGTGATTAGAGTGCACATTCATATGCTTGTTGTTGTTGTTTTGTGGGGTTTTACGTCCCAAAACCAGTTCTGATTATGAGAGACGCCGTAGTGGAGGGCTCCGGAAATTTCGACCACCTGGGTTTCTTTAACGTGCACTGACATCTCACAGCACACGGGCCTCAACATTTCGCCTCCATCGAAATGAAGCCGCCGCGGCCGGGATTCGATCCCGCGACCCTCGGATCAGTAGCCGAGTACCTTAGCCACTAGACCACCGTGGCGGGGCATTCATATGCTTAGGTGACAGTGTAGACAGAATTTCGTTCGAACCAGAAACCACAGCAGGCGATACTGCACACAGAAGATCGAGGGTTCTATGCGACATACATTTTAATTCAAAGTTAACGCTATTTATAGCCATACCTTAGGATGCACATGTTCCACCGGTTAGCAGACAGGGATTCAAATTAGTAATCAATATTTTGGATCCTGATTTTTATAATTTACTGTTTCCGTATACGTATGCCACGGAGTCGCACGAGACTGTTATTCCAACATAAATAATCAAATAAATTGTAGTTTGTTAAAATTATGCATAAGCGTATAACAATTACAGCACAATAGACTACAGCCAGTAGTAGTAGTAGCGTTTACTATCCTGTCACGTACGTATGTAGCGATGCTTACTACTCTTTACACGCTTAGTATAGTAACGACAACGCTTACGAGATCTCTTATACTTCTGCGGTAATAAAACTTCAGCAAAATGTAATGTTGGAGGTAGTAAATGGTGCAGTTACCAACTTTTCGTCTACCTTCTTCTGTTAAACGTGAAACATTCATTGGAGAACTTAAGTCACTTTGACCGTATCGATTTATCTAGCCGACTACATCCCGGTCTTCTCCTGGTCGCCTAGTTAACTTGGTATACCCATATATTTGAGAGGTACGGCAAGAATGAATGACACACATAAATGACTGAAATTTAAATCACTAACACAATATACTAATCATGTACGTCACCATTAATGATACTGCAATCACGTAGAGCTCGGCTCACGGTATGCGGGTATGCGCCCTAGGTGTTTTAACTTTATGGAGCTTCTGTCTATCAAGAACCAATTAAATTCACATATGAAACGCCGCGGTTGCAGGGATCGAAATTGCAATTCCCAGCGGCATCTCCAATTTCCTGCACCTCGCACTGCCTCCAGGATCGGCAACATTTTTCTGTTCGCAGTTGCCATTGGACGGCCAGCTTAAAAAGCTCCGCTCTTAAAACAAGAAGGAACACTGTTTGTCCTCGCTTGCGATTGAAATGTACAAATAACACGCACACAGAAACACACCCAACCTATCAAGAACTACAGGGTTATCGAACACGGGCCCTCGAGCTGCCAAGCAAGTACGCTACCACTATAAGCTACAGCCACTCCTCCCCGCGTGGTATATAGAGTAAATAAACCTGTTCCAACAGCAGTCGTATTGATGGTGCTTGTGTAACGTGGACTGCGCTTCTAATGCGTGATAAGCACTATCATACAAATACATACGTTCTGCTACCATTCGGTATGCTTTTGCGTAACATTGCTCGGTCCCGTAGGATACTTCAACGAACGACGCTTACTTTGGATAGCACATCAATGCACCTTATAGTGCATTTGTCGTAGTGCTACGCAAGGTTGACACTTGAGTGTCAACATTACGTAGCACCATGAGCTACCTATCAGTCGCCACGGTGCTGTCGCCGTTCCTGGTTAGCTCACGTTAAGCGTACCCATGAGTGGGCACTCATGCGCTTTGCCCATTGCATTTATCGTAGTGCTACGCAACGTTGACACATGAGTGGCAACATTACGGAGCACCATGAGCTACCTCTCTGTCGCCGTTCCTGGTTAGCCCACGTTAAGCATACCCATGAGTGAGTACTCATGCGCTTTTGCACAAGAACCTTGATCCTAGTCGTAACATTTGGCTGAATGCCAAACAATTGGTCATAGGCAATTTCCTCGCTGACTGCTTCGCATGACACCAGTTCCCACAATGCGCAAAATCTTCACAATTTTTAAGAGTGTGTGCAGCTCAGAGTTTTTCTCAGTAGCAACCGCAGCTTCGCTAGTTTGTACAGAAACGTGTCCTCCCCCTAGCTAATCGCGATGCATTGTTATTTCTTTTATACAGGATAACACCCAACGACTTACCTCTGCTGTCTCCGCCCTGCAAAGGAACACTATCGGGTTTAGTCCAGCGTAGATCTTGAAAACTCCGTCTGGCCGATGGATTTCACTCAAACCACGAATCCATTGGAAAAACTCTGCAAAAGTATGCACAAACCCGACCTGAGTCACAGGATGACTCGCGACTGATGATTGTAAAAACCTGAACTTTCGCTACGATGAAAGCACCCGGTTAGTTGGACGTTCGAATATCTTGTCACCTATTCGACCTCGTAAGCGAAGTGCTGCTGAGTTCAGGATATCTGGCATTTCTTGGACGTCATCATTTTTTCGATTTTTAGTACAGTTAACCCTCGTTAACTCGAACTCGTGTATCTCGAAATCTTGGTTAAGTCGAAACTTTTTTTCGCCGTACAGTGACCTCCCATAGGTGCTATACATTTGCCCACTCTTATCTCGAAACGTTTTTTCGGAGGGGACAGCGGATATCTCGAAATCTTGACCGGGAGGGCAGAAGGAAAAGTCCACTCCCAACAGGAAACGAGGGCTCCGTGCGAACGCTCAGCTCTTATTACATGTGCCGAACGCGATCGTGAAGGGCGAATTTGAAATATCCCGCGGACGCAGCTGTTTCCTATCCGCCTGGTCAAGCAAATTTGGGAGTGATCACGTGTGCGCACCTGCGCGCGACTTATGCGCGGTGGGGCGGCGTGTGCAGCGCGCACACCCCTTCAGCAACATTTTTTTTTTCCGTACTTCAAAAGGATACATCGCAATGAAGCCTTACCCACAAGCGGGAGTTCACACCTAATTCTTTTTCTGCTGCTTTTTCGTGATCATTAAAGCTAGTCGTACCAATTATGGCAAAATTTTTCGAAAAGGGTCCCAGTTAAAGAGGTATTGCATAAACTGAGTTCTATGCCACGTCAAGAGCAAGCGACCGTATGATCTGCAATGCAGTCTATCCCGTCCCGATGACATGTAATCGAAACAGCCCTGCCATGTATGTATGCTATAAAGCAGCATGGATGACGAAAAATGTAGCGTTTGGAAGGCGCCAAGCTGTCGGTAATGGTGTGGACTTTCATTGAACGTTCTGTGTGCCTACCGAAGCCAACAAAGGAGCAATTCTTGTTAACATATTCTAAATAATTTTTAGAACGACTGAAGTCGCGGTACACGGACGTGCAATCGCGCAGGAAGTTTTTTGTTAATTATGGATGACATATCACACGGAAAATGACAGAATAGGGCGATCTAGGGTGCAGTAAAAGATTTATCGTAATCACTTATACCCTTTATCGAGGATCGGAAGAGTAGTTCTTTATTATTATTATTATTATTATTATTATTATTATTATTATTATTATTATTATTATTATTATTATTACTTATTTATCTATTTATTTATTTATTTATTTATTTATTTATTTATTCGTAGTATTGGCCTGCCGGCCGGTGCGATACTTGGTAGGATTGAAAGCAGCGTAATTAGAGTGTGTACTGTTTTTACATACAGTCAAACATGAAGAAATACATAACAAGCGCGCATATTTATCGCATAATAGCAGCAGAGGAAACCAAAACTAATAGTTTAAATCCATTAGAACTGTATACAGAATAAATTTATACAGTATTCTTTATCTGCAAGCGCTTAATAATTCGAACTGTGCACACAACGCACACATGCATGTATGTTTCCAAAGCAAGTCAGTTCACTGTTCCGTAAACGAAAGTTCATAGAAAGGTAGTATATTTGTAGAGCCAAATAAAAAGGCACAATCAGGCAAGCAAGCAGGTATTGTGTAGCCCGAAACTGCAAACGACACCAAACTTTCATTGTACGCTTATTTTTGCCGAAAAACTCGTGCAGGTTTCCTTTGAGCCTTCGTGTTTAAGACGAGTGGGCGGCAATTTTAACGCGACAACACTAATTATATCGCATTGCAGAAAAGTCAGTGTCTGCGTCGGCGGCGGTAATAAACGTCTCGAGCTACCGCTACCACTGTTTCCTGAAGCAGCCGAGCACGCACGCTGACCACGCTACCGGGCGTGCGTGGGTGAAGAAAATTAAACTTCTCAAAGTAACATCGCTCAAAAAAAAATCGTAAACTACGGCGTGGCTGACACTTACGCTACACGATAATTCAGTCTTGAATTTGAATGTACGAGAAAACATAATTCTGTTACGAGTCGCCGAACGTCCTCCAGTTTTTTTTTCTTTTTAACAAGATGCCTTGCTGGGAGAGTTCCTTCATGGTCTGAAATAAACTCTAAGCGTGAAGAACACGACACAAAATATGAGCGCTAGTCCTGTCTTCTTTTGGGTCGTGTTTTTCGCGCTCAAAATTTTTTTGCAGAGTTTTTTTTCTTCGCACAATTTTTAGCCACCTTGCGAACTTCCAGAGGATTTATTTGCCGTGTACAGCACCAGTTTAGTTGGAGTTGCGGATGAAATCACTTTTGTACTGCGAACTGCGCTGATCTCCCCAGACTGGTGAGATGGTAGAATGACCGACAGGGAAGGCCTTTGGTTCTTGGTTCGAATACTGGACTACGATGAAGCTTTTGTAAACTGCGCATTATTTGTTCTGTAAAATCGACGACTTACTTTTTCAGGATCGTGTTCCAAGCCTTTCGATGGCCATTTTCGCATTTAGTCACTCAAACTGCACTGCGTTTACCACCCACACCCGTGTTAGTGAAAAGAGTAGCTGGATACGTTCTTACCAGCTTAGAGATGTATACGCAGCTCAGTATACTGCATAATTTAATCGCATATAATACCGGTATTGGGAATCATAACCAAAACAGATCGGTCAAATATTAGGGGCACTGGTTCTCCTATTTTACCTTTACATCGAATCACGGTGTGCTGCGCTTACGAACCATACGCGAACCATTGCTGCAGTACACGATGGGCTATAATGAAAGAGAAGTAAAAATGGAACAATGTAACCCCTGCAGCACAAACCTAGTTTGAGAGAAAATCTCTATTGCTGTGAAGTAAATGTTAATATCGCCACACATAACAATTACACAAAATGCTGCAGCGCTCTGAGATTAGGCCTCAAGCGGGGAAATAAAAGAAGAGCTTTCAATCCCTACCAGTATTGCACAAAATACACTAAAAGGAAAAAAATCTATAAAATAAAACACCCACCGACTGTGCTTCCGGCACGTCTTGGATTTGTAGACAGGGAGTGCAAGAAATAACGCGGTGTGAAGAGCAGAGCCCAACGGCCTCCTGGACCAGGAATGTCTTCGAGGGACCTGAATAACTGATACTGGTACCAGCACCACAATACTAACTTGACAGCACCGCAAGCAACAAATAGGGCTGCTAGCACCCTACAGAGCATCCAGAGCCACAGAGAATAGGTTCTGACTGACGATGCCGCATTGAACATAGTTCCTGAAAGAACGGCTGCCCCGACTCTTTCCTCGGCTCGAAGGTGAGATGCCGCGTTGCGGAGGCACACCACCTCCATTGCCAACGTGGCGCAAAACCGAATAGGGAAATGAGCCTGGGACTAGAATGAAAACCTGTAGGCTGCCTGTCGGCTCACGCATGCCAGGACGACACAGGGCCGACCAGTGACGTATGGTTCTTTCTTTATGTCTCACTTCGTTTGTCTTTCCAGGCACCTCTTTTTTGGCAGCCATAAATCGCTTGACGGTCCACGAGAGGATCGGATAATGAAGTAAGACGGCGTGACGGTCAACACACTTGCATAGCCGCTGCTCAGAGGCGTCGATGCGCGTTGACGGCACGCCGACCTAGCGCCATCTCTCACCGAGATCGCACCGTTTACTTTTCTCCGAGTCATGCATCGAGCTTTAAAGCTTTCGATGCGAAATCTTGACGTCATGTTGGGCTCTCCTTTAGGCGTCAGGGGCTGTTTAAAACGGGCAAAAAGAAAGAAAGAAAGAAAGAAAGAAAGAAAGAAAGAAAGAAAGAACATAAACTTGAAGCTTACATTGGACATTGCAGGCGACGGTACCTGTGAGAGGTTTTATTTTCTCGTTGTGTTGTACTGTGCAAGATGACGGTACGTGAGCGACCACGTCCACGTCGAACGGACCGAGTCGAGCATCTCTCCCTGTGTGTACCGAAGCTCCTCACGCGCGCATAGAGTGCAAACACGGCTGGCTGGCAGTGTTTGCTCTTCGAAGAGAAGGAAAGAGGAATGTTTGCTTGCAGCCCCAGGATATTTTCCGTCTACCAGACTGTTTCCGTACCACAAAACCTTCCGCTCCTGCACACAATCCAGTGGGTAACGTACAGCCAATCATGCTCCTTTGCTTGTCCGAATACTTGATTGTTTTCTTTGTTTCGAATATTTGTTACATACCATTCGTGACCGCAAGAGAAACAGGATTGGTGTGTTACCGGAGACAATGGAATGCTCTTTGTTTTGAAGCTTGATAATTGTTAAAGCTCCCAGAAGGAAAGGACGTTTTTCGTTTAATTATCTAACCATAGTAACTACGGAAAGTAGCCGGAAAGAACATAGTAAACGGTCTTCACAAGATGGACGTGCGATTGGGCGTACTGCAAATCACTGTAATGAAGAAAAAAAATGTGGAAACCCGAATAACTTTGTTGGTTACATGACGCTGTAAGATAAAGATATAGTACAGTCGCGCTCAGTGTGAGCTTGGGCCCACTCGACACAGCGACCGCGGTCTAATGGGCCAGGGCCTGCACGGCGGACCCAGCGCCGATTAAGTGGCGCACGATGTGTCAATAAACCGAAAAGTGTTTAGGCGCATTTTTTTACAATGTTGGCACAGCCGTCCAGTGATGCGGGCATGGAAACCTCGGTCAACCTCATATTGAACACAGCTGTGCCCTGAAGCGCTACATAGCATACGAACTTATTCAGTTCATTAAAACGGGGTGTTGAAGTGTTCCGCACTTCGTACATTTCACACCCAGGCAACGCGTTATTAGGGCTTCAGAGTCGAAGTTGACAGCCAGGACCTCCAACTTGTTATTAGGACGAGTAGACACCGAAAGCCCGAGCCCCCAATAGCGATATGCACTTTATAACAAGATGTTCCTATGGGCTTGATAATACGTTGCAGGAACCTTCATCCTTAACTTGATGATGCACTGTAGCAAGTGACACAAAGTAGGTGAATTGACGCGCATCTCCAAGGGACTCGGTTCTCAGCGCAGATCAAATGCTTTTGAGGGATGGTTTGTTCTGGAACAAGGGCAATTTTCTCAGACAGAAAGGCTGAACAGAGAGAGAGAGAGAGAGAGAGAGAAAATAAGAAGCGAGGGTGGTCATGAAGACAGAAGACAGGGTTGTGAGCCCGTCTCTCACTTCTTTCATTATCTTGTCATATGGCATTACTGATGAAAACCAGAACAGGAATTTTTTCCGTTGAATACATTTCATCTATCACCTCAATCACTAATTGAAAGCTTAAGCCTCTGTCCACGCTCTCTAGATTTTCAGCTCCTCATTTATGTCAGAGGCTAAGAAAATCCCACTTTACGTAGCCTTAAGGTTACCGCCGCTTCCTATAGCTCCGTCGAGATGCTTTAAAAGTTGCACTAAGTCGCCGTGAAGAAAACTACCAGTCAGACCAATCAAAGCAACTGGAGTGCCTTAGGTGTCGGTGCATGGGACACGATTAGAGAATATCACCAAATAAGGTTCCACGACGAGTTACAAAATTTATGGTTTTTTGGCTCACACACTTAACATCGATTCAACGTTCCTCCAGTGTACACAGGATCCCACCCCACATCTTGCATCAAAATGAACGAATGAACGCGTCAAAATGAACGAATACCTCAGAAAGTTCACTCGAGGTATTCAGCTCGACTCTTGAACTTGACTAGCCGGGTCTTTGACTTTTCTGAAAAAGCTAAAGTCCTTTCTAGTTGCTCCAAACTTAAAGGCACTTCGTTTTCTATTTCCGAGGATTTTTGAAAAGAGTGAGAGAACTGAGAGCTCGATTGAGGCAGTCTTCCGCAAGCGACAGAGCAAAAGGTGCGAAAGTTAAATTGATATTCGACAAGCTAAAGGTTGACGGAAAAATACTTACTTGGGGCCCAATAAAAATGTCAGGATTGAACTAAAGCAAAACGTCCGTTCCACTAGGACGGCCTGCACCACTTCATCCACGCGCGGAGGACGCAATAAAAATAACACGAACTGACAGCACACGAAAAAACAAAAAAACTATCAGAGTTCTCTGTCTGAATGCTCGGAGCGTCGTCAATAAATTCAATCAACTAGAGCAGTTAATCCTGCTGCACCAACCCCATATTTTAGTAATAACTGAAATGTGGCGAGTGCGGCATTCTGAAATAGTTCCCCCTTCGTACAGACTGCTTCGTAGAGATAGAGAATCAAGAGGAGGAGGGGTGGCAGTAACAATTAAAAATAACTTAAAATGTTCTATGTTAGACGATATTCCGGACCACAAGCTTATGGTGCAGAATCACGTACTGTGACAAGAGCATAATATTAGGGGGCGTGAACAGAGTCCCGAATTCACAGCCAGAATATATTGAAAAGATGCACGACTATCTTTCAAGGCACACTAATTTAAGATCTAAAATTATCATCGCGGGGGATTTCAACTTACCTGGAATAAGCTGGAATGATCCTTCGCATGACGGACGGGAAGCACGAAGCTCGGATACTATTGTGCACCGCGTTCAGTTTTTCATTAGATCAATTGGTTACTGAAGATACCCGAATAACTACATCTTCATCATCGCTCCTTGACTTAATATTTGTAAGTAGCTCGCTACACGGATGCACAATGTCCACAACAAACGACATTTCAGATCACAAAGCGATCATCTTATCCTGTCCCCTATCAACAGCCCGAAAACACGAAAAACCGTTGCCAATATACGTAACAAACTATGCACATGCAGATGATCCTGCCGTGTTCAGCCTAGAGGCAAATTTTGTGGCCTTCAACGAAATGAAAGACGTGAACGAACTATGGTCATGTTTCAAACGCATCGTTTCTTTTTGTGAAACTAATAAAAAAGCGTATCAATCGAGAATACCCTTGGGTTACTCGAGAAATAATACACTTGAAAAATAAAGCGTCGACGGAAAAAAGGAGGTTACGCTGACACCTGCAGCCTCATCTCGACTTTGCAACAGAAGGTCACAGATGCAGAGTCGCGCTTCCACGATGTAACTTTACCTTCCTTTATGACGCACAGCCCTCAGAAATTTTGGCGACACTTGACTGACAAAAGCGAAGCTATTTCACAAAAAAAATGTCCGATCGCATTATTTCCGAACCAGAAGATATTGCACAGGAACTAAACTTGTTTTTTCAATCTGTTTTCACGAACTCCGCTTCCAATTCCCAGCTAGAACCGTATGCGCTGACATTGCCCGTGCCGCAATTGACCATAAGCGAATAAGGTATCGTTTCTCTTCCAGAAAACCTGGATTTGAAGAAATCCCCAGGTCCAGACAATATCGCGAATTCATTTCTATACCGATATGCCGTATGGGTAGCTAAATATCTGCATAAAATATTTTTTTATTGCGAATAAAATATTTGTCGCCTCTCTTGAATCAGCGACGTTACCAGACGCTTGGCGCAGCGCCAGCATAATTCCAATCCACAAATCAGGTTCAAAATTTGAACTAAATAATTATCGTCCAGTCTCACTAACGAGCACTTGTTGCAAATTAATGGAACATATAATCTTTAAAGCCATGATACTCCACTTAGAAAACAACGAACTACTTTACAGCCGACAACATGGATTTAGATCAGGCCTTTCAACTGTAACACAGCTCGCTGAACTGACAGATGAAATTTCTAGTGCACTTAATGATGAAAACCAAATAGATGCAATTTTTTTAGACTTTTCGAAGGCTTTCAACGTCGTTCCGCATCAAGACTTACTTACAAAGCTACTCGCATTTGGAATAGACAGGAAAATAACTTCCTGGTTCTCCAGTCTTCTAACAAATCGAAAACAACGAGTGAAGATTGGAAAACATGTTTCACAGCAACTTGAGGTTTACTCAGGGGTTCCTCAGGAGTCCGTCCTCGCTGAATTTTATTTCTCATGTACATAATGATATCCATTTCAAGGTTCATGGAACGGCCCAAATGCGGCTGTTTGCCGATGACTGCGTAGTATATAGTGTTGCCCGTCATCGGAATGATTAAATCCAACTGAATAACTCACTGCAGTCTATCGTTCATGGTGTAATACATGGGGTATGAGTCTTAATGCCTCAAAAACCAAGTGCATCACATTCACCAATAAGAAAATTCCCATTGATTTCACATACACCCTTGGCGACATTGCACTCGAAAAATGTCATCAGGTAAAATACTTGGGCCTTATCCTCACGTCAAATCTTAACTGAGATCCTCACATCTCTATCTGTCAGACTGTCGAACGCAAACTAGCATTCTTACGAAGGAAGTTGCGCAACACTCCACCAAATGGGAAATTAAATGCCCATAAAACACTCATCACACCATCATTAGAGTATGCTGACTTAATCTGGAGCCCTTACCAAAAACACCTAACTGAAAAAATTGAGCGCATACAAACGCTAGCGGCTAGATTCATATATTCTGTCTATTCTACACAATCTAGCGTCTCTGATTTTTTAGCGAAAGGAAACCTTGAATCACTTTCAAAACGAAGAACAGTTTCAAAGCTTAAATTCATTTATATTCTGTACAATGATCATTTCAAAATTCCGAAGTCACGTTATTTGCATCATCCTTTCTCACATTCATCAAGAACAAACCACAACAAAACAATTCGACAACCTTCTAGTCGCGTCAACCTACACAAACATTCACTCTTTCCTTCAGCAATTTCTCGGTGGAACAAGTTGCCTGATAGTGTTGTGCAATGTAATACTGTGGAATCCTTTGTTTCTAAAGTACAAGCCATTCATTTTTGTTTACGACTGCTTTTTTTGTTGCCTTCTCTAATCACTTCTTCAAGGGCCGAGTGAGCCTGCAGTCTATTCAAATAAAATAAAAAAAATTCAACATTCACATCAGCTTCTTTAAGAAAAATCGCTTAAAGCATCAGGGTACCCTTGAAGACCTGATACTACTTTCAAAGGCACACTCTTTTGACATTATATTACGCTTTCATCTTCAGTCATTTAAATTATTGTATTGCTTCATGGGGACTCGCATGTCGCTATCATATAGCCCCTTTGCAACTCATAAAAAATAACGCTTTTCGCGTGATCACTGCGGCTCCTTATAACGCTTATGTTACCTGCATTTTCACCGAGTTAAATCTTCTTGCACAAAGTAAGCTCAGCTTGTACAATCACGGCATCGTCATTTATCTAATGATTGAAACCCGACACCTACATTATGTCATTGGTAGAAACAGCCTTGCTAATTCAAACACTGCTAGTTCTTTTCACAAAATATCATTTTACTTCCTAAGTTACGCAGTAACTACGCGAAATTGTCAGTTTGCCTACAGAGTGAAAATGTGGAATAACCTACGGGCATATGTAAAATCACCCACATTATAACAGCGGTCATTAAAAGCTTGTATTATATTTTTGTGGACACTACCACTTCTTTATTTCTTTGTAATATCGACCTTTCGAGTGTTTTCTTTCTCCTTTCTTGTTTTGTACTGAAGTATTGTGCTACCACATGTTTTTTACCATTGTAAGGATTGTGTAATTTTTGCATATTTTCCTATTTTTCGGCCGACGCATATTAAGGTTCGCCATGTAATTAATAATAAGAGGTCCCGCTACTTTTTAACTACGGGACCAGGGGCACCAACCTTGCCAAAGAGCGTGTCAGTGAATGGTCACCGGGGAAGCAGCTTGGCATCAAGATGTAGCATGGGAAATCTCTGGTCAGGTGAGTGGATTTCTCCGGGGAGAGTCGGTTTTCAAACTAACACGGGTCATGAGTACTGACGCCGAAGTATTATACATGGCTTGTTCCCTTGAAAACCTCGGTCCTTATACTACAGAAGACTCTCAGCGCGTGCGTTCTGCTATGCTGAAAAGCCGTGGGTTGATCTCTCACCCCTACCAAACTATTAAGTAGGGCAAACTCCACACCACTTAGTACATTATAAAATTAGGGAGAGTGAGGCGGAATACGAACACACGCGCTCGTTCATTGATACACACGTGTTCATTGATACGAGGAAAGGTGAAGAAAAGCGAAGGTTGGAGACGAGTGACGCAACGGAAAGGTGCAGAGATACGCAAGCAAGATGCATACAATCACGCGATGAAAATTGTACAGTAAAACAGACGCAAGAACAGGTATTCAAACGGTGGAAATTTTTACGATCAAAAGAAAGCAGTACATAAATTGAAGTGTCATACAATTTAACAGTATTTCCCTTTATTTTCTGTTAAGAACGTTGGCATAGCAAAATGTCCGATCGCAACCGTATTCCATCTTGAGTGAACTTATTATGAACGGAGATACAAAGTGGTAATCAGTCTTAACGCGCCTCTGCCAACTTTCGACGGCTTCAGGCGTGTGCAGGCCAACCAGCACTCGCCTGCAGCCGTCGAAAGTTGGCAGAGGCACACTAACCCCCGTATTCATAAACGCTCCTCGACTCGACCCTTCACTCGAAACGCTCCTTGAGGGCGGTTTTCCAATTCACAGATCGCCCTCCACTCGAAGCGTTCCTCGACTGGAGGAAATCTCGAGCGTTTTACTCGAGATAGTCGAGGTAGGGCCAGAGCTACCTTGAACCTTTCCTTGAGTGAAGTATCATGGCGGATTACGCTTCGTTTGTCGACTATGTGCTCCGGGTCGGCGAGCTGTTTGACGACGTAGAAAACTACGTAGGCATACCACGACGACGGTTGAGGGACCGGATAAATCCAATGGATCACTACACCGACAGCGAATTTCTGGCGCGCTATCGCTTCACGAAGTGCAGCGTGAAGAAGCTGCTTGACTGCTTGCCCCTTGAGGAGAGCTGCAGCAACCGTGGCCACGCTCTTCCACCAATGACGCAGCTTCTGATTGCGCTGCGCTTTTATGGAGCAGGCACGTTTCAAGTAGTGGCGGGCGACCTGGTGAATGTGTCTCAGCCGACAGTGAGCCGCATCATCGAACGTGTGTCGCGGGTGATCGCGAAGCATTTCTTCCCAGCCGTCGTGAAGTTCCCCTGCACCGATGACGGGTTCCGTGAGACGATGGTCGAATTCAACCGAATTGCCAAGTTCCCCGGGGTGACAGGGTGCATAGACTGCACCCACATCCGTGTAAAAGCACCACATCCGTATAAAAGTTTCTCCCCGGCACTGTCCTTAGCGCGCTTGGACACGTTGTCGGTGTTTCTGTTTTCAATTACCGATCTGTGGCGCGTCACCAAATTACACAGTAATTCGCACTCTTCGCGCGTGTAAACGAACCTCCGTGCGGTCGTCTTACCGCCGTCGCGCGTGACACTGTAGTCCGTGCTCATGTCGCCGTCTGTCAGGGCAAGCAGGACGCCACGAGAGAGAGAAAGAGAAAGAGAGAGAGAGCTCTTTATTGAAAGGCAGAGAATTTAGCCGGCGTTGAAATATCGCTGACATGCTACTCTGCGTGGGGAGGGAGTTTGGGGAGAGAAAGACGAGTAGAAAGAAGTGCAAGAGACAGTGAAAAAGAAAAGAGAAAAAAATTGGGCTTTGTGTTCTGACTATGATGCCTAATTGCGTCCAATGATATTTCACGTTTGCACCAACCCGCAGTGATGTGATAGGATGTGTTGCATGATGCATGAGTGATGGTGACGACGGAGATAAAGTTAAAGTCTATCGAGTTGACCTATACTTTTTAAATCTGTAAAGAAAAAAATCCATCGCACGTCTCTGTTGTGTGGGGCAAGCTAGAGGGCCTAAAACACACTGAGGTGATAAAGGGAGCTGTGTAAGTGACTGCATACGATGTTCATAGAGCGCACGCTCATCACTGTTCGCTCGACACTCAAACAAAATATGTTCTACGGTTTCAGTAGAGCCACAGTTGCTGCAGTGTGGGCTTGTCTCCTGATGGAAGCGGTACCGTAAGTCGTTTGAATATGCAATGTTCAGCCGTAGTCGATGATACAAAGTTTCCAGATGTCGAGGAATGTTGGATTGTAGTTTTGATTTGGGATCTGGGTCGACTGAGTATAAGAAAGGGTGATGATGTGTCGGTAACTTCCGTAGCCGGTTCCTTTATTCGTAAGCGAATCGTTTCGCCATATGGGAAGCATCAGATTTGGTGAAATAGATTCGCTTATAGTTTTGTTATCGAAGACCGTTACGTGCTGCTTCGTCGGCTTTTTCGTTGGGCAGAACGCCGCAGTGAGTTGGTATCCATTGAAATGTAATGCAGTGTCCTGCGGTAAAAGCCAGGTGGTGTAAATAGGCAATGTCGGCAGAAATGGGTTGATGATTAGTTTTCTTCAGGTAGTTATGCGTTTGCAGCGCTCCTTTGGAGTCGGTACGCCACGATGCAACAAGCAGCTTACACAGCGCACCACGGAACATCAAGATAAAATCTGGCGCGCGCACACAATACGCGAACAACAGTCGCACATCCGGACCTGTCCGGGCATGCTATCCCAGCTGATTCGGCTCTGGCGTGGCTTGGATGAACGTAGCATCGCCTGCTGTCGAAACTAGCTGATAATGTTTGAAATTTCACTTATAACATCCAATGCAACATGTATTTAATAATAGGTGATAATTTTTAAATCGTTGTCTAGCATTTCAACCGAAAATTCTCGTACTTATTGTAGTATTGGGCTGTACACCCTCGCTACCAGACGCGTCTTTTGTAACTCAAGTGAAGGAATGTTTCTCGAGCAGCCTCTTGGCGGAGGAGCGCTCGAGTGGCGTTCTTGAAACCCAGCGGCTCCTTGAGGTGAGGAAGGCGCTGCGCCTCGACTCGGTGAAGTCGAGGAGAAGCGTTGAGTGAAGGAGCGTTTGTGAATACGGGGGTTAAGACTGATTGCGTGTTCAAATGCCGAAGCACCTGCGTAGTCCACCGGATAGCTACGAGGTGGCAAGTGCAATCATGCGCGCATTAGGCGAGCGTTTAGTTCGCCGAATACGAAGAGCCGTCGTGAACTCGGGGATTCCACTTCCGGCCACTGAGCGTGACGGACGTGTGTATAATGGGCTCCGTAGGAGCGGCTTCAGCGGCCCCGCAGGGCCGCGGTAATAGGATTACTGCCTCGGATAACGAGTGCCAAGTTGTATTGCCTAGTTTGCCAACAGGGCGTTTCGTTTTGAATACTGTGTTTCTACACTGTGATATCAGGGCCCGCCCATACCGGGTGGAAGATTTCCGCGATGCGCTCGTTCAGTTATCGCTCCTGCCGGAAGTGATTGCCCTCGGGGCCTACCGTATGAGCCATGTGTGGGCCGTGCCATTCAAGGACGACCACGCCGTAAAGAAAATCGTCAGCATTGGTTAGCTGCAGATCAAAAATGGCCGGTGCCTCGTCAATGACCCCGCCAACCAGGACGCTCGCATGAAAGTTCACTGGCTGCTGCCCAGTGTTCCTGACGAAGATGTACTACGTCTTGCCTTCGCGGCGTTTGGGAATGTCACGGACGTCGCCCGCGAGCGGTGACGGGTGCAGGGCGTGGCTGATAAGGGCTCAACTACAAGAATGGTGACGCTGAAGTTGAAGCCGGGCGTAAAGCTCGACGACCTTCCGCACCAGGTGAGCGTCGCCGGCGAGCTGGCTCTCGTGGTTGTGCCAGGCAGAGCCCCTCTCTGCCTACGCTGCCGTGGCACTGGGCATTTTCGCCGCGGATGCCGCATTCCGCGGTGCGGTTCGTGCCGAAGCTTCGGTCATGAGGAAGGCCAGTGCGAACGGACGTACGCTAGTGTGACCGGACCCGTGACCGACGACGCTTCTCCCCTACTCATGGACGAGGCGGACATCGAAGAGGTGACGTCCACGACGACTCATTCACCTGACTTTACAGCAAAGGCGACGGCACCGCTTCAGCAGCAGGAGCAACGCATCGGCGATGTGGTTGCCACAGGCCAAAAAGGGCCTGCAGATTGCTCTACGGCCGCGCCGAATGTTGAAACTGCAGCACCACCTCACACAGATGCGTCTCGCAGCCTTCCTGAACCTGAAGGCAAGGACACCCTTTCCGGACCAAACCTGCTGGCCGGAAAACGACCGCTCGACCGGATCCTCACCCAGGCGACGCAACAGGAAGGCAGTGGCGGAGACGAGCCGCCGCCGAAAACGCCAGGTATCAGAAGACCGACTTTTAAGCCGCGGCCGAACATTACGGTCGACTCACGGCAGGCGGGTAAACCGCCTCCGTGAGTCTGTACTGTGGCTTGAGACGGGGTGGGTGGGTGAGTGTGTGCAATGGCCTTCATCCTGAGAGGATCCTTTTCTGATTTGTGTCAGGAAGGAGGGGCCAAATTACTGTTCGGTGTACGTGCTTACGGGCACACTATTGTAAGCAGTCGGTTTTGTTTATTCGAGTGTTACTGTGATGGGCACCTTTCTACCGTTTAGCCATGGCGGTTAACATTGAGGGAGCGCTACGTGTAGCCACGTTAAATGTACGAGGGCTCGGCGCGAGAAGGCGGCAGTGCCAACTAAGTCGTCTTCTTTTAGATAGTGACTTGCACCTGGTTGGAATCCAGGAGACGAAAATCAAGAGCCAAGAGCTAACCGACAGAATCATGTACAATTTTCGTGCAAACTTTGATGTGTGCGTATCTCACGCGGTAGGTGGATCAAGTGGTTGCGCTATATTCATAAGGAACAGTTTGGGCATTTCTGTGCAATCAGTGCTTTCGTGTGAAACTGGTCGTCTCTTGGTGGTCGATTTTTGCTTTTGTGATTTGGATTACCGCGTCATTTGTGTCTATGCTCCGAATATTGAAACGGACCGGCGTTCTTTCTTTCAGTGTTTTGAGACCTACCTGAACTGTCACAAGGTGGTAATACTGCTGGGCGATTTTAACTGCGTTTGCACTGCTGATGATTGCGCAAAACGTTCACGTGGTCGCGATAAGAGTGCCGAATTGCTAAATGCGGTGGTGCGCGATTACGATCTGGAAGATATCGGTAGTATTTTTGCCAGCGGTGCTCTCCCGCAGTTTACCCACTTCCAGCGTGACAGCCACGCTAGGTTAGATAGATTATATACGTAAGCCGAATTAGTTCCCTTGTGCAGTGAATATGAAGTGAAGCCTGCATCATACAGCGATCATTGCTTGGTAACTGCCACCTTTGGGAAAAGACAGAGCAAGCGAACCTTTAACTGGGACCTCTGGAAAATGAATGCGCAGTTGCTGGACAACGATGTGTTTGTAGACGCTGTCACGAAAGAATTAGACAACCTGATTTCAAACAAGGCAGAATGCATTGCCATTCAATGGGAAGAATTAAACAAAAAGTTAAAATAAAGGCAATTGAAAGAAGCAGTCTCATTCGGTACAACCTGAAACAAGCAGAAACAAAGCTCCGCCAGCAACTAGTTTTTTTTATCAGTATGGAAAGTGACGAGCCTGGTCTGTATGTTAATGAAATAATAATAGGAAGTGAAAAGTGAACTGGAAACAATCGATTCCCATAAATACAAAGCGGCTGTCGTTAGATCAAGGTCAGAGAAGCTGTGGGCGGGCGAAATGCCTACAAAACGTGCTCTCTCAGACGAGAAAAGGTATGCATGTCGGAAGGAGATCCACCAACTAGCTATAGGGCATGACATTACGTGTGATAAAAACGAAATAAAGCAAGGCATCGTCGATCATTTTAAGGCATTGTTGGGTTATCCCCGTGAAGTTAAAGATGGCTACCAAAAAGAATTCCTCTCGTTGATGCGAAAGCTCGATGAAGAAGTTAGACTACGGTTGGAACAGCCGATTACTGTGAGTGAGATAGAGTGCGCAATAGACGAGTTGGCCACTTCCAAAGCAGCTGGGCCTGATGGTTTAGGGGCCAAGTTCTACAAAGCTTTCAACTCTGCCTTGGCTCAAGTTCTTCACCCTGTTATCAGCGAAGCCTATGGACGTAAAAGACTTCCTTTGTCTTTCACAACGTCTCACATCGTGCTAATCTCAGAGTGACGATGAAAAAAAAAACGCCTGTCGCCTGGGTCATATCGCCCGATAACTCTTGCAAATGTCGACTACAAAATATTCACTAAAGTTTTAGCGAAACGACTGCAATATGTTATTAAAACACTGGTAGGGCCACACCAGACTTGCGGCATTAAAGAACGCAGTATTGCAACAATTGTACACGTGGCTCGAAGTGTGCTTGAATGTTGTGATGTAATCGTGTCGCGATGATGCAGATCGATTTGGCAAAGGCCTTCGACCTCGTCACTCATAAGGCTTTACTCTGCATACGTGAACACGCGAACGTTGGCAGTGTCATAACGGAAGGCGTCATGATGGCGTACAAAGACTGCTCAACGCGAATCATTGTCAATGGGGAATGTCACAAAATAGTGCCTATTTCGAAGTGAAACCCGGCGTCGAAAGGCCAAAACAACAAGAAAAGCGGCGCGCGGAGGGGGCGCCTAAGGTCACGCCGCGTCTCCAAAAGGGGAGAATGTTGTAGAATCTTTCTTATCGCGGCGAGCGCGCGCGCGGGGCAGACGTAAGGAGAGAGAGGAGGCGGAGAGTACACACCGACGCTCTTCGCGCAGTGAGAGAGAGAAAGAGGCGCCGCCCCAAGGGAGAAGGGCCTAGAATGGGCGAGATGGTTCCCAACTTTGTGTGTGCTTCGAGTCACGTGGGGCCGTAGAACTTTCTAGCCTGGCTTCCCAGGGCTATATAAGCAGTTGGGCACGGACCGAAGAGAGGGAGTAGAAGAGTTGCAAGTAAAAAGAAGCAAGAAGCCGTGCTTGACTCAGTCGCCGTTCGACGAGCCAGCTGACAAGCCACCTGCAAGCTTCGAACTGAGAAGACGCCAAGTGTCTTGGTGAATAGGAGTCTTTTGTGTTTTGTTCTGTGTTGCAGTGCATGAGCTTGTTCGTGTTAGTTGGCCTTGTGTAACCTTGCGACCCATCTGTGTTTGAGTTTGTGAAATCCATGTTTCTGTACGTTTTGCGTAACGGCCTACTTGATGAGAATATATTTGTTTTGTTTGATCACCCTTGGCTCTGACTCGGTCTTTGAACCACTGCTGGCGTTTTGCTAGTGTGCTGAAGGGGACGAAAAATCTTATTGTCCAAGCTTTCGTGGGATATTTTTCGGGGAACCTAAGCCTTGGTTCTTGAAATTATTTCCGGCGATCGCGTCCCGTGCCTCCAAGCACGGGTTTGGTGACAGGGAACTCGCCGACAGCTTTCGAGTGCTCTCGTCGGTGCGGCAGGGATGCCCATTGTTGCCCCTTTTGTTTGCTGCTTATCTCTGGCCACCCTGTTTGGCTATGAAAAGCAGTGAGCGCACAGCAGGTTACAGGCTGCAGGCAACACACGGTAAAATTCTGGCGTATGCAGATGACATCGCTATTTTCTGCACAAACAAAGCGATCATTAAAGAGACTACTACAGTCGTCCAGAAGTTTTGCGACTCAACTGGGGGCCAAATAAACTGGGATAAAAGTTCCGGCTTCTGGCACGGCTGTTGGGATGACACGCCGGAGACGTTTTCACGACTGAATTGGTCGACGTTGCCAACACAGTACCTAAGGGTGCCTCTCGGAAGTTACCGTGAGCCTGAACAGTACTGGTCTGACCAAGTTGCGAGGGCAAGGGGAAAGGCTGACGGTTGGAGAGGAAAACAACTGTCAATGTTTTCTAGAGCCACTGTCTGTAACCTTTTTTTTAGTTTTTAAGATTTGGTATGTCATGAATGTGTTGTTCTGCACGAGTAAGCGTACAAAAGATTCACCACGTTTTTGCTATTTTCATCTGGGCCTCTACCTAGGAGAGGATGAGTCGAACAAATTTGTTTCGCTCTACCAAGAAATGTGGGCTCGGTTTGGCTCACTTGTTTCTGCGACAAGTCGTGTCACGCTTTGTGTTTTTACGGGACCAAAACGATCTGTGCAGACTTCTTCCGGGATTCGTCGTTTCGTCTGTTGGGAGTATGCAGGGAGCCGTGACTGGATACCTGCGAGAAGTGATTCTGTCTTACAGAATGTTGAATGTACGTTTTTCGCTGCAGTATCTGTATACCGTTGCAAAGAAGAACCTGTACAAAGGCCTTGTTGACACAATGCTCCCTGTACCTTTGTACCGTGCTCCACACCGCGGATGCCAAGGACAGGATGTCCTTAAAAAAGTAAAGAAAATGCCACTACGACCATCAGCTAAATCTTTCTTTTTCAAGTTGCATACAAACACACTTCCTGTTAAGACCTGGCTTCAAGGCAAGGGTATTTTCATCCCCTGGAACACTGACTGCCTTTTGTGTAACAAACCGGAAACAATAGAACATGTATTCTTAGATTGCTGGGACCCCATATTCCACTGGGATGTACTGCAGAGAATGTTGAAGAAACAGTTGCCCCTGGACCCATATGGAATACGCTTCTTACCCGTGGATGCCTCAGATGGTGTACCCTACGATCTCATTATGGTCCTGGGCCTCCACGCTGTGTGGAAAACTCGAATGCACTTTGAACATGCAGATATTGTTGTGCGGCCGGTTCGTGAGCACTTCATTGAGAGTGTTGTGTGTGTCAGAGACGCGTACAGAGCACTGCCTGATCCACTAGAGTGGATCTCTGTACTGGATGAATTAGTGTCATTGAAAAGGTTTTAATGCTGTGTTGGCCAAAGTGTGGCTGGCACATTTTACCATTTGTAGGCCTTGACTTTGACCGTCTGAGTCGGCAATAAAGAAAAAAAAAGCCGTCGTGAACTCGGGGAAGCATGCTTGCTTGTAAACCCGCGGGAACGGGTTCGATTCCCCACACCCTCTCCCAACGGCAAAATTTTGCTTCCAAAGCCATTAATTGACTTGGTTCGCAGGCAGCTGCCAAAAGATTTGAAATCGGCTTTGTTTGGGTGAAAATTACGTCGTAAGTGGAGGCACGTGACGGCGTCACCATTACATCGCATTAATTTCGGCACCATTCGTTTTCGCACCGGACTTCGTACTGCGGTTTAGGAGCGGAGCAGTTCAGTGTCGACCCTTTGCCGTCTGTCCGACGTCACGCACGACAGGAAAGCGGGCCCGCTCTTGCCCTCGACCCACTGCGGTGCTCTATCCACTCTTGCAGTCAGCCCGCTCCTACATGGTAATGATTATGCCAAGGCCAATGCGAGATAAAATGATGAAAATGTTTAGCTCGAAGTCAATGGTACGATCCCCGTAGCCACGACTGCATTTTCGTAGCGCGAAATGCAAGGAAGAATTAAGGTAAGGAAGGAAGAAAGACAGAAAAGTTCCTGAGCCCGTTGTGAATGATCAGGTACGGTCAGGAGATAGCAGGCAGTTTTATCGGATCGATTTTAAGCTCCGCTTCCGATCCGGTTAGACGCTGCCCCTGACCGGAGCGACAACAAAACGAACACGTTTTTAGCCGAACGGTTCTTCGGTGCGGTTAAATGGCATGGTTAAATGTTTATGGAATGAAGCTTGAACAAAAATTCGAGTGTTACCTCGGCATATTGCACAAATTCGAGCTGCACATGTGTAATGCATGAAGTTTATTTTCTGGCCTTTGCTAATAGTATAATGCGAGGCATGTGCAACGTTGAAATGTTATAGTTTCATTTGTTTTGGTGTTTGACATGGATGCGCATATACACTACACCACACTTGACTATTTTTTATGGTGATGTAAATGGCGAGCATTTCAACTTATTAATGTCGTGACTTATAATACAAGTTAAATCATACATGGGTACCTTTCCATGGCAATTTCCGTCTATGCCACATGAATGAAGCTTGAGTTGCACGAGTTTATTCTGGTACTGTGGCCACACAGTCCCATTCCGCTTTGCGTGATCCAATTAAGGATTTCGCCTTAAAAAACATGAATATCAGCCTAGATAGGACCTGCAGCTTGCATTTACATTTTGCTGCCTGTAATTGAGGAAGTGAGCAGTGTGACGCTGTAATTTTTTAATGGTTCTTTGGTAATGGTAGGCGTATGCCTTTATTATTTTCTCTGTTGAAGCTGCAGCTCATACATTTCACGCTGCCTGTACATGTGCGGAACCTATTTGGATACTCTTATTTTGTCATTCTGCACTGTGATAGCGCAGCATGTCGCGCAGCGTCCATATCCGGCTCACAATCTTACGGAATTCCTGTGACGTCATGTATCGATATATATATGTACGTAGGCGCTGAATAAACGCATTCTATTCCCGTCAGCCTGACTGACAACGTTATTACAACTGGCGACGAGGATGGGATTGCAAGATTCTCAAAGCGAAGCTTAACACTCAGCCGTGTGGCTCAGTTCACGCTAAACGGGTGGCCTAAGCACCATGATGACGCATTGGAATCGTACCATGTTCGCCGCGATGAGCTATCACTTGAGCAGGGGTGCGTGACATGGGGGGCAAGAGTTGTAATACCGGAACAGCTGAGGGAGCGCGTGCTAAACATGCTACATGAGGAGCACCCAGGCACAAGCCGCATGAAAATGCTAGCTAGAAGTTTCGTCTGGTGGCGCGGAAGACTCGGCCAAGTTCTTGCGTACTGGCTCGGGTGCGTGTGCTGATGGCGGTGATTCGTCGTGCTCTGGTACGTCGTTGGTTTTTGGTTCGGCCGGCGTTTCAGGCGAACAGAGAGCGTCCTGGTCGGTAGGCTGCTGCAGTTGTGTCTCCGTGGGGTTCGGCGTCACCTCTCTTGTTGGAGTTTGCTTTGCAGGCACTTCGAAAGGCGGTGGCGGTTCACCAGGGGCCGCATGTCTAGGGCGCAGGTGGTCGGCGTGTGTGAAGCGGTGCACATCGCGCACTTTCACCATGTATGTCACCGCACTGACAACCTGGGTCACCACACCTTCTTCCCAGGAGACACTTTCACCACGTACAGTTTTCACCAAAACACTGTCCCCCACAACAAACATACGCTCCCGCCCCCTAAACAAATCGCGCTGCTCTTTTAACTTGTCTTGTTTGTCCTGCATGCTTTTTGCGAAATTAGGTTTGAGCAGTGACAATTTTACGCGTGGCTGGCGTTTCAAAAACAGTTCAGCGGGCGATTTGCCTGTCACACTGCTTGGCGTGTTCCGGTGGGCCATGAGGAAGCTATCAATACTTTCTTGCAGCGTCGGCTGCTTACCCGAGGCCTTATTCTCAAGCACCTGTTTCAGTAAGGCCTTCTTTACAGTTTGGACCGTTCGTTCTGCAGCACCATTGGAGGCTGCGTGATAAGGGGGAATACGAACGTGTTTCACGCCATTGGTCCTCAGAAAATCAGCAAACTCAGCTGAGGTGAACGGGGGCCCGTTGTCACTGACCAGGACTTCTGGCAAGCCGTAAGTGGCAAAGGCACCCCGAAGTTTCTCCAGGGTTTTTTGGGCTGATGTTGACGACATGGGCCACACTTCAATCCATTTTGAGAATGAGTCGACCAGTATAAGAAACACGTTCGTCCCCTGTTTAGCAAAATCTATGTGCACGCGTGACCAACAATGCGCAGGGTAGTGCCACGGTTGAAGTGGAACAGGCCGGGCAGCTGGCTGCACAGCTTGGCAAATCTTGCACCTCTGCACGTATTGTTCAATGGCCAAGTCTATTCCTGGCCACCAGACGAAACTTCTAGCTAGCATTTTCATGCGGCTTGTGCCTGGGTGCTCCTCATGTAGCATGTTTAGCACGCGCTCCCTCAGCTGTTCCGGTATTACAACTCTTGCCCCCCATGTCACGCACCCCTGCTCAAGTGATAGCTCATCGCGGCGAACATGGTACGATTCCAATGCGTCATCATGGTGCTTAGGCCACCCGTTTAGCGTGAACTGAGCCACACGGCTGAGTGTTAAGCTTCGCTTTGAGAATCTTGCAATCTCGTCCGCGGTCAGCGGGAGGCACTGGAAAATGGACAAGCACTCTGGAGCCTCGTCTTTAGCGACTACTGGTTGGGGCAACCTAGACAAGGCGTCTGCCACTTCTAAATTTTTACCCCTTCTAAATTTCAGGCGATATCGGTAAGCTGCAAGCGTCAGGGCCCAACGTTGCATGCGCGCGGCAGCTACTGTTGGAATACGCTTATCGTGCCCTAGTACCCCCAGTAGCGGCTGATGATCTGTGTATATGGTAAATTCTCGGCCACACAGGTACCTGTGGAATTTCTTTAGGCCATAGATTATGGCCAAAGCTTCACGTTCACACTGAGCATACTTTTTTTCTGCTTCTGTCAGTGTACGCGACGCAAAGGCGACCGGCTTTTCATCACCTTCGGCTGTCTCGTGAAAAATCACAGCACCTAAGCCGTAGGACGACGCATCGCAAAGCATTGCGAGTGGTTTCTTGACGTCATAGAATGTCAGGACCTTGCTGCTTGTCAGCAAGTGTTTCGTAGATTCGAAAGCGTCGCTGCATTCCTTTTCCCATGCCCATTTTTTATCCTTTTTTAGTAGCCGATAGAGGGGCTCCGCTACTGTCGAGGCGTTTTGAAGAAACCTGGAATAAAAGTTCCACATGCCTAAATACGCCTTAAGCTCTGTAACTGTCGTGGGCTCTGGTGCTTGTAAGATTGCCCTCTTTTTTTCGTCTGTGGGGTAAATGCCTTCTTCCGTAACCTTGTGACCCAAATATGTAACAGACTTTTGGAAGAACCGGCACTTATCCGTGTTGAGCGTTATGTTATATTCGCTCAGTCTTTGCAAGACACGTTCTAGTGTTTGCTGGCAGTCGTCAGTGTGAAAACAGAGAATCGTACACTTGTTCCGGAATAATAGTCACTGCCGCCCCTGTGTCAATTTGCATATTCAGCTCTCGTTCCTGTTCGGCCCGAATACGCCTGGAGGCATACTTTAGGTCCAGGTCCTGTTGTTGCTCAGCCTTTTCCACTTGCTGTTTCTGAGTGCGGTTCAGTGCTTCTAGGTCATTGTCATAATCTCGCAAAAGTGTCGTCAGTTCCTGATCAAACTTCTTCTGCTGCTGTTCCCTGGCAAACTCCTCCTTCATGTCCAAGTCTTGAAACTGTTTGTTTTCCATCTTCTGGAGCATTTTAAGCTCCCTTAGCTCTTGCTTCCTGAGAAAATGGTAATCTTTGGCTTGTTTATCTTCATCAAGGTCACCATAGATGACTTTGCTGGTAGTGGTTGTCATGACAACTCCATCAATCACAAACTTGCGTGTTCGCTTGAGTGTTTTGGGCCGTACGGCAGTGTTCTGAGTCATAAGGGCCTTCTTGCGAATAGCAGGTACATTATTAGCACTACGTTCCTTTTCCTTGGTGGCCTCCCAGTCCTCTTTGCGGTTCTCCTTGTCACTGCCACTTGTGCGGCTGCCTACGCTGTCTAGGGTTGACACACTCTCCGTGTCTGAGACCTCTTTGCGGCGGCGCTCGACTGGTACGTCTGTTGCAGAGGCAGGGGGCCGCCGAGGAGCCTTTTCTACTCGGGGTGGTGATGCCGAGCCCTGTTGCAGCTTGACGTTCACCCGAACCTTTGGTCGCTCGGGAGACAATGCCTCGTGTGAGCCTCCATTTACAAGTGGTGGCCGTGGCTGTGCACCTTCGTGCATACGTGGGAATGAGTTTCGCTTCTCAGAAGAGCTCTCACGGGGCCCTGCTGTTGACTGCCGGAGCACTAGACGAGGCGACGGTGGGCCCTCGCGGGGGCTCACAACCAATGAGTCTTCCGTTGATGGCTCACAACCATCAAAGCAGACTTTCTTCTGCTTTTTTTTTTCTCTGGAAAGTCAGCAGACTATTCTTGTGCTCTTAGTTCTCTCGTTCATTTGTGTATTTCATGTTTCATCATATCTGTTTTTTTTTCTGATCAGTGAAACCTGGAAACATATTTGCAAGAAATTGCTAGCTAGGAAAATGTGAGCACTATGCATGCCCCTTTGTTCGGCTGCAGTACACTTTTCTAGTATGGCTCACGCCAGCTATTAGTGTATTTCGGTGTTCCTTACAGGTCAAAGCACAACTATGTGTAGTCGAAGGTGGACAGTTCAACCGAAGTGAAGAACGACAACATAGATCAGCCCACAGACAAGTCGACCAGTGTACTATAGTTCCAATACAGCCAGTTCGATGTCTAGATTTTCCCCATTGCCGGGAAGCCAGGCTGGATACTGCAGACTTCAAAGCAAGCAAGAGCAAAGGTGACACATTCGTGTGATGCGCTAATACCTACTTCTACACAGTTGGTCCACCGTAGGTTTAGATATTATTGCGAACACCTCCGATGACACTAAAAAATTATTTCAACTATATTATGCCTTTATTATAGTTTCAAGATACAGCTTGGTTCATGCATGGTGACAGGCCGCAGAAATTTCTCAGAAACACAGACAGGCACTGTAGTACAGTAATCGAAAAGCTTCAGTATGTACATTGTCTTAGAGTAACACTGTATATTGTCTTAGAATAACACTTGCTACCGTCGCATATTGCTCCCTGCTAGATAGAAGCTCCAAAGCGAGCGTCTGAAGTGCTCCGAGCCCTGTGAAAACAAAGGAAAAAATGTTAGTGTTTAGCTGTGCACTGCTATACATATTATCATAATACTCACAACTTTATATGTATCAATTCGTTTATGAAGAAACGCAACTCTTCACAAAAATAGGCCAGATGGCCAAATGTCAATGTTTCCCGTTGCTAAATTAATCGTATGCTTATGCGTGCATTTAGCAGTGCGCGAAATTTATTATTGTACATAAAGCCAGTACTGGCTGTTACACAAAGTTATTCCCCAGTAGGATTGCCTTTGGCAATATTGTGCAAGTAAAGGAGCTGCTACACTATTTTATTACTATGTCTGCTCACTCTGACATCTGACAAACAAGATTCAGAGAATCACTTTAGGTTGCATAATTGCGAAGTTGTATGTAGCTAGCAGAGACTAACCCCCCTATGCAGAGACATAACCTTGCTTGAACTTGACTTGCGCCAGTCTCAAGAACGCTCCGACGCACGCCATAAATCGTACCTGACTTGCGGGTGACTTGCGCAGGACTTGGACGGGCCCGAAGTCCGCTCTCATTTCAAGTCTGCTCAGGGGCTAGCTTGAAACTGACTTCGTGCTTCATTCCAACATGGCCGCCTCCCGAACGGACGTCAAGCGGAGGGCACCTGTTCGTGGATTTGCTTGCCGTACCGTAGATGCAGCATTTTCAGAACCGCATCACGTGTCGAAAAATCCGCCACCCTCCCTGCGTGACCAAGGTAGCCTGGTGACGCTGTACGACGAACTTCGCTCGCCACAGGTGCACGAAAACGCCGGGCGACAGCTTCTCGGTACGATGCCTCGCCGACAAAGCGGGGACTACTTCGGAAAACAGCCGGTGTCCTCGGCGCTGCAGTTACCAGCTCTCTGGTTTTACGGCACCAGTACGCTTCAAACAGTTGACGATGGTCGCGTGCGGATTCCTCAGTCAACACGTGTGCCGTGAGTTTGGAAAAATGACCATGCTCACTGCGAAGCCACTGTGCTGGATTTTGGTGTGCTTCTCGGAGTTCGCGAGATCTAAAGTGATACGGGACTTACATTAAGCAGCGGAATTACTTCGTGTAACCGGATGCATCGACTGCACGCACGCGTGCAATAAAGTGATGGTGACGACGCGGAAGCGCTGCTCATGTACCTTTAGCGATTCCTTTACCGCGAAGAATGAGTAAACCAGTAGCGCACCCAGGACCTCTGCCAGGGGGGGGGGGGGGTTCAATTTTTCTCGAAGGGCCGGCATACGATTACACAGTGGTTGCGTGTGTAAATAATGTAAATAAAATGCCAAATAATGGTAACATTAATGATGATGATTATTTTTATTACTTTTTTTCGTCGTTTTGTAGAGAAATTAGAGCCACATTCTTCTAGGACATAGGAGCTGTTACGGAGTGGGAGGGGGGTTAGGTCGGCCTCAGGGGAGCGGGTTACAACCCCTGAACCCCCCCCCCCCCCCGTCGGTGCGCCACTGGTGTAAACAATCCTCAAGGTAAGAAACACGCTTCGCTGAAAGCGTGATTACGAGGAAATTTCCTTGTTGCCAATCGCTGTTGGCGCTCATGCTGTATAAACGTTCAGCATGCCGAACTTGACACGCAGTCATCCAACAGGCAAACATAAAAGCGGCGCGAACCATTAATGAAGGACGTGTGCGTTTAAAATTTTGTTGTGATCTCGCTTTTCTTTTGCATCTTCCTTATTCCGCTTTCTTTTAGCTTATCCTAACATTCTTTCATAATGTCGGTTACCGTGCCGCTTGATACCGTGCGTGATTATCCTTTATATGTTTCAAACAACGTGGCATTCCATGGTGTGCCCGTAGTCGTTCACGAGTACGGTCAGCAGGCTCTTTTCATATTTTGTAAAACCGGGTGCCGGCTTCCGTTGTATGCGTTATCTTGGGACGAGATCGCACACGGCTGCAACGTTTCAGCGTCAAACCTTGTTGACATGACAGCAGTATCATTCCAAACGAAGCGCGGTGGCCGGCACGCAGGCTCCGAAACCTGCTTTACTAGAGGATGGCATGTACACTGTAGTCCTTCTGTTATGTACGTGGAACGTTTCACGTGAAGCAGACACGTGTACTTTCATTCTGCTCTTTGCGGGCAGCGTGAAACATGTGAGACCGGATGGGGTCGCATGTTGGATGGTGTCACATGGGGCCACGTACCCCATACTCGTCGTTCGGAGCACGTTTCTCTTTGTTTTTGTTCGTTCTTCTCTCTTTTTTTTTTGCGAATGTATATTCCGACATAGCGCGTTCGTCTATCTTGGCATTTTCTTGAAAAGGTCGCGTAGTCAGATTACAACAAGGACAGCTGCCATTCTATGCTTTAAAGGGACCCTAAACCACCCTGACATTTTTTTGAACATTTCAAGTTAACACGCGCATCGAGTTGAGAATGGCGCCACGATGAACGATGTCAAATGAGGCAACGCTACACGGCGCAGCCGCGCCACAAACTCGAAAGACAATCCCGTGCGCCTAGCCGGCCATTTCCGGCACACCTAAGTTAGCCGCGGCGACATTGTGGTTTTTGGCGACGTCACAAAAGTCCAAGCTTCGCTGATTGGTCGAAGGAGAACGTCGACTTCCGGTTCGTCTGCTAGCAAATGCACGCGCTCCCTGCTTGTTTGTTTTTCCTCGTCGTGTGTCGTTCGTGTGGTGTTCGCGTGTGCACGCTTGTGAATTCGTAACTGCGCTACGCTACGCAAGTGCAAGTCAAGTACAGCCGACTAGAAAGTGCAGCAACTGTCAGAACACGACGGATAGCGCTAGCAGAGAGCGTTGGTACAGCACCAACAAAACACTTGCGCGAACGCGGAAGCCCGGCGGAGGCGCGTGCAACCGGATGCGCGTCATCGGCGAAGAATGTCACGTTACATTCGGAGGACCACTCGGCGAGGAGGTGGCACCGGCAAGCGACCGGTGGGGCGCAGGAGAGAGCGAAACAAGCAAGCGCCGCGTTTTAATAATCAAACGTGCGTAACTCCGCTATTTCGGCTCCGTTTCGAAAAATTCTTGCGGCTACGTGTTCGTTGCGGACACCGGCACAAAAGCAGCCAACTAAATTTTGACCTCTGGGTGGTTTAGGGGCCCTTCAAGGGCAAGCCCATTGCGAAAAAAAAAAGAAAAAAAAGAACTGCCATTCTGTCTGAACGCCTACGGGAGAAAGGGAGGCGAGCTCCTTCAAAAACCGATCATATGCGATCGCACCGGACTATCGCATCAAGGTGCCGGCCCAGACGACTCACGCACGCCTTCGGACAATCTAGAGCAAAAGCCGTTGAAAGTCACCGTAAAGACACACCATTTGCTTGGCATTATGTGTGGGCATTTATGTACACGCGAAACAAGACCTTCAAGTAAAGAGAACCGAAAACTGAAACAAGGAAAGTTGTGGAGCTCTTGCAGACCGCACTGAAACCAGCGGATAATGGCCTCTTTCAGGAGGCAACACTATATCGCAGCACCGGGCGTCGCGGAATGTAAGAACTTCACGTAAAGCCCACTTCAGCGTGTGTGCGCCGACTGATATTTCGAAGAACGCATACTTTTTTGCTGTTCAACTTGCCTTACGCCAATAAATTCATTATTAACCTCGAACACAGACGAGCAACCCGCGTTTCAGGTCGAGCGTCTATGAAACGCGAAAGCCGACTTGGCCGTTTTCGAGTCCGCTTCGTGCTTCGAGCCGACTTGCGCCAAGTCAAGTCCAGGGGCGATGCAATTTAAATCTCTGCATACGGGGTACTAAGCCAGCCCCAAAACTTTAGTATAGGGGATGGTAGACGTAATATGTACAGAACTCTGAAATGCATACCATCCAAATTTACACACAAATGTGTTGACTAAGTATTTACTGCATCGTAGGTTCTGTGCAGCACTATTTCTTACCCCTTTGGAGCAGCTTGCGTTGGCGACGCTTCCGTTGGGCCTGCTGCCGCTGCGGCACAAATGCATCAGCGTCATCAGAACCCTGGATTGTGCCTTCGTCGCCTTGCCCATTGTCCACAGGCACTGGTGTGAGGCGACTGCCTTCATCTGGTGTCACTTGCTGCTCTTGGTCAAAAATGCCCAAGAAAATTCATGCTGATGTTCCAATCTCTGCAACGGAATGCATGACAAGGTAGTGCACTAGCATGTCGCTTACTGGAACCACAAATTGAAAGCAGTGGTAAATCATTATTTTTGCTTTGAGAAATATTGCTGCAGAGAAAGCATACAGCAGACGCTCAGTCAGCAGTAGAGCAGTTCAAAGCACAGTGGGAACAAAAAGCCATAATTTGTGCGCATCATACATACAATTATCATCGTGCGGTCAGGACTACAACACTTGAAAAGAAAAAAGAGCCAGGCCTGCGCGGAACCGCAGGACAGTGACAGCGTAAGCTGGAGAAGCGACCTTCTTAGAGGCCATTTTAAAAGCTTGAGGAAACGAGTGCAAGTAGAGGTGGTAGGTATCCCATGCGCCATAACTCTTATTTCGCCAAGTAGGAAACTGCCCACTACGACATAATTACTGCGGTATTGTAACGCGCAAATCTGTATAACTGCACATCTTAGAGAGTCTCTTGGCATCGTTTTCCCGAGAACGAACCGAACTCTCAGCCCGGCGTCGATGGCGAGCTGCGGTTTGGGCTTCTCTCTGTACAGCTTTATGTAGTACTCGACGTTGCCTTGCTGCAGCCGCGCGCGTAGCTCTGTGATTCGCTTCTTCAGCAGCGGCCAGCACCTCACGAGGAGGCGCCATCAGGTTAATCGAAGAGCCAAGTCAGGTTGCTGTCGGGGCTGCGCACGTCGCCAGCCGCGTGACGCATGGCACGATACGACACGATAAAGGGCAGCGCTTCGTAATAATGACGACGGAAAAGTTGAAGATTGTTTCATAATGATGATGTTGGTGATGCCTCTGTAATGGGTTCAGAGCTACAAAGCATGCAGCCCTGTGTTCTTTCAAATGATTCCTCGAACTCGTTATGCAGTCCACTTTCCGCGACGTGTAGTGGCGTATTATTATTCCGCCACGTAACCTTACATTTGTTAATGCGATTCGTCGGCAGATGTTATACCTGTTGAGGTCTTTTAGAGCAGCTCAACAGTAGCTCTGTGGTATAATGCTCGACTGCCACGAAGAGGGTGTGGGTTCGAATGCACGCAGAGGACGTGGGTTTGAATCCTCCTCAGTCCTGGTTATTTCTTCTAGAATTTGCGCGATAGCGGTTACGGACAACGGTGGCGGCAGTGGCGGCGGACAACTATAGCGCCAAAAACGACCCCTGGTGTTATCTCATAACAGCTTACGCTGTAAGAGTTACAACGGTACAGCAGTCAGCATATTTGCACAAAAGGGAAACAACGAAAATGCACTGTCTTTATCAGAAGCACCCTTGACATGAGCCACAAGTCTTGTTATCTCAACGTAAATGTACGACTCGCACAGCGAGAAACGTAGCTGTTAAAGAAGCAATTGGTTTGTCTGCATACTTGTGCATGGGCCTGCCTTTAGAATACAGATCCATGTCACTATATTGACGAGGTGATAAAGTGTGCATTCCTCTTTTTTTTTAATGTGCAGGTTTAGCCACGTACGGCTCTTGCAAATACACGAAGAATCACTATATTGTAACAAGCGATTACCTATTTGTGGGTGTTTACTAATTATCACCAAGAAAACTGCAGCAGAATAAGGCACGAGTTATCAACCTACAATTATGTAGCTATGACTACAGTGCTTACCAGGCGCTGGCCCATCTTCAACTTCACTCTGTTGAGGAGGGAAACTCGGGTAGTCTGCGGCAGCGTCTCTGCGCTGCTGTGCCGCGCGCGGCTCGGCGGCAGCTGGAGTCGCCTGCCTGGCTCCTCACCGACGACGCCCCATTTTTTTTTCTTGTACCTGGTACCTGGTTAATAGTTGAACTTCAGGGCCAGGTCCCCGACATCTCTTGTAGAAGCTGCTTCAGCTCCCCATACTGCTCCTCCGTTCCAGATCTAGCAGTGCAATGTAAGAACAAGCTCAAATGAGTCACGAACAAGTACGCTTATGTACCCTGGTGCTAAGCGAAATCGTGAATGTTGAACTTAATTTTGACTAGTTTACAGCGCAAAAGGGACGAGGACGAAGATCAAAGGCGGTCACAACACAAGCGCTGACTCTCAACTGAAGTTTATTAAAAGAAACGACACGAATAAATACACAGATCAACCGAGTTTCCACGGAGCGTTTGCGCGTGTACATTAGAGTCATCCAAGTCCCGTCAAAATCCAATAGCACGTGGAACGCCCACGTGCGTTAAAAAACATACAAACAAACAGGTAGAATTAACAAACTCCAACTTGCAAGGGAACCTATTCCCGCGTTATTCAAGATGACTAGCCGCATTCAAGATTCAATGTTGCCCTCATGTTCACTTACTTGCGGAGGTTTGCTGTGTCTTCCTTTCGGGAAGTAGTGAAGAAGCAGCTCCACACGACCCTTCACGGCCCGCAAAATCACATCGCGCTCAACTGCCGCGATGACATTAGGCAAGACTTCTTCCCGCATTTGTGGGTATTCGAAGGGGTTGGCGGCAGCCACTTCTCGCAAGAGGCACAGGTCCTTGTGAATTCGCAAGTGCCGTCGGGGCTTCCGGACTGGTCGAACAGTAGAGGCGTTCTTGGTCGGACTCGCCGCACCGGAGGCAGCCGTTTTGTTTCCGTTCGCTACGTTCGTGCGCTCCGTTCAGCTATCAGAGAGGCGGCGAAGGTCCGGTCCCACGCTCCCATATGACCGTCCCGCGCATGCGCACTGGCGCCACCGTCGGCTGGCTGACGAGCGGGAGGCGAAAAGCGGTTCGCTAAAGCTGCCTAGCAGTGATGATTGCTAAAGTATCGAGACTCCGCCAGTGCAAAAAGTGCATAACGTTTCGGCGGAATACGAATGCATGACCAACATAACTGATACATCAGGATGTCAGCAACTTGACACCTTCAAGTCAGGTCACGATTAACGATAAAAGAACAGCTGTTGGTTGTTTTCACTGCGTGGATCTGTCTTGATTTTTTTTTCTTTTTATGAGCCTTGTAATGCATGCGTGGTAATATATACAGCCATCGCCTCTGTAAGTACAGCGTAAGTCGAGTCCTGTAAGGCATGACGGTCGCATTTATTGCAAACATCTCGCCTTAAGTTACCTTTACACGAGCAATGAAAAACACGCAACACGAGAAGCGAAACTTATTAGAGTGGTATGCATGATATGGTGCTACTGAGCGGGTTGATTTGATGCATCCACTGAGGACTTGTAAAATTAGAAGAGGTAAAAGGCAAGGTAGTGACACCAGCAACACACCATTGTTTCTAAAAAGTGATACGCAGAGGCAAATAAAACACTCTTCTTGTTACTTTGCCGTGAAAACTACACATTAAGTAAGTTAAGAAACGGTCGACTCGCAGTTAGCGCGCGCCTGCTTCTCATATGAAATATGTGTACTATCGCTTAGTTGAGATAGAAGACAGCGAAACGATTCATGTGACAGCGCCCGGTCTCATCTGCTAATACGAACATCTTGGCGAGTCATAAAAGTGAACCATCACGTAAGTCCGGCCTTAATGAGATCAATATATCCCACGCGCAAACAGCTCATTAATTTCGCTATTATCTGAGTTAGCAGCGTATGAAAGCAACCGGTTTATCGGCCCGGTCGGTATCGTCATAAGCGAGCGAAGGTGTAAAAGGAAAACTACGTTTGCATACATGCTGAATCGTGCAGGACAACGCCTCAGGACTGCTCGTAAGACGCCGTGAAGAACACATTTTCATGACACGAACGGTCAAAAGGGCCGCTATCCAAGTCGCACACAACCGCCGGGTCCAATCGCAATGGCACGCCCATCGAGTTCCGCGATCGTTCTTGCGCGCTATCGTCCGGAGAACGCAGCCGCTGCCAGAAGGCGCCCACGAAACGATGCTCATAGTCGGCGGCACTTCCCGCGGCAGCGTCGAAGCCAGTATTGCTTGCAGAACCGTCCACTGCGACGAGCTGCAAGTCCAGAGGATCGGTGTTGATGGAGTAGAACGGCGAGACTGAGCAGTCGTCATTGCTCAAGGAGCCTCCTCTGCTTTTGTACAGCGGTCCAAGGGAAGCTGCCCTTGGAGCGGCAGCGACGGTGGCGCAGGCCGGGGTCGCGCAATTCGTTGACGTTGCTTCAGCCGCCGAGGACTTCTGCACCTTGCCGTTGCAGTACAGAGGTCCGTTCAGGACGTCTAAGCTCGCCGTTGCTGTGATATCGATAGCTTCGACGAGACCGGTGCTCCTAGTCGGCGTAGACGACGCACTGGGGGTTCCTGGCGGCTGACTGAAAACGTACACGTCACCCACCCGGTGAAACAGCTTCTGCCACAGCCTTCGAAAGAAGCCCACCGTCGCGGCCTTGGTTTCCATAGCAGTACAGGACGCTGCTGTACCACTGGGTTAGTGTCGTCTTCGGGTGTGTGCTCGGCGAGCGCGCGGCAGTCAACAGGTTCTGTTCTGCGACCTTGTTAATGGTGTATTATTAGTGGACGTCGAAGTCTTCTCTCCAACAGGTTGCGTCCAGTTTGATTTGTTGCAGCAGGTCAGTAGAATGTCGGAATTAATAGCGTCGGACGTATACTTTGGCTTGCAAGTAAGAAGTGCTGGTACAACACGATCCACGCAAGGCGTAAGTGCCTTGCACCAACGGTGATACCACACAATTCGCTAAGATTAAAGCAAATCGTATTTGATAATTCGCATGTAACAGTGAGAGCGAATCACCTGAACAAAATCCGTCCTTAAGATACATCATTTTCATCGGATCATAGTTAACTGCTTTTGAAACGGCCTATATCGTTAGGATTCGACGAGAGAGCAGCAAGTGTGGCAATCTACTTTCGGTGCTGCAAGCTTGGGCCTTGCGGTCTCAACAGCATTGTGGTCCAGCGCGATTGCGCTCTTTGCGATAAAAGTTGTCGCGTATTTGCAGCATGAGCTGGCTATCTTAAATAAGACAACGGGACGAATATCAGTACCACAACGTGTAAACAACTGATACACAAGTCGCTTTCTGTATTCAGCCAAGAAAAATGGTCCCCGTACTTTTGCCATCATTTTTCTTGCGTAACTCTTGACAACTGTGCCAAAGTGCTGCATAAATACCTTATAGCTTGCGTATTCATTTTACTACAATCAAGGGGGTTTGAATTCTTAGGATAATTCGCGGCCTACAAGATACGCTGCGGTGGTGATCCCCAGACGCCTTTCAGCAACACGGTATATGAAATGAGCGAGAAATGCATTACACAATAATTTATCTTGCATTAAGCCCCCCACTGGAATGCAGCAGCTACGGGCGGAAGCCGTATACAGCCGCGATTTCGTTTTTCGTTTCAGAAGGCGACGTCAACTGAATTGTCGCGTCAGGGCAATGACTTGGGCAAGCTGGTGTTGATTCATATGTGGTTGTTGACCAGTGAGGCACGTGTTGATATCGGTTGCTTCTTTCATGCTAATTATCACCTTGTATACGTGGTGGCTTCGGCATCCTTCTGTATGCTTTACAATTTATTATTTCTCATTTATCTATCATATCATCTATCCTAAGCAGAGCTGGTTTTGGGACGTTAAACCCAACAAATCAATCAATCAATAATTAGATAATTACTCTATGGGTCCCTGGTTATTCTAGTGGTGAGTGATGGTCATGAACAACGTAATACAAGCATCAAAAACAAAAAAAAGTAAAATACGTAATAATGGGCGCAACACACGGGAAACTATGATTTTAGGACAGACGCGGCGATAAAAATAACGTCAATGCACTAAAGCGGAAACGCTCATACAGTGAAATACCTATCTATACTTTCCAGGGAAAAGCAATGGCTTTACAAAATAATTTATTGTTTGTCATATAAAAAATTTCATGGGAAAGTGATTCCATCAGAAACGAATTGTAGTTTTGAATGAAGCCTCAGATCATATTGTGTGACAAGATGGAACCCGAATTTACGGCGGGGATCAATGCGTGCTGATATGTAAGATGGTCTAATTAGTAACGTTTTCTTTCATATAGTTATCGTAAATTTTATGAAAAAAAGGTATAATGAAGTATTTACCTTTGATGATACAGGTGAGAAAGGAACCAATTTAATTTGATAGCAGTTACGCTACTTGTTCGGTGACAGTTCGAAACAAGATAATGACAGACACGGTTCTGCAAAGCTTCTAATTCGGAGACGATTGACTCGAGTCAAAGCGCAAGAGACCGATGCCCAAATGTTCTAATTTTCTGAGTATATACCACTGTTTATAAAGCAATGACTCCAATGAACGAGATGAACAAATTTCTGCGATGACGCTCGGGCACGCGGTTTGTGTTGTTTATAACACATTCGATATCAGCAGTCAATTATTGTAAGACGCTCTGTGCACAGCCCGACTTACGGGCGCTGCTGGCGGTATTCCGAGACCGCTTTATAAGAAAAAGATTGAAAACACAAACATGGCAGCCACATGATAAATGGGCGTTGTGCGTAGCCGCGCGGGAAGCCGGACTAAGGTGGTCACGCCACTGTCAAAGTAAGCGGTCTTTATTTTACGCCTTGGAGTTATTGGTCTAACTCCTGGAGACTCATGAGATGCTTTATAAGTTCACTACAGTGCCATTGACAGAATGCGATACTGTATATCCGGGTGTGTTGTGTTTTATGACCGGATGTCAGTAGCACAGTTGGGAGCGGCGCCTTGGTTCATGCTTACGTCGCACTATAATACAAGCCGTACACCGAGCAGAGACACCACGAAGCGGTACCAGCAGATCTCATCTTGGCTTGGTGGTGTCGAAAGACTGAAGAAGCAGATACTTATCATACTCTTATATCAATCGTCCAATGCTTGTAGGTGGAATGAATAGTGAGCGCATGGAAACCTGTGTGTATCCAACACCGCCCCCCCCCCTTTTTTTAAATGCGAAGCATTTCTTAGCGAACTTCGGCGACTTAGAGCGTATCTATCTATCTATCTATCTATCTATCTATCTATCTATCTATCTATCTATCTATCTATCTATCTATCTATCTATCTATCTATCTATCCGCCTACGATTTTCTGCTTTCCGGGCCGTTTCGTTAATGGGATGTACACGAAAATTGGTGTGCCGCAACATGTGTGCATGACGAACATAAATGACAGGTTATAACATGAAAATCATGACATGCATGTCATGAGCGGCATGATTTACATGCCACGGTCTTGGTGCTCTTGCAGCCGTTTCGTTAATGGGATGTACACGAAAATTGGTGTGGCACAACATGAGTGCATGAAGAACATAAATGACAGGTCACAACATGAACATCATGACATGCATGTAATGAGCGACATGATTTACATGCCACGGTCTCGGTGCTCTCCTGGCCGTTTCATTAATTGGATGTGCACGAAAATTGGCATGGCACAACATGACTGCATGACGAACATAAATGACACGGCATTATAGGAGAATCATGACATGCATGTCATGAGCGGCATGATTTACATACCACGGTCTTGGTGCTCTCGTGGCCGTTTTGTTAATGGGATGTATACGAAAATTGGTATGGCACAACATGACTGCATGACGAACATAAATGACAGGTCATAACGTGAACATCATGACATGTATGTCATCAGCGACATGATTTACATGCCACGGTCTTGTTGCTCTCCTGGCTGTTTCGTTAATTGGATGTACACGAAAATTGGTATGCCACAACATGACTGCGTGACGAACATAAGTGACAGGTCATAACATGAAAATTATGATATGGATGTCATGAGCGGCATGATTTACATGCCACGTGTTTCATTAATGGGATGTATACCAAAACTGCTGTGGTACAGCACGACTGTATGACGAATGTAAATGACAGGTCATAACATTACAATCATGACATGCCTGTCATGAGCGGCATGGTTTGCATGCCACAGTCTCGCTGTCCTTGCGGCCGTTTTGGTTAACTTCGTGTGTACCAAAATCGGTATATCGAGACAATAATGCAGATCCATTTTACGTTCCCGATGCGTGCTTCGCATTTCCTTTATTCCCACTGCACGTGGGATCTGCCATTTTTTTATTGATAGGATATTAGGAGATGTTGGAGCACAAATAAGGCACCGGCTACTCTTTGGCTCCTGAGTGCCGTGAACGTTCAACATGTATCGTTGCGAGGCAGTATGCGGAGCAATCCGGCACAATAACAATAACAGTAGTTCCGTCAGAACAGCAATACAGAAATACTTACACAAGGTTACGTATACAAATTCAAGAACATGACAGTACTTTCGAGAAAATGTATCTAGTAAATAAATAAGAAAGTCTGTGGCACAAAAACGTCCGTAGCCAGCGACGCGTGGTGGTGGTACATCCCTTATGTACCTTGCACGTGACGTTACCGCAGTAAGAAACCCACGTGGTCACGGAATTCGTAGTGCACTTTGCGTTGCACCGAAATGATGCCCGCACGAAGATTGATGGTTATTGCCCGATAATTTCTGGGACAAATCTTTTTTGGTGTCGACGAAAGCTGCGTCCCCGCCTACAAAAGCAGCACATTGTTCCGCCCGCTGATTATGAGGGACGGGCAGCCAACATGTGTTTAGCTTGAGTACATATGCCTTTTTTTTTAAATTATATGTTGCATAGGAAATGTCGGCACTTTCATAGTGTCGGCTTCCCTTTTCACAGACAAGATAGGGCGACATGTCACACAGATGAAAAATTAGATATAATTAACCCATAAAGTCGGTTCTCGTGAATAAGTCGTGCTGTAAAGAATCTCGTAGCACCATGTCCATTCACGTGGGTGCATAAGAAACGACACAAATGCAGTCCATTCACATAACAGTAACATTAAATATCACATAGAATGGAGTGATGTGGACACCATTTATGCTGACGCAGAACTGTACGTATAAATTAATGTCTAGCTCACAACAACGCAAAAATTCCCACAAAAAGTGCAGCTAGGAGTATACAGAATAAGGTTTCAGAGGAACATGGCAAATGAGTTCTGCGGAAACCCGCAAGGTGGAGTAACGCTTATGAAAGGGAAAATTAGCATCCACCCGTTTTGTAGCACAAGGCTACAAGGACATCCATACGGATCTCTCAGAAATGAACGCTTCCTAGTTGCCGAAAAATTCGTCCTGGTCCGGGGTTCGAACCCGGGACCAAAGCCTGTCCGGGGCGCTCGCTCTGCCAATTGACCCTTGTGATACAAAACAGGTGGATGCTCATTTTCCCTTTCATGATAGAACGCTACATGTTCAAGCACAGGAATTGAGTTTTCGCGGCTTAGAAAGTGCTCATGTCAATAACTTGCAAGGTTCGTGCTAAATATTTGTTTGATTCCAATAGCGATGTCTTTTATAAAAGAGGCGTTGCCATGGACATGCTTGTACTCAGCGCTGATGGTACATCAAATTTAAGTGCAGGATTGATATGAGATGGATCACCTAGAGATGGAAGGGCCTGCGGTCCAGTGCCAGTAAGTTACGCCAGAACGTCCGTCATGTGTTCGTCATATCGTGGGCATTCTAATACAATATGCTGTACATCTTCACCGACGTAGCTGCCAATGTATTCTGGGCTTTCTACTGGCGAAATTCTATGTAGAAAATGTTTCATGAACGTGGAATCGACTCGGAGGCAGGGAAAGAGTGTTGCAAAGGCTGTGCTTGTACTCAGTGCTGATGGTACCTCAAATTTAAGGGCAGGATTGATAAAATATAAGTCAGAAGTTTTTGAATTTTAGTCGAATCATGCCCTTCTGCAACCTCGGATAGAATTTTGCCTTACTATGTGCCATGTCTTGTGTTATATGTGGGTGCGATGCAGCATTGTTCAAATATGCGCCTCGGGCAGCTTCTACTGCGGCAACATTGACAGGGATACTGCACTGGTGAGGCAGCCACTGAACAGAATTGTGTGATTCGGTTCTCTTGCCTTTGTATAAGTTCCTTTAGTGTCTCATAAACTAAAGCCAACTTTTTGGAGTTGATGTTCATCTGAAGTGAAGAAAATGCGGCATGAGAATCACATGGGATGACCTATTTGTTCGCTTCTTTTAGCAGCTTTGAGTATCGCAACTGTGGAAAAATACAAATACTTCTGTTGCAGTCGGCGATGCCGAGTAAGGTGGCTTAATGCCTCTGTTTGAGTTCTGGAATGACGAATGGTAAAAGTATTTACTTGACAAGAACCGTCTGTGTACGCTTGACTGCATTCATGGTATATGAAATATATGTGGTACAATGTCAGTTTTCTGCTCCTAGCATAAACATGTGTCGCCTAATAATAATTCCTTCAAGGGAAGTTCTTCATTAAAGATTGCTAAGAGCGGGAAAAAAAAACGTCTACGCGCGTCGAAAGTAAAGTGATTGTCAGTCTCAGACAAAATACACGCACGACCTTACACACCCACCTAATAATCTGTCCTTTCATATATAACAAATCCACCACCCATAATTATGAGGTACGCCCTAGTCGAGGGCACCGGAATATTTTGATTATCTAGGTCTAATTACACGGGTGTCTCTTACACTTCGCCTCTCCCGAAATGTGGCCTCCGTGGCCGAGATTCGATCCCGGGACCTCGAGCGTAGCTAGTAAACACTTAGGCCACTAACTACCAGGGCAGGACACACACACACACACACACACACACACACACACACACACACACACACACACACACACCTACCCGACAAGGTGGTCTAGTTGCTATGGCACTTGGCTGCTGATCCGAAGTTCGCGGGATCGAGTCTCTGCCGCGGCGGCAGCCTTTCGGTGAAGGCGAAATGTTGAGGCCCGTGCGCTGTGATCCCATGTGATCGAAATTTCCGGAGCCCTCCACTACGGCGTCTCTCATGATCCGATCGTGGCTTTGGCGCTAAAACTCCATAAATCAATCGATCAAACACTTGTTCAGCCTTTTAGTACGCAATAATGCAACTTCATGGAACAGCCCCGTGTGGTTTCAAAAGAGGCGCTTTCTTTCGTGCCACCTGCTGGTACAGTAAGGAATGTTTGGTCTCAACAAACCTTCGCTAGATGGGGCCACCATACCTGTACGGGTTTTAAACGAATGACATGTTCTCGGAACCATCCTTCCTACTCCGGCTAGCGTCGGAAGCTGGGCGAGGCTGTATTGGTTGACCTTCTCGCAGACTAACTTGTCTGTTCCTTTTTCGTTCTTCCCTCATGCCCTTTCCCCCGCAAAGTTGCGGTATGATTCCCACTGCGGTGCGAACACCACGAACTTACTTAGGGTGTGCGAATACATGGAATTTCGAATACCGATCGAAAAGTGCACATCAGTATTCGATTCGAAAACTTGTCATACCAAATTACCTCGTATTCCCACCTTTCGAACATCAGGAATAACAGCGTTCAATTGAGCTTCGAAGCACAGAAGGAGTGATCGACTTCAGTGTTCCCAAAGAGGCTGCTGGCGAAGCTGGTGGATGCCTGAGCGGACGAAAGGGGTCGGTTGTCGTCAATAATTTCGAAATAGTTCGCGATTTTCAGTTGTTCACAAAGGACGGCTCGCTTTTGTGCTCCCTGGCAGTGGTATAACATTCTTGTCCCCTCATCCATTGCTCTACACTGCGCGCTCGTTTCGTGACGTGTTTCATTGTTTCACTGCTTCCATCATCATGTCGCCTATGATATCTGTAGTCATTTTCTCGGTTAAATCCGTGTCAATTTCTTCAACGCTTACTGCCAAACGGCATTGCACATTTGTCTCCATTAAGGTGGGTATGCACGTAAGCCACGTCTTTTCCCCAAATCAACGCTGCATAAACGTCATAATTATGTTAGCTTATCGAAAAAAAAACGTTATGTAAGATTTCCAATCAGGAACCCGTTTTTTCTTTCAACTTCAGCAGGGTTTGTTCAACGTGAATCAAAATATCAGTGCATGGCGTTGTCTGATTTTCAGTCTCGTCGTAGTTCGGCCGCCATCGCGGGGAATCGAACTCGCGTCCCCGAGATTAAGGAGCGCAGCACCTGCCAACTATCACTGCGGGGTCCGCCCGAAACTACAGTTCCATTTGTAGCATATGCGCAAACTCGCAGTAGTTCGCTATTTCGTAGAGGCATGCAGGCGTTCGCGGCTTGATCATCCTTGTCGTTGCAGAGAATAGCACGATCCGGACGCTGAAAGAGAAGCGCTGTTGATGTGAGTTATGTCTTCTCTCAGCGTCTACTTGAATGCCCCCCTTAAAATCAGAGAAAGAAAAGAAGGTGTAAGAGCAGAAAAAGCCCCAAAACGAGGCACTTACCCCAACGCTTAAACGTAGCACCGCATACCTTTCGCAGGAAGAAAAAAAAAATTGCATCACTGCTCTAAGGCACAGAGATAAACCGCGCACTCTCATCCATTTCATGTTGCCATCGGAGTGCGAGGCAGCGTTATCTCGTCGGCCAGAGACGCTAGTCGTGGAGTCTTGCCCCGACTGCGAAACGCATCATGTGAGCCTTTGAATGAACTTTCCTAAGATGGTTTGAGATTTAGCCTGCTGGTGCTGTTGCCTACTAAAAACACGGTGAAAAAAATACCGACACAAGACGACAGTGACACAAGAAGTGAAGAAACGACCCAAGAATAACAGTGACACAGGAAGTCAGCGCTTGGTCCGCTCTCATTCGTCTTGTGTCGTTGTTTTTACGTTCCGTTTCCAGCATGAAGCATTTGTGTGCTCTGCACGCTTCTTTGGCGCCATTAAGCCTCGTATAGCTTTCTGCGCGATATGTCGGGTGTTTCCCTCTGACGACAACGGGAATCGTAAAGGTCGCCTGGCACCAGACTTGCACGCGTTATAAAAAAAGTAATCGATTACGATTACTATTACTTCACTCTAAAAAGTTACAGATAATAACCACAATCAGCAGCCGCAATAAATGTACCAGAATTACTCCGGGATAATCGGTTACCTCTCTTCGTCGCTCTTGATACAACTTTTTCTTCTTATAACGGTAGCGCATATATACACATAAAGCGTGGCGTAAACGGCGAGGCCGCCAGTTAAATCGGGTGAAAAAAATCAGACCTGTACAGACATGACTCGAATTTTTGTCGCGTCAAAGCTTATTAGTTGCACGAGCACAGAGTGACATTACTTCTTGCGCAGCGCTTCCGTTCCGGGTGATGCCGGTCTTCAGAAAATTTAGTAACTAAACCAGTGAAAAAAACTGACCAAAAGTAATAATTCATGAAACTGACCAAGGTTTCATGAATGTCATGATTTGGTGTTAGACGCATTCAAACGTGATAATGACTACTGAAAATTAAAATCATGTGTGGCTTATACCCGCGTTGGACATGTGACTGTCAGCCACAGGAAAGAAAAAAGTGATCGATAAATAAATAAATAAATAAATAAATAAATAAATAAATAAATAAATAAATAAATACTGCAGATCCGACTTATGGTGGTAATCGGTGTCATGCGAAGCGCTCAGCGAGAAAATTGCCTATTGTGGGCGTTTATTAAGCACGTCTTCATCATATGTATTTTACCATCATCACCATGCGTTCTTCGTATCTTCTTCATCGCTGGTGTGTGATCATCATCGTCGCGTTTGTGCCCATCGCGTTTGCATCATCGGGTGACCTGCCAAGCTACTGAGGAGAATAAACGTCGTCCAAACCGAGGCCTCATACTATGACGAATTGTTCGGAATTCAGCAAGTGTTACGATAGGATCAAGGTCTTTGTGGAAAGCGATTGAATGGGTGCATCCATACCAGGGGCTAATCAGAAATGCACATAATACCCTGGTGACTGAGCGGCCGATCATGGTACGACGTAATGTTGCACTTACGTTAGTGGAGGTACAGCACAGACGTCCGTTTCGTCGAAGAAAAATGTACGCTAATGTGCGCTGACTTCCGCCTGATAACCTTCTTTGGTTGAAGTATTGGATCGGGAGATTTGGACACAACATGACCAGTGATAGTAGAAAATATGTATTGCTTCTTACATTGTCATGATGGTGACTAACGCGTAGTGGAAGAGAAATTTAAGCTACAAAAACACCATCATCCCAACCGGAGGGGCAATAGGTTTATTTACTATATATACCGTCTAGGAGGAGTCACCGTAGCTGTGTAGTAGCGTGCTTGCTTAGCACCTCGGAGACCCGGGTTCGATGCCCTCCTACGGCTGGGTAGGTAGCGTATGCGTTTATGCACTTGTTACGTCTACATTTCAGTCGTAAGTTAGGACAAAATGTATGCCTTTCTTGTTTTCAAGTGCGCTCTAATGATACGTTGCAATCCATATTAGTAGGTACTTGATTGACATAGGCTCTATGTAATTCGAACACTTGTGGCTCATGGCCGCATACCACAGACCGAGAACTGCGAGTATGAGTGACATGTGATAGCAGTATCGTTAACTGTGACGTAAATGACGCGTTGTCGATGTAAAGATCAGTCGTTCATATTCGTCATATATTTATGCCCTACCACCCAAATATTGTTTTCGTTATGGTTCTGTTTACTTCTTCAAAATCTTCATCGTTTTGGTCTAAAACAGAAACATAACGAAAACATTCTTCGAAACAGCGATAGAAGTCGGGGGTAAAACAACAACGCAAGATATAAATAAGTTGTTTCAGTATACTAAAGACTTAATAAAGAAACGCTAACAACTGAAAGTAACTTCGTCAAAAGATAAAATAGAGTTCACAGAACTATCCTAGCTGATCAGTAAAGCCAGGCGAAGAGATGTAATAAGCTTTAACATGAGAGAAATAGACAGCAGTAGAGAAAGGCACGAACATTAAATCGGTCAAAAGGAAACTGCACTTAGGACAAAACAAAATGCATGCGCTAAAAGATAAACAAGGTAACGTTATCAACAATTTCAACGAAATAGTAAAGGTAGTAGAAAATTTCTGCTCTGGAATGTACAGCTCCCAAATAGACCATATAACCTTAGTGGAAATTAAATCAGAGGAGGACAACACTGAAATTCCATTTATAACCACTGATGAAGTCAAAAAATGCTTTCAAAAGCACGTCCTGCGGTAAATCAGTAGGTGACGACGGCTTAACAGCCGATTTGATCAAAGATAGAGGAGACATTATATTTGAGAAACTTGCGTCGCTCTTCACGAAATGTATCAAGACATGCAGTGTAACGCACAGTTGGAATTAATATAGTCCCATAATCCACAAGAAAGGTGACATAAAGGAGTTAAAGAATTGCAGACCGATAAGCCTACTCCCAGTAGTATACAGGATATTTAATAATGTAATTTCTTCTAGAATAAAAAGAAACACTCGACTTTAACCAACCAGGAGAACAAGCTGGTTTTAGGAAAGGTTACTCAGCAATGGGCCACAACCATGCTATCAACGCAGTAATTGAGAAGTACGCTGAATATAGGATTGTTGTTCTGTTGTTCCGTGGGGTTTAACGTCCCAAAACCAGCTCTGATTGTGAGAGACGCCGTAGTGGAGGTCTCCGGAAATTTAGACCACCTGGGGTTCTTTAACGTGCACTGACATCGCACAGCACACGGGCCTCAACATTTCGCCTCCATCGAAATGCAGCCGCCGCGGCCGGGATTTGATCCCGCGACCCTCGGATCAGCAGCTGAGTACCGTAGCCAGTAGACCACCGTGGCGGGGCACGCTGAATATAGGAACCTCTTTATATGACGTTTATGGACTACGAGAGAGCACTTGACTCCACAGAAATTCAAGCAGTTCTAGAAGATTTACGTCGACAAGGGGCACCTGACGTATACGTGCAAACTATAAATAACATCTACAAATATTGCACAGCCACACCACTCCTACATGAGAGAAGCAAAAAAAAAAAAATCCAATCAAGAGAGGTGTCAGACAAGGAGATACGATCTCCCCGATATTTGGATGAAGTGTTCAAACTTCTATACTGGGAAGAAAAGGGAATTCAAATAATACCTCAGCAATTTAAGGTTTGCAGACGACATTGTGCTCTTTAGCAATGATGGTGGCGAACTACTACAGAACATGACTGATGACCTAAACGGGGAAAGTATTAATGTTGCACTGCAGATGAATAGGCAAAAGACTAAAGTTATGCTCTGTTAAAGAACAGAAATTTAAAATTAGTAATGAACCCTTAGCATGTGTGAACGAATACCTATACCTAGGACAGTTACTAATAGGGACGCCTACCGATGAAAGGAAGTTCTCCTTAGAATAAGGATAGGCTGGAGCGCATTCGGAAGGCACTCCAAAATCTTGACTGGAAACTTGCCGCTGTCACTAAAGCAAGAAGTATTTAATCACTGCTGTCTCCCGGTACTAATGTAGGGTGCAGAAACGTGGATGATAACGAAAAAAACTAGAGATGAAACCGAGTAGGGATGGTAAAATCGATGAACGATTAATCGATTAATCGATTAAATGTACACAGTTAATCGATTAATCGTCATCGATTTCCCCCTTTCAATTAATCGAATTAATCGATTAAACCTCTTCGATTAATCGATTCCCCCCCCCTCCCAACCTTAACACCGCCCCTCGGCCGGAGAGCATGATTGCGAGGCGCGTGACGCCGAGACGCAGATGCCGAGCGCATATTTCTACGCATGTAGGAGGAGCCCAGAGCCGCAGGCGGCCAAACCCCATAGAGATAGAAATGAACTCGACCCGATCTCCGTCGCCTACACCGTTTTATTTAAACCCCAGATTTTACTTGCTTCTTGTGTGTCACATTGTAATACACGCTGCTTATTTCTTGACTGGTTCAGTTCTTATTGCCGTTCTATTTTACTCCTTAGCGAATTAAAGATTATGTGTCACCAATGAAAGAAAGGGAGATAATGTATTGGAAAGTATGGGAGGGTAGCCTGATCTAGTGCGCCCCGGCCTTCTACTCTACTTTGGGGACAACGCAACAGTAGAATAAGAGTGATGATGCATGGTGATCGGAATAAGAATGAATGATCCGTATATACATAATAAGTCATGACTGCTTGCACAAAGGGGACATGGATCCTAGAAATCATATTTCATTACGCTTGATACCAACTAGCCCAAGTGTCCGCCTTAACGCCTATACACCCTTTGATAACAGTAATGCTAGCTTCCCCACAATGCAGTTAGCCCAACTTATGGAAGCTATTCACTTCTGCAAAACAGCGTGCTATGACGCGGAAAATGTCCTCAGCTCAGCTCTCTTGACATAAACACTTCTAATAGTCAAACCCCAGCACGTGTAACGGACCTCGCCTCCACTCGAAACGTGACAGGGGCTGCCGTTAGCTGGGCGAATATTCTGTGCAGGGAAACGCACTCGAGGATTATGAAAAAGGTCTAATAGTCGCTTAATGGAAAGAAGCCACTTTAGCTGCATTTAAGTTTAATAAATAGTCGCTTTTTATAATCCGCAACTTCGCGCATTGGTATACCGGACATTTAGCATCCAGTCCATTTCTGTTGAAAAAATGACCTTGTAGCATTTGGTAATTCTGTATGGTCGCCTATTTCGGGTGAAATGCAGTTTTCATTTATTGCTTGTACTCCCATGTCAGCCAGCCTGGCCGCCGTCTATTGCTGTGGCACGAACGGAGGGCAGTCGCGAAATACTGTTTTCTAATCTCTCATACATTAGACAGCGCTCACAGTTAGAACTGTACGCGCTTTTGGAAAGGTGCGCGTAGCGCCGAGTTAAGTCGGCGACGAGGTGGAACCTGTGCAGTATATACTGGCACAGCGGCCGTTTATTCCAACCGGGAGGAAAAACTCGTGCCACTCTATTTCATCAGATGCCTGCACTGGTGGCCTGTTTGAGACCAGTATGTTGCTGTGCTATCTCGCATGAGTGACCTCAAGGAAGAGATCACGTAAGTTCGTGCTTATAGTATTATCAGGGTCCCTCAAGAAAGAAGTATTGAGGGACCCTGGTATTATCGAGGGATTCCACAGTATCTAACGGACAAACCGAGAAATGTTGCCGTCCCTACAAGAGCGAGCGTCTTTAACTTGCCTTTCCTCCTCGTCTCTTTTTTTAACCTTTCTCGGGATTTCCTCACCCTCGGCCACACTGCATGTTTCCGGTGCGACTTTCCAACCAGTGTGGTTGCCGAAAGCGCCTCCAATTTCGGTTGGCTCTAGTAGGCAGACTTCGAGGAAATACGACCTGCTGCCGAGTCGTCCGTGGATCATGGCCACCCACGGAATCTTAGACCCTTGACAACATGCAAAGACGACAGGCTCGCTTTGTTCAGTGGGCGAAAGTGCGAATTTTCAAGGAGCCGCTAATGCGCGCATGTGACCTCTAGCGCGTCGGATAAATACTTGTGTCGATATCAAACACAAGCAACGTCTCTCAAACCACAAGGCATCATTTTTCAAGCACCTATAAAAAATGTCGATTAATCGATTAATCGATTAAAATACCACAGCGAAAGCAATTAATCGATGAAAGGCTAAATCGGTGAACGATTAACGATTAATCGATTAAAAAATTTAATCGACCATCCCTAAAACCGAGGAGCATGCCACGTGCAGTGGAAAGAAAAATGATAGGTGCTAACGCTCAGAGATAAAAAACGAGCGGAATGGATCAGGGAACAGACAGGAGTAGCTGATATTATTATATCAATTAAAAGAAAGAAGTGAAGCTCGGCAGGACATGTGATGAGGAGGAAGGATAATAGATGGACAGTAAGAGCGACGGAATGGATACCAAGAGAGGGAAAACGCAGCAGAGGCAGGCAAAAGGTTAGACGGAGCGATGAAATTAAAAAAGTTTGCGGGCATAAAGTGGAACCAGCTCGCTCAGGATAGGGTGGATTGGAAATGGTCCGGAGATGCCTTAGTCCTGCTGTGGACATAAAATAGGCTGATCATTTTGATGATGATGATGATGATGATGACGACCCAAATACTGGGTTATACCTGGCCAACAGTTATGCCAGAAGAGCGCCGAGACCTAGGGGGCTAGATAGATAGATACGGTCAAAGTGACTCAAGTTCGCCAAGAAATGCTTCGCGTATAATAAATAAATGAATAAATCGCGTGTAGCTCGTACCTGCAATGGGTGTGTGGGTGATGTACATAGTGTAACAGAGTGATCATAACGTCACCGAGGTGCGGATGCCGCTAGCAGAATTCTAAGTCAAAGATTACACAAGCTTGCTGCCGAATTTGAAAGCGCAGACTGAGATTCGACTAAAAAACTTTCTGTATATGTACGTCCTGGTACCGATTTTTCCGACTCAATTTTCAGGCGGCCTGGTTGTTTATGCCCTGCTACATTTTATATATGAATGTTCCGAATTTATACATCTCACGCATTTCTTGCTATACCTTGCTTAGCTTGAGCGGTACTTGTCTCTCGTAGTTTGCGTCGGTTCATCTCCTGGCGCTTCTTCGTGTAGGCGTCCGCTGCATCGCTGAATACCATGTCCCCGGAGGCCCTAGAGGGACGTGCTGTGTTGTACCGTACGAACTCTTCGCGCTCCAGGTCATGATTGCGCAAGGCTCCGATGCACGCCTGCGAGTCAGTTGTAATCTTTAATTTTTAATCGATTACAGGAAAAGGTAATTGAATGACAAGGGTCATTATTCCGTCAGTGAAGTAATTACAAGCTTACAACTAAATGTAATCAAAATTGCAGCAATTAATACAAAATTGCAGTAAAATGTAATTGATTGCAAGTAATTCATTACTAGTAACGCCTTACGTACAAGTCTGCCTGTGGCATGTACTACAGCGCAAGTCTATGTGTAATCACCTGAGTTGAAAAATTGAAATCAATATAATTGAATAGACAAGAAAATGCCCCTTATACACTTTTTTTCTATAATTACTCCAATTTAAGTATTGCAGTGCACAACTAAAATTAGGCGGTCACGTTACGTGGAACATTCATTTGCAAGCAGGCAGGAAAAAAAAATAGATTGGAAGCGCCTACTTAGTTACTTAGTTACTTCAAAAATGCCGATGATTACATTCACTGATTGCTGCCCAAAAAGCTGACGGGTTGATTACGAGGAGACGATGAATTATGCTTAACTGACTTTTCTCCCGACGTTTGTGAAAGTTGCATAAACGCAGGAAACAAATATAACGGGCTAGCCAGGATTTTTTAGTCTATCCCGTGATGCGCTTCCATGAACGTGAGACCATTGCGCTGCCCAACCACACGTGTTCTACTGCATGTATACTTCACATGAAATCCATCCGCTGAAAGCAGCGCCCCGCCACGGTGGTCTAGTGGTTATGGTGGTCGGCTGCTGATCGAAGGGTCCCGGGATCGAATCCCTGCCGTGGGGGCTGCATTTCGATGGAGTCGAAATGTTGAGGCCCGTGTACTGTGCGGTGTCAGCGCACGTTAAGGATCCCCAGGTGGTCGAAATTTCAGGAGGCCTCCACTACGGCGTCTCTCATAATCAGAGCTGGTTTTGGGACTGGTTAAATGCAGTTTGTGCGGGAAAAGGATCAGCACGTTAGAACGAGCACACCGAGTTATAACGGCAATCGATATATTACAAAACCGCCAAAAATGTATGTATTTTCTTAAGAGCGATTCATTCAAATACAAATTTGTCTGAAGCCAATTTTGAAATTGGCATGCATTCTGTGAAAGGTCTCTCAAACTCGAGGCAAAAATAAACTTCTCCGGTTACCATAAAAAAAAACGTCTTTTTTAAACATGGAACATAAAAAACTTGCTGCAACACTGTGCAATAGTCGCAAACTTCCCTAATGTATATCTCAGAGAGGTGTAACTTAGCAGTTCATCGCAAGTATATAACAATTTTAAGGCCGCGGAGTGCAATCCGCGGATGTCACCATTTACTGCAATGTAATTAGATCGAAAGCTAATGAAGCAGCACGTGGTTAACATCTGAAGTATTCCTATTTATGTCTAATGCAAAGAACATCCGCCTCCTAGAGATGTAGAAACAAGAAGGAAAATTTTTGGTGCATGACACCGGGTGATTTAACAAGAACTGTTAATAGTAAAAAAGAGAGAAGAAAGAAAGAGCGCTGTATTCCACAGCCCTGTTGAGTTGTCATAGCTGGAGCTAAAACGTCGGGTAGTGTATCCGACATTCCGGTGAATACTTTACCAGAAGTAATCCAGCACCTGCCGAGTAAGTACATTATAACAACTGGGAACTGCTCTAAAACATTCTGGCGCATCACATTTCGACGGTACAGGTTTCACTACCAAGTCTGATCACGTACCCTAGCAACAGCGCGTCCAGTGCAGTTCCTATAGCACAGTACAGCTTCCATTTGTCTACACGATGACGGGACTGCACTTACATTGTATACGTACTTTCTAAACAGATATCAACGAATTTACAGAGTTTACGCTTTCTCCAGCGGCTGCGCAAACGATTTCGTACACTCATAACGAAAACGCACTAGAAGCTGCGTAAGCAGGCAAAGCTAATTACACGTGCAGGTAAACACCCTCTGTTCAAGTTCAGATCAAATATATATACGGATGTCTACAAAATGCTTAAGGTAGAGGCAGTATCTTTTTCAGGAACAGCAGTAGCTTGTACACGTCGGCGTGATTTCACCATGGTGACTCGCATTTTCACCCACAATAATGTTTATCTGGTACTGCGATAATGAGTGCGTATCCAATGGTAGCCACTGCTGAAATGTGAAAGATACGGCGATGCGCGAGAGTAGTCTGGTACGCTTGGAAATGTTGCAAATCGCTACCCCTAAAAAAGGTATTTAACACCACGGACGGGCGCCCGGTTGCACACCTATGGTTTCTTGGCGGAGACAGACACCTGTCAGCACGGCTCTTCCTACGACCACTCCTTCGAAGGTAAGCTCACATGTAAATTATATGGTGAAAGCCTGTAGTCGGTCACAAGGTGTACGAATACGCTGAACGTCGAATTAGTATGCATTCTTAGCCTAGTAGGTGAGAAGCTATTTCGTAGACTTCGAAAATTGATAGTTAATTGCGTTTTGCAGCTTTTCCGGGGCTGAAAATCGAGGAAAACCAACCTTTCGTTCATTTGTGAAAGTAATTTCGAAGGAATACCTGTTTCTTCATGCTTCCCTTCTGATTGGGCTGTTTCTTCTTTTTTCGTTTCCGTGTGAGCAGCAAGAAACCGATTCATCCCGACCCAAGTGAGTGCGTACTACAGCAAAGGACTACCGCCGCCCTTAAAGCATATCGGCCAAATCTTCACAGGACTGCCGTTTGTTAACTAACCGCATAATGAGCACGGCGCCCAAGACATCAGTCGAGGACCGGTGTGTACCGACCCATGATGACCCACTGGTGACGCCGGACAGCAGCGGGTGTGCTGGTCTCTCGACACCACAGACGCTGTCCGGTAGGCGCAAGCGCAATGTGCTTCCGGTCTCGTTGAACTTGAGCGAGGTCACACTCATCACCATTAGTGCAGTGGACGATTCGGGCAGTTCCGGGACGTTGGATCCGGACCGCAACAGCAGTGATGAGAGTCAGTGCAGCAACGAGAGTCGAGAGATTGCTCGGTGCATCTCCAGACGCTGCAAGCAGTGGGAGCGCCGTTCCAGGAGCTGCTACTTCAGCTCGACCTACTTCACGGCAGGCGTCGGAATAGGATTGTTGGTACTCTTGCTCAGGAAGAGATACTGGAGATAAGCTTTACCGACGAGGCTGCCTTCCTTATACCGCTGCCTCGGCACTACGGACTAAGTGTCTCATAGGAATACTGCCACACCTATAACACAACAGATTTTTTTTTTGTTTTAGTCGCGTATATAGAGAAATGGACGTTTACACAGAAATTGTTATTTTATTTTCTTTGTATTTATGGAGATTAATCGTCGCTACCTTTGATTCGCCACGTCTTTTGAACGAGCCAAAAATAAAGCATTTTTTACTACAGTATCGCTGTTTACTTTCACGTTGTGCTTGCTGCATGCGCCGAAACACTCTGCCGGCGTATTATTTTTGCGTGCCTGATTTTCCAAACCGCACAGTTAGTGAGAACCTTCGCGCTTTAGTGAACGCGCGAAGGTTATCAGCTCAAACGGTGGGCATCGCACGACATAATTTGTTGGCGTTTTGACATAAAGCGCGCGCCATTGCTGCGTTTTGCGCATCAATACAGCGTACTGATACGAACGGGTCCGCGGAAAAAGTTGTCATTTAGACGTCTGACCAGTAAATAGGGCTGAATTGCTTGTTTCCTGGGGTTTCACGTCCCAAAACCACGACATGATTATGAGAGACGCCGTTGTGGAGGGCTTCTTTAACGCGCACTGACATCGCACCGTACAAGGGCCTCAACATATCGCCTCCATCGAAATGCAGTCGCCGCGGCCGGGATTCGATCCCGCGAACCTCGGATCAGCAGCCGAGTGCCATAGCCACTAGACCACCGTGGCGGGGCCAATAGTGTGGAATTCGATTCTTTCCCGGGGCAAATCTTTAAACGACACGCATTTAGCACACGCCCTTCAAAAGGTCCATAATTCTCATGAAAACTTGCGCGCACACGCGCAGGCATGAGTGGTATGTAAAGTTCAATATTGCTTCGTCAAATATTCAAAATGATTGCATATGGCAAATGAGTTCTGCGGAAACCCGCAAGGTGGAGTAACGTTTGTGAAAGGGAAAATTAGCATCCACCGGTTTTGTAGCACATGGCTACAAGGAAACTCCCCGGACAGGCGTTGGTCCCGGGTTCGAACCCTGGACCAGGACGAATTTTTCGGCAACTAGGAAGCTTTCATTTCTGAGAAATCCGTATGGATTTCCTTGTAGCCTTGTGCTACAAAACGGGTGATTGCATATGTTCACATTCAGCCACATTCAGAGATTCACTTTGTAGATGCGCGTCTGATATTTGATTAGTTTATCAATCTTTTGATTAGTTTATCTTTCAGCGTATATCTGCTGCCCACGCTCAATAATTTGCCGTGCGCTAGCGAATTAACTACCGCCGATCGCTGAAATATTAGAGCTCCTTACACGAATATTTTCCACAATTGACGACGTCACTTGATTATTGGCTAAAAGAGAAAATGTTAAATGTTAAATTTGTGTTGTAGGAAATTCTTACGACTGGGACAGATGCTTAGATTTTACAGCTACATATAGGCGTGATAATTGAATTTCGCAAAGAAATAGTGATAAATGCGCACATTTCTTCTCTTCCTTTATGAGTTTTTGGCGACTTCTATAGAATCTTCTGAAAAAGCACTCTTACAGAAAGAGGGGTGCATTTTGATTAAAGAATATTGAGGAAGAATGGTCGGACAACTGCTGCCACGGCCCATGGTCGAAAATAAAGGGGCTACCTCTAGCCGTATGCGCTGCGAAGCGCCGAATCAATCCAAGCCAAACAATGGCTACTCCGAATAAAAAGAAACATTTCCGTGAAAAGATTGATGAATCGGCGTATAGTGCAATCACCCAAAATTATTCCTCCTACACGTTTTAATGCATATAGAGCGGCACAGAATGGTTCAAGGAACACAAATCACTCGGGACAATCGTGTGGCGTCCTATCCTGATAAAGCTACAATATAGCAGTGAGGCAGGGGTCCACAGGGTGAGGTCGCCATAAATGCTGTTAAATACAAGGCATGACAGCAGCAGCAGGAATTTTCGTTCCCGCTTCACGGGAAATTTGTTCGCGTGAACATGACACCACGCAGTAGCTTCACGTGTAAAATGCGACGCATTTCCTGGCGAACTTAAGTCTATCTATCTATCTATCTATCTATCTATCTATCTATCTATCTATCTATCTATCTATCTATCTATCTATCTATCTATCTATCTATCTATCTATCTATCTATCTATCTATCTATCTATCTATCTGCTTTTCTGGACACTGCCAAATTACGCCTTCTTATCAAATTCACCATCTTGACAGCCCCCATTTGGTTAGAGAGCTGCTACAGGCTGCCCCATCGGTCCATAGTGCCGCCATTGCAGAATTTGAGATTATGGTGGAATTTGACAGTGTCCAGGATGGAAGCCTTGTTGTCATTCGCATTGTACATACCAACGTTACTATACACAAAAAGAAGACTGGACGTTGCTGCGAGGAACTGCCACCGATTTGTGTATCCATGGCGCTGCCGTCGCACCCAGATCCCAGTTTTTTGGGCGCCGCTGAGACCGAATGGCTGCGACCTGTATGTGCATGCGCGCGACCGTAGTTGTTGCATATATCACACACACCAAATGCGATAAACGGGAATACGGCCTCATCGTTCGTTAGAGCATTTATAATCGCACGCAACCATGCCTACGTGTTGCGTTTCTAGCGGCAGAAATGGTTACAAAAGGAATGAGAAAGATTTCAATGCGTCTTCCTTTAGCAGCCTTCCATCGCATCTGTGCAGACTTCGAGAACAGAGGCGAACCAGAAAGGGGAATAATTCTGTTATTGGTACAGATTATTTTGAATTTCCGCGTTGCGAAGATAATGACACAGAGGCCAGAATTGACCGTGATAGTGTTTACAGTCTTGAACTTGTGCAGAAACTGAACCATATACTGGTACTGAATTACTAGCGGATATATTTAATGTTTTTTTTTTTCACGTGGTGTGCTGAACAGCCCGTTATCTGACATGGCCTCCATATTGCCATGTACAGAGGGTCACTTAAGAACAAACGCGACTGGACAGTGTTTCGAAACCTCTTTTCTTCTGTTGTACAGCAACGATCCGAAAACAGCCTTAGTCGTGTTGAGTGCTCCCAGCATTTCAAAGATGTAAGCGCACGCATAATGAAATTTCGCTGGACAACATGCACGAGCTCTTACACAAAATAATTGCAGTAGCACTGAGGCACTTACGCTCGAGTAAAGCAAGCAATAAAGCGTGCAGCGCCGTAGCTCTTATGCAATGTTCTTTTTCCCTTGTTTAAAATAAATTCTGCCTGCCCATGTTTGCTTGTGATTTATAAAAATAAAAGTAATGAATGAGAGCAGTATTTTAAGTACCGATTACTAAACACACGCAATAAATTAAACAAAATTATTTTACAATTTTCTGCGCGTTTGATGTAGCCTCAGTTTGGATGCATGCCTGCTTTTCTTACAAGAATACCACCTTTGCTTTGATGAAGAGGAGTGCGTCCCTAGTTCACGCCAACTTACAGTCCAAGCAGTATTCGTGTTGTCACTACTCCCTCGCCGCTGATAAGAGTTAAATTCACGAGTGCTAGTGCCCTTGAGTACTCCAGATATGAAAAGAAAACGGGAGAAAAGCATAGAACTCAATCGCGAAACAGCACAGGAGCGGTAAAAAAAAGTAGAGCATAAGCATCTGGCCTTCCCCGAAGGTTGCTCGGAAAATGCCCAAGCGAACAGACTAGTACTGTTTTCTGAAGGGTAGCGCACGTGGTTACACTTCAGCGCCAGAATGGTTACCAAGAGAGGGTACATGCAACAGAGGCAGGCAAAAGGTCGGATGGAGCGATGAAATTAAAATGTTTGCGGGCATAAAGTGGAACCAACTCGCTCAGGATAGGATTGGAAATCGTTGGAAGAGGCCTTCGTGCTGCAGTGGACCTAAAATAGGCTGCTGCTGTTGATGTTGATGATGATGAACGCACGTGGATCAGTTTTGATTGCGGTCCTAACAGAACTTTGTGAAGACTAAAATGTGGGGTGCACAAACTTTCGATGGAGTGTCTGCGTGACCACGCGCCCAATTCAAGCAAGAGCGCGACAAGGGAAAATCTGCGAGTTGCTTCGTGGATCAAGAAGCGATGACGCCCTCTCACGGCGATCCTAGAATCAGAGGCACGGACGGCAAGGCAACAGGCGGAGAGTTAGAAAATTGAACCCAACCTAGTGACGTTGGTACATACCAAAGCCGGCACGATAGGGTAGGAATGTATGACGAACAACAGTCATAGGCTTCGACAGCGTGAAATGATGTGCTTGTCATCTACGTCACGATTAGCGATAATTCAATCATGTGTGACGCACACCCGCATCCCTGGCCCCGGGCTATATGGGTATGCGCCCTTGCATATTAACCTTCACATCCTCCATGTCTACCAAGGAGTGCCAAAACGGACATTGAAAATTATAGTACAAGTCACTTTCCGTGGGCTAAATTAGAGAAGGACATACCTTTGGTTACAGTTTGCGAAGGCTTGATTTAGTCGGCAAGATAAAGTAATTGCGCTGAAAAGAAATTTGGGAAAGTTGTGTCGGGACCGGAATCGAGCCCAAGCCCCCAGAGTTGATTGATTTTTTTTATTTCTGGGGTTTTACGTTCCAAAACCACCATACGATTATGAGGGACGCCGTAGCCGAGGGCTGCCAAAATTTCGAGCAGCAGGGGTTCTTTAAAGGGCAACTCCAGCGATTTTTCGGTGTCCATGGATCTCAATGAAATTTGGTACTCTAATAATAGAGGCTAAGCGAGGTAGTTGCAAATCATTTAGTTTTTCTGAAAATAAACATTGAAATTTTTAGCGGATTCCCATGAGTGCCACCCTGTGTTTTTGACGTCATCACCTTCAACGCTGCCTACGTGAGCACGCGGGCGCTCACGAGCGAAAATGACATACTTCAGCGCCCAAAAGGTCGCTGTGAAGTTCAGAAAAGCTGGAATAACTCTATATATCGTCGGATGACGTCATCGCTTTCATTTTTCTGGCACCAGCTCCATATTTCTTATGGCGGGGGGGCTTTGACGTCATTGCATCCGCCGCACGTAGCATCTACCCGTTTCAGTTTGAAACTTTGAAACTTTATTGATTCCAACCTTCCATCATTTGAGATGCTGAGGGCCGGGGTCAAAAAGCCTCTTCACGGGCTTGACTAGGACCACGACCCCGTACAAAATGGCAGGGATAGGCAAGCATACAGTGCAATATAACAATTTACTCGAGACAATCGTTCATTCCCTTATTTAAAATTATTGACGAGCTTCTCAGCAAATTGAATCACACTGCCTGCTACAGGGCTATCAGTTACCATTGGCAAACAGCAACAACAGAATATGTTCGAAAAAACGCCGGAGTGCACTGCCGTCGCACAGTGCGCGGGCTTCAAAATTTTTGCCTCCGTTGAACTGCACTCGCTGCGGCCAGGATTCAGTCACGCGACCTTCGTCAGATCAGCAGCCGTGTGCTGTAGCCGCTAGACCACAGAGGCGGGGCAGAGCCCCCAAAGTGCGAGGCAAGCGCGCTGCGCAGAAGCCACGACAGGTCGATACCTCGAGCTCGATGACAGGGTGGGGATAGCGGGCACTCGTTGCAGCACTTTCTGCCATTGCAGCCGCCTTCGCGAGAAAGATCCTCTGCGAGCGTTGTGGCGAGACGGCGCCATCCTTTTAAGATTTCCCATAGGCGTGTAGCACAGTAGCGCCATAGCACTCGCCTCCTAAAGGCGAACGTACAGTGTCCGCTAATGGTTACGTGCAATATCGTGGAGTGTATTTCTCTCTATAGACAGTGACGCATGTTCTCTAACACGGGTATCAACGCTATGTCCCACTATGAGCTACTGTGTAAGCATCACGACGTAGTGCATACACACAATTCAAATTACATAAAGACGTTGTTCCGCTTCGTAACGCTTGGTGTAATGCTTCGCGTGGGACCTTTTTTTCCGCGAAGTCCCACTGTAAAACTAATTCGCAAATTTGTCCGAGAATATCGTTTCTAGAAGCTTTTCCTTGGGCGAGTTTCCGAGACGTCCTGTGAGTGCAGTGTGTTTCTGTTACGAAATTTTTGAGCGCGAAAAAAACACGATACAAGGGAAGACTGGTCGTGTCGTGTCGTGTCGTGTTTTTCGCGTTCAGAGATTTCTTAGAAAGGCTATGAACCAACTCGCCCAGCAAAGCATCTTGTTATGTTTCTGTTACCTTAAGCTAAGCTTTAAAGAAATCCACGAGCGTGTTAAGTAAATACAGACATATCAGCATTTTTTTTACTGCCCACTTGACCATTGCAGACAACTTCTTTTTCATGAGCTCCGATAACTAATTATTATTACAAATGAGAAACTTATTTAAACGCAGAATGTTCAAGGGATAAGTATAACGTTAATTAGTGTCCGGAGCATGTTTTTTTTTAGTAATATAGCTACAGTGGTTTTATTTTTCCCGAAATCGTAGGAAATTGTTTGAGATTCCAAAATAAATGTATCACTCGACAAGGCACTTGCGTGCCGTGACATTGAGATCCCAAATATGCTACGACAGAACGATGGATGATGCGCGCAGACTGCAAGCATTAAAAGGCCGACATAACGCCGGAACTGTCCAGATCGTACTAATCTCTGCTAAATCTGTGCAGAAATAGAGAAGGTAAGATTGACCTTATCGCATCACAATGCTAAATTTCTGAGCGTTCGTATTGTTCAATCGCGGAACTGTAACAAGTACCTGTGCACATACATAATTACTGCAAACTGTTCCGTTTATAACGCCATATTTTTTTGTTAGTAATTCATAGCTTAAAGTCTCAAAGCCGCATGATGTCAGCAAAAAAAAAAAAAAGAAAAGAAGACGAAGACTAGGCAGATCCATGTAATACCCTTCATAAAACATGTAATACCCATCGTGCAGGCTGAACTGCCTTGTTTGAAAGCGCCATAGGCACTAGCGCCACCGTTCCCTCTAGAATTTTGTAGGAAACTCTATGGTTCGAACTTCGTAGCTTTCTCGAGACCGCTAATGTCGCTGCACAGAAGCGCCCAGTGACGCGGTATACAAACTCAAATCTCGAGCGCTTTCTAGAAACCTGCAAACATTTAAACTACTGGAGTATTATTAGGAAAATACGTTATCCGAACACTAATTAACAGGCTCTGCCATTGCTCCCTGGAAAGTTTTGCACTTATAGCATCAGTGAAAAGTTGGCCAGTAATTCGTATTATTTAATTACCTGAGCTTATTGGGAAAGGACAGTGCGGGATCGTCAGTACGACAGTATATAAACAATTCTAATATGTTTGCATACTCGTAACACACACGAGGGCTTTGTTCTTCTTTAAACATTGGCGCAAGTTAACTGAATATCCTTGTGTAATGACGTAGCGTATTTGCCGTAAACGTGACGCGCCGTGCAACAGCTTGGCCGCTACTGGCTCGCGGAAGTCGAGGTCGCCCGATCGAATCCCGGTCACGGCGGACACATCTCGATGAGGGGACATGCCCCCCCCCCCCCCCCTCCTCCTCCTCCCACCTCCAAAGAAAAAAGAACAGAAGGAAAACTGTCTGCTTAGAATGAGGTGCACTTTGCAAAAACCCCCAGGTGGTGACAAATACTCCGGAGCCCTCGACTACAGGGCGTGCCGCGTCCTATCGTAATTCTGGCTCGCAAAACTCCCTCAGTTATTATTACTTATTGGCATAAAACATGACGAAGACACTCTTCTGAAATATGGTAATGCATTGGGTCTGGTTTGTTTCTTTGTACACAAGTCTAAAAAAAGAAAAGCTAAAAAAAGGTGGTCGAAATGTCTGGCGCCCTCTACTACAGCGTCTCTCATAATCATAGAGTGCTTTTGAGTCGTAAAACCCCAGAAAACAAGAACAAAAATGTACGAGGAATTTACTCTGGGGGTTGTTCAGTACGTTCGCTACTAACCATTTGCTGTTTCCTCGTCGCGTACTGCTGTGGTCGGTATAGAATTGTGCGAAACACTGCCGATGTTTTCTCGAAACGGAGAAGCGTGGTTCCAACACACGAACTTAGACGAGCATGTGACGAAGAAGAAAATGCGAGATTTTTTTTTGTTACTGATCTAGTGTGATGGCCTTGCATATTTACAGCGCTTGTTTTGCGTTGCAGTCTACCCTGCAACCCTGCAACGTCGTCGGATACGGGGGCATCGGCATGACGTCTTCCCCCTTGTCTCAGGCCTTCGGGGGTCTCGCTCTAGTTCTGCAGTGTCTGCTCTCGACTTCAGTTTCCTTCTGGCGTAATCTATTTTTCGCATCATAAAAAAGTGCGGCGTCGGCGTGGCGTCTTTACCCTCTTTTTTTACTGCCTTTTTGAGCGCCTTGATGTGTGGTTCCAATCGTGCAACATATTCATATAATTTCTCTATATTCATCTTTTGCCAGCCCGTTCGTTTAAACCAGTGCTTAAGGCACTCGGCTTCTGTGCGTGAGTTTACAGTTTTGATACGGGCTACTAAGAACGTTTCGAACTTACGTTTTTTGTACATTAATTCCTGATTCGTCTTGTGCGACAGGAGGACGGACGGGATGCCTTGCTGGGTAGGCATAAAAATGCTTGCGCTTTTGGACGGACGGGTCGTCTTAATTTCCTAGGAATCGTTCATACGAAAGCAAAAAACTGTCTTCATAGATGTAGTGGCAACTTTACGCGACATTGCCAAATAGAAAAAATTACCGCATATCTGCTTGCTTCGGCGAAAGTCACATCGAAAGACGACAGTGTTCTGCCGCCCCTGTATACCAGGATGCATGCAATGGATGTTTTGCTGAATTCAATTCAAATCTCCTGCGTTCGCCCTGCTCTGGCGCCATCTGTTGGGATATTTTATTACTATTGGCTTAAAGTATAGCGTCCCTTCAACGCCATTACTAAGGCTTTCATTTTTCATTTACTAGCACAAAAACCAGCCCAATGTACACTCTTAATTAACACTGCAGATCGCGGTCATGTACATATATTTTGCCTCAAATAGGTCTGAGGTTTCCTTTGCGCTGTTTAAAGGGCAACTCCGGCGGTCTTTTCACGATGGCCTCATATCGCTGTTTTCCAATGGCACTGATAGTCGTGTAGCAGTCGGGGTGGTTCAATCTGCTCCGAAACTCACCAAAAATTTTAAATAACCGAATTATCTGTTCAAACCGTAGCCGAAACAGGTAGACGCTTCTTTCAGCGAGTGTGGTGACGTCACAAGTGTCCTCGTCATCAAAAATATGAAGCTGGCCCCAGAAAAATGAAAGCGGCGATGTCATCCATAGAGTTTCCTACTAAAATACTAGAGGGAAATCTGGCGCTGCGATCGTGAAGCTGCCATGAGAATGATGGGTGTGACACGGATTTGTCTAGTCTTCTTGCATGCGGCTTCAAACGTTCTGGTGGACTTGTTTATTCCTGTTTTTTTTTAGCTTCAGTGACGCGAGTGACATTACTATACACTTTTTCATTAAGCGACGAAGGCAGCGGTTGTAGTATACGCTTCTGTTATAGAGATCATCTGTGTCATGTACTAAAGTCACTTGGAATGATGAAGTGTCATGCAGTCTGTTTCTTTGTTGATTTGTTTATGGCTACATATATTATTTGCAGTGCTATTTTGCCTAACTTCGGAAATATTTGCGCTGCGTCTCGTGAACTTTATGGAAGCCGTCTTGATGTGTTTTTTTCTTTTATTTTCTACCAGATGTTTTCACGGCCGACATACACCCCTTGTGAAAAGGCTGTTCGTATACCTTGTACTACAGCATTTCAACTTTGCCATCTCGTTAATTCAACGCCGACCGAACGCGCCAAGCAGTCGCACAGGTATCGTGCCTAGTAGACGGCGACTGGGCGATAGGCAGACGCGCCTGCCGACGATGCTCAAAAAGTCAGCTTAGATCAAGCTGTTTATTTAACATCAGGTACTTGCACAAAACCAACCACCAAACGATGGGCGATACTGCGCTTCTGCTACGGCCTCGTGCTTGCCGTGCGCTTAAAGAAGCGAGCGAAAGCCCGTCTGTTACATTTAGAAGGCGCACCTATCTTTTACATACTTGGAAACATTAGCACTTCACTTAAAAGTGCAAAAATATTTACTTCAAGTTCGAATGCAATTATACCTGTGACTTAAACCTTTATGGACGCTCTGTCTGGGCGTAAGTAGAGGAGGCAACGTTGCCCCCCACATCTCATAATGTTGCTAAATTTCTGAGCGTTCGGTATTTTTATAACCGCGAAAAAGCAACAAGTAGCTGCGCACGCACATAATTTATCCAAAATCTTCTGTTTTATACAATATTTTGTCGTAATCTACGTGTTTTTTTGAACTCGCAAAGCCGTATGAAGCCAGAAGAACGAAGCGTAGGCAAATCCATGTCATACCCATCATTCCCATGCTGACTCAACAGCCTTGTTTGAAACACCCATAGACACTTGCACCATATTTCCCTCTAGTATTTTAGCAGGAAACTCTATGATGTCATCCGACCATATGTTGAGTTATGCCAGCTTTTCTGAACTTGACAGCGATGATTTGAGCACTGAATCATCAGTGTATTGCTCTTGACAGCGCGCCTGCTCGGGTAGGCAGCGTTGGAAGTAATGACGTCAAAAACAAAGGGTGGCCCGCGTGGGAATCCGATAAAAAGATTTAAAATTCGTTTTCAGGAAAACTAAGTGACTTGCAACTGCCTGGCTTGGCATATATTATTACATTGACGACGAGAACATATATTGGAAATTCCATTGAGATCCGTGGGCACTGAGAAATCGCCGGAATTGCCCTTTAATGTTGATGTGCATGACCCAGTGCCACCAGTGTTAGCGTAGGTCGTTTGGTTTTGGCCCTCCGGTTGAATCGGTTTTGGCCGGACAGTTTTATCGAGTGACATACATACATACATACATACATACATACATACATACATACATACATACATACATACATACATACATACATACATACGTACGTACATACGTACATACATAAAAGGGAGAATTAGCACCCACCCGTTTTGTAGCACAAGGCTACAAGGAAATCCATGCTGAATTCTCAGAAATAAAAGCTTCCTAGTTGCCGAAAAATTCGTCCTGGTCTGGGGTTCAAACCCGGGACCATCGCCTGTCCGGGGCGCTCCCTCTGCCAAATGAGCGAATTGGATGCTAATTTTCCCTTTCATGAACGTTACTCCACCTTGCGGGTTTCCGCAGAAGTCATTTGCCACATACATACATACATACATACATACATACATACATACATACATACATACATACATACATACATACATACATACATACATACATACATACATACAGAGTTTTTCGCGTTTAGGTAGCCCATGAAAGACCATCGCCCTTAATTACGCGGTATGCATTGCTTTTACGCTTGCATCGTAGCCTTTGACGTGGATGCACTTAGGTTGATGACTACTGGCGCCAAATTTATCCCGTTGCGACGAATAACATCGCCCACCATCAGTAATTCCTCGGGGTGGCTGATTATACTGGCATACCAACTTGGCACAGAGAGTACAGTAACTAAACACGACAACCACAGGCATTAGAAAACCGTACAAGCATTGCCGAAATGGTTGTTCGTAAGATTCTTTCGCAATGTCGCGGTCCACTACCGCACTATGAGTGCCAGCAATCCGTCTTGTGATTCTGCTTGGCTCATGGCTTCCTCTTGATGAGCAGCTTCTCTAAAGGTGCGACCATTCTCGTCTATAGCTTGGAAGTGTCTTTGGCATCCTGGTAAGCTGCGGCGCGTTCATCTTCACGAATACATTGCACTTTCCGATGGCGTACTTCTCGCATGATTCAATGTGATTGTTTTCATGAAATTCACCCTTCGACGACGCTAAGCTTCTCGGCGCTTGCGAAGCACCATTTTTATCCGGCGCCGTTACAAGCGGAGCAGCCGACTGTGTGTAAATACTGCTGCTGCGCGTGTAAACTGCACGGCTATCTGGCGTCATTGAATAGAGAATACATGTTCCCGAACTGCTCGGCATCGGAACCGTGAGAGCAGAATGATCCTACAGTAATCAAGCTTTCCCTGAGCATGGTACGCTGCCGTTGAGCTCAATATCAGCGCTCGTTATGGTCGTGATGAAGTACTTTGCTTCATCGGTCCTACATGGCATCGTCATTCATATCAATCGTGGAGGAAGAACATAACTTACGTTCGCGCCGAAGGACACGCTTGTCTCGGCAGCATATTGGCCGACGTGTCGGGCTCCTGTGTCCGAGTGCAAAAGAATGAGAGATTCGATTCCCTCGTCGGACACAATCACAAAGCGGTTGTTCTCCTGAGAGATTTTCCTCCTGATTTATTCGTGTGTCGTGTCACCGATGCCATTTCGGCGACATCGACTTATCCCGTGATGTTTCACTAACGTCATTTCAGTGAAGTGGAAGTAATGCCACTGAATTCTTCATTGGTCCCGGCGTAAAATTTTTCGCATTAAAAGAAAAGAATATAACTTACACAGTTTCAGAGTGATAATCTACCAACTGGCACAGCAACATAAATTGACTATGCCATGGGTGGAGACCCCGCGGAAAATTACTCAACATTTCCTTCTACGGCGACTAGGAATCTAACCCGTGTCTTGTTCGCACACCAGGAGAGTTGGTCGTGCTAATCACGTTTCTATTGCCCTTAAACATACGCGGCCTTTTTCAAGCGGAGTGTCTTTACAATGCTTGATAACTTCTTTTGCAAACTAGACTTAACGTATACCTACAGCTCTAAATTAGCTGAACGGAAGCGCTTTCGCCGTGCACAACACCTTGATAAGGGAATTCACATTTGAGCTACGAAGGTCAACGACATCGCTGATGCAATTTATCAAGGCCATTGCATTGACTGACCGCCTTTGACATTGATCAACAAACATCTACAACGTAGGCAGCGACGTAGTGACCTTTCTCTTCTCTAAGACTATTTCTACCCTTCTCCTATACAGAGACAATAAGCTGCTTTCGGAACAGGTGGACGTCTGCACTTACTGCGCAACTATCATTCCGCTACTCTGTCGCTGAAGTCGTTCACAGCCCTTCAATGTAAAGGGATTAGGAGCAAGCACCTTTTTTTTTTTGCCTTCGACAAGACACCGCGATTGAACGCCGCAATTCATCAACTTCAGCACCAGGCTGAGCAAAAACCCCACCGTGACCCTGTATATCGTAGCTATAGAGCTTCCTGCAAAACTACTAGAGGGAACTCTGGCACTGGGATCATTCAGCTATTATTGAAATTATGGGTAGTAAATGGATTTGTCTAGTCTTCGTGCTCGCAGCTTTAAACGTTGTTTTGGTTTTGTTTGTTACTGTTTTGTGGCTTTAGTGACGCGAGTGAGATAACTACGTTTTTAGCATTGGCATTATCGCATCATATGCATAAATATCTTAGCGTTCCTGTTTTTCTACGCGCAATGAGTCAATAAATATTTAGGCACGTGCACATATATAGCAAATTTTTGCTTTGATAACGCAGAATTTTGTCTGAAATGGCCCGTATTTTAAAGACCCAAAGCCGTATGAAGCCAGTAGAATGACGACTAGGCAAATTCATGTAGTATTCACCATTCCCTGGCATGCTGGCTGATCCTCCTTGCTTGCACCTCTCACAGACACTAGCGCGACAGTTCTCTCTGTTATTTTTTGGGGGAAACACTATGATCGTATTCCATGTTTTATTTAGTTGAACAGTGTTTCGACTTGAAGCAACAGGTTCCGGAGTTGCCAACGGGACGTTGATTTCCGAATCCTCAGCCAAATATTTTTTTTTTCTAAGAGAATCTTCAGTGCTCAACAGAGAGGCCCATATGGTGCTTTCACAACTTCCGGTGGCGACAACGAGAATTAAGAAAGGCAGTTCACATGAATGTATGTGAACAGCAGTAACGCCTTGGCGCTTACTTGGCAAACAAAGCAGTAACGCCTTGGCGCATACTTGGCCGAGAATGGGACAGGGTTTTGCTTTTTATGTGCGGTATAGAAAAGCAAGGATGGCTTTGCCACCAGGCGGTATTATAACAGTAGTGAAGGCTTATTCATGGCACCGTAGACTGGCAGGCTCTATCACTCTAGCAGGAGACATAAAGCCACGTCTGCGGGCGTCGCTGCACTTGCGCAGGTTTGCTTCGATGCGCGGCCCCTGAACTGCGTCGGCGCTCCGCAGAGCGCGGACACCCGCTCGCGTGCACATGATAAGCGCTTCCACGGTAAGCGTGATAATAGACACCCTTGCCTAACCATTGAATAACGGCTGTGGTGTTGCAGTCGTTTCCACCAGATTCGCTGAACCTCCACGTTCGTTAAGCCGGGATGGCCATGCAGCATTTATTTATTATTGTTATTTTTTGTACCGACGTTGTAGTCAAGGCGCAGAAAGTGCTGCGGTTCGCGGAAGAGACAGGGTCGGTTAGAGCCTTAACTGATTAAAAGCCCCTAATCTTACTGCGTAACCTCACACAACACACTTAATCTCGACAGTCGTCTGTACGCGAGCCGTCTTCTGCAACGATATGTTGAATAACTTGTAGATGAATTTCACACACGAAATAATATTCCGCATCCAATAATTTGTAATCATTCGCACAGCGGCACGCAGCTTCAAATAATATCGTAAAATTGTAACAGCGATCGTAACTGTTTTGCAGCCACATTTCGATGGAGTAGAAATGCTACAGGCCAGTGTACAGTGCGATATGAGTGCATGTTAAAGAACTACAGGTGGCCGAAATTTTTGGAGCTCTCTATTATCGCGTCTCTCATAATCATGCCATGGGTTCGGGACGTAAAACACCGCAAATTATATTTAGCTGTTTTCTAGCGCTCACGAGCAGTGCAAAACACACGCAGTCCTCACATGTCTGTCGCCGCATTTGAAATTTCAGGGAGCAATACAGAAAACGAAGCTCAGGCGAAGATGGAGGCTTGAGTCTATAAAAATATCGCTAAAAACGATGGAGAACATGTCGTCCTGACGAAGACAAGTCCCCTTGGTCGAAACGTTGGCTCCAGCGGCATTCCCTGTTCTACACCGCTTTTAGCGATCGGTTCATCGAGGGAGCAACATTGGTATTTGTAGAGAAATTGTGCTGCCATTTATGCATACTTCGATGTGCAGGCAACACGGAGACAAAATTGGAATAATAAGACCCCTATAATAAGACGCCGCGAGTAGCGTGTGCACTACCATGGATGCCCGATTGGACGCTCAAGCCAGCAAGCAGTCGCATGCCACCGATGTCCGGTGCGACAAGGGACCTATGAAGCAGCAGTGGCAAGCAGTGGCAAGCAAGAGCGGGAGGCACACGCGCCAGCTAAGTGCGAAGTTGATGAGAAAGACATATGGACCGCGCGCACACGTTTCCTAGACAGCAGACCTGCGCACTGGGCTCTTTCGAATTATGCTACTTGTACCAAAACTTCCACTCCAAATCGCGGCGTGACGAAAGCGATCACATCAAATTCGCAATTCAAGTAGCGCAATATGCCCAGGTCTTCTATTTAAGAGGCGCTTCCTTAGCCCAACCAGTAAGACAGCCGGCTTCTGAGCGTGGAGTCAGAAGTTCCACACGCCGCATCACTTTTTAAGCTTCGTTTAGTGGTTATGGAGAGAGAGAGAGAGAGAGAGATGATGGGCGGAAGGCAGGGAGGTTAACCGGAAGGAAGATATCCAGTTTGCTACCCTGCACTGGGGAAGGGGTGAAGGGAGACAGGAAAGGAATGGTTATGGCAGCGCAGCCAGGAAGAAAGCAAGTCATATGCGGAGAAAGCGCGTACGGATAGCCCATGCTTACGGGAAGCGAGGTGAGTGGGCGTAGCGGCGGTGCCTTCTGCACTCAGGCGGCACCACGTTTGCCACCACGGCAGCAAGTGTTCCCTAGTCAGAAGAAGAGGCGTGCAAGACACGGACACAAGGGGAAGAAGTGAACAATACGATCGGCGTTCGTGTTGTTCACTTCTTCCCCTTGTGTCCGTGTCTTGCACGCCTCTTCTTCTGACTAGGGAACACTTACCAACGCGCTCAACTTTCTGTCCTTTCAAGTGTTCCCATTCAACGTTCAGCAGTCTCGAATTGTGCACTTAAGTGGCGTCGCAGCCAATGGAAGTTCAGACGCCATTTTCTGGGCACAGGCAACGGCGTTTTTGTTCCATGAGCCATTTGAAGATCGGTAATGTCATTTGTATCGGAAATGTCATTGATCGGAAATGTCATTCGTATCAAGTTTTATTAATTCGTTTAGTACATTTGCCAATTGTGACGCAATACCAAACTAACGATAAGGCTGGTCGTGTTGGCCGGCGCTATCTGTAATAGTCACAAGTAAAAACTGGAGGGTGGGGGAGATTGCTTACTGAGAGTAAAAAGACGCAGTTTGGTCAGTTGAACCAAAAGCAGGATGTTCTTCTGTAGTTAACACTGCCCAACAAGCATCGCTAAAATGGCAGACATGTAACGCTTCACGATTTTCTCGCTACCAGACACCTTCCACTACCGACAACAATAACATTTCCCGAAAAATAATTGCACACGTTGTAGTGAGTCGAAAAACAATCTTTTTGTTGTTTCGCGAATTCTGTTAGAAGTCACAAAGTTCGTTGTCTGATACACTTTTGTGGCACCTTTTCTGTTTGCACCATCGTTTGACCAGTCTCAAATATAAAGGCAAGCCACTTATCAAACTTCCGCAAAAATTCCACAAAATGTGCGGGAAACAGTTCACCTAGCTGAATACTCGATGCACTAAATAGAAGCTTTTAATCACCACACAGGCAATGACGCGGGACATCTAAAACCACGTATTGCCAATCAAGAGATGGTCCCGAGCACGGCCAGAGCGACCAAGAGCACCGGCGTGCCGTAGCGCAGCATCTGCAAACATAACGAGACAAGAAAGCGTTTCCGGTCGCGCCAGTAATCCCACGCCACGATCAAGGGGTTTCTTCTACGTCGGCTGCTTCTGCTTCTCAGCAGCACTCTATCGCCAAGCAAAACCTCGGTGCTCTGCTGCTCTTGCTCAACTCGCTGCATCCGCTCGAATCGTCGGCCGAGAATTACAGGTGGAGTAGAATCCGGCTCCTCTGAAAGCTGTGGTAGTGGAGAAGGCAGCTGCGACGAATCAGCCGCTCGCGGGTCTTCAGTGCCGCTACAAAAAAATTTCATGGAAGTGCACCGCTCGTTCTCGGTGTGGCTGTGATGGTAGCGGATGCTTCCGTGGGTACAGCTGCTTTCGCTCGGTTCCATGACGGTCGCATAAATATCGCCGCTGTTGCAAACGGCAACGGCCATGTGAAAGTTTCGACGGGCAAGTCAAAGGTTCATAAAAGCTGCTACTGCAACGCGCTCTGTGGCTCGAGTGAAAGCAGGAACCCTAGCGGAACACTGGCCGAAACGGCGCATCTCTCGCCACCATAGACGAATTTCCTGGACTAAGATATACCAGAATCTTTAGAGATATCTCTTCTTTCGCTCTCTTTTTGTCTTATCATTTGTCGTACGACGTAATAGAGAGGAATATATTCCTTTCTTAGGGCGCATTCATGCACGTCAGATGTTAGCTATGTCGATTTCGTGCCAGGAAAGCCAACACAACAACGTCAGACTTCAGCAAAATCAAATTTAGACGGTGCGTGCCAACAGCTCCCTGGTGTACTGCGGTCAAAACAGTCAGCACGCTTTTAAAGCAGTCACCAGGTGATATTCCGGCCATTGAGTGGTTTCTGAACAAATTCGGTAACTTACCGCTTAAAGAAAAAAAACTGTGATATATAATATGACTGTAATATATGCTGCCGTTTTGACGTGCCAAGACCATATGATTGTGAGGCATGCCGTAGTGGAGGGCTCCGGAAATTTCGACCGCCTGGGGTTTTTTTTTTTTGACGTCCACTCAAACGGGCCTCTAGCATTTTCGCGGCTTCTAAAACGCGACCGCCGCGGCCGTGATCGAGCCCCCGTCCTGCGGGTCGGCTTCATGAGGTTAGCTTCGGGTCAGCTTCTGTCAGCGTCATGAAACGAGCCCTTGATGCCTTTGGAGGCGAAAATGCTGCATTGCGACCTGTGTACTGCGCGTTATAATTGCACATTAATGAATCCCACTTGGTGAAAATTTCCGGAGCCCTCCACAGCGGAGCCTCATAATCATATCGTAGTTTTGGCACGTAAAACTGCAGCTGTTGTTATCAACTTGCTTGTTCGTTTATTTCCGACGTTTCGGCTCGAGACCAGCCTTCATTTTAGTATGAAGTATACTGCCGTTGTGGACACACACACACACACACACACACACACACTATATATATATATATATATATATATATATATATATATAACCGTAACCGTCATCGGTTATATATACATATAACCGTCATCGCTAGCGCTGCACGCGTCCCGTAAATCGCTTTACGCAGCGCTAGCGATGACGCCTGCTGATTTAGATCGGACGACCACCGCCTTTTTCACAGCCCTGTCGCTTTTAAGCGGCAGTACGCCCGGCTAAATGCGGTGTTAGTCCGTACGCGGAAAGTTTGAGAGCACTGCAAGCGCGTCGCGCAAGCCGCCATGTCACGTGGTATCTTTTTGTATTTCGCGGGCATCTGCAGCAAGCTGGAAAACAATAATAATGAATAGATAGAAAGTTGGAAGCTTTTTAACTAGGCATTTGACAGACCACTCTACAAGTTGTTCATGGGAATTATTTACCTAACTTTGTTGCTTCCGAAGTTAATCATGCCTAATTAACTAATTAAGTGGAGCCCAAAAGATTGTCTGACTCACTCCATACGATAGTAAGAAAAATGTAGTTGGTCGCGTTGTCTTACGGTGCATCGGCATATTTTTAAACCTTGGCTAAAGATAGGTAGGACACCTTGTATACGCTAATGAATATGGGAGGTACTTTAAATAAAATATGAAACTTCCCGGATATATATATATATATATATATATATATATATATATATATATATATATATATATATATATATATATAAATTCCCGGAGTGGTTTAAACTCAGAAAGGTCACGACGCCTGCTGACGGTAGTCCCTCATATATGCAACACAACATGACTACGTACGTGTCTTCTCGTTCAACCTAATACGAAGGGACACCACATATTTTATATATTTTGTTTAAAGTGGATCCCTCTTAGCTTTTGAAATAATGCGCAGCACTCTTGACTTGGGTCTGAACTAATGCAGTTTGTCAGTATGCTCATTCAACCGACCCAGACTCACGGATAGCGATTCAGACAGTGTAAATGCGAGAAACACAATTTTTCACTGAGAGAAAGTAAGGCATGCAAATATGGACACAAGAGAGCCTGACAACAACTACTGACGCCGGCGTTTGCGGTGTCATTAATATCTGCATTGTGTGTCTCATTGGGCGCACTAATTTCTTGCACGACGACTTCCAACAAACTCAACCTCTCTAGTTTTGTCGAACTTTACGTTCTACCAACTTTACAACCTGAGTTTCTCTACCGCGTGCATAGATCGAAGTACGCGACCGTCTTTGCGTTGCTCTGGTACCACTGCAATGCAGCGGGCGATCGAACCCAAGAGAACGAGCTCTGCGAGCGCATTTTTTTACGACTCCATAAGAATCGGAGTTTGACACCACGCGGGCGAGTGCACAAAGGAGGGCAGTGTGTCGTAACCTTTATGAGGAGTTCGCGTACAGCTACTTCTGAAGGACAGCGGTAGGGTTTAAAAAGAGAGAAAAAAAAGGAAGACATAGGTGAAAAACCAGTTCCCTGACGAGAGTGGAGTCGGTCGGGCTGCCGTTGCGGTTCTTCAGGACGGATTGCGGCGAACAAAACTTGCACTTGCCACAACTGACAGCGGCGTATCTCTGCGCGTTGTGTTATCTTAACGGCTGATCGAGAGTGCCTTCGCTTAGCGGTTACATACCGCACAGTGAACGTCATGGCTTTGGAAGAGGCGCTACGGCGTTGTTATCCTGTCCTGCTAATCGAAGACGACGAGAAGCGGGAAATTGTCGAGCGTGTCGTTCGCCCCTTCGTACTTGACCCCGACACGGTGCTCAGGGTGCGAAACACGCTACGAAGTGAGATGGATCTCGGCCTGCTCCCGAACCCCGAGAGACCCTCGTCGCTTCAGATGGACGTGGCCCACATTCCCGAACTCCCCGACGGCACAGAAACGGGACACGCGCTAGCTCTGGACTTGGGCGGAACCAACTTCCGGGTGCTGCACCTCTATCTGACGCCTGGGAGTCCGGCTCGGTGCCGGGTGCAGCATTATGCCGTGCCGAGTGATGTGAGAAAGGGTTCCGGAGAGAGGCTGTTCGACTTCCTGGCCGACTGCTTGCGTGATTTCGTGGGCGAAAATGGTCTGACGGGCACGCGGCTTCCGTTGGGCTTCTGTTTCTCTTTCCCGATCGTGCATAAAGCGCTCGACGCTGCCGTGTTGACAGAGTGGGTCGTCAGCTACGACTGTTCGGGAGTGGTGGGCGAGGACGTCGGCCGCATGCTCGAGGAGGCCATACGCAGGTGAGGCTTCGTCCCACGCCTTCCCCTATGTCGCTTCTACGCCTCCCTTGTCTACATAGCTAACAACGATTTATAGCTATAAATACACTGTGAATGTGCTGTGAATATACCGTGAACGTACTGTGTACTGTGAATACACTGTGAATGTAATAAATTGTTCATAATGAAAAATAGATGTTTTGCATGTTTGTCGCATATATTTGTTAAACGCGCAAGGCCGATTAAGCACTAATATCCACCAGCCAAAACGTTCAGCGCAGTTGCATCCCCCAATATATCTCCTTGCGGGAGACCAAAAGGTGCACTGTGGGGAAAACGCGCTATCTGTAAACATCCTATGTTAAGCACTGAAATACTAGAGTGTGTTGAGAGAGAGGCTGTTTCGCATACAAGATGAAATAACCCGAAATATTATTCGTTGATATCAAACGAGACATAAACAAGGAAAGAACAAGGAAAGGAGGAAGTTGAGGACGACAGCAATATGACTCCTCCGTTCAACTATATTTTGGTTTTGAGTTTTCCGCTATTTATTTGCCCCCACATTCTCTAAATGATATGTCAGTGCTTATTTCTACTATACAGATGCTATCGAATGTTAAAACAACGCGCTTTCTGCTTGCAGTGGGACACGTTTTTGGGGCCTCCTGAAGAACAAATATGGTTTGACGCAACTCACCTGATCGTTTTTATTGGAGTCCTTTTATATTGCTATTATATCTTCGTTGAATAAGTCTACAAAAGTACCAAGTTGGCATATAATATCAAGATTCGAAGATAACCTAGAGATACTTACCCAAATGTTCACAATGTTGGGTATCCTATCCCTTAGAATAACAGCTGTGCTAGCTCAATATATATCGGGTCGCGGGATCGAATCCCGGCCGCGGCGGCTGCATTTCGATGGAGGCGAAATGTTGAGGCCCGTGTGCTGTGCGATGTCAGTGCACGTTAAAGAACCCCAGGTGGTCGAAATTTCCGGAGCCCTCCACTACGGCGTCTCTCATAATCAGAACTGGTTTTGGGACGTAAAACTCCACAAAACAACAAGCTCAATATATAAGGTATTCGAATCTAACACGTCAATTTGGTAATAGCACTCACCGAATTTCTAGTTGTGTAAAATTAAACTGCTGCCATTTGTACTGTCGGGCGTCTCTCTAACGAACGTAATGCAGACATAAATTGCGAATTCATTCCCCTACAAAAACGTTCGATTGCGTATCCCAACAATTATATACACTGCTTTACAAAGCGCCTATACATTCCATACATTTGTCGAATATTTGTCATAATGTTTCATATGAGTCATACGGATATACAGGGAGTTCCGCTTAAATGTCACCAAGTTTATAAAAATAATGGAACATGCTAATGAGCGGCAAGTGCCCCAGTTAAGTCCTTTTTGTTTAGCATATCAATTAACTAGAGTAAAGCATAAGCTAGTTTTTATTTTCTCGCTTGAGTAAGAACTTGTTAATACGAAAGTTCTAGATAAAAAATGACCGACCGAAGTGTTTGTAACTAAATGCCATTGATGGATCTCCTAATTCGTGTGCTGAAATAAGACCTACGAAATACAGAAATAACCGCGTGATAGCAGCTCTAATTCAGCGCCCCAGGCGGCTGAGCAAAAAACTATGCCAGATGTCACTGCGGCGCTGTCGGAATCGGGCGCGCAGAGTAAGCGGGGATGAAGCTGCGTCGCGCTTTAACATGGCGTGGCATAAGGATATCAGTCGCTCCACACACACACACACGCACGAACACACACGCACACGCAAATGCACGCGCACACTCGCACACGCATGCATGCGCACACGCACACACGCACGCTCACGCACACGCACGCACACGCGCACTCAAACACACACGCACGCACACGCGCACGCGCACACGCACACATACACAGATATACACGTTCACTCTCGGGCACGGTAACTGTTGAGAGGAGCAAAGCTACTTTCTTGAAGGAAAGTGCGATTACCACGTGCTTTCGTCTGTTTCTTTTACTTTTCATTGTTTGCGTTCGGGAGTTCCTCTTACCAGGGGTTGTTGCCGGCCAATATCCCGTGACCACCGCAAACGCCAAGCGAATCTCGGAGTGATGCAGAGACAAGAGCAAACGTTGTTCCGCGATCAGTTGTCTGGGAGTGGTGAATTAAACGTGCTCTCTGGTGATTATTTTTGTATTTCGCGCGATTTCAAGAGCACTTATAAGGGGATCCATCTGGAGTGCTTAGTCACAAATACATCAGTCGCTAATTATTGTCATCTACAACTTTCGTATTGACAGTTTCCTGCCGAAGCGAATAATTGAAAAGTTAGCAAATTAATTTATGCTGATTCATTCATCTGGCAAAAGTTGTGGGACCCGCACGCTTCACTTCAACAGTTGAACGCAATAGCGATGCCTGGCCCCATTCTCATCGCGCCGTCTTCCGCTTACCATGCCGCTCAATCGCCTATAGCCACGTATATATCATGACACGACTTTGTAGAAAGTGCGAGTTAATTGCGTTATTGCATGGCCTCCCTCGTCGTCTTGTGTAATTTGACAGAGATGCGCTATCAAAACTCGCCGATGAAGAACGAACCGTTGGAATTGATGCTTGAGCTAGTTGGTGATGGCTCACCTTGAGGTGGGTGCAGCGCTACATGAAACACGAACAAAGAAGGCGCGCCCGTCCTTAGCGTCTTCTTTGTCCGTGTTTCGTGTAGCTCTGAACCCACTCCATGATCAAGAAGGCAGAAGCATATATGCGGGGTGGCCGAGCGCGTAGGGCATCGCGTCCCGCTGCGAGCTAGGGGTTGTAGATTTGATTCCCTGGTTGCCGAAGGTTTCGTTTCTTTATTTCCATCTGCCTCGAATTTTCGTTGATGGACAACGCTGATTTTTTGCTCACAACCAACGACGCCAACACCGACACCGGGATTTCTCCGAAACTCGCTCTTTAACGCTCTCCCGTGAAAACGAAAAGTACGCCTTATACTAGGGTACTTGATCCTCAACACCGCTGAGTTTGTTGCAACTAATTATACGCTCCGTCATGGTTACATTTAAGTGGGACACCTTGTGTATGGAACTATTAGATTACCCGTACGGAAAGTTTTTTTTGTGACCGTGACTGTGACAGGTCCTGTGCGGTTGTAAGCGCTACGACTTCGAACGAAGGACCATGAAAGCAGCGCTTCGTCCGCAAAATGGTTCGAGGTTGGAATAGCGGCATCTCCCTGGCCCGTGGCAAGATAGCACCTGCGCAGTACGGAGAACCAAAGCATTTTGCTCTCATTTCTACGGGCAACATGCCTTAATGAAACGGTGTAACCTGCGTTTTATTGTATATACATATGTACACATGAGTGTGCGTGCAAGTGTCACTGCACTTACGTGTTGTGTTAATATGTAATCATTGTAAATACCATAATCACTGCTAAACACCTAGAGTAGCAAGCCAGGACACAGAGCAGGGTAACATCTCGGGATTCGTTAATAAAGTATTCTCTCTCACTCTTTCTCACTGTCTGACCGTGACCTTAAGTGACCTAGTGTTTCAAGCTTTTTTTACGACGCTACATTATTCCTAATTTCCAACTGATGTATAGAAACAGCATGCTTCACGGGAACCACTGCCGTTGCTATTATTTTCTGACACCCAGTGACTGTGACCGCGTTTGTTTAATTAGTAATACTAAGATATAGGTATTAGCTCCGGTCTGAGGCCTTCTACCACTGAGGTCTCCGGCTTCTTTAAAAGGCGATGAAACTGGTTTATGAGGTTTAACTTCCGTTCAGTCAATACAGTGCAACGCGATAAGGCGTAGTTTATGTCTGACGAATATATATGAACGCGGAGATATGTAAAACGCTAAGTCTCAAGACTGAAATTATCCCCTTCCATTACCACTACATTTCAAGCACCAGCGCCGAAAAATTATTGTAGTCACCACAGAAACATTCAGACAAGGATCAAATTAAATCCGTTATTTGATAAATGACATCCTCCGAATTTCTATATGGGTAAAAGGAAACTGCCGCCCTGGCGCCATCCGACACCCCTATGCTGAAGGTATTATTACAGATTCTTATGAAACAAGTTATCTGAAATTCTTCTTAGTGCTATATATCCCTATGCCCTTTATTATATCATCCCCATTGGCCCTGATGCTTTATGACTGCCCAGCACTTGTTCACGGCTTCTCTTACGAGCTGCGGCGGCTGCAATATTTCGTAGGCGGCTTGAGAAAACTATTCGTTTATTGTGTTTTGGACACTCGTTCAAGAGCCAAATACGTTAAAAAAAAGGTGAAAAGCCGTCTGCCGGGGTGCTCGGCACAGCCACATTGTGTACGTGAGGGACGCTACACGAGGGGTATATAGCGGGCCGTACACTCTTAGCATGGTAACCTTCAGTTTATTTTACAGGTACAGAAGAATGTGAAAATATGCTCCTTTACTAAAGGTGAAAGTGCTTGAACCTTTAGTAATGGAGCATATTTTCACATTTTTGTGCACCTATAAAATAAGCTAAAGGTTACCGTGCTAAGAGCGTAGATGGGACGTTACGCCAGGGGCATGTAACGTACATTTGAGATAGGGTAGTGCACTTGTCTTGTCATGTACTGGTTAACACCCCTGTCTCTCCCACTCTTCTATTTCTTCTCTCTTTTGTGGAGCTTTACACATTCGAATGATTTGTTCAAAATACAGTTTCGTAATAGAAGAATGCAGGAAGTGTGACGATTTGCGACCAGTACATGTTGATCACTGTGTTGCGATCACCGTTTCCGCTATTTTTGCCGCGTAAATGCAACATGCACTCTTCCTCTGACTGCAGGCGCACAAACATCGACGTGGAGCTCGTGGCCATCGTCAATGACACAACCGGTACCCTTGTTCAGGGGGCCTTCATGGACAGCGACTGCGCGATAGGACTCATCATGGGTACTGGAAGCAACGGATGTTACCTGAGAAAACCGAAAAAATCCAGAAGCTCGAAGCAGAGCCCGAGAGACTGAAACACGCCCCAAGCGAACTTATTGTGAATGTAGAATGGGGCGCTTTCGGCGACAATGGCGTACTGGACTTTGCCATTACACCGCTAGACCGATTAGTGGACGACCAATCACTCTTCCCCGGTTCGTTCACGTTCGAGAAGCTGCTGTCGGGCGAGTTTCTGGGTGACGTCGTTCGACAAATACTCATCGAGATCGCCAGGCGGCGCGCGCTCTTCGGAGGCGACGAGACGGCAGTGCAGAAAGCTGATGGAACACGGAACCTTCACGGCCGTAGACATATCGCGGTTTCTCGAACAGGATGGCGCTCACGCTCGCCACATAGCTGCTCGTTTTGTGGGGAGCGCAGAAGAGATAACTGCTGATGAACACATCGCTATATTTCGCTACGTCTGCGGCGTGGTCTCGGTGAGGGCGGCCTGTGTTGGTGTCGGTGTGCCTGGCAGAATTGCTAGAACGGGTAGACAAGCCGACGCCTGCGACAATCGCAGTCGACGGCTCTCTGTACAAGTATCATCCGACGCTGCGCGGACACATGCGCGAGCTGGTCACCGCAATGGCGCCGGGTCGGCCGTTCAAGCTGATGCTTGCCGAGAGCGGTAGCGGGAAAGGGGCAGGACTCATAGCCGCTGTAGTCGAACGGCTCCGATCTACGAATCGCTGTGGGAACCTTTAAGTGGAATGGGATTTACTGACCATATGTTTAGAGAGAAAAAAGAGAAACGCATAGATGATGCAATGGTATTTCTTTTTTTTTTCCAACATAGGCGTCACGTCTGTCAGCCCGATTACGTAGCGTTTGGATGCGTTTGTAAAAGTTCAAATAGCGGTTTGCGTACCACACAGTCCGACGTTTTTGCATTAGAAAAATATAGTAAAGTTCATAGTAACATGCCTGGATAGTCACGGCGAAATCAAACGTGGACAAACATGACAACTCGTTTATGTGTGCAGTCACTTTGCAAGTTATGCCTTGTTCTTCAAGCGTTTTGATCCTCTTGACAAAAGGTTAAAGCACAAGATTACAAAAAAAGTAACATCGGACAGCCTCTCATTAGTGCGTCTGAGTAGTGCATAACCTTTGCTATGGTATATTTAGCTAAGACATCTTGAAGTTAGAAAACACACAGGGCAAAAATTATACAACATAGAAAATGGTATCATACCCCGTCGGCCTGCCGAACTGGTCCCCGGTGGTTTCGAGCGTCATGGTCCCCTAGTCCGCTCTCCAAAAAGGCCAGTGTCGCCGCTTAAATAGCACCCCTCAACATCCACGGCAACGCGGACCAATCAGGCAGGCCGAAGTTAACGATGCTCAACGCGAGCCCTCGTGATCGCGTGCATCCGGCTTTGCTACAAAACTAATACAAACAACACATTCCAGAAACTGGCCGCGACGCGCACACATGGTCTTCATTTTCTGTGCCACGTCGTCAAGAAGACTCCCTGCGGTGCGCCGGCTCGTTTGCTCGAGCACCCTTCTAATAAAGCAGTCGAAAAAGAAAACAGAACAAGAAAACATTCTACGCGACGCGGTCTTCGCGACAATAGGGTGTTCCAACATGCGCCACCGTTCAAAACAATCCAGATGCGCGTTACGGACATGCAACCAACTTTGTATTATCCATTGTCTTCTAGACCACCTCAGACTACTTTTTAAAATGACCTCAGTTATTTACCCAATCATAATTAATTAGTCAACATTAAACGCTTGTTTTAAAGTGCAATGTGTTTAATGGGGAAGTTACTGCCATGTTCACTAGTGTACAAATGATGTGTTTCCACGATAATACCTTTAATGGTTTTACTTTTTTGGGGCTTCTAAAAAAGTGCGCGAGATTTGAAAAAAATACAAGGTGACTAGCTCTTTCGCAAGGCAACATTAGTAGCTCCAAACACTCTAAGGATGAGCCATCCACGACGGACGCACACAGAGCGTGCGGAATAGGTCGCGAGAGAAAACGATAAGGCGTGTCCACACCTTTCGCCCTTTCGGCCTGTCCATACATGCGCTCTGCATACATCATCGATGGTAGGGCGTTCGAGGGTGATAATGCTGCCGCGCGCATGCACTAGTCACGTGGTCTTTTTTCTTTAAATTTAGCGCACTTTCTTAGAAGACCCGGAAAAATTAAAAGCATTAGATTAATATTATGGAGCTACGTTGTTTCTACACTAACAAACATACTCTGCAACTTCCCCATTTAACATATTGCATTTAAAGCAGCCGATAAAATCGTGATAATTATTAAGTAATTAATCTTTTCATTAATTAATTAATTAGTAGAGTTTGCTGTGGTGATTAGCTGAGGCGATATAGACGATAGCGGATAATACTAAGTTTGTGGCGTGCCCGTAACACGAATGTCGTTTTTTTTATGGATGGCGCAAGCTAGCAGAAATACCCTGTATTCCCATGAACATGCTTAGAAAAGACCAAGCGCAATGCAAATAGCTGCAGCGTCGTGGTGAATACAAACGTAAAAACGATCGAAAGGTGTTTTTTTCTTTATGTACACAATCACTAGAAGCACAGGCAAAACTAAGCAAAAGAAAAGCCAGATAGGATTACTTGCTGACTGAGAAGCTTCCGTTTGTCAAGTTTGCTTTATTGATGGGCTGCATAGCCCAAATGAAATGGTGATTTATTTAGTTGAATGTGCCTCAAGCACTCACCACCTGCAATTACAGGATAGTAACATGGAGTCTAAGGCAACTAATTAAGAAAACAAGAGAGAATGACTATATTTATTGGCGCCCCCTTTCAAATAAGGTAGAAACAAATAGTCGCCCCGCCGGAATAACCTAATCCGGTTTCACTACATACACTGTCGTCTAGCAATGCAGCCACCTTACCCCCCTGTTCTTTTATTTCTCCGTTAAAACCCATATGTTTCTGTTGTGGAGTTACCCAGCCCTTTAGCGGATACGGTTCCTTTGATCTATATTTTCTCATCCTGAATTGCTACTGAAATCCGTTGCTAATTCTCCACTGCTCAATCGTTAATGCATCCATTAATTTTGAATCCCAGTGCTCGCGGAATGTCAAGCGCCACCTACCGACTTGTCGGAAAGCACCAGCCGCCATCGTGTTGCAAATGTGGAAAATCGCTTGTCTGGTAGCTCCAAAAGAAACAAAATTACTAACATATAAAACCCTCTCGTAAGACGAATCCTTGAGTACGGTGCGACTGTTTGGTGCCTTATAAGATTGGTGACGTAAAACGCGTAGAGTAAACTAAAAAAAAAAGCCATTGGATTCAATTGCCGGCCCTTTGAGTTCAATTTTTCACTATCATCACAACTACAGTACCTTAGTCTGAAACTTGCCCCGCCACGGTGGTCTAGTGGCTAAGGTACACGGCTGCTGATCCGAGGGTCGCGGGATCGAATCCCGGCCGCGGCGGCTGCATTTCGATGGAGGCGAAACGTTGAGGCCCGTGTGCTGTGCGATGTCAGTGCACGTTAAAGAACCCCAGGCGGTCGAAATTTCCGGAGCCCTCTGCTACGGTGTCTCTCATAATTAGAACTGGTTTTGGGACGTAAAACCCCACAAAACAACAAAAAACAACAATTGGTCTGAAACTCGCTGTCTAAAATACGCGATATTAAATCTCTAAAAGCTTTCTCGTTATTTAACTCACCGCAGTATTCCTCGAAAAACAGCTACATTACACCTGCCTAGTTATTTATTTGCCAGTAATAGCCACGCACTGCACTTACATATATGTTTCATTCTCATAGCGACATTTTTAAATACACCTTTTCCCCCGGACTATAGAAGCTTGAGCAATGTACTCGGTGATATTCGATCGCTACGAGGACACGGATCATTGTACGCCGTAAAAAATCTGTGCTCTAATACTATATAATCGTTGTACGCAATATTTTGTTTTATTCTATATAATGTTGTTTGGAATTTTTGCATTGCTATGAGTACTATGCTGACTGTATCTAACATGCTTACTGTTTCCATTCTTTCTTGCACTATAGTGGCTAGAAGGATCTATCTATCTATCTATCTATCTATCTATCTATCTATCTATCTATCTATCTATCTATCTATCTATCTATCTATCTATCTATCTATCTCTATCTCTCTCTCTCTCTCTGTGTGTGTGTGTGTGTGTGTGTACGGTGTATCTGGGGCGCGATCGGAGATCTTTTTTCGGAACACATCGCGTTCAATTGATTTGTGGGGTTTAATGTCCCAAAACCAGTTCTGATTATGAGAGACGCCGTAGTGGAGGTCTCCGGAAATTTAGACCACCTGGGGTTCTTTAACGTGCACTGACATCGCACAGCACACGGGCCTCAACATTTCGCCTCCATCGCGTTCGGTCGCCGCAACCTCACAAAGTGGGGGCACGGCTCTCATTGTGCAGGCTGCGGATTTGGCGCGACTGAGTACAGCGCAGGCTTCCAGGATGGGTCGCACACCTTTGTTAGAGCGGGTACTGCTTTATCATAGGGTGACCCGTAATGTTTGCGAGAGCAGGAGGACGAGAGCGACCAGTGAGCAAACGGTAAACGTCCGAAAAATTGACGAGCAGGTTTTGTTGTCTTCATTTAGACAATGCAATATGAAACAAGATGTTTTTCATCTTCAAATGAATAAGGCTGTTTTAGGAAAAAGAAGAATTTTTCTTTTTCTTGAGCGCAGACTCGAGACGGTGCATAGAAAATGCGGTCATGTAAAAACCTGGCCGCGCCCCGCTGCTTACGAGGTAAGCATGACGACGGCCAATGACAAGCAGTGAATAGCGAACAGAACCGCCCGCGTTTGCAAAGAACAATCTCCGATCTCGCCCCTGATCTAATTACTGTCCATTTAATTACTATCGCAATAAAATTTCCCGGAAATTCCACCTCACAGTGAGAATCGATGCTAGGCGAAGCAGTCGGCAAGTGGCTATCTAAAGAACACTGTTCAACTTTGAGTCACGTTTGACGAGGCAGACTGACGTCTTTGTGTGGGATCTAGTCTTCATATGCCTAGGCAAGGAATTCTATAAGGACACAGCGGAAAATTCTGTGGTAAACTTGCCATAATTAGTCCTGAGTTTGGGTAATGGAAGGTTATTAGCCTTTGCAAGACAAGTCGATGACATCTGAGGGAACTGACTTGAGTCTAGTAAAGGAATGGGAAGCTTTCCATTCACGTATTTGTAAAGGAGAATGCCAAGAAAATATTTGCTTAGGCCCTGAACTGACAAAACAGTACAGAGTAAGGATGACGCATTTGACATGAAGCTACTGAACGTTATCCTTTTCAATGCTTGGCTCTGAAGATGTTGGATTGCTGATAAATGAGTGGCATACGTATTTCCCCATGATGAAATGCAGTAGATTATGTTGCTGTGAAAGAAAGCGTAGTAGAGTGCCAACCGAATTTCGAATTGAAAGAAAGGGTGAACCTTTAGCAAGATTCGAATGTCATATGCCGCTTTCCGCGTAGGCAGTAGCAGATGAGAATTAAACTTTAGGTGTTCATCAAGTTCGACCCTGAGGAACATTTTGCCAGAAGTAGAGTGAATTTTAGTATCTCCTCGATAGACAGAAGGATTTCATTTTATTTTATTTCCTTAAAGACCCCTCTTGGGGGTGTTACATAAGGGGTGGGTATATATGAATCATACAAACAAAGAACCACATATGTTAACTACGCGAAAGGTGAAGCGTTACGCTTTCTACGAATGAAGTCGGGCAGGTAGTGGCGGCAATGATTCTTAGGTATAATTCTGTTATGTGACGAAAATACAACAAACTTTTATTTTTTAGCATTTATATTTAATTTATTCTTCTCGAACTATTTAACAACGTTTATCAAGTTGGTATTCAGTTGAAATACCATCGAGTCGACCTCTTTATCTGCAGTTAGTATAGTGGTATCGTCCGCATAGGGTATACAGGACGAATGTGCTAGATTTGATGAAGGTCATTAATATAAATTGAAAATAAAAGCATGCCCAATATTGATCCCTGTGGAAGACCGATGTTGATGGTTCGTGGATTCGAATAGGTACCGGACACATATACCAACTGTTCGCGATTACGCAGATAACTACGAAATAGCTCTAGTGGGACACCAGATACATCAATTGACTGCAGTTTCTGAAATAAAATGTCGAGTGAAATAGAAACGAATGCTTTTTAAAGGTCAAGGAAAACACCTCCAACTACATTACCGCTGTCAATAGCCGAATTTAATTTCCTCTGTCAGCGATACTAGGGCTAGTTCAGTTGAGTATCCCGGCATGAAACCAAACTGCTTACTAGAAAGAATGCGATACTTGTCTAAGTAATTTCTCAAACGTCCCGCAAAAAGCTTTCCTATGACTTTACTGAAGAATGAAAGAATTGCTATGGGCCGGTAATTAGAGATTAAGCGCTTGTCGCCTTTTTTAAAGACAGGAATAATTTTTGCTTTTTTTCAGGGCAGTTGGGAAGAACCCAGTTTCGAATACAAGATTCACAATATGACATAATGCATCGCAGATTAAATGGGCTATCAGTTTCATGTTGGCAGCAAATAACTTATCGAGACCAGCGCATGTATTCCTAATACAATTGATAACGGTCAACACTTCCTTGGGTGATGTCGGATAAAGAAAAAATGAATGTGGTAATCGTGAACACGTGTAGTCGAGGGGTACTTAGACTGAGGCACATCAATGCCGAATGAGTCATTAAAAGAATTCGCGATATCAAACAAGTTTTCGATCACGCGATTTTGCGAATGAATCAGGGTTATTTCCGAATGAGCAGTGGTCGTGCCAAGAAAACAATTTAAAGTCTTGACGTCATTTCCGGCTCGTTTTATTTTATCTTCGAAGTACTTTAATTTAGCGGCTTTAAGTAACTTTCCTAATGTGTTTGAGTATTCTTTATAGCACCTCTGAAGATTAACGTTAAACGGGAGACTTTTTCGTCTTTTTGTATAAGTTATCCTTTTTCCGCCGACATTTTAAGAGGTTAGGTGTCAACCACGGATTAATTGGGATAAGGTACTTTCTTCAGCATAATACTAATGTTGAGGCGGCCGTAACTGCATTTGAAATAATAGAGGAAAACCGCTGATAGGCCATTTCTGCATTGTGGTACTTCTTCACTGACGACCAATCACACTGCTCAATGATGCTAATGAATATGCAATATTTAGGTCATTCTGGAAGCATCCACTTACTTTCTTATTACTAGAAATGGCTATGCGTGCAAAAAAAGGAATGATCTGTTACTGGCACCTCGATAGCAGCAGCTTCAGGGGGACTAATAAGGTTAGGCGAAATGTGATCTATGATAGTACCATAGCCATAAAGTGGAACACGAGAGGGCGCATTGATGAGGCACTGAAAGTCATACCCACTGAAGCAGGTAATATATTCAGAAACCTTTGTGTTGATACCGTCACGAAGATTGATATTCATATCACCCAAAATGATTACCCGCTTCCCTTCTACCAAAAATGTTTTCAACACATCACCTAAAGCTAGGCAGAATTCCACGACAGACGACGACGGCGAGCGATATATGCAAGCAACAATTAAAAAATTCTTACTTTCTTGCGAAAAGTGTGGTTCATGAAGTTCGATTGATGCCCCGCCACGGTGGTCTAGTGGCTATGGTACTCGGCTGCTGATCCGAGGGTCGCGGGATCGAATCCCGGCTGCGGCGGCTGCATTTCGATGGAGGCGAAATGTTGAGGCCCGTATGCTGTGCGATGTCAGTGCACGTTAAAGAACCCCAGGTGGTCAAAATTTCCGGAGACCTCCACTACGGCGTCTCTCATAATCAGAGCTGGTTTTGGGACGTTAAACCCCACATAACAACAACAAGTTCGATTGACGCGGATTCGCATTTAGGAATATTTAGTGCCAAGTCCTGTCGCCTACGATACTGAAAACACGATGGATGATATAAAGACAGCTGTTCCCCCATGAGCGTCATTACTTCGGTGACAGTATTCAGAGGAATAGGAAAGAAACTGGATTAGGTCTTTATCACTTTCACAAAACCACGTTTCACTGATATAGATGATTGAGAACTGGTGACCAATGGAAGCCAACAATGTGGTGATATCATAAATTTTTCTTATACTTCGAGCATTAAAATGAACAAACGCCCTACATGGTTGAGACAGCCGTAAAGCGAGTGCAGACGGTGAAATATACGCCATCGCGCGATTGGATAGACGCTACAACAGCCAAAATAAAACTTTATCTAGGAGAAAATAGACAGGCCAGGCTCTGATTTTATGCGGAACACCCTGCTGTCAGTAGATTTTCTTGCTTTTATGTGACAATTATCTGTCCAAAGAAAGTCATACCTGTTGAGTTACCCCTTGCAAAGAAATTTAGTGAAATGGCATTCTGTCATTTATGCCATGTAGCCGCCAGTGAGCTTAACACGAACGCTCTGCCGTGCGGCCTCGGCCGCTTAAACTGACGCCAGCACCGCGAAATCGTAAGCGCTGTTAGCAAAATAATATTTAGCCTTTCCAATAAATAAATAAACAAATAAATAGATATTCTTTCGGCAACAGCGCCCACATCTTCGCGATGCTATAGCGCCAGTGCCAGTGGTCCCGGCCACGCTGCAGGGCACTCGTGGTAAGCGTGCTGACGCCTGTACTAGTCACGTGATTCATGATATGACTTTGAAGGTGAAAACAACGGCAAAAGATGGCCTACGAAGCGAGCACACGCAACCGATACATACATACATACATACATACATACATACATACATACATACATACATACATACATACATACATACATACATACATACATAAGCTCTTGTCGCCTGTGCTCTTCCGCCATGTAGGAGCGTCATGCGCTGTATTCACAGTTTACGATTACGCGTGACCAGCTGGCCCAACTTATAGCACTCTTGCAATTAATGATATGTCATGCAATAACTGTCATTTAATATCATCATGAATTGGGCCGCATGTGTAGCATTTCTTCGAAATAGGTCAGGAAATGATTATTTTTCCCTGCCAGTTATGCTTGCTTTCCGGCAATGATCCGAGAAAAACCGTAATGTGGCTTCCTGAATACCAGGATATGCTTTGAAGACAAATGTTGGGCTATGCATTGGAGGTTAACTACGAGAAATAATAAATGAAGTAGCAGGAATCGGAGAGACGTTCTTCTTTACACGCACATCTCTGAACGCCTTCACGGCCGAAGAATCATTTTCTGGCTCATTAACGTTCAACGCGTGCGTATGCGCATAAATGGAGGGTATATATGGTGAGCCACAATATGCATTCGAGCCGTGGGTTCCATGTGCTCCTCGGTGGTAATGCGCTCGTTTTCTTATTCTAAAACGAACTGTTCGAACGGAAACTGCAGGCATACAGCCATCACGACACAACAACCGAAGCGGGTTGACAAGCAACTTCTAAGTTACTGGTTTATGATATTTTATCTCTATTATTTTTTGCAGCAAAATGAACACCTGGCTGTTGAAAGGGAGTGCCAAGTAATGCAGCCGTAACGGGAAAAACGTTATGCAGTGCTTTTGAAAGAGAATGTTTACTGCAGTCACGATCGTCTTTATGAAGTCCTATGCTGTAAACGTGCTTGAAACTGTTATAGCCACGCTATGGCTGTGCCCTACGCCGGTGCTAGGGGATGTGATCTTATATTAAATTTTTTGTGCTGCAAATTCATAGTACTCGCGCCCTGCGCAATCACAGTAGATATTTTTTTTTAGCTGACAGATTGCGAAACTTTGGATGCTCATTGGCGCGCATTTAAAGGCACTCAGGAGTGCCACCATGCAATTAGATAATCCAGGACTCCCCAGTATTCAGGCAATCCGCTTTTTCCAGCGAAAGCAGCACCACTTGTTAACATTAACGTGGGATCGTTTTGTATTAGAATCGCATAGAAAAAAAAAAGAAACCACGAATGCATCTGAATTAACGTAGGATTTTACACAATTTGTATTACGGTGATGACAGATGACTTACGCACAGTAACCCGCTCGAGAAGATTACTGTGCTTTCATTCTCTTGGTTCATTGGCTAGGCTGTATATGATCTTCAGCGCACAGCACCCGCATATGCCATTGGTGCATTTATTCCTGGCTCGGTTTTTCTTGTTTTTTCTGTTGGAGTTGCGGAAACCTGCATAAAAAGTATAAGTTAAACCACATTTGATGCTGAACCCGCCGAACAGCATGCTTAGTTTTGTTACCATAACCTCTGTTCTTTCTTTTTTTTTTTTCATTTCCGACAAAGCATCACAAGTTTCAGGCAGATTTCGGTCCTTTTATGCTATTATCACTCGCAATTTTTCGTCAAGCCAAGTCCATCGAAACAGTTCTGTTGAGTAACGTGGTTAAAATACTACAGAAGGAGGTCCCATAGTTTCGGAGACAACATGAATGGTGCAAAATGCAGCAAAAGTGTACTGGAGCGCGAACAATTCAGGCATAAATCAATAGTTACCTATTGAAAAACCTCCAAATAATCAAAGAAAAATAAAAAGGAAACTCAATAAATGATAAAAAAGGAATGAACAGCCCAACATAATGACTATTACTGATTTCATTATCAATGATATCAATTATACAAACAGAAATGGTAAAGTGCAAAAATGGCCCAGATGGAATGAGAATTGTATACAGCTGATTAAGCAATAGATATGGGTTGGTGAATGCCTGAAAAAAAATCGTCATTCGTGCGTAGATAATAGAGACGAACGTTATGCGATGATTTTAGCACTGAAGGCAATGAATTCCATATGGCTATGCTAGAAAATATGGTTGTAGACTTAACGCAGTTTGTTCTCACGGCAGGCAAAATATTATTGCGCTGCCAAAATAAAGTAATATTTTTATTTGTTATGTATCGATGATCAACACATTCAATGGAAATGTCATGCGTGATGAGCCTATAGGTGTCTATGGACAGCTCTATAAGTGAATAATTGTCCTATTGAGAGTATCTTAAGTTTAAGAAACAGCAAGCTACAAAATGAGCTAAAATCATTTTAACTTCTTGATTCTGAAGGAGCTGCAAATGTTCAGTATGCGTGAAATACATGTCGGCCCAAGATAACCGGCAATACGAAGTGTGGCTATGATTATATGCGAAATATAAAGAACGTATGATTTGAGGTGGAAAATAAGTTCGTGTCAATAATGTGGATTCCTAAAGCAATATTTGGTGACAAAAGACCGGCCGCGCCGGCGTTTAGTTCTCTAGGACCACGCTAATGAACCGCGCTTAATTCGAAGCATTTGTGAAGTAATCACCGATATGCAGGGATGACGGGATGTGAAGTGAAATTCGCAGGGAGTGAGTGGAACAACATGAATACGGTTTTAGTGGCACCGATTTGCAATTGGTTACTTTGACACCATAAAACTATGTTGTTGAAATCCCTGTTGAGCTTTGAATGAATGGTAGAAACTGATTTAGATGTTGTAAAGATTGTAGTGTCGTCAGCATAAAGCATACAGTTGGTCTTGGTAACTGTAGTAAAATGGCCATTATTTAATATAAGAAAGAAACGTGGGCCTAAAACTCATGGCGGTGGGACACCAACGTTAACTATCTCTGCTTATGAGATATGGCCATTAACCAGTAGCATTTCAGACCGATTACTCGGGTAGCTTCTAATGAAGATTATTCGAACACCAGAAATATCAGATCATTGAATTTTGCAAAGTAGTATCGCGATGGCTTATGGTGTCGAAGGCCTTCGTCAAATCGGTAAATCTAGATGGCATAACAAGACCTCCGTGAATAGTTTCCTCAATTTCCTCATTTAAGGTAATAAGTGCCAACATATTTGAGTAACTTAGGCGAGATTCATATTGCTGGGTAGACAAACGGTTAATTTTCTTCCCATTGCGCAATAGTTTAACGTGTAATATCTTAACTGAATGTGGAATAGCTTTATTGGTATAAAAATGGAGGGCAAATGAGATCAGAGTAAAGAAATTATTTTGTTTACGGGTTGACGTCAATGCTTGCAGCGCGTGTCATGGAAATTCAAGGTGTCAGCCGGCGCACTTTGACAATAAACGCAAAGCGCGCCTAAATCATAACGCATCGCTGCTCAGCGGCCTCACTGTACGTACCTACTTTGTTGACAAGATGATTAGAAAATTCTCTCACGGAGAGGGACAAGTCCATGCGGTTCAGAAAACTGAGTAGGCTCGAAAGTTCGTGGCGAAGCCGTTGACAAAGCTTGCGAATCACAAAGCAGAATATTTTGATCAATGCCTGTGCCTCGACGGTTATTCGTGAGCGGAACGGCTGCTAATGAATTCTGATAAAGGTAATTTCAACAGCGCTGGTGTCAAGGAGACGAGGCTGGCGATGTCGCAATATTTCGTTAAGGGAACATGTGCTTGAAACTGTACAAGGCGAGTGATTTCCATCAAAACAGCCTTTTATACGTGGTTAAGTTGTCGGGCTTACATGGCTAAGACTAAAGCGACAACAGCCTAATTAGGAGGAACGTGTCAACGGCAGGCCCTTTTGAGACACGAACAACGTTTTTGGCTCGCCTACTTGCAAGTTTAGTCGGCCTGTCTGTCTGCCCTTGGTACATGGTCCAGTAAATAAAGAAAAGTGATGATTGATCCCTCCTTCATAGGAACCGATCGTTACACAATATTTAAACTTGCCTTCATAGAAACTGTATTTTAAATACAAGAGAGAGAGACAGAGAGAAGGCTTTATTATTGATTCTTGAGATGTTGACCCGTTTTGAGGCCTTGCTCACTACACCGGACGTTTAGCGATGATTATGGCTTGCACGTACAATAATTAGATGTTAAGACAACGGCTACAGTCACGCCTACGCAAGCGACACACACACACACACACACACACACACACACACACACACACACACACACATATATATATATATATATATATATATATATATATATAAACAACGTAATTAATCAAAAACATTCAAGCATAGGAAAGCATAGGGGAAAGTTATTCAAGTTCCTAATTATGGTATTGTAACTATGGAGTAAATACAAGGAAATTAAAGTGGACAAAACGACCAACCTACCCTGCCATGTTTCCCGTAGAAACGCTAGCAATGTTTTCGTGCTGCGTAGTGCGCAGGTGCAATGCTGCAACGGGCCAAGGAGGTGGCGCAACTTCAAGCTCGAGCCGCGTTGCAGACGAAGCGCTGCCTTAAGAAACTTTCGCTCAGAATCGTCGGGCTAAGAATTGCGCAGGACGTGTTTAATGTCTTCTCCTGTGTAGGATGTAGAGCGCATTGCAGATTCCGATTGTTGAATATTATATGTGCGAAGTGTCTTGTGCATGCTAGGTGGAGTGTATTGTGAGAAGACATGCCCTATTTTGCCTGCCTATGCCTCGCGGAATATGGAACCTGCAGGATGGGTCAGTTGCATGCAGTAGGTCCATATCGATTTCTTGCGTCACACTAGAAGAGCCGCTCTAGGTTCCAGGCAAACGCAGATACCAGAGTTGCCGAATACTTTTTGAGATAGGTACGGCTATTGTCTATACTGTAGCCCCGTGTACTGTTCTGTGCAGCAGGGACAGCTCGAACATTTCTTTGTATTCCACAGTATGCTGGAAACCAGTAGAATACAACGTGGAGCTTGAGTTCATGAGCATTACTGCCTAGGCGCTTGGTGTCCACAAACAACTGCTCTTGTGCGGGTGGTGACCTGAGGGACTACAAGGCCGCTCTTGAATGGTAGAATGCCACCCAAGAATCAGGGACCGTATTCAGAAAAACAACTTACAATAAAAATGGTCGTAAAAGCAAATTTTAGCCAATCCTGGCACTTGGCATAATTCCCAGCGTCAGGAGCCGACCAGCAAACAGCAAGAAGCACTTACGAAAGAAAAGTTTGAGAGCTCTGCCCCAGATGTCTGATATATGATACAAGGAAGAGTTCGCCGCAACACAGCAAAGTTTCTGTGACACGTGCACGTTGACCTAAGGCTGCAGAGATGGACATGTTCACCGACGGGATACACAGACCGACTGCAGATGTTGCGGCCGTGACAGAGCCATTGGTGTAAATGTGACGGCGCGTTCTGTAGCTGGTGTTGATATGCTCCCGGGAAAAATATGTCAGTGCAGGAGCTGGTGTGGTTCTCTTCCTCTCGATTCCAGATACACTTGTGACTATAGTTCAAGGCGGTATTTTCCATGGTGGCCTTGTCGGAATTGATGGCTTTTCGTAATTGAGTGGGAATAGCATCTGCACTTCAGCTATGCTGGTTGAAACAAGGGGATGTTTGTGAACTCTGGCGGTAACACTCACACAGGCTCGAAGAAATACAGGGAAGAAGGGAAGCAAACAGAAAAGGGAGAAAGGCAGGATTTTTAACCAGTGCAGGACAGCCGGTATGCTACCCTCTACAAAGGGAAGGGGATGGGGAGGATTGAAGGCTGCAGAGAAAAGAGAGCGAGAGAAAGAGGCGCATATAGCACACTGTCATCGTCACTGGCTCCTGCATTGTTTGTGACATCCCTGCTACAGTCGCTTGCGCATGTCTATTGTTTCCAGGAACTTCAGAATTGCCTTCGTCGCCTTCAGCTGCGACGGGTTGTGCGCATGAACTTGTGTGTAATATGGAAACTGTATGTTATCATCCATTTATTGATAACGCACCATAGAATCGCTGGAATCACTACGCATAACACACTTCTTAAATTTGTTGTGCGGGTTCTTCGCATTTTCTGAAATGTATAGGCCATTGATGGTTATTTCCTTTCTGTTTGACACATTTTGATTTATCAGATATAAGATGTATAGAGTAGGCGAAAGGCTACTGAAAGACGCCGATAAAGCAATAACTGGATAATGACGAGGCGCAATCGTTAACGAAACCAGTTAATGTGTTCATGACATTTACGATGGCTGTGTAGAGTTACACCTCGAAGAGGCCGCATATGCTGGCTCTTATGGAGCAAGTTTGTTTGGAATTAGCGCACGCTTTACATGAAAGATAAAGATGAACGCGTTTACCCTTCTATTGACGTCATTTCCGTGACGGAGGTGACGCTAGGCCATTATTGGGTCAGTCCGGCATAAAACACTCCTATTAAAAATGAAGAAGCTCTAGGAAGGCAGCCTGAGCCCCCTGCGTGTTAAACGAGTACACATCCTCAAAGCTGTGCCAGCACCTCAGAAGGAGGTGCATATATGCGGCAATATAGAGTAATAGGGCATTGCCACCATGCTACCGCGACATCCACGTGCATGCACGAGTCGAACGTTGAGGTTTAGTTCTCTAAATACGCGCAAAGGTCGCCTGATTTTTCAAGCGACGAAGCCAAACGAACACATCGCCACGCTCCATTCAGTCGGGTGTGGCTCGAGCAGCTCGCGCATAGTGCATGGAGGGTTAGACTCCTGTCTTCACAGATGCGCACCGAGTTTGGCCGCGAAAGAGCCACAAAGCGTAACGGATGTATTCGCACGCTTAGTTCAAACGGTTGTCATGGATATGAAATGTTGGTGGCTGCTTGAACGTTCGCGTATAATGTGGATAATCATTGTAGATCAGTTCGGATAGACTTTTCACCACATGAGTATTCAACCTCGTCTTTCCTTCATGTGTAGCATTTTTATGACAGACTTCACAGTGCCTGCATTGCGAAAAAGTACTTCGCGAACACTTTGCCTGTCGTGGGTCAGGCCAGGTTGAATCAGATAGCCGTTGGCAGTTCCAAATGCCGTACTTCTGGATCCGAACCATCTGGACATCACCTATGCGAACAGGTCCTTTCAAAATTGCTGCTCTTTTCAAGTTGTAATAGGTGTGTCAGTTTTGTACGTATTGTCCTTATTTACAAGGCATTACTGAAAACTATTAGCTCCTAACAGCCCAGTCATGATACGCAATATCAAGGTTTAGGCATGCCTCTTTAGCTCCCTGTCTTTTTGAACGCCTGAGTTTACAGCTTGAGCTGATATTACTCAACTGCCACTGGGGAACAGAATAACGCCGATATAACAATACAACAGCTAGAAGTGCCGCCTGCGCAGCAATAAAGGCAGCGGCGCTCATTTCGGGGACTTCATTCCAATATTGTCGGAAGAAAAATCGACTTATATCAGGTTACTGCATTTCTAACAAATGTGTGACAGCGAATAAATAAGGAACATTGTCCACTCTGGTAACAGTTCTTCGAATTTTTGCGAATTTCGTGCTCATATCGAAATCACCATCTCCTTCAAGGTTTATTCGAAGTCGTAATCACAGAAGTGCTTTGCGATTTTGTGTTCTTATGAAAAAGAAAGTTAAATGTCCGGAATACAATAACAGAAGGGATGCGTTTGTTTATGGGCAGTTAGCCGTGCCCTCACTTTTCGTCCTTGCAGTTTGAAGCGAGTCACATATTGGCCCATCATTCAAGTGGTAAAGATGCACTGTTTTCCAAATTAGTCTGTTAACAAACCGCCGTTTCGTACGATGACGCACCAAAGTAGCCGGAAAAGTGCATCTTAAGGTAAATTTAAGGGATCATGTCTCAAAATTTGTATAAACATAAGATATCCCTCTAAGCGAATATGGTTCGCTCCCAAGTGCGGTGATATCTATCAAACTTTAATTTCATACATTAGTTCATGCATGGGCTGCCATGGATCACAATCGTTCGGCATTATTTACATTATATTCTTCTAAATTAGATTATATTCTTCTAATTAGAAGCAACACTTTTCCAACACAGCTAGAAAACGGTGCCCTTCAGTCGTAGAGGGTCTTGTGAATATGTGATCCAAATATTGTTGGGCTGAACGCACCAATAACGAACCAATAAAGCGGAGTAGATTATCTATCTGCGATCATGAAACCATCCAATGCTATTTCTGCCCCATGCGACTTATTCGGTGTCACCCATATGCGACGTGAAATGCTGAAAGAAAATCGGACTCATTTCATCCGTGCTTGAAACCGAATTGCGATTTCCCTAGGGCGTGCAGCGCAATAGCATTTGGCTCACGCGTTCACTGGAGCCGTCGCGACTGATCAGAACCGTTTTCTGACTTTGTTGAAAAAGCGTTCTAGGGACCTTTGCATCTCATTACGACATTTCACTTCGTAAATCAGTAAGCGAATGTTTACGGTGTTTTTACGGCTGATAACAGACTCTTAATTCGGGTAGTTGCAAATTACCTTCTTGTGGGTGTATATGTTCAGCATTTTATGTAAAAGAGCACCAGTATTTAAGAGAGACTTGAGAGCTGAAATAGTGAATCAGCAAAATGGTTCTAGCATAGAGTAAGGCAAAAAAAAGTTATAATACGACAGAGATTAGCAAGTACTGTTTTTTTTTCAACATTGTTTGAATGTATAAAAAAAGAGAAAAGAAATTTTCTTTTGGATATCAGGGGTTGTGGTACATAAAGATGGTCATATTTTCACTGTTGCAAATTTTAAGAAAGTGTAAGTAAGAAATTTCTGGCCCTACGAGTGGGGACAATGAGGCGTCACGTGGGGCAACATGAGACTGTGCTGAAAAGTTGAAGTAGTTCAGTTTTGTTCTGGAGAATCCCTTGCGCGCACCCACGCAGCCTTCGTGAGCGCACTGCATGCACAGAATCGTAACAGGGTCTGCCGTCGTGGTACTAGCTCCTCCACAACTGCTTCCCTATCAAGCACCGCCAGTACTTCGTTGTTCTGTTGCTGCCCTTTGCCGCGCTTTAATGGCTAATTCAATTAATGAAGTGTAGCTCTCTTATATTTCACGACGAGCCTATCAGCGTTTGTGCCTACCTTCTCGTTCACAAAATGTCTTGTTACGCTGGTAGGCTACAGGTCATAAAACTCTGGGTCATCCTGAACAGTGTGGAAAAATTGCCAAGCAATACAATTTCGAAATTCAACGATACTGTTGCTTATATCGTCATATATCTCAAAAAACTTTTACCACTAATCCACCAGTGTTGTCGCGCTGATTCTTTCCCTCGTGTTGCAATAGCCAAGCTATCATGGTACGTATTGCATGCTGTTTTAAATTCCTCAAGAAAGGCGACGACAGGTCGTTGCAGCTTGTGCGCTGCACGAGTAGGAATCAAGGAGGAGAGATCAAGAAAAATAACGGTCGTTAGAACCAACAGAACTGAGGCCATAATTATCCCGTAGTCCCCGCTATATCAGAGAGTATGAAAACGATCATCCACAATGATGAGCGTTTTGCGGTCACGAGAACGTATGAAAACATCGACGAAGTGCTGCAAGAACGTCCGCTTCATACTAAACAAATATATACCATATAACGCACTTAACTATCTAAGTAAACGGCTCATTTAGGCGACTCAATGTCTTTTTTGTCGGCTTCTAACCCTTCGAAATGCCCGAAGATATCGAGATTCCTCTTTGAGCCCACAGCACTTGCAGAACTATACTTTGTGCAGTAAGTACTTGGCAGTACAGATGAACAAAAAAAAAAAAACTTCCGTTACTGCAATAACGCTGGAGCACCTTCATGCACGGCTCCGAAAATGACACCTAGCATATTTTTCACCACTTCTGGAGAGACACGAGGTCATGTGCAACAACCGCAATCTTCAAACAATCGCGGACCTTTTTAAGAGGGTGGGATAATCACCGGTCCCCCTTTATACAGAAAAGGACAAAAAACATGTTTTTCTCCTTTGTTTTAAGTAAACATGCAAGCAAAGTCAGAATGTCCCGTTTTGCCCGTAGCTCTTTGTACCCTCCCCCCTCCCTCCCTCTCCGCTCCACGATTTCTTACGCTCTTTAACATACCATTGCTCATTATGAATGGGATATTATACTGAGCTTGGGAAAAAGACATTCCAGATACGTTCTAAATGTTGAAAAGCTCGTGCGTACGGTTATATTGAAACCTGATAAAACTCATTGCCTTTTCATTTGCGTCCTTCTGGCCTGTCATTCCCCCGAGTTATGTAAGGTTTTAAAGAGTGTTATTGCTACCCGGCTTCAGAGGGAGCGTGATTACGCAACGGTGTCATGATCACAGTAGAAAGAAATAGATGGCGGGGAAGTTGTAATGCAGTGATACTTCAGCTTGCTTTACGGACGCCTCTAAATGGAGGCATTACGAAATCGGGGTTTCGTGCTGCTCGACCTGTTAGAACAAGGTCGAACCACCCGTGTACTGCGTTCTTCCAACTAAATATATACCTCCGCACTTGAAGCTATTGCAGCTTGCACCATCCGTAGATTGCGACAACTCTTCTTGACCTGTGGGAGTGGTAGTGCCGATCGCGCTCTAAAGTAACATATGTCAAAACTCGTTATTCTATTTGTAAAGGAAACTCGAACCGGCTAACTGATCCCCGTTTCAGCAACAAGACGGAAGATAGCACAGACAAAGACAAGCGTTTGTTCTTGTCTGCTTCATCTCCAGCCTCTGCTAGTGTTGCGCTACCTACTCATCACAGCATGGAACCATATGAACACGCCAAATGTCTACGTTGCTTGCGTATACTGAGGTTTTATTTGGCTTGTCAGTTCTCTACAATAAACCATTCACTCTGGCATGACAGTTCTCCAATCAACCCTTTACTCGGTTCTTGTTTTAGCGCACGTGTAACGTGCACATTTTCGCTGGGCTCCTGTTGCAACGTGGAACAATCAGTGAGTTCAATTTAGCGCTTAGAAGTTTACTTCTCAAAAACTTGGTCATCACGTAGTTTCATGGTATGCTATTTTAGTAGCAAACGCGCACGCTGTGAAATTTCTTTTTCTAGTGCAACGTCTTTTGTAACGGCCAGCAAGCCGTTTTAAGGTTGCTGTCGTTCAGACAATGCGCAGAAAAAAAAGTTAGCACCTATAATCGATATGCTGCTTACACAGAATTAACACCTGCAGGCCTTGATCAACAGTCTTTCCAGCATAGTCATGATGCCTTATATGACCACGAAATATCGATGAGAGCTACCGTTGATTGGTTAGTTGCGTGGGCAAAAAAAGCACAACCAATGCGTAAGCCTAGTGCGAGACGTGCCCAACAAACAAGTTCTTGGCAATAATTTTCCACCGGCTATGCATCTACTGGTCAGCCCGTTTCGATGAGGCTCTAGTAAAGATTACAACAGCATCGAGTTAAACGTAACCGAGAAAACCGCTGCAGGAACACGATTATAAGGAAACGTAAATGCACTTGCAGGTCACTTCAAAAGTAATCAAGAGAAATTTCTGAAGTTGTGTATATAGTATTATGAAGGGAGTAGTACATGTGCAATTGTATACATTATGCATAATGGGGCGGCAATTTGCATATGAGCCCTTTTATTCAGCGAGAATCTGTTTGCCACCTATGCAACATATTGCAAAGACGTTCAGTTGAAGCGTGGGAAGTAGCCCAGTAAGATGCTACGAGCTGTTTGGCGCGATATTTTCGTGACTAACACTTCTCTCTCTAAGCATGCAATGCACCCAACAGTGTTGTCAGTAATATTGTAGTTTGAGAAATGCCAACTTAGGGATAATTTTAATGGTATGTATTTTGACAACTTTCTTGAGTTTAAGGATTTGGCAATGACTTTGTTTAATTTTGCCATGACCATTTATCACAACATTAGCAATATTTTTGCTTACTTTCAATAAGCCCATGCGAAATTTAATCCATTCCGTAGCGTAACATCGCCGATTTTGTTCGTGTTTCAATGGCTCATGGTAGCCTCCGATATCTAAAATGTATAGGGTGAGGCGGGGAAAATACGGCAGAATTTTCTTTTCCAATGTTATTCGGTTGCGTAAAACAGCACAACAGCAATTTCATTTAGGGCGTGAGGCATGTAGTGCATAAACATAGACATTTTTCAGTTGTTGAAAATTTATGAAGAAAGAAATAGGAAATGACGCAAATCTCACATTTTGCCGCAATTTTCGGGGGCAAATATGACACCATGTGCGGCAAAACCAGACAGTCTCAAAAAATTCAAGCTCTCGTTTTCGCGATAATCGCATGAAGCTAACGCGTGAGTACCCTCGCAGCCTTGATTAATGCATTGCACGCGCTTAATTATTATAGTTACAGGGCCGGCCGCTGTGGTGGTAACTCCGCAAGTGCTTGAAGGTCGCGCACCGCCAATCTCTCTTTGTGCTATTGTTGGCCCTTGTTCAATGTTCGCGCTTTACTGGCCCATTCAACGAATGAAAGCTACACCTGTCCTCACGAACCTTTTTCGCCTCTTTTTCTCATCGTGATGTTGCACAGACGTGATGTTGCACAGGCGTTGCACAGTTTTCAGTATCGTGAACTTGGCTTTGTGAGGCGATGATTGCTTTTTCTAGTGTCTGCACTGGAAAAATCGCGTGGAAAGTAATGCATGTCAGAGCAATATATTTATTGTTCTTGATATTTTTTTTCTGGGAGTCTACATCAGCGTTCGTTTCTTCTGCTGTTTCGTCCCGCCACGTTGGTTTAGCTTCTATGGTTCTCGGCAGCTCATCCGAGGCTTGTGGCATCGACTTCCGACCGCATTTCAAAATGGAGGCGAAAGGCCCCGCCACGGTGGTCTAGTGGCTAAGGTACTCGGCTGCTGATCCGAGGGTCGCAGGATCGAATCCAGGCCGCGGCTGCTGCATTTCGATGGAGGCGAAATGTTGAGGCCCGTGTGCTGTGCGATGTCAGTGCACGTTAAAGAACCCCAGGTGGTCGAAATTCACGAAGCCCTCCACTACGGCGTCTCTCATAATCAGAACTGGTTTTGGGACGTAAAACCCCACAAAATAACCAACAAAATGGAGGCGAAATGTTGAGGGGCGCGTGCTGTGTGATGTCAGTGCACGTTATAAAGAGCCCCAGGTGGTCGAAATTTCCGGAGGCCTCCACTACAGCGTCTCTCGTAATGAAGTAATGGCTTTCGGGACGTAATAACCCAGAATTCAATCAATGAGTCTTCTCTTCTACTTTTCCCGCATATGACGTTACGCTGGCGCACGGTCGCTATTCAAATTCGTGGTCATCTTGAACAACCCGGAAAGTGACCAAACAACATATCTTATCACTCTAGTAGTGATGTTGCTGATATTGTCAGATTGTTCAAAAGCTTATTCCACCGATCTACCAATGTAACCCATGGCGACTCGTTTCCCAGGACTGCCCGCCAACGTGTCACGGCGGGCCGTGATAGGCAATTGGCGCAGGTTACTGCACACGATGAAATTGTCTTCCAAACGTAACCGTAATCGTAAAGTCTATGGCCAGCGTCGCTGTAACTTCATCTAAACAGGGTGCAGTGGAGAGTTTTTTGTGTGTGTGTGAAGCATAATCATCAGTTACAGAAGAGAAGGGGCAGGGGGCAAAGCGGGTGAGGAGGGTACCCTGGGTCTTAACATGGTGCAGCCCCAATCGCCGGTTACACTTAGTTTTGAACACATAGTATGCGGCTCGAACTAATCATGCGCAAATCAGCGGTGTGTAAACAATAACAGTGCAAGAATGAACGTGAAATTTTCATCAACGATGAATAGAATAGCTTTTTGCTGAAAAAGACACCGCCCTCCTCCTCCCGCTCATTTCCTCCGTACTTCCCCCGTAAAAATTTCGACCGCTTAGTTAGAGCCCGCTTCTGCAAAATTATGTATTAAAGCACCATCGTTCAGGTACCCGTAGATGACGTGCAGTGTGCGCTTCCTCTAACGATACACCGTGTACAACATGCACCGGGCGCTACCATTGCCATTGGGCTTCGAGAAAATCTTTCCGGTCAGCGTTTCCCACCAGCTTCCTAGATTTTCCAGACCTCTTGGGAGTTCCACGGTTCTTGGCAGAGCAAAGCACTTAAGAAATTCATATTCGCACGGCTCCCACGAGACCGATTTAATTTTCAGTGCCGCCGATGTTATTAAATTCATCTGGTGGTTCTTCTTGTAGGGTCTTTGGCATAAATATGTTCCTCTAGTGTTGCTGCAATATTCAAGTATTATAAATAAATGACACATCACTCAGAACATTGGTGTTTCTATTTTGGCAGATCGCACACGGGCCAAATGACTTGGCGTGTCTTATTTGGAGCGGAAGAACACGGATGAATTAGACGAGAGGTTATTTTGCAACGACGAGCTTAAGTGACCAAATACACTGCGCAGGATACGATTTAGAACAGGGAATGTCGCAGGAGCGAATGTTTCGACAAGTGGACTTGTCTTCATCAGGACGACGACTGTCTTCTCCAGCATTCGTTTAAATCCACTGCACGCTCTCCCCCGTCCACAGACGGAGAGGAGAAGAGCGGCACGTGCGAACAACAACAACAACAACAACAACAACAACAACAACAACAACAACAACAAAGAGGGGTAGGGTGTAGGGGAAGCTGGGTGACAGGTGTTATAGCCTGACTAATGTAACTGGCAAGAACGAAAAGTTCCAAGGAATCCGCTAGTGTTATGTATCTTGGAGATGCATTGTGTGCGCAGCGCTAGAAAGCAGGATGAAGAAAGAAACACACACGCTAGGTACAGGCATTGCACCCATCACATGTGTCCCCCTTACCACCCCGCACCACCCGCGCCGCACCCGCAGCGCATTTCACCGAAAGCTTGTTGCTTAAAAGGTAACTAGAATGTTTAACGCCGTTTTTCTCGTCGAACTGGATGGGGGTCCGCACCTGGAAGTAGACTTTCCGAAAGAAGCATTGTTAGCTTGTACATACCTTAAACTGTCGACGTCTTTCTTAACCTCCCACCGTATCTAATGGACTCAAGGGTCCTTTGAAAGGTTTATGCCTGTAGGCTGGAGGGTATTGATTGAACTTGCATATGAGAGACGATTCCCTGCATTTTCTGTGCCTCCGCAAGCGGAAGTTTCCCTGAAGTATGTAGAGTTTGAGTTCGTCAAAATTATGACCTGCCATATTAAAAAACTGCGCCATTGCCTTCGGTGTGTTATTCGCAGTGTCGGCGCGGTGTCCGTTTAATCTAACACTAATTTGTTGACCAGTTCCGTCGATGTATTGCTTGTGACAGAGTTATTTACATGTTGGAAACGTTATTTACGCGTTGGAATGTTCACTCTGTCGGAAGCAATACATCGGCGAAACTGGTCAACCAATTAATGTTAGATTAAACGGGCACCGCGCTGACACCGCGAATAACCTGCCGAAGGCAGTGGCGCAGCATTTTAATATGGCACGTCATAATATTGACGAACTCAAACTACACTTACACAAGGCAAACTTCCGCTCGTCGAGGGACAGAAAATACAGGGAATCGTAACTCGTATATATATAGTGCTCACGTGACGTCACGTCTGCCGCTCTCGCCCTCACTCGCCATTCATGGTCGCCATTGCTGGGTACCTCCCTCGGTACCTAGCGGCCGCAGTTCACGTGCTGTAGCCAACCAGGCGTGCCGGTGGCGAATGCCGGAAGTGACGGACCCTCGCTCGGTGACGCGCATGCACAATATGTATACAAGTTCAATACCCTCCAGCCTACAGACGTAAACCTTTCAAAGGGAACCCTTGAGTCGATTAGATACGGTGGGGGGTTAGCAAAGACAAAAGGTTAAGGTATGTACAAGCTAACAATGCTTCTTCCCTAAAGTATACTTCCAGGTGCGGATCCCCCATCCAGTTCGACGAGAAAAACGGCGTTAAGCATTGTAGTCATATTTTTAGCAACGAGCTTTTGGTGAAATGCACTGGGGGTACGGTGCGGGTGGTGCGGAGTGGAGTTGAGGGGGTGGGGGTGGGGGGGGGCACATGCGATGTGTGGAATGTCTGTACCTAGCGTATGTGTGTCTTTCTTCATCCTGCTTTCTAGCGCTGGGCACACAATGCATTTCCAAGATATGTATCACGAGCGGATTCTTTGGAAGCTTTCGTCCTTGCCATTTATATTAGTCACGCTAACACCTGTCACCCAACTTCCCCTAACACCCCCCCCCCCCTTTTTTTTTTGTTCGCACGTGCCGCTATTCTCCTCTCCTTAACAAACGTAAAGGAACGGCGCGGAAAAAAACAAAGGACCACATAAACCAGACAGACACGAGCACTCGTGTCTGTGTCTGGTTTATGTGGTCCTTGGTTTTTTCCGCGCAGTTCCTTTCCGTTTGTTAACACGCACGAAGTCGCCCAACTTCTAAACTACATTTCTTCTTCTGTGGACGGGGGAGAGCACGCAATGAGGTACATAAACGAACGCTAGAGAAGGCTGTCGCCGTCCTGACGAAGACAAGTCCACTTGTCGAAACGTCGGCTCCTGCGACATTCCCTGGTCTAAATTGTTCTCAGCGATCTGTTCATCGATTCAAGCCTCCATCTTCCCCTGAGCTTCTCTTCTAGTTTGGACTTTGCAGGACAGGCACTTGAAAACAAAAACTGCGGAATGACATCCGCCCAGCCGGAGTCCCAATAGCATTTTGCACCATCAACAACATAAAACTTATATTAGGACCAGTACGCTAAATGAAGCATGCAGCGGCACTGAACGCGCACTGAACCAAAGCGATATTTATGAGTTCTTACTAGAGCACTAAAAGCATTACTGTGTCTGCTGTCGACTTGAGTGCTCTTCTTAAGGAGACTTTGACCCGGGAACATCTCAAAACAAGGCCTGCTAGTATTTTTTTATTTCAGTGGGCTTCAAGCTGTGCTCTTTCTCAAACCATTAACATGGTCGTGACAGTGTCCTCAGTTGACCTTCTCAGCGGCGCGATATCTACATGAAGGCGAGTTAGCGAGCTTAGTTTAAATGTCCAACGCCGTTGGCCAAGTTTATAGCTACTATAAAATTATGACGAAGCATTTTCTGTTTCATATGCATATAACAGAAAAGAAGAAGAGCTAATTTTTTTATGCCGTCAACATAGCAAGGATGCTATACTTGTATGCCACATAATAGCATGCACCTAATAGTAGCTGGTTAACGTCCTATATAATAACATTACAGTATATTATATTACAAATTATAATCAGGGAACTCGTTAGGCACATCTACTTGCAATAAAAATAATGAATCTGGGCGCGACTTTCAATATATATATATATATATATATATATGATCGTATGATGATTCCATTATGGTTAAAACAGCGCTAACAAAAAGGGACGTAGACAGGGAGAACACATACGCGGTGCTGACTAGCACGTGAGTTTACAGTATGAAAGCGTGCTGTTTTTTTAAAGCCAGACATACATCATGGGCACATGCCCAAGTCACAATGCACACTTGTCAATGCTAAAATAGATCGCCCCCTGGCGGCTCACCAACATGTTTCGCCAATGTGTTTCTCATTGACACCTCTCATAGCGTCAATGCAAATCTAACAAAAACACTGATAAGTAACACAACCAAATAACACCTCCAACCTGTATGCATAACTTTCCATTAGTTAGAACCAAATCGAATCGAAAGACAGGGGTTAACAGCATGCACATGGAGTAAATGTTCACTTTTTTACCTGTTCCTTGTAACAAAACCTGCTTTTGAGTATTGAAAGCCAAATTAACTGGAAACAGTGGCATTTTACTCCAGGTGTGACCTCGGTTGTCTAATTGTGAGGGACACCGTTAGATTTCACTGAAAGTAAAGAAGCCTCGCAGATTTATCGGCTACGATTCTTCAACTGCAATGTGTACCTTAGTACGTTGAACCAAAAATCTAATTGCCTAATATTAGCTTATAATTGGCAGTTAGCTGTAATTCGATATTTATGCATGCCTGACACTTTACTGTTGAACAAATTTTCCTTCTCCACTGAAACCCTCATGTTATTTTTTTTATTTCTGAGAGCGTTATACCTGAAACATTCGGCGTAAATGTGCGTTATGTTTGTTTTTTCCTGACGCTTCTAAATACGAGGACTTTTATGTATATGACATAAGATGCACTCTGGCAGATAGCAGCGTCAAGATTTTCAGCAGAATACATAGGTTACGCACTTGTTGGATACAAAAGTGGCACACTCTGGGAATCACTTACTTGTGAATATTTCGCCGCCCAGAAGGCCATCTGCCAGCATTTCCATCATCATATTAACAATTCGAGAAAGGACATAGGTTGGGGCTCTTGGAAGAAAAAAAAAACGCCCTGGTATGATTATCAGGAGCTGAAAACTGGAGATGAAGAACTACACATGTACACTCATAACGCCAGCTGCCAGGTGGTCTTTATTTCTTAAGGAACGCATTTATCACAGTGAGCATCACAGAACGGAATGTGCAGAACATGCGCACATATAGCTGGGACAGTGTTGGCGGGGTTGCCAATAATATAAAAGTTACTGATTTTTATACAAGAAAGTACGTGCCTAAATACTCTCGCAGTTACCGTACGGTTACTCTGTGGATTACCAATATGTCAACCAGGGCCCGTATTCACAAAGACAACTTACGACAAAAATATTCGCAAGAGAAAATTTCAGCCAATCTTCATGCCGGACATATCATTATAGAAGCCGGCCAGCCAATCGCAAGATGTACTTACGAAAGAGAAGTTTTGTGAATTTGGGCCCTGCATATTATTTATTGTTTTGAGAGCTTACATCACGTTTTGAGAATTTACATCAGATATCACATCACGTGGACGCTAAGAAGAGATTCTCGTCTTAAAAGAAATAAAGAATTCAGGTACTCCAACCACCTCGGCAAACCTTAATATCCTCCAGACGAATACGCGCCATGAATATGCTCTTAGAGCTTTAAAACGGGTACGAGCGGCTGCATATAACGTCGGATCAGCCAGCCCTCAAATGGCTGGCCCTTTTACGGTATAAACGCACACGTATGACCACAGTGCTTAATAAACGTGGCGCTTCATGCCTCGACAAACTGCACAAAAATAGGCGAGAACGTATTTCACTATGCTGCACACTGTCCCACCAAGTTTCCCCATCTCCGCAAATTTTCTTCTTGATCTGCTTTTAATCCATGTGTTCACTCAACCAGGAGGTCGAGAGTATCACGGGTAACCTTGGTTTACTGCCTCTGAAATATGGGGTCGCCAACCATGCACAGGTCCCGGGACAACCTTACTCGCTTATGAGCATCCACGCTCGCTCATTTACTTTAAGACGATTTAATATTGCCGTGCAGCACGAAATTTGTGGCCAGTATACAAAATGTCAACTTGACTTCACGACCGAGTGTTTGGTAGTCGATGAATGGGCTCGCATCGTTGCCGTCGCCTACGGCGGCGTTCTTTTCGTAGGACTGCATGGTTTGCTTCTCCTTAAATGCGCTTTTCTCGGTTCTGCTTCTCATTTTGACTGAGTTCATTTTGTTTAGCTCCGCGTACACATACCCGATTATACCACCCGATATTCCGTGTTAACGACACCCCACCTCCCCTCTATTTTCTCGAAAAAGAAATCCCTGCTGTTTCGCGATTGAAGCTGAACGAAGCGTGAAATTGAGCCCGGCATATACGAGCCATCGGGGAAGCTTGAACTTATTCTTGCTGCCTCGGGTGCGTCCTCTGCCCTGGCCAGCGACCTCGGCCGCGGCTCCTGCGGCTGTCAGAGCAGTAAGGGCGTCTTGATTCCCCCTTACCTTCCATATTTGCACTTAAACGAATGTTTTTGCGTACCGCGATGACGCGGCCAGATGGACAGTGTGGTAATACGTGTCGTTCTTTAAAAAAATTGTGATGTATGATGCATAGGAAACGCTATAGTTTTTAGTATGCCCTGTCTATTTTATTCGCATGAAGAGTTAAAATAAAAACCTGGCATATCCCACAAAATTGTGGGAACCGGCGTCATGCAAAGCAGTCAACGAGTAAAAACACAAAAGGCAATGTGCATAATCACGTAACAACAGAGGCAACACAAAAGATAGTCCCACAGCTGCAGTAAAATGAATGCATATTTGAACGCACGCAATATGTTTGTGCAAAAGCATGTGGGGCTAAGAACGTGATGGGGAAATTAAAGTCAAATGAAACGCACGTTGAACACCTCAAGACAGAGTGTTCTTTCGCAACATCCGGCGCGTGCGTTTGGTAGAGGTGTAGGCGTTGCGTCATATTAGATCGATTTTTATCCTTTAGGAAGCAGACCTACAGAATCCGATAATTGTGCATCCTTTTGAGACTGACAGTCTTTGGCAAGTTATATTTGTGAGCGACATCCAATGACTTTTGGCCTATGAGGGCGCCGAAAACATTTTGTGCGTGCGTAATGTGCGTGCCACTTGCATATTTAAACTGTTATGCGGTTACAGATCAAAATACTTCGCTTGTCGTCCGTGCGAAACTTTTCTGTAGAGAAAGCGATGCCATGACCCCACTGTCCAAGCACGCGCTTCTTGTTCTGATTTTTTCCCAGTTATTTCCTGAGTGCTGAAACACTAGGCATGAACGGCACACTTCTTTCGCCTCTCGTATATTTTTTACAATATACTAAGGAAAATAAACAAAGCTGGCAGAGGGTGACCGTTTATATGACCGGATTTCTTAACAAAAGGACATGTTGCAGGAATCGGTAATGTTTATTGAAATAAAAACCAATATTTAGCCCGCGCGCCATGAGCCATAAGCTGTATGCCGTGGTGCTTACATATTGTATACTCCCATATTTCATCGCGAATTCGCAGCCTCAGATGCGGCTTTGAAAATGTGGATTTAAGCGCCGCTCACGGCGCTCAATATATATATATATATATATATATATCAGAAATCAGAATCAGAATCAGAAATCAGAAATTTTATTATTTCCATAAAATCAAGATATATATCTTAAAGGACCCTCGAGTGCATGTGTACTTGTTCAATTTTTGGAACGAAGCACACAATACTTGATGGTATACTGAAGCTAAGATGGTATACTCTTTCCAGCTGAGTGTAGTGTACACTCGTTGTGTGGCGCACCGTGTTCCGATTTCATCATCATCAGCCTATCTTATGTCCACTGCAGGACGAAGGCCTCTCCCAATCCTCTCCATTCTTGCCTGTCCTGCGCGAGCTGATTCCATTTGACGCCTGCGAATTTCTTGATTTCGTCCCCCCATCTTACTCTCTGTCGTCCGCGGCTACGCTTACCCTCTCTTGGTATCCATTCCGTCGTTCTAACTGTCCATCGGTTATCTAGCCTTCTCATCACGTGGCCTGCCCATGTCCATTTTTTTCTTCTTAACGTCGGTTATTATGTCGGCGACTCCCGTCTGTTCTCTGACCCACTCGGCTCTCTTTCTATCTCTTAATGTAACGCCTCTCATTTTTCGTTCCATCGCCCGCAGGGCCGTTCTTAACTTCCTCTCGAGCTTCTTCGTAATTCTCCAAGTTTCTGCCCCGTATGTCAGTACTGGCAAAATGCAGTAGTTATATAGTTTCCGCATGAGTGATAGTGGTGGATTTCCTTTCATGAGTTGGGAATATCTCCCGTACGCGCGCCATCCCATGTTTATTCTACGGTGGATTTCTTTTGTATGGGCGGGTTCTCCTGCCAGTAGCTGTCCTAGATATAGGTATTCTTCTACGACTTCTAATGTATGGGTTTCGACCTTGAATAGACGTTTTTTCGCCGTGCCACTTAGCATTATCTTTGTTTTCTGCATGTTCATCCTTAATCCTACCTTAGCGCTTTCTCGGCTTCAGTCTTCAATCATCTTTTGCAATTCGTCGCCATCATTGCTAAGGAGTACTATGTCGTCTGCAAATCGTAAGTTACTTAGATATTCGCCGTTAATCCTTAGCGCTGTCTCGTCCCAGTCTAGCCTTTTGAAGATTTCTTCCAAACATGCAGTAAACAGCATTGGAGAAATTGTATCTCCTTGTATGACACCTTTCTGTATTGGGATTTTTCTGCTTTTCTTATGGAGGAGCAAGGTGGCTGTAGAATCTTTATAGATGTTGGCTATTATGTTTACGTATCTATCGCATATTCCTTATCGGCGTAATGCCTTTAGAACTGCTGGTATCTCTACCGAGTCGAAAGCCTTTTCGTAGTCTATGAAAGCCATATAGAGGGGTTTGTTGTATTCCGCGGACTTCTCGATTACTTGATTTATCACATGAAGGTGGACTATGGTGGAGTATCCTTTCCTGAACCCTGCTTGTTCTCTTGGTTGATTGAATTCAAGTGTGGCCCTTATTCTGTTGGAGCTAACCTTTGTGAAAATTTTGTAAAGTGTTGAGAGTTGACTGATCGGCCTGTAGTTCCTCAAGTCTTTAACATCTGCCTTCTTATGTAATAGTAGAATATTTGCGTTTTGCCAGCTGACTGGTACATTTGAAGTTTTGAGGCATTGTGTGTATAGTGTCGCGAGCTTTCTAGTTAGGAAGTCTCCTCCATCTTTGATCAAGTCGGCTGTTATGCTGTCTTCTCCAGCCGCTTTTCCACGCGGCATGCCCTGAATTGCTTTTCTAACCTCGTCCGCAGTAACGCATGGAATTTCGGTGTCCTGATCGACATTTATTACCCTCATGGTGGGGGGATTCGTATTTGAGCTTCATAATGAGTTATTACGACAAATAATCTAGCGCCTCAAAACATCCCATACATAATATTTCATAACGCTGTCATCTGTTTGTTAGATATCGAGCAGTCCAAGGCGGCTTTTCATCTATGCGGCAAACAACATCTTCGCTTTCCCGCTCCGTATGGAATGATGAAGGAAGACTTCAAAGGCGCAGTAAATGTCCGTAGAATAGACGGTCTGTCTGCGCCATAGCAATAATGGTTCAATGGGTTTTACGTGCCAAAATCGTGTTATGATTATGAGGCACGCCCCGAGGGCTACGAAGCAATTTCGACCACCTGGGGATTCCTTAAGGTGCACTTAAAACGAAGTACACGGGTGTTTTCTTGCACTTCGCCCCCATCTAAATGCAGCCACACACTAAAAACAAAGGCAGTGCTGGGCACTCACTTTGGGGGAGTACTTTCGTGTCCCAAATTCAACTCCTTTTTTCAGAGTAGATCAACCCCATTGTAGGGTACCGGTACTCTAGCCAAAACAGAGTAGTAGGACGCCTCCGAAGGGGATTCCAACACTCTTTTGAAGAGAGCTCTACTACGCCACCAAACGGGGTGCTAGTACTCCCAGAGGGAGTAGCAGAGACAAAAAAAGCAACCACTGCGTTTTTCGACCATGCTACAATTAGCAGGCATTTAATTACATCACACTGAACATAGAACATACAGGCTGACATGACACGAACGCACATACACGCCAATAACACAACCATAGCAAAGCACAAAGCCCACAACACACTCGCGATATACCGTCTTACACTGAAGTCCCGTATATATATAACCCGTATGCTTTACCTGCTGTGTAGCGCCAGTGGTAAAGTACTGTTCTGCGTAATTAAACGAAAAGTATGCATAGAACAGGTGTATATTTAGCGTTGGCTCATAGGTAGCCGCTCGCCACACAGATCTGTTAATCTAAACGCGCAGAACATATACAATGTATTTTAGATTAACGCATTCCTATCATGAGCTGGCATTCCGTTTTACGGGCAAAAGCGAGTTCGCAGTGCTGGTTCGCGATGTTAAATGCACCTGAGGAAGCGAGTACGAACATAATAGCGGCTGAATTTCATCAACGCCAGCGAAGAAAAGCAGCACCCGGGTGATCCGCTACCGCCCGCTTCATTCCGACAGCGTCCCCTTTCGAGTCCGTCGAGCACGTCTCTACGGCGAACAACCGCTGGTGATCACAAAATATGCACTCCTCGTTGTTCGTTATTCTGCACACAGATGAAATATAGTCTCTGCCATCAGAAGTGTTTAGGGTACTATGCTGTACTTACCAGACTTGCGAACGGGACGGATCGCAGTCACGGTATTTTCACCGTCGACGCGCTCATGGCCGTCATACGGCGCGATGCCGAAGTCGTAGCGAAGCCTTTTTCTTTACATGTACGAGTTACATCCAGTGAGTCTTCGGAGACCAGCCGTCGACGATCACAACAGCTTACTGTGTCGCTGAAAGTGTATTCCTCTTCGTTTCGCACACGTAAGCGAAGAATCCGAGGCGTGTAGGCTGGCAGGTTTCACTAGCACGGGTACGGCCGTTCGATCGGGGAAAAACACAAGAGAGGCAGCTCGCTATTACTCCCGTCGGTTGAGGCGCGTAGTCGAGGACGGCACTGTTCATTAAACGTACACTGCACGCGTTTGTACGCGAAAGCTTGTACGTGGAAGTCGTAGGAAGGCCGCTGCTATAGTGCTATCGAAAAACACTTCACAAAGCGGCTGTTGTCTTCTTCAATCGTCCGCTCCCACCCGAGCCGCCATGTTTGCGGCTGCGAATGCGAGCATCACGTGTGTGTGGCAGGAGTGAAATTGCATTTTACTCTCTTATGCCGTAAGAGATACGGACATTTCACTCCATCCGACGTTTTGCTAGAGTAGAACGATGCCCTAAAGAGTAGCTCGGTCGTTTCACTCCTGCGGAACCGGCTCCAGTTTTTAGAGTGCACCATGGACAGGATTCGATCCAAGTCCACGAGCTTCGCATGCCAACACCGTAGTCGCTAACCTACCACGCCGGTTATTATTTTATTTTTGTTTGTACGTGCGCTCTGCTATGATAAGGTAATTGTTATGTTGCCGCTCATAAGGCGATTGTGCAGAAGGGACGGCGTAGCACCGTACGCTATACAAAGCTTCTTTCTCGGCTCTCTCTCTGCATGGTCTTTGACAGCAATTATCAATGGAAAGCAAACTGCTCCCATTGAGCGGCTGGTCTCCCACGCTGGCCCCCAGGGGTTCCTGGTACGAGACCCTTCCCTTTCGCTGAACGTCGCTCGGGGGGGTCGCGGCTGCGCGACCGTACTTGTCCTCTCAGTGGCCGTTTCGGGGAAGAGCAGCTCGGACGCGTAGAAGGAGAATGCATGAAAAGTGCGCCGTCGCTTGAAGCGACAATGCGCTTGGCCCAACCAATTCTTTAACGACCAGCATGCGCTTTCGGCGCGCCGACTGGAACGAAGGGGTGAGTCGCAGCAGTGCACGGTCCGAACTGCAGGAAAGGCGAAGACACGCTGTGTTTCCTGGAACGACAGGGTTCGACTGGATGAGCGTGGGAGATGGCCCGAATGCCGCAGAGCTGCTACGATACCGATATTTCGATTGTGAGAATATCTGAGAGCGTGGGATAAGGAGAGGGAGAGCCATGATGGGAAAGAATGCCAAAAGGCCTGTTTAAACTGCAAAGACGCTGCTGTCGAGATTAGGGACAACCCACTAGGGAGTGGCTTAATCTGAGGGTAAACAGATTGGATAACAGAAGGTTGAGGCGGACCAGCAGTGGCCACCTCCCCTTTTTCTTTGTTACCGCAAAGTACTAAAGACTGGACGGGATTCGTTTCCCTTCAGTCTAGGCTGTAATCACTTAATTGATCGATCAGTAAGACTCCGTACGATGCAACTTCTGTCTGGGCCGTAACCACTCGGTGGTCGAACAGTGAGACTAGGTTCGTTGTATGTAGTAACAGTGTTCTAGGCTCTAACTTAAGAAAAGTTAAGTAGAAGAGTAAGACGCTGTTGATGTCTATGTTATCATCAGTGTGCTTCGGGAAGATGTACATATGACTGTAAATATTTGCTGCAATATACCTTCAAGTTCATTACCTCCAACCTGCCTCCTGCTTCATCGACGTCGATCATCTCCTTGACGGGACTTCAATCCACATCAAGGAGAAAACGAACAAGAAAAACATAACTGTAATGAAGCTTTTAGTGTATTCTCCGCGAATGCAGTATTTCTGCAGTTAAAATAGAGTCAGTTGCATGCGCTGACGAGAACCCGGGTATAAGCGTTGTGTGTAACGCTAAGCTATCAGAGCGGGTCACTCTTTTGATGTTTGCAGCTTATGTAGTACAATGTAACTATAACATGAACAATCAGCACGGGAATTTACAACACGTGGGAGTAAAGAGTGGTAGCGCTTCCACATGCGTTTCCGCGATCCTTGCTGCATGCATCGTATGGAGCAAAGCTCGCAGCTTGCCTTCTTTTTTAGGTCTGTGCTCCTCGTCATTTCAAAAGGCATCACAAGTCATGTGCGACGTTCTAACCTTAGTATGTCTAACCAAGTCATGTGGGACCTTCTAACCTTAGTACAGCTCATATCCGTCTGCAACCTTAGTATGCCGCATAGTGTCGCATGTCCGTAGTTTTTTTTTCTACTTGTACCTTCCAAGAGAAGGAGGCAGGAATGGATGGAAGGGCTGGAGTTAATAGACCTAATGGCCACCCTAAGCAGTGCTAAGAGGGTACTGGGAATACAACATAATGCGTTCTACTTTTTTTAGAACTACAGTATATGCGACCTTCATTTGCTTTCATATAATTAACATAGTTCTAGGTTTACCAAGCGCGTGACTTTATTTCTCAATTCGCGATGTATTCTGTAGTTATAAGTCGTATTCCTTGAAGATTTGTACCTGTCCTCATTATAGCACAATTAATCGCTTTGACTCCAATAAAAACAATTGCATTTCCTTATTCCTTGACGCATCGATGCGTGAGCTGCTCTAAGCGTAGGCTTTGCACTTCTACCTTAGCGCAAATTTCTCAGGATCAAATACAAACGTGATATAAAGGTATATTTTACCAAATGCCATTATGCATATTTTTATCTAGCTTTTTAGTACACATTACATAAACGTTGATGTGGACCAATGGATAAATGTAACTTCTAAGCATTGCGTTTCGCAATAGAGTCCACTTATAAGCTCAGGGTACTTTCGTAAGAGAGTTGTTCTATGTGCCTCCATGGTCAGCTTGCCCATATCCTTGAGCCCAGCGCCCAAGTTCCTCGTGTGTTGAAGTGACTGTAATAAATGTTTTTAGCACTTTTTCTGGTTACGCTAGTAATGCCACCAGCAGTGGCTGACGCCACTTAAATGGCGCCAGCTTCACTTGCAAAATCGTTCTAGGACTGATGGAAAGAATAATGCGAATAAAACATGTTGGTAATGCCAGAAGAAACAAGCTAGCTACTAAAAAAATGATAAGAAAACGAAAAAAAGGTAGGCAGGCCTTCAGAAGTGTCGAAATGTTTGTTGGTGAGTCTGTTGGTGAAACGTTTGCTGGTGGTTGCCATAAGGTAATCAATATAAAAGAAATTTCTCGAAGACACTGGAGGTTTCCTTGCATGTCCTGTTTCCCTTGTTTGATGCCGTAAACCGGCAATTTCCATGTGAACACGAGAAACTTTTATGTTCTGTTACCAATGGAAGGGCACGTTGAGAATTGATCCGCCAAGGAAATCGTTTCGAAACACCATTCCTTCTCTCTCTTTTTCTCTCTTTTACTCGCAAAACTACTGCCTCACTTGTTTATCCACACTGTCTTTTTATGTATATATGAATATTTCAATCTCTATATAGACCATTCCATTGCTCAGGGGCCCACCTTTGTCGTCGTCGTCGTCCCTCCCCCCTCCCCTCCTTCTCCCCCGCCCAATTTTCTGGCCTAGACGAGAACTGTCGACGAGTCTCACGTCAATGTGGCAACGGTTTTGTGTCAAGGATTGAATTTCGCCAGTTCTTTCGCGCCTCCGGTGGCAAGCCACTTCGAGGTAGGTAATTTTCTATCAGAAAACTCAGCACACCATGGGTTGCTCGCGCAAGCCGCTCATAAAATATCGATTCGCTGCACGTAAGCTGTTTTTTTTTTGCCATTGGCAGCGTGGACATTCATATAACTGCCCGGCAGCACGTGTAAACAAACCTCTAGGCTCGGCACAGCTGGGAGGGGAGGAGTCTTATTCAATTTTCTCGAAACTGGGATTCTAAGCTTATATGCAGGATTTCACAAACTCGTACGTTTTGTTTGTCGTGCGGTGATTGCGCAAAAGAAAGTTATTTCAAGATAGCTGATTTGTGTTGTTTCATTGCACGAAGCTACATATATACAGTATGTCAAACGCCGTGACTGCCAGCCTCAGCCTCAGTCACGGACGTTGGCGACAGGCAGCCGAAACCCAGCTCTTTGTGATCGTTGTTGCGGAATGACGGCTCGAGTTTTGTAGCGAATATAGGCCGTGCCTGCGCGCTGCTTCTGTCCGTTGCCAAACGCGGCATGTCAAAGGAAACGCGGCGCTCATTTTGTTTTTCCATACGTCCGCTGTCACGGTTACCCTAACTTTACCGGCTGCGCAAAGTACACCCAAATGGAAGATCCGTAGTTGAAAACAGGGCCGGAGAACGATCGCCCCGAGGGTTGCATACGGCACGCATCCAGATCTCGCATAATCTAGTATCAGATTTTGCGTACTTGCATGAGACCCACAAACAGACCTGCATCTGAATTGCGACATTAGCTGTGCGTACCGGGTGAAAGTGGTCGTGTGGCCTAACCTGACGAGAAAAATGGCCAAGCGCAGTGGATACATGCTGTGAATACATGCAGGACACAAACCCGGACTAGCCAAGTGCCCATATGCTTCGCTAGCCTTGCGCCACCAGGCCAAGCTTCGAAACTTTCTTCTTTTTTGAAACAGCGTCAACTTCTCGCGTGGCTCATTGGTAGAACATCTATCTGCTTGCCACGCAGGACAGCCTGGGCACGATTTCCGCTCTAACCCAGCTAGTGTTCTTGCGATGCTACAGCCTCAAGGAATCGTGAAGCATGTTGCGGCTTAAGCGTTGTTATCTGTTTCCACGAAATGTTAATCAGGTGTGAAGAAGTACGCTTTCGTTGTAACTAGAAGAGGACCTATGGCTTTGTTTTAGTACCCCTGTAGCGCATACCCGATATGGCGAGGTTTCTGTTTCCGAAGCACTTTTTACCTCGACATAGAACAGCTTCGCTGTTAAAACCATGCGAAGTGGTGTAGCGAGAAGATGGAGGGATGAGCGTGGTTTTTTTTATATACACTTCTGCTTCGCAGCCTAAAATTTCAAATTGCAGCGTTTGTCCACGTAGTGTCCTGGCGGCCCCTTCTTACTCCGAGCTACTTTCCTTTATAAAGGTGCTCTATAATGCCTAAAGATCCTCGATCATGTGCCGCTTTATGTGCCATAGACATTTACTGCACGCATTTTGCACTTTCTGCGTGATCTCTTTGCTGTGGTCACTGGCCGAACTTTCTAATTCAAAATAAAGAAGTAATGCGACCTGATTCACGCAACACTGCCTGTGCTCAGGATAAAAGTAAATAATCGTGTCAGCTGATCAACTCACTTTTCCAGCGCCTTATCGCCTTCTTTTTGGCCGTTTCCTTTCTGTCTTACATTGTTTCCTTTACTGACATCGTTATGCACTGTAAAAAGTGAAACTACTAAGTGCACCGGTGTGGAAGCACTTTAGCTGTTACTGAGTGCTTGTGTATGTAGACACTTCACTGGGACCATCGTTATTATGGGAGTTTCATCATGGTCAGCTGAATATTAGGGAGTACAGACACGAATATTACATTAGAATGGTTTCCCAGATAAAGAGCTGACGCAAAAGTGCGCAAGTTTGCTGTAGTTTATGACACATAATGTAAATAAAAAGAAAAAAAAAGCGAACATACGTCAGAATAAAACTTTCCGGCGTTGCAAGTGGCTCACATTAAGGTCGGCGCTTGAAATGTCGCTTGAACGCAACGAGACATTTCAGGGTAAGAAGCTTAGAAGGAAGTAAGGCGTGACCTCTTCGTGCAGTCCGTGACAGCTTTTCGCGCTTGGGCGTTGGGCACCTAACAAAGTGCGGCACTTCGCGAGGTCCGTCGTTTCAAGGAAGGTTAAGGAGCTAGCATAATTTTTCTGTTGTGTACGTGTCATAGGAAAAATGTGTGTCGCTTTGTAGTTAGCGGCAAGCCGGAAACGTACACGTAAGGTCGGTGTAGCGCTGCCACACGCTGAACGCACTATAATTCAGTACTTATCATAATGGGACTCTTGATGAAATATCTAAAGTAGGTACTCCAGGCACTAGACGTGTACATATTCACTTGATATGTAAACCATGGTTGGGCCATATTTGGTTTACCGGTAGTGAAAGTCAATATTGGTTCACTCTCTATAGGTTTGAAGGAGCTTCTCCCTCACTGTGTACCGGCCTCGAGGGAGACCAGTGGAAAAGCTGGCGTCGCCGTCGCAGCCTAAAATTTCAGATTGCAGCGCTGGTCCACGTAGTTTCCTGGCGCCCCCTTCTTACTCCGAGCTACTGCACAGAGGTTGGGCAAAGACGAGTTTAAGGTCCTGCGCGCGCGGCCTTTGTGAGAAAAGCGCCTCTTTTCTCTCTTTCTCGTTTTCAGTCTATATACAATCTGTAGATCGAAAATACGTGAGATATTGTGTGTTATAGTGTGATAATTCCCAGTGTATGAATTGACTATAAACTACAATTAATAAGATTTTATCTTGTTTTGTACAAGCTCACTTTATAGATCGTCTATAAACAAAAGCCGATAAGTGTACCACTTCTATTTGTCCAGTTCCATTGTACAGACTGTGCATAAGATTGAATGAGCTCTTTCTTTTGATATTATTGGCTACTCTATCAACTGCTTGTAGACAAAGTGAACACGCGACTGTTTCAGTGTTTGTCAATAGCGAGGTTTTTAATTAGGAATTTAGCAGATGTATGAAAGGGGTGATTAGTTATTCAATGCAAAATATTTCCTGGCGAATTGAATTTACTTTGAATCTATCTATCTATCTATCTATCTATCTATCTATCTATCTATCTATCTATCTATCTATCTATCTATCTATCTATCTATCTATCTATCTGTCTGTCTGTCTGTCTGTCTGTCTGTCTGTCTGTCTGTCTGTCTGTCTGTCTGTCCCCATATCTGGGAGATAGGGTATAAATGTATGACGAACATGAATGACTGATCTTTACGCCATTAACATGATATACTCACCATGTACGCCTCGATTAACGACACTGCAACAACGCGTAGCTCATATACCTAGTGCTCGGCCCATGGTATGCAGGTACGCGCCGCAGGGGTTCAAATCTTACTGAGCCTATATCGATCAAGAACCAAACAGACTGACATATGTCAAAGCCCCGCGGGTGCGGGGATCAAACCCGCAATTTCGAGCGGCGCCTGAAGCTTTCCGCGCATGGTGCCCTGCTTCGAGAATCGTCCCACATTCTTCCCTTCGCGGTGGACACCGGGCGGCCAACTCAAAAGAGCTCCGCTAAGAAAGGAACACCGTTCGTTGTAGCCTGCGACAGAAATGTGGGCACAAGAAATACACGGGCACAAACTTAACTTACCAAGCCGTAAGGGGGTATCGAACCAATTGCAAGCATGTTACCACTAGGCTGCGGTGGCTCCTCCCACACCTTACATATAGTAAATAAGCCTATTGCAGCAGCAGTTGTAATGATGGTAATTCTTGATCCTGCTCGCAACACTTGGCTGTACGCCAAACAGTTCGGCAAAGGCAACTTCCTCGCTGACTGATACGCATGACACCGATTCCTACAATGAGAGGGGTCTTCATGATTTCTTTTTACTTGCGCATTAGAACACCATGAGCTCGGCTACAGCTCATACAACTAATGAATTTAGTTACTCGAAACACACACGCACTATCTCTCTCTCTCTCTCTATCATGTTTAAATGAGGTATGTATCCGAGTCCTAATTTGTCACATCTCGCCTCACTTCGTCTTTTTCTTCTTACGACTACACATGCTTAAGCGGTTGTGGTGGTTTTTTCCTGTGTGAGAAGCACTAGAATTGTAAACGCTGTTGTTTTACTTTAAGTGTCACGTAATTTTAGAAGTACTGAAGGCTTCTAGTATCTATAACCCGCTGTGCATTCATTAGAGGCACGTGAAAGGACATTCAAATTTGTTATTAAGGAAAATAAAGTGCTGTCTTTGACGGGATTTTTCAGTACTGTGCGTGGGTATGTTTGATTAACAGTTGAAATATGCACTGACAGTCCAACGGGGTAAGCTTGTTTGAAAAATTATTGTAAAGATAACTTGGCGTCAGCGCTTCAATGTGTTACATATGCATAACAGACGCTGGCACCAGCAGGAATAGTGACTGTTCAATTGTTTGTCATATCATAACAGGAAGCACTGCATAATGACATTCCTGTGCACTAACGAGCAGCCAATATTCGTAGTAAAACGGTATTACGTATAGACTTAAAGGGCCTCTCACCAGGCGATTTTGTGCTGGTAAGCGCAGAGCATACTTTGCACGCTGACGATTGTTTCTGCCAAGAATTACGACGCCACACACCACGGAATCCTCTCCGATTTCAAATTGAACGCACTTATTTCTCCCCTAGGACGTGCAGGGATAGCATGGTGCGGCGCACCGATGCGCCAGTGTAACTTCAGTCACAGTGACGCTGAGCGCGCGGCGACCTGCCCAAACCAGTCAGGGGGCGCCACTTTCAGCACTGCCTCCTGAGAGGGGACTTCCTGTGGCGAGCCCAACAGCGCTGCAGCATTGGTGAGTGGCAAGGGTGTCATACTAACAGCGGCAAAATTATCGCCTCACAAAATTATCGTTTTGCGCCACTTAAAAGGTTTTTATATCTGCCAATGAGGAGAGGATTCGAAAAAATCACAGCATATTCACGGGGTGAATGATGATGAGTGGGGCGAAGCTCCGGAAGGAATCATCGGTAAACCGTGAAACTCTTCCGTGGAATTCGCCCCACAATTAAATGTGAAACACTTGAGTAAATGTCATCAAACTATTATAACATCTCGCATCTTTCATCATCAACTACAAGTACCGCCATCTAGTTTTATAACATCTCGCGCATGCTACGAATCCTCACGGTTCAACTATGCACAATGCACAAGTGAAATCTCCCACCGGCACCTCATTGCAAGTCAAGATGCAGTGCATATATATATATATATATATATATATATATATATATATATATGGGTTGCCGGTGAACGCTTCTCCAACGCGAGCAGTCGGTATTTCTCAATCAAGAAACTCGCTAGGAGACGCTGCCTGCGCCAACGTTGTCTCTCGCCCTCGGCGCGCGCGTGCCTCCCGGCAGGCACGCGCCGGTGGCTACCTACTACTAGGGACGCACGACCCACGCCTTAAGGAGCTTCGCCCCTAAAAAATTTCCGGTCTAACGCGCTCCATTGTGTGCTGAACAACTTTTACTGTGCCACTGAAATTTTCCATGTGACCTAATGAGCGGCCCTTCAGGCGTTTTGAGCAAATATATTAAGGTTCTCTATGAACATGCAAATAATGAACATTTGTTATTTTTGTCTCACAGTGTTGGTTCTGCATATTTGCAGCGTCCAGTCACGAGCACAAGTTTGTAGGCCAGGGAGCGCCATGTGGATTTTTTCTTCTTCATCACAGTCTCGGGTGTGTCGGTTGAAATTGAATGGTCGAGCCTCGAGCCTAAGTGCGCATGTTTGAGCAATATAATGTACTCAAGCACTTCAACGTTGTAGAGCTATATGCTGGCACAAAGTTTACATATACGCTAGTGTCATAGTATCCAAAAATTTGCATGTGACAGTACACCTGCAGCACTTTTCAAAGTGAAACCAAGGTGTAGGCAAGCCCATGGCGACGGTGCTTGCTAAGGGGACGTAGCTCTTGTATGTGAATATTTCTTTTTTGCACAAGGCATGAATATTGTCCACTGTATATGTTGTACACTAAAACATTTAATTCAATTTGAGGCGCACCTGTCTTGTTTTTCGCGTTGAATGATTCATCAATAGTGGAACTGCTTCAGGTTATTCTGCTCGTGGAACGCGTGAGAGCTTAGCTGTTTCAGGAGCATTTTTGGATACTAACATCAATACTTAAGTGTCGTTGAAGAGCAACAGGTGCGCCGGCGTAAGACACATTCAAATGATTTTGCCTCTATATCTAAGCAAAAATTGAAAGAACTTTTGACTGATCCTTGCAGGTTTCGTTCAAATTGAATAACTGCCTGTGATGTAATGTTTCCGAAATATGCATGTGCTCAAGTGCCAATACATCCTTATTAAGTGAAAGATTCATGACTTCAATGCATATAATTAGATTTCACGCCAGCTTCCATGCGCATATATGCTAACTAATCTATCGCTGCCGTGGCCGGCGACCATCAAATGACCTTGAGCGGGAAGTCACGGCCGTTATCCGGGCTCTTACGCGAGATAATGCGGGTATTCATACGAGAATATCCAGGGAAACAGCCAAAAGTTGGATGTATGCGCCCGATGGCTGTGAACCCGTTGCAGGTGATCTCATTATATGGGCTAGTTACCGGATAAACAAGTTAGGAAAATATTGCTTCCGAGTTGTCTCTAATGTTTTGTAACAACAGCCCTGACGCAGTAACTTCTAGTACGCTGGTCGTTTTATCTGTAAATTCCAATACCGACGTTTGAAGGGCACACACAGGTCACCTGACACTTCTCATCTTTCAACGCCAGCAGCTTGCAGCAATCATACTTTCAAAGCATTGTTGCTTAGAAGCATGGAACCGTACTTTCGAAACATGATCGCCGCGGTAAGTGCCAAGGAGGTTTCTGTTGAGATTTCTCTCTCTATATTTTTATATGCGAACTAGACGCAATAAATTTATATGGACATTTCCATGAGTCTATGTATTAACAAACCCCGGTAGCGACTGCCCATATTTAAAAATTGAATTATATGACGAAATACAGCTTGAAAATATACCTAACAAATAAGTGCCCTAGCTAAGTATAGTCAGGACGTTCAATGAAAATGAAGGACTAAACAATTTAAGAACTATTCCATTATGTGAAGGTGGATGCCCAGCGAAGCTATTTAGCACTCAACCCAAGTTGTCACTGCGCTGGAACATTTGGTCCTGAAGGCCAGGTTTCTAGCATGCCTATCCGAGTTCAAGCCGCTGTGTGAAATCAACCTCCACACGTCGAAGATGACACCGCCATCGAGATTATGGGTACGCTTCACTGCAACACTCAACGTTGGAAAGCGAGTTTTCAGAGATGAAGGTTACGCAATTTTTATTTTTGTTTAAGAATAGTTTCACTTTCACACGAATCCATTAATGGGAAGACATGCACGCTTTCGAAGACATGAGCACGTGCGCACTTCGGAAGAACGGGGCGTACGAGACGTCACTGTTTTGGCGGACGCCATGCTTGCTATTGACGGCGCACTACTTCGCAGGAAGCCTCTGCTTGATCTTTAGCGTCTGCTTCCTACATTTCTTCAACTTCTTGAAAAAAAAAAAACGCTCTGTATTTTCTGAAGAGTAGAGTTAAAGTCAGTGCAGTACCAGTGGATTGATTTCCGGCACATTTCCAGATAATATTCGAATATGCAAGGTCGTTTTTCGCCGCTCTTGGCGGAAAGTTGCAATCAATCAATCAATCAATAAATCACACAAACAAACAAATTGAGATAATAATGGCTAGGAGCTTAAATTCATAAAAATGAAGGTCTCCTAGTGGCTTTTAAATTACATCAATACGCACAACAATACCTACTGCAGTGATTAGGCCAAGCAAAATAATGCGCAGTACGTGCGCTAATTGGCTCGGCTCTTCGCTGGACACCGCCGCTGAGCGTTTCATAGCTGCCGCCCTGCAGCAACTAGCTTGTCAGATGGAATATAGCAGGAACATCAAAACTAGTTTCAAACATAATATCCCCACCTCTGGCAGTAATTATCAACAAACTGTTTTCTGCGGGTGTGTTTCCGAGCTGCCTCAAGGCCGGTAAAATAGTCCCAGTTTTTAAAAAGGGCGATAAGACTTCTGTGCATAATTACAGGCCAATATGTATTCTACCTTTCTTTGGTAAGGTTATCGAAAAGCTATTTCACATTAGATTAATGCGATATTTGAAAAAATTTAACCTTTTGTCTCCACATCAATTCGGATTTCGGCAAGGATATTCAACTGAGCTGGCACTGATTACCCTAACTGAGGAAATTAAACAAGCTATCGACAGAGGACTACTTGTGGGATCTGTATTTATCGATTTCACGAAGGCTTTTGACACCATAAATCATCAAATACTACTTGCTAAGCTCGAATCATTCGGCATGTCTGGTCCGCCACTAAATTTTATTAAAAGTTACCTCCGTAACCGGTCTCAAACGGTACACGTTAACGGCCATTCTTCATCGCCCAAGTCAATTAACGTAGGTGTTCCACAGGGATCAATTTTAGGCCCACTTTTATTTTTGATGTTTATTAATGACTTGCCTACCATTCTAACTAGCACAAAATGCATATTATATGCTGACGACACAACCATCTTTACATCAGCTGAATCAGTTTATACACTCCAGACTCACCTTAACACAGATTTACATAGCGTGTCTTTATGGTGCAAAGGCAATCAGCTACAGATCAACGCTACTAAAACCATCTTTATGGTGTTCCATTCCCCACGAACCTCACTTGACGTATCACCTGCCATTCACATCAATAATTCTGTCATAAAAATTTCCAGTGAAGCGCGGTTTCTTGGCGTCATCTTAGATACAGAACTAAAATTTCATAAACATGCCGCATCACTCGTTAAAAAGATTGCATTTGGAATCCACGTTATCATCAAGACAAGAACCTATTTTCCGCCACACATCGTACGTTCCTTGTATTTTGCCTATATTCATAGCCATATTTCGTACTGTGTATCAACTTGGGCCAACACATATTTCACACACATTGAACGGTTGCAGCGACTTCAGAATCAAGCAGTCAGACTAATGACTTTCAGTCCATTTCATTTGTGCTGCAGCTCCCTGTTCTCTGAGCTTAACATACTCTCATTAAGACAGTTATTTTGTCATAGAGTATCCATAGTCGCCTATAGGCTCATCATGAAAGACATCTCCATTGCATGTATCGATCACCATCACTTAACTAACACCAATATTACCCGCTTTGCACAGCGCAATAATCTTCTTTTGCCGGCCGTGAGGACAAACTACGGGAAATTCACAACCCTTTTTACAAGCATAGCTATTTGGAATTCATTGCCTTTCGACTTAAAATCATCACATAACATTCATGTTTTCACCTCGCGCAGCAAGAAGTATTTTGTCCAGGGATTGATCAACCCATCTCATTTGTTTGATTAATTGTTGTAAGCTCTCAAGTTTTACGTGTTGTTTTCGTATGTAACATTTGCCTTCGTATACCTGACACCCATGATGTTGAAACTGGTTGCGTTTATAATACAGCGCTGTTTATTATTCTTCCTCCGTTATTCTTGTTCTGGCACTTGCTTTTGATTAGTTCCATGGCATTTTTTTTTCCTATCAGTAGTATTACCTTTTTATTATGTATTGATCTGTTGATACTGTTAGTCAAGCTCGTTCTTCATTGTTCATGCGTCTCTATGCTTTTGCTGCATTTTTTGTAACACCCCATTTATGTAGCCACAGGAGGTCCCCCTGTCAGTTTCTCTGAAACTTTGGGACCTCCTTCTGTAATATGCTAACCATGTATTTCACTGAAGCATTTAATAAACTTGACTTGACTTGACTTGACTTGAAACCTCGGAACATTATACAGAAAGAAGCACAGAAGGTCAGAAAAGACAGACGAATGGAGAGATCGACTGCTACGCTCTCCACTGAACATTTACAGGTTCAAAGCAGGCATATGCGTACCATGATACTTAGACGCAGATTACGAGTGTATGATGAGGATAAGAAATTGAGGAACTTGAATTCATACTGACGCAAATACAGCAAAAGAGCATTGATACACACAACACTATGAGAAAAAGAAGTGCTTCGGTAATATATCAGGTGAAACGATCGCGATTCTCTTTCAAGACACGCATCATTGGGGACAGGCTTGAACAAGCACATCTCTCAAATGTGCGATTTGTGGCTATCAGTTCTGCTCGACATATATACACATCATCCGTACGCTCGTTCAACACCGTTTTTATTATTATTGTGAGCGAATGCATGTGCAATAACTTAATGGCCCAACACACAAAGTATTTTTTTCTCTAAAACGTCGAAGCGCACTGCCACATATGCCTTTATGTGCCCTATGTAACATGAACGTTCAGAAACAAGCATAATCAAACGCCTGCAGTCACTCTGATTGGGAATAGCTATAGTTATCTCAAGACCATTAAAAAAAACATTTATAGTGGTCTCAACTCGATATTTAAAAAGAACTATAATAAGCATAAGAGATAAATCAGATATCACAAATAAAAACTTGTTTTTGGCTATGAAGAAATCCGTCACGAGCGCTATCTACCCTACATCCGGTTAGAACCATATATATCCCCGAGCACTTCCAAGCACTACCACTTTATGCACTCTTTCCTCATTTTCTGAGTGCAGGTATTCAGTGGTTTCTTTTTTTTTCCATCTCAGATATCAACGCAGGAACCCCAGCTGTGGGTCTTCCGTTTTCACTCCGACGGCTAGAGTATCTTGCTTGTTTTCGTGGCCAAGCCGTTCTGACCAGTATAACAAGCTGGGGCGCAAGATTTTTGTTGTAAGATTCCTCTGCGTCAATGCGCATCGTATTGCACATCGTATTGTGCAGACCGTTGTATTTGCTCATGATTATATGCAGAGCTTAACAGCGAGCAAATTACGGAAAGTGCCTAGCCATTAATTTCCGTCCTCCTGCCGCAGTTACGCCATCCCACATTACCATGGATTAACAACTGGCCCTATATCCAGATTTTTCTTTATCATACCTGCTCGCGCTTGTACGTCGATGTTTAGCACATTTGCAATTACTTACAATTGCCGATTGCGATAGAAAGCGAACGTGGAATAGTGAATACACAGTGCTTAGCGTTGAGGATATTTAAAGGCGACTGGTACTCTGGTTTCGGCGCACCACTATGTTCCTTTTTAAAATTTATAGCGAAATGAATTATGTATTTCCCTATTCACGCAGCTTCAGCAAGTTTTCGTAATCAGCGCAGCAGTGATGTTCTCAATTACAAGTCTCACGTTTCGTCTTCTTTATAAAATGCCGATACTTCTTTGAATGCGTTTGTTTCCAAAAGCAAATAAGTAAAACAAAAAACTTCACATGTCGACAGCCAATCGTAGAGACAACATGGCGGATAGCGACAGCCGCGCTGATGCCTCGCATGCCGAGAATAGTGGAAGCAAACTGCGTCAGGTGACTACGTAGCATGATCGGCCGCATTGTTTTCAAATTTGATCCTGGTCTTCTAATTGGGTTGGCTGACGGATAATGCGACGACAAGGAAAGAAAGAAGTCAGTTTTTGTCGAAAAAAAATGCGATAAAAGTTCCACGCCGTGAAATCCATCGGACAGAAGAGCTGTCACCCGTTACATTAATGAATTTCATTTTCTTCATAACTTGAAAGCGTGGGTGTGTAGCGTAGGGTTTCACTTGGCTTCAGAGGGTGGGGCCATAGTTCGAATCAAAGAACAGGTAACAAATTTCGTTTTTTTCCTTCCTTCCTTTGTGTGTGCCGTTCTTTCTTAGGTAGAAAATCCAAACCAGTCATGTTTTTCACATATGTTCACACATTGCAAAGGCGAACGCGAAGCCTATTGGTTGAGACACTTGACTTCGGAGCATGCAGCCCCTGGTTCGAACCCCAGCATCCACAAAAAATTTGCTTCTTTCCTTCTGTTTTCACTTTCTGCTTTCTTTGGTGGGAAATCTATGGTATTCATAGGGTATACGAGATGAAGCTGCCGCTAGATTTGAAACACACGCGCTTATGCTTGATTGGTGAAAGAGATACTACGTGACCTGCGAACTAAGCCACTGGGAATCCTGTGGACTGTTACTACGACATCGCCGACAACGCCACAGAGTCTGCAAAGACAGCTTTTCTGTAAAATAATAGGTGGTGTTTTACGCACCGAACCCACGAAATGATAACGAGGGACGCCGAATGTGGAGAGCGCCGCACATTCTGTCCCTCTCGGGTTTAAAATATTTAACGTTCACCGAAATGTATGCACGCGTGCCTCTAGAATTTCGCCTTTATTGAAGTCCGACCGCCGCGACAAAACTCGCGTCTTCCGGATCAGCACTCTAGCACTGCAGCGACCGCACCACCTGGGCGGCTTAGTTTTCGTATGATATAGTGAAATTTTATTGCCCTTTTAATTATTATTAGGCAAATTTGATGTTCAAAAACAAATTATTGGCTAATATTTAAGTATGCAAGACAGTCATCGGGAGGAGTGACATTAGCATCAATTATTCAAAGCCGACAAAACGCGTGAACGCATACTTACCATGAAAAATACTTCCCCTTCTTTCGAAGCCTTGACTTGCTTATCCCCTCTCCTCCTCCCCCCCCCCCCCCCCCCCCAGAAAAAAAAGAAAGAAAATAGTAGTTCTAATTTTGTGTTCGCGTGTCCAAACATTAGCACTCTCGCGCAATACGACACAACGACAACAAAAGGAGAAAATTCTGCTGGCACCGGGATCTCTGAAGTATTGAACTGAATTTTATTACGCAAGAGAGAACAGCGACAAAGTACAGGATAATTATTGCTCGTACCGTTAAAGCGATCCCTGGACCGAAGGTACTGCTCATATATTGGAATAAGCAAATGTCTTTTCACATTTGGGGGATGTTGTCGACAGTGATGATAAGCTGCGAAAAACCACAAGGAAATTACTTTTCTCATTAGCTTGCCCATTATAGTTTCCCACTCCACTGGCTTTCCTGTTATGCCAGCTCATAAAGCTTCCGGATGACGGCTACTTTCTGATTCCATTGAACTTGGGGCCTCGTTTACCGCGTGCGGGAAATGGCGCGTGTCTCGGAACGTTATAGATTTCGAAAAACTCGAACAACATAGGTTCGTATATTTCCGCTTCGCGCGATTGTTGCACGCTCGTTGGGTTCTTATGGCCGCTAGGCGCTTGAGTAGCCGCTTCCTTCTCAAATATATTTACGCGGATGTAACATTCTGTTCTTTACCCGTATTGCATTCGTATGTCACCCCATCTTACGCAAGCTGTACCTGTATTGCGTTTCGGATGTGTACCTAATTCGTTTGCCTATTGTATTTTTTATTTCCACTTCTGTATTTCACGCCCTTACCCAATGCCTTCGTAGAGCCCTGTAAGGTATGCGCAGATAGATAAATAAATAAATAAATAAATAAATAAATAAATGATTGATTGATTAATTGATTGATTTTATTGATTTGTCGGGTTTAACGTCCCAAAGTCAGCTGTGATTATGAGAGATGCCGTAGTGGAGGTCTTCGGAAATTTTGACCACCTGGGGTTCTAAATAAATAAATAAATAAATAAATAAATAAATAAATAAATAAATAAAATGGGTCAGGTAACAAATGAGTATTTTTCGCCGAAATTGGGGCTTCGTTAGACTCAGCTATTCCAGACAGCTCCCTGTTGTTGGGTGATTCCCTTGAAGAGGTTATACACGACGAACGCGAAGACTAATGTTATTAAAAAAGCGAAAAAAATGAGTGCGTGTGGCCTTTGAAAAAAGTGATAGGCCCCACTTCTGACAATATAATTAGCGCTGGAAAATAGAGCAATCGGACATTCTAAAACCGCTTCCTCACTGAGAAGCAGTTCTTATGCCTTCACATTATTACGAATACGCCCCTTACACGCCTTACGAATCGTTACGTCCTCTTCCTCTTCTTGTCCAAGCTCAGGTTTGTTTTGATCTACTCAGATACTGCATTTCACGACTCAGCGATATTATAAAACCACGCTTTTGATTAGTCTTATAATTAACAACAACTTTCCACTACCTGTGAGTAAGTTTTCAGCACCGACCCGCAACTCAAGGCATGTCGGCAATGGCAATTTTAACCTTCCCAATAGTAGGAATGTATAAGGCGAACGGTTAGTCCAGTTCACTGGTGCTAAAATCTGGAACGCAATTCCACTTGAAATAAAACTTGCACGTAACTTTAATTTGACTTGTAAAATACATTTAGTAAATCATTCATGTTCTTCACTAAAGTTAAGCTCATGTCCACGGTCTTTTTGCGATTGACCTTGCGTATATTTCTTTCTTTCTTTTCTTTTAGTTCTGATGCGAGTTCGACTGTTTTGATTCTTCAACGCAGTCTTGTGCACAAATTCTGCACAGTTTTTTTCTAGTGTCCCTATCTTCTGTATTTTTACAATGTATGCCTTGAGTTTTTCTTTATTGATTGGCTATTTCGATACTGCAGCAATTTTGTGTTATTGTGATGTGTATTTAAGTAGATATAACATACCGTTGAAGCTACCCAGTCATTGAAATTGTATAAAGATTCATAGTCATATTAACTGCACCTTTGCTCCTGACATATAATAAAATAGATTGGACCAGTAACTAGCCACACAGGCTAACACTTTTGTAACCATTTTTCGTATTAAACTGATTGAATAAACACTGACTGACGGACTGACTGACATTAATCTTCTCCTGATGCAAAATTCACAAAACTACGCTTTCGTATGTGCTTTTTCTTTCATTTGACCAACTGAATTCGCTAATGCTATGTCCAGCATCTCAAATGGCTGTGGTATTTCTTACGAACATATTTACCGTAACGTAAATATGAGCTCTCAGTCTTTACGGAGGCAGGAAGTTTCTGAGACATATCAGGAGTTCCAAGTGCTATCGACAGGTAGAAGGCCTATGGAACACTTACGGGTACAGTCGAGAGCACCGTTAAGGTGAACACGCGAGCGCGTGCCGCAATACGCTCAGCGCCAGCGTCATAGCAAGTGTCGCCGCGCATCGAAGTAAGCGTGCACATGCGCAGGAGAGGCGGGAGTGATGGCTTTGTGTCGCTTGATGCATACTTGCAGTGCCGTAATCACATTATTAAGAACACAGCTGGCACGATGTCATGACTTAGTTCATTACTGCACATGCGAAGGCTTGCTTCCATGTGCGGCCACGTTGGCTACACCGGCGCTTTACGGACAATGGCCCATACGCCCGCATGTTCACCCTAACGGTGCTCACGACTGTACAATAAAAATGAAGCATAGCAGAATAGACGCGTAGTGGCATCTGCCACCGCCGAACGCGCGCAGCAGAAAAAAAAAAAAAACCGGAACCGCGCGGCTCCTGTCACTCCTTTGCGTAAACCCGCTTGGTGACTTTCCCTCTCCCATGGTTTCCCCGCCTCTCGCCTTCCGCGGTTTGCTCGTCGAGAAAATAAAGGCAGTTGCACAGCAAACGTGGTTTTTGTAGGTTCCTCCTGCACGCGCTCTACAGACGTTTGGACGAGTTGGTTTGAATTCGTTAAAATTATTAACAGCTAAAAAAAGAGACACAAGGACGGAAAGAAAAGAGCAGGACGGGCACTGACTCAGAAGTATGAAACTTATTGAAACCGAGAGATACTTTGTACACGTCACGCTTGCTTCAAGATCCTTAAAGGGGGCCTGAAACCATATTTTACTTGTTGAGTTTGCATCGAAACGGGTTCTTTGTATTCTGAGATAAATGCAAAAAGAATTTTTGAGATCGATGCAGGCAAACGCAAGTTATTCAACTTACAAATCCAAAATAAACGCAGACGACAGATATCGGCATCCCGAGACATTCATGCTGCTTCCAATCAAAGCGCGGGTTATATCTTGCAGAACGGGAACCGTGCTGCCCTCTGTGGCCTTCCTACCACAACCACATGAGCCGCACAGCGCTTCTTGTGTCAGTTACAAGCAAAACGAAATTTCAATGCACAAATTTGTACCTTTTAGTAGCTTTAGCAAGCATAAAACACGTCCTCTATTTGAGATTTATTATATTCGATGCATTGTGCGCATATGTTTGATAAATAGTTTTATTCCTACTGTTCTCCGTCAATCAGAACTTGCAGCAAAGCCAGCATGGTGATGTCATATCCGCTCGGAGAAAATGCTTATGTATGGCGCTGCAGTCAGCGCGGAAACTGACTTCACGTACAAATTAAAATATAATGCGGTTAGATTTCGCTGCTTTCACTGGTGTTTCGGTCATCATCAAGTCCCACACAAAGCAAGGGTAAATTAAAATTAATGTGCGTAAAATGCGGTTCAGGGCTCCTTTAAAAAAAGCGTGGAAAGTTATCAAGAAAACAAATCGCAGCACGAAAAAGCGGGGACGACAAAAGGAACGAGCACGACAGGACGAGAGCTGCTGTCTTGCTCGTTCCTTTTGTCATCCCCGCTTTTTCGTTCTGCGATGTGTTTTCTTATAGATCCTCACCAACTAGCCCAAACTTTCGTGCTTCTGCAAGATTATCAAGAGCGGGCTCGTACGGCCTCGACTTACCGATCAGAGAACGCGTTCGAACGTGGAATGGCACGTGCCGTCCCGTGGCTTAACGTCTTTTTCCGGCCAAAATACTACCCTTTAGCAAGAATGGGTGATCAAATTGGCCGGCTACCCTGCATATTTGATCGGTCATTCTTGCGAGAAGATATTATAGCCAGCATGCTTCAGCCTACCCGCCAGTTATGTTTTTCTTTGTTCGTTTTCTCCTTGATGTGGATTGAAGTCCCGTCAAGGAGATGATCGACGTCGATGAAGCAGGAGGCAGGTGGGAGGTAATGAACTTGAAGGTATATTGCAGCGAAATATTTACAGTCATATGTACATCTTGCCGAAGCACACTGATGATAACATAGACATCAACAGCGTCTTACTCTTCTACTTAACTTTTCTTAAGTTAGAGCCTAGAACACTGTTACTACATACAACGAACCTAGTCACATTGTTCGACCACCGAGTGGTTACGGCCCAGACAGAAGTTGCATCGTACGGAGTCTTACTGCTCGATCAGTTAAGTGATTACAACCTAGACTGAAGGGAAACGAATCCCGTCCAGTCTTTAGTACCTTGCGGTAACAAAGAAAAAGGGGAGGTGGTCACTGCTGGTCCGCCTCAACCTTCTGTTATCCAATCTGTTTACGCTCAGATTAAGCCACTCCCTAGTGGGCTGTCCCTAATCTCGACAGCAGCATCTTTGCAGTTTAAACAGGCATTTTGGCATTCTTTCCCACCATGGCTCTCCCTCTCCTTATCCCACGCTCTCAGATATTCTCACAGTCGAAATATCGGTATCGTAGCAGCCCTGCGGCATTCGCGCCATCTCCCAGGCTCATCCAGTCGAACCCTGTCGTAAAGTGGGTTCCGGGAAACACTGCGTGTCTTCACCTTTCCCGCAGTTCGGACCGTGCATTGCTGCGACTCAACCCTTCGTTCCAGTCGGTGCGCCGATGGCGCATGCCGGTCGTTACAGAATTGGTTGGGCCAAGCGCATTGTCGCTTCGAGCGACGGCGCACTTCTTATGCATTCTCGTCCTACGTGTCCGAGCTGCTCTTCCCCGAAACGGCCACTGAGCAGACAAGCACGGTCGCGCAGCCGCAACCCCCCGGAGCGACTGCGGGGAGCATGACATGTTTGCCCGCCTCATCTTCCTCCGCGTTGGCCGATCTTCCTCCAGCCGGGTTCAGCGAAAGGGAAGGGTCTCGTACCAGGAACCCCTGGGGGCCAGCGTGGGAGACCAGCCGCTCAATGGAAGCCGTTTGCTTTCCATTGATAATTGCTGTCAAAGACCATGAAGAGAGAGAGCCGAGAAAGAAGCTTTGTATAGCGTACGGTGCTACGCCGTCCCTTCTGTACGATCGCCTTATGAACGGCAACATAACACCGCCTGCTTGTAAAAGCTCTCCGGTGAAGTTTCTGGGTATGACTTGCACAACGCCACCTCCACGCAGGAGATTGCGATACACTTTCATTGAGCTCAGAGTACATTGATGAATACTTTAGGAGTGTTTCAATGAGCGCAGAACACAAAGGCAGCAAGCGTGGTCCCACTTCAGCGTCAACTAGAATGATTGATTGATTTCAAGGCTTTAACGTCCCCAAACCACCGTATGATCATGAGAGACACCATGGTGGGGGGCTCCGGAAATTTCGACCACCTGGGGTTCTTAACGCGCACCGACATCGCACAGTGCACGGGCCTTCATGATTTTGACTCCATCGCAGTGCCCATCCACAGTGGTCTAATGGCTACGGTACTCGGCTTCTGATCCGATGTCGCGGGATGGAATCCCCGACAGGGCTGCTGCACTTCGATTGAGGCGAAATGTTGAGGCTCGCGTACTGTGCGATATTAGTGCACGTTAAAGGACCCCAGGTGGTCGAAGTTTCCTGAGCCCTACCCTACGGCGTCTCTCATAATGAAATCGTGGTTTTGGTGCGTTACACCCCACAAGGTAAGCCATCCATCGAAACGCTGCCGCCGCGGCCCGGATTCGATCCCGCGACCTTCGACATTGCTATAGGTGTTTGGTATTTGACGCCTCTTTTGACGGTGTTGCAACCCCGTTTACGCCTTGTGGCACATCTCCATCCCGACTACTAACGTTCACGACGGTCACCAATCTCTTGTGGTAACTGGAGTAGTTTACACAACAACCAAACACAGTGGATGGTAAATGCCACATGACAGCGGCATCATCACATTCCCACTTGCGTGACGTTGACCCTTGGACGTCTTTGTCGTACGTACTGAAGCGCTTATCGAAGCAGTTTTCTTAGTCGGGGTCGTCGAAGCTATTAAAATACACTGTTGGTACATGTGGGAGCTGCAGTGCTTCGGTTCAGCTCTCCTGGATGCCAGCACCGCCCCAGACAAAGATCACCTGCATACGAGTACGTGGAGGCGGACAAGCGATCGAGAGGGAGGGGGAGAGGAGAGATACGAAAATATAAGGCGCGTTTGTGCAGGGCCGTGCATGTGCGTGGACAGCGCAGTTGGTAAAGCGTGGATACCTTTCGATGCAGAACGGAAGGTGGGGTTCGATTCCCAGTGTGCCCGCATCATCGAAAATTTTTCTCGTACTTTCTCACTTATGCCCGTATGTTTTACTGTATCATTTCAGTGAAGGAAATGACGCCGTAAAAGATACAACCATGAATGACAATGAAAATAACGTGGGTAAGGTCGTGGTGGACCCTGGCGTAAAACAATTCATAGGTCAGAATGGGTCAACAAAACTGAATCCCAGAGCAAGGGCACTTGAGGAGCAACGCGAGAGAGAATATGGGGTTATTTATCGCCAAACAACGTAACTGGCCACGAGTCTGTGGCGTTGTTTCACCCTGGCAGTGAATCACGCGCGCTTCCGGCATTGAGGAGGAAGACAAAAAAGGATGTCGGATTCTTTCGCGTCAAAGCACGCTAATTGTTACGCGCTTGTGGCATAGTTCCACTGTCGCAGATAATCACACGTGCGTCCGCTGGGGTCATTCTCACTCCGACGCTGTTATGCTTGTTGAGCGGCCATGGTACAGCCGAAGAACAACGACTTTACGAGGAGAGACCCTGAGAGAAGCGAGAAAGAACGCGCCCGAGACGCCGAGACCCGGACACCCCGAGCGCAAGCGATGATGCAACGGCGCCGCTTGTAACGGCAGCGCGATACTTGAAACTGATGGGGTTTTATGTCCCGAAACCATGATGTGATTATGCAAGACGTCCTAGTGGAGGGCTCCGGAAATACTGACCATCTGCGGTTCTTTAATGTGCACTGACATCGCACATTTCACGGGCCTCACATCTCGTGTCCAGTGAAGTGCGGCCTCCGCGGCCAGGACACGATTCCGCGACCTTTGAGCCAGCAGTCGAGCGCCATATTGGTCACCGCGGCGGGCGACTGCGATACTTCTTGTATGTGATGGCGTGAAACTTGCCGCAATACCACCGTGTCGAATCGCACGGCTTCGCTGGTCGCCCATCTACACACAGTGCATTCCTGAATCTGCAAGCTGAGCTTGTGTTTGCTGACTTGCGAAGCCGTTGTCGGTGGAGTGCAAGAAACTTCCGCCCGCGAAAATAATAATTCACCGTCTCGCGGTGGATTCGAACCACCGACAGCCGCGTTGCGAGATCAGCTTGATTTTATATTGAGTCACTGTCGGGTCAGCAAAAACATCAACAGGCGTCACCAGCGTTCATCGCAATGTTCAATGCCACATCAGCTAAAAGTTGAACAGGCAGTCCAATAGCACATCAGCAAACCGTTCATCACAAACTTCAACACCAGGGAAGGCCGACTTAATAGGAAGTTCAACATGGGATCAAAAGTATGTCCAACGATGCTGTCGTTCTCACTTGGCTAAAAGGGCCCGATGTATCCCCGTAATTTATATGATTGGACATTTTATTTGCAATCTCTATATGGCAATAATGAGGTTGCAATATATTTGCACTTACCTCTCCCTATTTGATACCCTCTGCGAGGGATTTCAGGGGCATTTTGAAATGAAATTAGTAAAGATTTCTTGCGTCCGTAACTGTGCCGAAGCTCTCACCGGCGCCTTTGTATAATGTGCCCAGCAAGCACCAGCGTATTAGGTAAGAGCGCTGCTCATCAACTAAATAAACGTGACACTAGGCCGGGATAACATATCGATTTTGCCTGAAAGGGATTTCTTGTGCTCCACTAATTAAGCACATGACTCTCTGCATAGGCTGTCATCGCGATCGGCAGGTTGGCTGCGACCGGAGAGCAATTATCGAGGGAGATGTTGGAGCACTGTGAATGCGTCCATTACACCGACCATCGCCAGTGAGTGTTTTCGCAAAGCAGGCCTTCCTAACGTGAATTTATCAGTGTCAGTATAAAGCAGATTTCCGAGTTATTTAGATAGACTAAACGACCTGGCGCGACGTTACAAAAAAGAAATAAGAAAGTGGAAGAGCGAAGGAAACAGACAGAGCGCCCCTCACAACTAATTTTATTTCCAGAAGCATTCTGAATAAATGTAGACCAGAGAGAACGCGCACACAGCTAGCCCACATCACACGTGCTAGATTACAGAGAGCAATGAAAGGGCAACATTTTCGGGCATGGGTACTACGAAAAGGCTAAATCTAAAAATTGATATTCGCTATAACCTATATGGCGCTCCGTCTGTTTCTTTCGCTCTTCCGCTCTCTTTTTATTATTTTATTAGTTATTTTGTCTTTTAGTTAAGCTATGTACCAAATAGCCCAACACAGCGCTCGGTCGACTTATTTAGATTTCTTTTTTTTTTTCAGATATACAAGTACCACGGTACACACCAGGAACGCAATGGCTGAGGGGCATATTGGTACCGGTACGTGATGCGTGTGCTTAAGAAGTTCACATACGACAATTTAAGCCACTTACTTCTGATGGCATTCTACTGAACAATAAATCGACGCTATGTAAGAAAAGAACGGTATCTTAGAAGAAGGCTCATAAGGCTTGCGGCCTAGTTTCCCAAAGGTACGGCGAAAAAGTGGCAGTTTATTTCGGAAGCATGTCAGTAAGTGCACCTTTCTGCAGCAACAAGGGTGGATATACTTAATGAAGCACTCAGGGAGCCCTATATTAGACTTGCTTCCTAGTGTGTTGCTATAGGTACCACGTTTCCGCACATACTGCTGACACAATGACTGCATGTTAAGAGTGCAGGGGTCCGTGGTTGCACTTTTCCAGAGACACCTCTCTGGCAAACACGAAATGAACACTGCTGCAGGTTTGTGCGGTATTGCGTGTTATGTTTTGCAAGCTAGTCCTGCCACTCCCCGTGCTCGACGTAGAGAGAAGGGGCATTTACCAGTGCTTCATACGACTTGCGGATGTCGAACGCTACAATCGTCTGGCAAGGTATACATATTAAGTCTAAACCAACAACTGGAAGTTGTTGGTTTCGTCCAAAAGTGCGATAATAAATTTGGCGTGCTGACAGTGCTGTCGCGAGTATGAGATCGTTTTAGCAGCGAAGCTGCTTAAGCTAACCCTAAAAACTCTCTCGTGCCAGTTGTAACACCGAAGCTCTTTAAGCTAGCCGTAATTTTCTAGGCATCATGCAATACCACGTGACACTGCGTTAGGTGATTTTGGCGGAAACCTGTTACGTGACATTTCGTTACATGATTTTGGCGGGAACATGTCGAGTGACATTGCTTACGTGATTTCGAAAGCATGTTCCCGCCAAAATCGCGTAACAAAATTTTACGTAACATGTTTCCGCCAAAATCTCTTAACGCAATGTTACGTGACATGTTCCCGCCAAAATACCTTGCGACTACCAAGTGACCTGTAAACTACAGGCCAGCTTCGCTGTGATCTGGCCTTGCCCGTCCTAGCGGAAGCTGCGTATATTTTTGTAATGGCTAACAGCGGCTTTAATTTCTTGCTTTGTACTCAGTGGAATTTGTTTAATTCAGAGCTTTGGTTTACGAGCTGTATGCTGTCGAAGGCAGCATATCTGTTTCCTTTTCTACTGTCCCGTTCCGTTGCCTATAACTCTTTTTAATTTCTATTAACTGGGAAATGCTGTCAGCCGAGCGGTAAATGCAGCTTTCTTTGCCCATCAGATCTGACTGCTTCTGCACGTGCTACTGCGTACCTAACACGTAGTAACGTAAATTCAAACGCAAAGTTTTCTGCAAATTCTTCCGCCGTGTAAATATAGTAAATACTTGGCAGAGAAGCCTGCTTACCTATTGCAATGCAAAAGCGCCTGCAGTCAGCCACATTTCTGCGACGTGTGGCGCGCACGCACGCACCACACACACACACACACACACGCACACACACACACACACACACACACACACACACACACACACACACACACACACACACACACACACACACACACAGTTCACAAAGACGAGTTCGAGTTTTACACAGGTAACAAAGCCTTTTTTCTACAAAACCATAAATTAGGTACGAAGGGTGGAGAAACTTTTTTTATTTAGATGCGAAAAAACATTGGAAGCTGGGCTACTTCAGAGCCGGCTATTCCATGTGGTGGAACTGTCATGGCGACATCCAATAAACAAATAGAATCTGACTTCACCGTTAGATCAAACAATGCTAGGTACCATGCGTCTTTACGCTGGACTTTGCGACTCGTGAGCAAAGTACTGGGGTAAGATTGGGGATCGTTGTTTCCGAACGCGGGTGGTTCTGTTCGCTTTTCACTGCATGTCATTGGCCGTGGTCATGCTTACTTCATAAGCAGCAGCGCGCGGCCCCGTTTTTGCATGATCACGTTTCCTCTGCACTTCAGACGTTTCAGTTCACGAAAACAAATTCTTAGTTTTCATAAGACAGTATTATTCATTTCAAGGTGGAAAACATTTAGACTTGTAGTACATTGCCTGAGAGAAGGCAGCAAGACAGATCTCGTCAATTTTGGGGGATGTTCACCGTTTGCCCACTGGTTGTTCTCTCCCTCCCGTTCTCGCATATTTTATGGCTCAGCCTGTCATGAAACATCACCACTCAAACAAAGTAGAGTGCCCAATCCTGGAAGCCTGCCCCGCACTCAGTCGCGCCAAATCCGCAGCGTGCACAACGAGAGCCACGCCCCCACTTCGTGACGTTGCAGCGAGCGAACGCGTTGTGTTACGAGCAAAGATCTCCGATCAAGCCCCTGATTTCGCATTAACAACTAGCATTTCTCGCTCATTGTGCTCATGCGTCAGCTCCCGACGCAAAATATAAAAGAACTAGCATGTAATGAACCAACCGGTCGGAGAGGGGAAGAAGAGCGAAAAATATTTGAGAAAAGACAGAAAGTGCGCATATTTTCTTTTACGTAAGTTTGTGTAGCAAAAAAGGTGAATTAACTCGCTATATAAGAAGCAGAATCGATAACGAGTGTTCGTGACGGATGTGTTAGTGTCCATCTGTTGCACCGTCCAATAAGGAACAAGAATTTGAGCGCACCAGCTGAGGTTATGAGACAATCAGCACCCTTTTCGTGTTCATTTTTAATCCAGCGGGCCCCGCCACGGTGGTCTAGCGGTTATGACACCCGGTTGCTGATACGAAGGTCGCGGGATCGAATCCCGGTTCCTGCGGTTGCATTTCGTTTGAAGCAAAATGTTGTGGCCCATGTGCTATGCGATATTGCTGCACGTTAAAGAACCCCAGGTGGTGGAAATTTCCGGAGCCCTCCACTACGGCGCCACTCATAATCACAGCCTACGTGGTTTTGGGACGTAAAGCCCAAGAAAGGAATTGATTGGGTGAGTGGTGTTCGTTATGCACTTTCCTCAGTATGCTTTGATTTATTACATTCATGATGCGATGTGAGAGTGAGTGCATATGGACTACTTGATACCCGGTTATAAATGGTGATTTTATAAGGCAGCGCCAGTTCTCTGTCAGTGCGGTTGCTGTGTATGTCGTGATATGTGCGCTACGTGTTTATGAATTAGAAATGTCATTCACGCAAGCGTGCACTACGAGGCGACCATATTTTTCCCAATTCATCACACCGCTCCACATTTTTGTAGCCCCAAAGAGATGCGCATTACTACAGGATTGATTTTGATCTTTTGATTATCTCAATGGATGTTAAAGTAGGTCTCTCTAATGTTAATAAATGTACAATTCTTCATTGAAAGTGCTAGCAAGCATCTCTAAATTTATCGGTACCCGACGTTGAAATGCTGACTTGTTGGTAGACAGAAGTGGGCGGAGTGAAGTAAATGCGGTGTTACGCTAAGATACATTGTAATACATAGACAGCAATACATGTAAGGCATCAGGAATAAACAAACTAAGCGGGGATCTTTTCCTGAACAGATAAACACCAAATAATCGAAAGTATCTGCCATTTAGAAGCATTAATGGTGAATGAACGATTTTATGTAGCAATTTATTTCAATTAACATTAGTACATGAATATATCGAGCAGTTGTGTGTAGAAAGCAAACGAGTGAGTCTGCCAGTTTCAAGTGTCCTGTCGAGTACCACCCATACTATGAGAAGCTAATTAAGCCAACAGAATTAATTCTAGATATCTTGCCATATCACCTGAAAAGAAATGCACAGTGTAGCGGAAACACGAAATTGCATCGCATTTTGGTGACGTACTCCGTAATTTAGGCTTTTTTTTTATTGTTGCTCTTCTGTCTTGCTCCAGCAACTTGCACGCTTGTCCCGCCTGAATAGTGCTCTCGAAGCAAGCGTGGACGGCAGCTTCGAGCTTGCGTACGAAGGAGAGTCTCCGTGCCTCTATTTTTTCTAGGATCGCTCGTCTTGCCCGACTCGAAAGTGGCAGAAAGCTGGCGCTCTGCTCTGCTTGGTACCGCACTAATAAGCAGCTGCTGCAGTTCGATAAAGTGCTAAATGGTGTGTCGGATGGCCTGGAAGTTAGGAGGATTCGATAAAAGGGGTTTTGGCCTCTACATAGTAGAAGACCACAAAGAGCAGCGTAGCCCAGCTGCCAATCTCAACGCCCCGCGTGGCACCTGCAATTTCGCCGGCTGCAGAACCGCTGAAACAACGTCACTGCCTTTGCTGGCAGCCTTTTCGAAGCCTTATATATACTCATGCAACCGCGAATACCCTAGCTTGCGCTAAGGCCATTGCGTATGCAGCTAGATGCATGGTTAGTGGGTTAGCATTGCGATGGGCTCAGAAGAAAAGCCCCAACAAAGGTACGTAATTTGTTCCATGTGGAGCAGTATATGACTTTAAAAAAATATCAAGGTTACTTAACACCCAAAAGTCGGTTTCGCCATAACCGTGCACCCTTTACGCTTCCCCCCTCCGCAGCGACCCAACGACATTACTTTTAACGTTCAGACCTCTAGTCGAAAAAGAATAAAATACAATCAACGTTTGTCGTCATTTATATTGACATTCTCGCGAGCAACGAAGGCAATATTCAATTATGGAGACACGAGAACTTCCCACACGTACAGCCACCGTACGTGACCTGCTTGTAGAATTTCCGCAGTTCCCAGCGCACGTGCGCTCTGCAGATACGTCGGAGATTTTTGACGGTTGTGCATGTATTCAAAGAAGCCGCTGACAGCGTGGTCGTGTACCGTAGCTGGAAGTCAATGCTGGAGGCAGTTCGTAGTGACTCCAAGCGTGGCCATACTTCTTTGTACTCTTACGGTTGTCTCAGGCGTCATTCAATAAAGATATCGCTGTCATCCCACCGTCGTCGAATTTCCCGTCGCCCTGTCATCGTTGTGACACGACTGCGAGAACTCGGCAGGGTCAGGGCGAAAGTCAGCGCAGTCGGAGAAATATCGTTCTGCTGCGTTACTTGAGTTCATAGCAAGAAGTGGCAGAAATGTCTACTGAAACCCCTTTTTTGAATTGTCGAGAATTCACCGGTTCCTTTTCACATGCTAAGACGACTTCACGACGAAAGGCATTATGCAATGTCGTCAAGATTATTTGGTGTTTTCCATTTGTATTTCTTTTTCGAAATTGCTCAGGTTCAGACATTCTATTTGCGACACCTATTTAGGCTGTTCGTTGATTCCCATAAGTTGTAAAGGTTAACAGTCAAATATCGTGTGCCCCGTACTCGCATACCTCTGGCCGAAAAACGCGGACATGAGCCACGCGTGGTTTTATTATCGTTAATTGCGACTTTACTTGCAAGCATGTGAGGTCGATGACATGACACCTATCAGTCATGTTAGTGCGGCCCTTCCGTGCCTATATATATATATATATATATATATATATATATATATATATATATATATATATATATATATATATATATATATATATATATATTGTAGTGGGTCGGTGTCACAATGGACAGACTTGGTGGGAACAGGGGGAGGAAGAAGAAGAAGAAGAATAAAGAGATCGTGTTTCGGATCTGTGCATGGCAGTCGTGGAATGTTACATTGGCGCATGCTGTGACAGGATACAAGCCTCTATTATGAGGATAACGCTGAGCGTATCGACAGACGGAAACGGTCAGTCATATTTTTCAACTTGTGAAGTGGATGAAGATATCCAGTATGATTTACCTCAAGGCATCACGACTCCCAAGCTTCGCGAGTTCATCGCCGAGAAGGCTAGAAAGACGCCGCAGGAGATTGATGGCAAAGCATCAGTGAAGATAGCATTGAAGCATTCCGAATTTCATGAATATATCATGACGCCGTTGGTGCAGCTGAAGACAAGGACTTCACCAAGCAAAGCCGACTCTTCCATGGACTTGTGCCTTCTAGAAATGCTTCGCTTGCAGCAGCAACACGCCGAGCGACAGCAGCAATTCATGGAAAATCTTCTTACTGTTATTCAAGCCCAACAGAGACAACAAAAGGAGATGGTAAAGCCCGACATCTTCGACGGAGAACGTTCAAGCCCAGAGACTTGGATACAATTCTACGAACTAGCGTGTGAGGAGAACGCCTGGCGTGAACCCTACGAGCGCATCAAGAACATGCGTCAGTTTCTCAGCGGACTTGCCAAGAAGTGGTACGACATCCACTACGCTGGACATATGACGGACACATGGGACCAGTGGAGAGCGAGCTTTTTGGCAGCCTTTGACGAAAACCCGGTTGAAAGGTGGGACCGAGCTATTTTTTATAAATATCGCTCAGGGAAGCCTCTAGAATACTTTTACGAGAAAAGGCGGCTTCTTCACATGGCAAATGCAGAATTACCCGAGTCCGCAGTAGTGCCACTGATTGTTCACGGCTTACCTAAGGAAATGCAGAGGCAGGTGCAAGTAAAGTCGCCTAAAACCATCGAAGAGCTATTGGGATGTTTCAGAAACATCTGCACCGATTTTACACCACAGAATGTGCGTCGTACTGATCAGACTTTTGAAAGGGCAACATGGAGGTCTCGCGAGCTCGAAAATCATCATAGCAAGAATCGAGTCGTCAACCTAATGTCTGCTACCACCAATGACACAGAACAAGCCGCCTCGCATTCAGAGGAAGCGGAACCAAAAAACTAATAAAAGAGGTTGTCCAGTCCCACCTGTTGACAAAAATTGAGACTGTTTTCCTAACGGCCCTTAACCTTGTTTATATTAAACTCAACATCAATGGTGACGACGTTGATGCATTGGTTGACAGTGGTGCATCAGTATCTGTAATAAATCTGGACCTTGTCAAACATGACGAAATAATTAGAGGAAGACCGGTCCAGGTACAGAGTTTTGATGGGACAAGACAAATATATGATGAATGGGTGAAAGCAAATGTTTCTTATCAGGGCCGGAGGGTTAATATCGACGCCCTTGTCGTGAAGGGATGCGATTATAAATTCTTGCTTTTCTAGACCGGATATGAAGACACTGAAGTTAAATCTTTATTGGAACGATGAAGTAACTGTGGCGCAAGAAACGTGCGTGTCCTTATACATTGCGGACCACCTTGTTAAGTGCAAAAACGACGTTCGTGAAAAATTTCCTGAACTTGTCTGCCTAGGAAACTATGCACCGGCTACAACAAAATTTACTGTTGTCTTTAAGCTGAGAGATATTACGCCGGTAAGAAAAAGGCCTTACAGCATGTCACGTGAAAAAAAAAAACTGGTTAAAAACTGAAATCCAAAATATGTTAGATGCTGGGATAATACGGCCATCGGTATCTACATTCGCCTCGCATATTACTTTGGCGCCGAAAGAAGATGGATCTTTGCGACTGTGCACTGATTACCGGCTTTTAAATAACCAAACAGACCTATTTCCTTTTCCAATGACAAAGATTGATGAAATAATTGAAGAAACCGGAGGTTGTAAGATATTTTCTCGTATAGACCTCTGCAAAGGATTTCGGCAGATTCCACTGGAAGAGAAATCTAAGATGTACACAGCCTTTGTCACACCATTTGACGTTTACGAATACAATCGTTTTCCTTTCGGATGGAAAAACAGTGCAGCATGGTTTCAGAAGATGATGAATAGTGTCCTCAAGCCATTCCTCGGATTATTCTGCAATGTGTATGTAGACGACATCATAGTCTACTCCAAGGATGAAACATCACACGCTGAGCACTTGACCTCTGTTTTGATGGCATTACGTGACGCCAAACTGAAAGTGAACTTTAAGAAAAGTGAATTTTTTAAACGCAAGATTACATTTCTCGGACGCATTTTGGACGGATTCACAAAGAGCACGAAAGAAGAGTCCGTAGAACGTGTACGACGGATGAAGAAGCCGGACAATGTGCACGCAGTCAGAGTTTTTCTTGGCCTCACTGGACATTTTAGAAGTTACATGAAAGATTTTGCAGCACGAGCAAAGCCGTTAAACAACTTGCTCCGTAAAGACACAGACTTCATATGGACTGAAGAATGTGAGAAGGCGTATAAAGATTTGGTATGAGCCATATCCTCGGACCCGGTACTCACACTACCGGACTTCACTGTTCCATTTGAACTTACAACGGATGCATCGAACTACGGCGCAGGTGCTGTCCTGTACCAACGAAGAGCCACAAGTGGAAGCGAAAGAAAAAAAAAACACGTGGTTGGATATTACTCCTATACTTTCACGAAGTCGGAACAAAACTACAGCACGACTGAAAAGGAGGCATTGGCTGTTGTGCTAGCAATTAGGTATTTTCGATCGTACCTAGAAGGCACGAAATTCAAGCTGTTCACTGACCATCTGGCACTTACTCATTTGCTAAATGGTTCTCAACCTAAAGGCCGAGTTGCTCGATGGATAAGTGAAATCGAACAGTTTGATTTTGAGGTGGCACACAGAAGCGGACAAGATTTGTCAGACGCTGATGCCCTTTCTCGACTTTCCATTGTCACTAACGACGAGACTGTTATCTCACTTAAAATGTGGGAAGGAACAGAACAGTTGATGTATGGAGACGGCAGGTTTCACGTGCCGGATACTCTGAGAACAAGACTTCTCGGTCTTTATCACGACACTCCCGTGTCAGGAGGGCATGACGGCTTCTGGCGAATATACAACAAAATGAGGAGAAGATTTACGTGGCCTGGCATGAAGAAATATATTAACGAGTACATTAGCTCTTGCCAACAATGTCAAATGAACACAGCGAAATACAAGCAGAAGACAGACAGCATGATTTTTCCACCTCATTCAAAGATCCCATTCGAAACTGTGCATGTTGATTTCGCCGAACTGAAGAGAAAAAGCGAAGGAGTGAAGAAAACGCAATCCTTTTTGGTGTGCATTGATGAATGCTCAAGGATGCTAGCAGCCAAGACAGGAAAAGGAAATGCTGCTGCTGTCATATCGCTCTTGAGCAGAGACATGTTTAAAGCAGTGAAATGTGTTGTATCCGATAATGGACCCGCATTCAGGAGCCAGGAATTCGCAAGGTGGGCAAAAGAAAGAAACATTACCCTGAAGTTTACAGCCCCTTACCACCCATCAGCTAACGGACTAGCAGAGCGTGTCATCCGAGATATAACACAATATATGAGTATGTACCCAGGATTCCCAGGAGGGTGGAAGTGTTGCCTTCAAGCAGCTGTGTCCCACCACAACAGATCGCATACAAGCACTCTAGGATGCAGCCCTCAATACGCCGCTTTCGGGGAGCCTGCCTATTTACCTGCGGACGACATACTTGGCATATCAGAGAAGCTTCACTTGAAGGAAACGAAGAAAGGTGCAGAACAGCAAAAGAAGCACAGGGAAGCGATGAAGAGAGCTTTTGGCAAACGTCATAACACAAATATTCCCGCAATAGCCCTGGGGGATATGGTTCTGGTGCGGAAAGGTTATGGTGGTCCGAACACAAAACTTGTGGGGCCGTTTATAGTGGTAAAATTGGCCACAAAAGAAGGAGTACTGAAGACCATCGGCTACACGACGGAAAACGGTGTGATGGAAATAGCAGCCATTGCCAACGTCATCCCTTATATGGAGCGGAGGGATGAAACAAAGCCTGGGAGAGTGTAGTGGGTCGGTGTCACAATGGGCAGATTTGGTGGGAACAGGGGGAAGAAGAAGAAGAATAAAGAGATCGTGTTTCGGATGTGTGCATGGCAGTCGTGGAATGTTATATATATATATATATATATATATATATATATATAGGAATCCTTCGCAGCCTATGTGAGTCATTCAATAACAAGCGTAACAGCTCGTTGTTCCATCTCCTCTAATCTCGGAGGAGGAGGATATAACTTTTATTTCCTCTAATCTCGGTTAAAAAATAAATCATGTAGATCCAACGCATTGTGGGAATCGATCTCATGCCAAGCTGCAGCGAGTAAATTGTCTATGATTCCTTGTTCAGCATTAGGCCAAGTGCTAAGAGTAGTATCAAACTCTTTGCGCAAAGCGCATGAGCGGGTGTAGGGTTAATGCGGGCTAACCAGGAACGTCGGCGCAGCACCGTCGCGACTAAATTGCAGTGCATGGTACGACTTAATGTTGGCGCTAACGTGCACATCACAGACATCTGCTTGCACAGTTGTACAAAAACATGCCGGGCGGTAGTAGAACATATGTATTGCTTATTTCTTTGGTAGAGTAGCCCTCAACAAACACTAGAAGCGCTGTTCACATTACGCAAGCACCATACCAAATGCTGGTGCATAGGTTTGTTTACAACGTATGCCGCCGTAGCCTAGTGATAGTGTTATGTCTCCACTTCAGTAGCAAGCTATGAAGAACGGTATGCCTTTCTTGCCTTTAAGCGTGTTATAATGGTATGTTAATGTTTTTTTCTAGATAGTTGGTCCTTGATTGACATAAGTTCTTTGAAATTCAAACACCTTTGGGGGCGCATACGCTAATAACACGGGTAGAGCACTGTGGAAATTAGCAACACGAGATTGCAGTATCGTTAACAGTGACCTAGATGGTGAGATTGTCGCATTGGTGACGTGAAAATCAGTTCTTCGTACATTTATCTTACCTCCAAATGTTGAGATGTACCAGGTGAACGAGATGAACAGGAGAGCACCGAGAGGGAGGCGGCTAGATAGATAAGGTCAAAGAGAAAATCGTTTGCCAAGAAATGCTTCACATTTAAAAATCGCGTTGTTATATATGCACGTGGAAAGTAATTATTCCAGGATCATTGTTCTCGGAACAATTTTCTAGCGCCGATAGGGAACTTCAGACATAGCGCTGAAACGCGAAACTGTAGCGCAAATATATTTATACAAAATTATTCCGTCGAGCCATTGCAACGGCAAAATTTTTTTGCTCATTCTGAAGGCATCAGTATTTCATTACTACACAAGTCTGGCCATCTTTTTCTTATAAATTTCGATTATCTTTGGCCATTACAAAGCATTGTGAAATGTAGCGTATTTGCAACCTTTAGTACACACACCGACTCTATTAGGAGAAATATAATGACAGTTCGCACTTTATTGCATGCCATACTAAGCAACAAAAGTACTGCGGGAGCTTGTGAGGCCGAAACCTTGTGGCTAGATAGCGACAAAGTTGGCAAACATCGCTTTTGGTCCATATTGGGCCATCATTTTCGCACTGTATCAGCCCACGCAAAAGTATGGCTTATAACTGGCTGTGTATAGTACTGTTAATTGATAATTCACACAACAAGATTTAAAAGAGTAATTTTTGTTTTAGGCAAAAAAAAATTAACTTAAGAATCGCATGGCTCCGCAACGCTTCTCTTTGTCTCGCCTTCACCACACAACACGTCATCAGCGCGGAGTTGATGTGTACGCTATTTCGTTGTCGCCCAAAATGGATTGCTACGGTCAATGCAATTCATTCAACTTGCCCTTCTAGATTTGCGTAATCTCTTTTCCCCAACGCCAAATCGACCATTCAAGTGGGCTCGGCACAATATTCAGGAAATTTCCGTTATGCACATCCGCCCACCTGCCCTCCCCTCCCCCCCCCCCCCCCCCGAAAAGAAGAAAGAAGTGTTGCACAAAGGGCCGTACAGCTGGTCTCGGTGTTCCGCAAAGCGACTACTGCAATAGCTACGTGGAAATTACACTACTTCAGGCTGTTCTCTATGCACGCTGGAGTTACATCATATTCCGCGACACTTTCCTGAAAGTAGGTCTTCAAGTGGGTCTGACAAAATAAAGGAGACATAGGACGGAAACTCCCTATAATATATATATATATATATATATATATATATATATATATATATATATATATATATTTTTTTTTTTTTCAGCTTATTTACGGTGCGCCCGGGCGCAACGTAACTAAAATGAAAATTTCGTATGTCCCACTTTTCAAATATATATATAGGCAAAGCTAGGAGGGAGGGAATGGGCCAAGGGCACGTTTATATGCCAGAAACAACTGAATGAAGCCTAAGAAACCATGTTGGAAATTATCATAGCTTTTTGGCTGTAGTGTAGCAATTACGGAATAAATGGAAAGGAATTAAATTTAACCGAAAAAACACACCTCCCAGCGGCAGGGACCGAGCCTAGGAAGGCATAGGGGAAGTTAACTGTAATATTTTAATTGTGGAGCAAGTACAAATTAAGGAATTAAAGTGGGCACCTACCTTCGGTGGGAATCGAAGCCACACACACACACACACACACACACACACACATATATATATATATATTATATATATATATATATATATATATATATATATATATATATATATATATATATATATATATATATAATAAGCGGCATACACGTTTGTGACCTTAGGCTAGTTCCTTCCTCCACTTACTACTTTTGCTTTTGCTTTTTTCTTGGAATGCTCACTTCCGTTGTAGCATTGAATCAATTAGTTGATTTTATCAGTTGTCAAGTATTGTTTGATAGTTTAGCTGTGATGTCCAGAGAAGCTCCTTTTGCAGCCGTGAGCTTTCCTTTGCACAAACACATCCGGTGAGAAACTAACGGACAAGGCAAAGCCGCGGGAAAAAGGCAAAGAAAGCTGCTATGTAAAACAGGGAACACGCCTTTTGAGAATGCGCAGTTTGTCGGAAGAGTCCTTTGGCGTCTTATTAAGAATGTATGACGCCGGAGACGCACGAGTTGAGCCAAGCGCTTCAGGCTACAGACCATGCCTCGAGTGCTGTTTTTTTTGTTGTTATTGCCCTGCTGCACGAGGCGGTCTTGAATTTGTCGGCCGAGGGTAGAGTTTGGCATCGTCACTATATTGAAAATGTTTTTCCTTTACACTGGTGAGAGCGAAGATTACCATTAAAATGAAGCTTCGAAGTTAGGTGCAGATAGGAAAAGTGTCTCGTTCTGTTTTATTTTTCCTGTCATTTCACTAAAAGAAAAAGCCCTGTTCTGGTTCTGATAGCGGGAAAAAAATAACTGTTTGCAAATGTATTTATTTGCATTCCAAGAAGTACACGATTAAGCCAAGATAAAAAGATGCTGTTTATTTTTAGAAGCAAGCGATTCAGGAATAGTTCAAATTTATTGTAGCGTATGAAGCTGGAGGAACCCTTGCAAAGCCAGGGCGATTAGAAATGCCTCAAGGCTTCATTGATTGTGGTCGCTGAGGTGCACCACCTATGATCTTGAAAAATAAGCTACCCGCGGTGTATTGGGCTGCGAATCAAGGGCTACTTGCGAAAACGTATATCAGTAAAGATGCCGTCGCCTGCTGCGTGAGGGCTTTTGCTCTGGGTCTGATGCATTGCCCAGGGAAACTTGCGTAAGTGTGCAGTACGGCACATCGTGGATGAGGCCCCAGAACCATCTGTCGCTCGCACTACCCCTGCCCGAGAGACCCGCATATGTTGGTCCTATGGTTGGTTGCATTTAATATTCTTTCAGAATGGCCATTTTCTCTTCGTATAAAACCGATAAGAAATATTTCGATTTGACGCCAATAGACGCTTCAATTACGCTTGCGCTCCAGCCAATTTTTCTTCAATGCAAAGAATTTCTTGGCGAATTTAAGCTACTTTGAATCTATCTATCTATCTATCTATCTATCTATCTATCTATCTATCTATCTATCTATCTATCTATCTATCTATCTATCTATCTATCTATCTATCTATCCGCTTACGTCTCTGCCGTCACCTGATCGTCTCGTTCGGATCATAAACATCAAAGCGGTAGGCGAACGTATGAATCCATGACAAACATATGACTGAACGCGATATACTTGTCGTGCAGGTCACGATTAACAATAATACGAACATTTGTGGCTTATACCCGCAGTGCTTGCTCAGAGGTAGGCGGATAGGCGGCGCAGGTGATTGAATGTTAACTTTACAGCCTGTCAATAATGTGCTATCAGCCTATGTCAATCAAGGACTAACCAAAATTCAAGTTGAAAACGTCGAGAAATATGGCTTGTAATGAAAAGAAAATACATGCCGTTCGCTGTAGCTCGCTATTTGAAACGTTAACGTAATGAGGCAAGTAGCGCACCCGGGATTTCTGTCGGGGGGCGGGGGGTTCAAATTTTCGCGAAGGGCATGCGGCTACATCGCTGTTGCGTGTGTGCGTGTGTTTAGAGGAGGGGAGGGGGGGGGAAGAGGGCACCTTGCGCGATACGTCATTTGATTGCTTCAGCTGGAAGAACCGTAAAGCAAATAAAATGTCAAATAATAGTAACATCAATGAAATGATGGTGATTATTTTTATTATTTGTTCGGTGTTTTGCCGAGACATCTTGCAAGAGCTTGACAGGGCTATGAAGCCATTCATCAAAGCAGTGCCCGTGGAAAAAGAGCGGAAATTCTTTTTGTGGGTTTAACGTCCCAAAACCAGCTCTGATTATGAGAGACGCCGTAGTGGAGGGCTCCGGAAATTTGGACCACCTTGGGTTCTTTAACGCGCACTGACATCGCACAGCACACGCACTCTAAAAACTGGAGCCCGGTTTCGCAGGAGTGAAGCGACCGGGCTACTCTTGAGGGCATCGTTCTACTCTAGCAAAACGTCGGATGGAGTGAAATGTCCGTATCTCTTGCGGCATAAGAGAGTAAGAAGCAATTTCACTCCTGCTCCAGCCATGTGATGCTCGCATTCGCAGCCACAAACATGGTGGCTGGGATAGGAGCGGACGACTGAAGAAAACAACGTTGAGCCACCTTGTGAAGTGTTTTCTAGCAGCGGCCTTCCTGCGACTCTCACGTACAAGCTTTCGCGTACAAACGCATGCAGAGTACGCTTAACGAACGGTGCTTTCTTCGACTACGAGCCTCAATCGACGGGAGTCATAGCGAGCTGCCTCTCTTGTGTTTTTCCCCCGATCGAACGTCTGCACCCGTGCAGGTGAAACCCGCCAGCCTACACGCCTCGGATTCTTCGCTTATATGTGCGAAACGAAGAGGAATACACTTTCAGCGATGCAGTAAGCTGTTGTGATCGTCGACGGCTGGTTTCCGAAGACTCACTGGATATAACTTATACATGTAAAGAAAAAGGCATCGCTACGCCTTCGGCATCGAGCCGTATGACGGCCATGAGCGCGTCGACGGTGAAAGTACGGTGACTGAACTCCGTCTGGTTCGCAAGTCTGGTAAGTAGATCATGGTACCGTAGGCACTTCTGGTGGCAGAGACCTATGTTTCATTCGTGTGCAGAATAACGAGGAACGAGGAGTACGTATTTTGTGATCGCCAGCGGTTGTTCGCCGCTCGACGGACTCGAAAGGGGACGCCGTCGGAATGAAGCGGGTCGTAGCGGAGCACCCGGATGCCGCTTTTTTTCGCTGGCGTTGATTAAATTCAGCCGCTATTATATTCGTACTTGCTTGCTCAGGTGCATTTTACTTCTTCGGGAACCAGCACTGCGAACGCGCGTTTGCCCGTAAAACAGAATGTGAGGTCATGATAGGAATGCGTTAATCTAAAAGACATTTGTATGTTCCGCGCATTTAGATTAACAGATTTGTGTGGCGAACGGCTACCTATGAGCCAATGATAAATACACACGTGTTCTATGCATAATTTTTGTTTAATTACGTAGAACAGTATTTTACCACTGGCATTACACAGCAGGTCAAGTATACGGGTTATATATACGGGGTTTCAGTGTAAGACTGTGTATCGCGAGTGTGCTGTGGGTTGTGTGCTTTGCTGTAGCTTTGTGATTGGCTGTATGTGCGTTTGTGTCATATTCTATGTTCAGTCTGATGTAATTAAATGCCTGCTGATTGCAGCGTGCTCGAAAAACGCAGTGTTTGCTTTCTTTTTGTTTGTCTCTGCTAATCCCTATGGTGAGTACTAACACTCCACTTGGTGGGGTAGTAGAGCTCTCTTCAAAGGAGTGTTCGAATCCCCTTCGGAGGCGTCCTGCTATGTTTTGGCGAGAGTACCGGTACCCTGTCAGGTGGAGTGCTAAGCACTCCACCTGACAGGGTACCGGTAATGGGGTTGATCTACTCTGGTAAAGGGAGTTAAATTTGGGACAGGAAAGTACTCCCCCAAAGTGAGTGTCCAGCACTCTCTTTGTTTTTAGAGTGCGGGCCTCAACTTTTCGTCTCCACCTAAATGCAGCCGCCGCAGCCGGGATTCGCTCCCGCGACCATCGGATCAGCAGCCGAGTACCATAGCAACTAGACCACCGTAGCGGGGCAAAAAGAGCGGAAAATTGAATGAAGGACCGCATAACAATTATAACATAGTTCCAAACAACGTTGTCTGCAATGGGCTTAGTTTGCCGCTCTGTGGAGTCATAAGGGCTCCGCCATGCCGGCCTGTTGTCGGTCGTGCGATGCTGTTTAGAAGAACTCTGCAGGTCAGCATGTTCTAAATTATGAGAGCGGAACATATTATATATTACGTTTCCTTTGAACCTTGTCAAACTATACCTCAAGGTGAAATATCGGCCTATAGCTGCATTTGTACGATTTAATGTAGATTTAATGTACCTGACTAGGTACATTAAATCTATGACAACTGTTTATAAAAAGCTCATGAAATCAATGAAATAATTGGTTATATAGGAACAATGTGACTAGCTTTGAAATGTAGAGAAATGACGCGACACACATTCAAAGGCGCTAAGAAATTCTTTATTCAATTATATAACACCTTACTGCACAGCTGAGAAGGAACTCCCAGTGTCTTGCTGTAACAGAGCTTATTTCAGGCTGTTACTGAAAGTCTATTTTTATTATTATTACCACACCAACAATAAACGTATTAAATTACTATTTTTGGACCCCTTTGCCCCGCGTCATGATTACGGTAATAAGTTCCACCAAAATGTTGTCCTCTTTCAATTATCCTCTGTGGTTAACACTACAAGAATGTTTCTCGCGAGGTAGTGGCGCGAAAGGAAGCTCCCACAACTAAAATTACTACCACGAGATCACATCTCACCGAAACATCGGTGTAATAATTTTCCGTAAGAGAACTTTGTAAGAGGGAAGTTTGGACAAGCGGACTCGTTGTAGTTTTACAATAGGTACATAAATATATCGACATATTTTTTAACTCAAGTTCATCTAGTACGGTTTACATCTGAAAATTAAGCTGACATGATGAAAAATACTTCCGAAAATCTTTTTTCTAGGTTAGGAAAATCAGTTGGGCGTTGACGCGTATTATCATAAAATGGTTGGCAAAATTAAGATGGGATCACTTGAGTGCCTCACTCGTGCTGGCCGACATTTTGACAGAAGGGTTTGCCTCTGTCAAAGTAACTGCCTCACATAGGCGTGTTGGTTTGGTGCAGTTCGTGTGTCTGCCCTCTTGTCTTGCTGCTGATATTTGCAACCTGAGCAAGAGAACTGAGAGAGAAGTAAATGTTCTACATTATTATAAATTTAGCAGCACGGGCACTAGAAAAACGCCTCGCTTCTTATGGCAGAAAGGAGGTTATGGTCAGAGACAGCCTGATGAATCTTCACACGCGGGGAAAGAACGCAAGTCGCGATGGCGACAGACACGCGTCTATGGCTACATTACAAGACAGAACTTTGTAGAGAAGTGGTGGTCGTACTATCGCGAAGGTGGGGTCGCACACAATGCTTCTTTTTCTTTTTCGACTACTGTTAGAGACCTTTTCTTTCTGCACTGCTGTTGGAGAGGAAGATGTATCCGGTCAGTCCCTTTTGCGGCCCATGCCCGAAACGAGCAGGCACACCGCAGGGGGGCTCCGTAACGACCGGACAGCGATAATAGAGAACAGTGTGCGCGCGTCGCGGCCACTTTCTGGAATGTGTTAGTAGGGAGTTTTCCAATAGAGGCCCCAAAGTGCTTTCTTTGCGTGTGCTGGCTTGGGATCACGTAGGAAGTACGAGTTTTCGAATTGTGTCTTGCGCTCGCTCCTTGCGTCTTGCGCTTGCAGCGCCAAGGTGGCCTAAAAAGGCAGGCTACGTTAAGTAAAAATTGAAGATTAATAAACGCATTTGCCTTTCATAAGCGTAACCTTAAAACTGCTATTTAAAGCGAGCAGTGGCAATGAATCTACTTGTAATCCCCATCATTCTGCGAGTCTTAAGAATTTGGTATCATGAGCCAAGGTAATCCAGCTTCGAGCCACCGGTCGCGTTAAGCCTACGAGCTCTCAATTCGACAACCGATCTTAAAAACGCGGGCTAATTCACGGCCAGTTTTTATTGCATGCGTGAGATGGAAGAAAGCGATGACCTACGCCACCATTTATTGATCGATAAAGTCGTCACTTAACCAGAAATCAGCTCAGTTTTTTCCTAGGCAAGAGCCGTCGCTTCGATGTACGCCGCCATGTTTGTTTACGCTAAAAAGTTTGGGGCAAGCCTTTGGGGCTGTTTGGGGCTCACGCTAAATTCAAGAAATAGCGTGCCCAACCCAAAACCCAAAGGCAGTTTGGGTCTCGCGCATGCGCAGTGGTGTCGACGCTATTTCTTTGGGGCCCCAAAGTGTTTGGGGCCCCTATTCGAAAAGCCCCTAGTTACAGGAACTCCGTTAGTTCTGTAACGAGGCAGGATTCACGCGAGCCCGCAAACTCGCTTGGGGAGGGCTTGCTGCGGCTTGCCTGATTGGTCCGTATAAGCCGTTTGCCTATCGGTAGAAAACAGTGGTTCTCCGACAGGTCCGCATTACCGTGGATGCTGCAAGGTTCTATTTAAGCAGCGACTCGGGTCTTTTTTGAGAGAGCGGGCTCGGGGACCACTAAGCATCACACCAGCGGAGACCAGTCCGGCAAGCCGACGGGGTATGACATCATATTCTATGTTTTGAAATCGCTGCCCAGTGTATTTTGGAACTTCAAGTTGTGTTAGATAAATAAACCCCCAGTGAGTGCTCTCCCAAGTCATCGTGTCGACTTCTCATCGCTTGCCTGTGCGGAAGTGGCTCCCGCGCCTCTTCGTCTTCCTGCTCTTCCGATGCGCCCAACTTTAACGGCCCCGACGTTTCACTACAAAGTGGTGGAGGTTGCTCGGTAGCGATATTCCCACTCTAAAATTATGCCCCCAGTCAACAGGTGTCAGGAAACTACTTTGGACTGCTCTACTATGACGCAACCCCCTTCCTTTCTCTCTTCTATGCCTACCCCACAAGCAAAACCTTTCGTCAGACCGCCAGTCTTTAGAGGCGCACCGGAGGAATCTATTTCCGAGTGGCTACATCGCTACGAACATGTCGCGTCGCTCAGCAACTGGGACCAAGCCACGAAGGTTCAATTTTTATATCTGGCTCTAGACGGCGATGCAAAGAAGTGGCACACTAATCAGATTCGAGCGGATGCCCCTATGTCACGGGAAGAACGGGCGACGCTATTGAAGACATCCGTTACTAGCCGTCACTCAGTCGAGATCGCCCATTTGCGGCTACAAAACCGGACCCAGCTGCCGTCTGAAACCCTCGAGCAGTACTAATGTGACGTCGTGCAGCTTTGTGCAAGGGTGACCCCATCTATGGCAGAAGATGATCGGTTGCAGTCACCTTATGCGCGGTCTGCGTCCGGATATGCAGAAAAAATGATCATTGGAAACCGGGAAACCTGCGCCGCATTCCTCTGAATTTTACAGCGCATAAATCACGCAGTCTTGTTGCGCCGTGCGTGTGGGTCACGGCCGATTGACACCTATTATCTTATCGGATTGCAGTCGTACAAAACATCGCACCTCCGGTAGGGATGGCCTCCATCCCTACGGTAGGGATGGCCGCCGCGACACTACAGCCTCCTCCTACATGTGTCGCCACCAGCGCCGCAGCAGAAGAGCGTTGCCTACGGGAGGCTGTAAACCGCTAGAGAGAGAGAGAGAGTTGAAGGCGGTTGCAGACTCCATCGCCTTTCAGTCTGACCGGCTAAAACACATCGAAGACGAGATGAGTCGCCCCCCCCCCCCCCCAATGCATTGTTCACCGAGAACGTCCCGTGCCAACGACGGGCGTCCTCGATGCCAGATTTGCCGCCGCATCAGTCACGTAGCGCAACAGTGCTGGCAGCAATTCCGGGATGGCAGAAATAATCATGCGGAGCCCCTTGGCAATCAGGATGGGCAGCATAACCCTTCGGGAAACGAGAACGGCCGGGCCTAAGGGGCCAGCCCGGCCGCCCTATCGGCACATTGTCGGAAAGTGAGGTTCTCACAGTCCCCGCACAAGCCAATGGTAGAATAACGTTGCGACACCGCCCTGGCCTCAAGAATGAAAATGCCGACACGCTTTCCCGCCTTCCTCACGATCCCTCACCAGTAAGCGAAGAAAACCCCTTACCGTTGCTGGTTTTGGATCAGGTGGATGTTGGAAAAAGCAGAGGGCAGACCCATGGATTACAGACATTGTACAGCACCTCGAGCACCCGAGTGCGCCCGTTGTCAGGAAAGCCAAAAGAACGGCACGGAGCTTCTGGTTGATCGACGGTGTACTATAATCGGAGGGCGAAAGGCTTTCAGTAAGATCGCGCGGCTTTCGTTGTTCCCAAGTGCCTGAGATCTTAGATATTAGGACACTGCCAAGACGACTGTATGGCAGGCCACTTGGGTGACAAACGTACATGGGAGCGGGCGCGTTGCCGATATTTCTGGCCGAAGATATTCTCATACGTCAGCAAGTGCTTCCTCTCCTGCCCTGACTGCCAGACGCGAAAGCAACCTCGGGGAAAACCGGCCGGTTTCTCCAACCGATCCCGCCTACCGGTCGACCGTTTCAGCAAGTGAGCATGGACTTTCTCGGACCTTTCACCAAATTGAAAGCAGGAAACCGCTACGTCGTCGTGATTACCGACTACCATACGAAGTGGGTCGAAGCTGTCGCCTGTCCGGCAGCCACAGCCGCAGAGGCGACAAGGGCTTTCGTCGAGCAAATCGTCCTGCGTCATGGGGCCCCGGAGGGAGTGATAAGCGACAGAGAACAGCATTTTCTTGCCAACTTGGCTGAGGAAATATTCCGGCTCGTGGGTAGGGAACATGCCACCACAACAGCATACCACCCCCAGGCCAACGGGATGTGCGAGCGTTTTAACCGCACGTTGGCTGGCATGCTCAGCATGTAAGTTTCCTCGAACCACCGCGACTGGGATGAATTGCTGCCGTACGTTGTTTTTGCGTACTATTCTTCCATCCACGACATGACCGGATTCACTCCCTTCTTTCTTCTTCACAGACATAAGCCGACGCTACCGGTAGATGTCGGGTCGGGCGCTGCAACGCGGATTCGACTACACCCTGGATGCGATGAAACTGGCTCGCCGGCTGCGGCAGGCCGGAAAATAATTGTATGAACGGGAATGGCGCCAGTAAGAAAAGAACAAACGCTATGGTGCTAAACGACGTAGTGCTGTCTATCGTGCAGGTGGACTTGCTTGGTGTACGTATGGACTCCCTCGCGAGCAAAAGGAAAGACAACGAATCATCTTCACAGATACCACGGGCCATTCCGTCTAGTACGCCCGGTAGCCGAGAATAACTGGGAGGTTGTAGACCAAACTGAAAAAAAAACGTGACGTTTTGAATGTTGCGCGATTATAGCCCTGCCACGTTTGATCATGTTCCGATGCCGACAACGCAGATGCTGAGTCCGGTGCCAATCACGAGGTGGGCGATCCTAGTGGTCAAATGCGTGTGTGCAGTGATGACCACGAATTACATCAAAGTGTTGTGCACGAGTGCGACGCCAATGACGATGTGCGCGAGTGCGGTTCGCGAGTGGACCAAGAACTTCGTTTGGGTCATGTTGTGCGCGAGATAGAGGCCAGTGATGCAGTGCAGCAACGCGAGGGCTCTGACTCAGAGTGAACTTTACACCGACTGGAAGACATTTCTAAGCGGCAACAACGGACAACGAAATGTCGCTGCTTACGACACTGAAACTGACTTGTATTACAGTGCCAACGAGTGAACTTCGGTGTCTTTTGTGTCTCGCGATTTTCCATTTGTTGTTTCAGGTTTTCCACTGGAAACAGAAGTATTACCTTTCTTAAGCGAGCACCTCGCATACTTGTATGTAAAAGTGTTTTTCGCATTTCTTTTCGTGCCTTGCAAATAAAAGGAGTGGGTCACTCTTTTTTGTAAGGGGGAGGTGTCGCTAAATAACCTTGTACAATGCCAATACATTACATGAGACAACATACAACACACACACAGTACATCAGATGTGGCGTCGCCGACGTCCGACTCACCACGAGGGCCCACGCGCCCGACCCGCGGAATCGTGTACGCATGGACCACGTCGTGAGCCATCCGTCCCACGCACGTTGCCGACCACCCCCCCAGAGAGCCTTCCTGCTGTTACTTCTGCGTCAGCTCAACTTTCAGTTTATCAGTAGATGAGTGAATGCAATGCATTCTAGGGGCAGAAAAATGGACCTCAAGCCATAGCGTGAATTGAAATTACAACGTCAACAGGGCCCTTGAAGGTGTACGTTGGGCACTCGGTGCAAGGACATAGAAGTTACGGAGGGGGAACGTAATTAGGTCAGCCTCAGGGGGGGGGGGACGTAGCTGCCTGAAGTTTTCGTCAAAGGTTATTAGCGGCACGAACACTGAGGGATACCTACCATTCTTTCTTGTGTAGCACTCTTGGTTCACTCCGAAGTCGATTTCCAGAAGCTATAATAATTAAACCTGGAAAAGAAACGTACGAAAAGTGAATGGTCGCAGTTAAGTTTCATGAATATATTTCACGTCACAGCGTGTCTTTTATATTAAAGTGGGGTTTATCGACCAGGGCAACTATGAAAATTAATAATTGAAAATATCACGTGTAACTAATACCCGCCCCAGATTTGTTCGTATGAGGCGCACGTATGAAAAAAAGGAAGAAAAGAATCACCAGTTGATCGCACTCGCCTCGGGTATATGGGGTAGTGTAGAAAAAGTGACGCAAAGTTCACAACACCACCAAGTTGCGAGTGCCATTACACAGACACCTAAGTCAAAGATTAAGGTCGCGTGAAAGTGGTGCACGCTACCGCGCCAAATTTCAAAGCGCAGCTTTAAAGTTTGACACCAATATTTGAGGTGCGTGCGTCCACGTACCGATCTTTCCGACCTTATTTTACTTGTGGCCTCGCTATTTATGCCACGCTTTTTGTTAAACAAGTGGTGAGCGTTTATACCTCTTACGTTTGTTTTTTCTCGTCTGCACCCTGGTTAGTGTAAGCAGCAGTTGTCTCTCCAAGTTTGTGTCTGTCATTTTCCCGCGCTTCCTCCTGAAGACGTCCGCTGCAGTGCTGAAGGCCGTCCTCCACGGACGCACTGGAGGTGTGGTGTGGTGTCGTACCATACGAACACTATGGGTACCAGTTCGTCATTGCACAGCTTCGAAGCATGCCTCCAAGTGAGTTGTAACTTGTAATATTGCAATCAATTACAGGAAAAAAAGTAACTGAATGACAAGGAGCCTTACTCCATAAGAGAAATAAACGACGCTTAACAAAATTACAGTAATATTATAATCGCTTACAAGTAATCCGTTACTCCTAGCGCGTTACGCAGAAGTTTGGTGAAAGTGATAGGTGAAGGCCACATGTGTTACGACAGAGCACAGTTTAAGAAGTGTGATTAGCACAAGACTGTTTAATAGTTCTGGGCCACAAGGGGGCAACTTCGTTAACACACCCGTCAAGCATGTTTTACTGTCACTTTGAACACGCTCAGTGTACAGAATATTCACTGAGAACAACACAAACGCACCCCAATACGATGACTCGTTCTCCCACTATTTTCGGTGGTACACACAGACCAGCCACTATAACTCGGTGTGCGTCCGTGCCCAGCCCACCAATTTCTCGAAACAACTGAACCGCATTCTTGGTAGGGCCCCATGATTGAAATTCGCTTTCAGTGGAAATATAGTCTGTCCAGCCAACGCTGTAGAAGCATCTATCGGCTGAGAAGCCGCAAGACGCTGTATAGCCCACAAAGTAAAGAGAATAACTCGGAAAAGTGCGGTGGATTGTGAACTGACATTTGGCAAAGCAAGTAGATAAAGCAATGAAAAGGAACTTGCTTAGGGCAAGAAGAGCCCTCTGTCACAATAGGGCACGATGACACATAAAGGGATAGAAGCCGATATAGGACCCCGAGAGCCTTGGCCCGCGCTACTGAAGCTGTAAGAAGCGTGTGTTCCCAATACAAAACTAAGAAAATACAGCCCCGAGGCTGCAACTGAACGACGGTGGCGCCCGACGTTAAAATTCGGAGAGCTAGTTCAAAACCAGCGTTGTTTGATCAAATTGTGGTTCCGATATCTCGACCATACCTTTAGGGCTTGCTGTGGCCGCACTCTGCAGGAGAAAAAAGAAAGAAAATAATGGATCGTTGCCCAGTGTCGCATGAGCTATACAGATTAGGATTGATCTTTGTAAGATTGTTTGATGCGGTTTCCTATTTATGACCTGAAAACAAAGATAAATAAAATGAAGCAGCTCCAGGAAAATACAACCAGAGGACGGTGTCGAATTGAAACACTCTGACTTGACATCTGAGTTCACATTTCACAAAGAACTGTCCATAGAGTAAAAGCGAAGTGTTTCTCACACTGAAAACAAAACAATAGAAGGCTCTTTAAGAGCAAAAACTACACTGCGATAATGAGGCACGCATGGGGGGGGACGTCGGATTAACTCTGAGATATAGCCTCGGAGAAAAAAACATAAGGAAAAGGACGCGAAGCTAACCAGGCTGAGTTAATTTGGCCACACTCTACAAAGGAAATGAAAACAGGACTGAAAGATCAGGAGGAAGTTAGTACTTCGTACTAACACACGCACACAAAGAAGCGTTCAGAGTCCACTCCGATGGAAGCATCCCTTTAGGTTGATGCGTCTCAAAATGCGCAGAAATGACTTCGTATAGCCTTCTTCATCGCAGATGTACGAGACTGCCGTCCCAAGATATTCTTTTGTGTTAAGGTCTTCTCATACGAATGCCGCGTCGAAAGACAAGCCTTTCAACATTCTGTGCTGGGCACTAAAACGGGAAATGTTACACAAGTTTCTGTCATGCCGCGGGTGTTGCAGTCGGCACAGTTTCCCAATTGAATTAATGAGAAGCAGGCATTTGTAAATGCTGCTCTTCGTTCTGGGCTGTATATTTCTTCCCGCTGAGAGGAACTCTGTAGTGGATACGATTTTTGGTGCGTATGTCTATGAAATATTAGCGCGGCTTTACAAATTCTTGTGTACTCCATTTTTTAGGGTGGTGGTCTTAAAGACGGTGACGACCAGAAAAAAGATGCATTCTATCACTCCACATGGATCACATTCACGCGTATCACATTCATGCCAGTTTTGTTACGGTAACCCGCTAACCACTGCGACTTCATGTAATGCTCTGATTTATATAACTTGATAGTAGCTTAGCCTAAACTATGAGCCTGCTCGTTCATGTGCCACCCGACGCTGAGCTGGCACAAGAGAATGCAGAGGTACCTCCTAATCACATGACAAAAATAGCGACGACTTGGTGGTTGTTGATGCTGTAATGACTGCAGCTGACTCTATACTAGCGGTCTGCCCGATTAACCACAAGAAAGCGCAAGGCCGCGTTAAGATGTTGCTGGCGGCGAAGTGGCATGATCCGCTTGGTCTTCCCCGAACAAGATTAGTGCGCTAAAGGGGGACTGCCACAAAAGAAAGAACGGGTGGTTGCAAAGAGATGAGAGATGACCCGCCTTCGATCCAGTTCATACGCAGCTGAAGAAAAGCGGAGTTGCTTGTCCTCTGTCCCGTTCCCATAGCCTGATCCCGTGCTCTTGTTCGTTCGCATTCTGGAACACTGCTGCGTCCGTCCGCGCAGTATATTCTCATGTGCAAGACTTCCATGCTCTTTGAGCGGCTACTTTCCTGGTTGCATGTGTCCCGCATTTTGTCGGGCATTGAATCAGAGGAGAATTGTACTTGATGTGGTTTAATGGGCCCCTCACTAGGCCCCATGCCAAGTATGGCTTACACGCTGGAGATTTGTTAGTGACAAACATAGAGCGTTAATTCTACCACAAAATACTTTCATATTGGTCGATTATTGGAAGAGTTAAAGTATTTCAAGCGACATGAAAACAGGATTTCAGGAAACGAGAGGCAATCCCAGTGTGACATCCTGGACACTTACGGATGATGCGGGGCGAAGCGCGGGATGCTGTGCTCACAGAGGCAGTTATGCTCGCGGTTATGCTCTGCGCCCTGGATAACTAATTAATATGCTAATAGGTGCAATAGCTTTATTCTTCCTGGATTTGAAAAGCACTCCACCACTAGGCAATTGTGCGCAGCTACATCAGCGTCCTCAAAAAGGCTGCAAACCAATGATGTATGATGCACAGAGACAGTACCGAAGAGACCAGGACAGAAAATGACGGCGTTTCCTAGAAAAATATTAGGATGGATTTGCCTAGTCTGCGTGGTCGCGGCTTCAAACTTTGCCTTGGCTCTCTTATAGCGATTTTTCTAGATTTCGTAACTTTCTGTCGTCCACGGCTACACTTCCCCTCTCTTGGTTCCGTCGATCTAACTGATCATGGGTTATCTGGTCCTTGTCATTCGTGACTTCCCTATGTCCACTTTTTTTCTTAACGCCGTCTACTGCTGTGTTTCAAGTAAGCCACTCGGTTGCCTCCCTATGCTTTAATGTTACGTCTGTCATATTTCCTTCCAACGCCCCCTGTGTGATTCTTAACTTCCTCTCGAGCTTCTTTGTCTTAAAGCGATAGCTTTACTGGCCTAGTACCAGTGTTGTACGGAACGTACTTCCAAGGAACGACGTTCCTGGAACGAGTTCCTTTTGGCAGGAACGAAGGAACGCCATCGTTCCACTTAGCATTGGTGGAACTGTAACGGTAACGCGTCACATTTACGAAGGAGCGGCAAAGGGAACGACGTTCTTTCTGTAATCGTTGCACTCCACGACGATCGCACGTACGCAGCACATTGTGCAGGGTGGATAGGCCGGGCTACACTACAACAAGGCGACCCTCCAGTCCCCATTTTCCGGCCGCCATGATCGCTCCATCATAGAAAATCATGTGGAAAAAGGCCATTCTTTTTCTATTTTTGCTTTCGATATTCGACAAGGGTGACGCTTCCACTTCACTGCGGCCGCACGACGTCAGTGTATCCCGCTACTCCTTGGCGGTGGCCGCTTACTGTGGCCATTGGACAAATATATTCTGTTTCAGGAGTTCCGTGCAGCAGAGCTAAGGATGTGAGGCCATCGAGCGCAGAAGTCTTCCGAGGCGAGACGAAATGTCGTTGCTCGGGCGCGCACCTGCGAGCCCACTCCGTCCTCGTCCAAGGTGGCTGCTGCCACTGAAGCGTCCACCATTGGCAGATGCCATGGCGCGGAGGGATACGTTTAACACGTGTTTGCCCTCCTGATTGGCCGTACGGGCTTGTAGCTTCCACGGTGCTGCACGGAACTCCTGAAATAGACTATAGTTTCCGGCTGTCAGCCAGCCCTGTAGGAGTGTAAGGCAAAGCAGGAACAACCGGATTCAAGAGCGAAATTCTCCTTATAATCCCGCCGCCACGGTTCCCTCGGAACTAAAACGCTGTCAACGCGCGCCTTACCATCGCCGCTCACTGCAATAGTTTTGAGACCGCGGTTACAGCCATACTTGTCGACACTCTATGCGTCAATCTCTTTAAAGTGCTTTAGTTGAACTGAACGGGACACGCTTCAATTTAGCGTCAACAGCCCTATGCCCTCGGCAGAAAACAGAAACGAAAGGCTTCTCCTAAACGTGCTCACGTGAACGTGTGCTGAAAATGCTTACGTGCGTGCGTGCGTGCGTGCGTGCGTGTTTCTAATGCTGAGCGAAGTCAATCTTGTTCTGATCCGGACGTAGTTGATTATGTTCGGTGATGTTCAGTTTGTCTCTAACAAAAACTAAAACCCATGTATCATCATCTAATAAAAACTACAGCTTCATTGCAACGCGACCAAATGGTTACCTACACAGGAATGGATGGATGGATGGATGGATGGAAAAACTTTATTGAGGTCCATTAGGTCGCGCTAGTTTTCTAGCGCGAAGCGGGCCGCTCCCACGTTGGGACAGAAAGGGATAGCCTTTCGGCCGCTTCGCGGGCCCGTTGGACTGCCCATAGCTGCTTTTCTAAAGTGGGACTGCATAGAGCTGCGTCCCACCGCTCTTCAGTATTGTCCTTGTCGCTGTGTAACGCGGAGCAGCGCCAGAGCATGTGACTGAGATCGATGGAAGCGTTGCATTTATCGCATTTTGTACCAGTAGACAAGTCCTGATATATTTTGCTTATTAATAGCGGGTTCGGGTAGGTTCCTGTTTGTAAGAGCCTTAGCGTAATCACCTGAGCTCTATTTAGTTTACTATGTGGAGGGGGGAAGACCCTGCGTCCTATGTAGAAGTGCTTTGTGAGCTCGTTATACGCCATCATCTGGTCCTTGAAGTCCGGAACCTCAGCATCCTGCTGCCTTGTAACTGCACGGTTGGCGAGTCCTCGTGCAGCATTGTGGGCAGATTCGTTGAGGTTCGTGGGAGCACCGCTGATTTCCCCCATATGTGCAGGAAACCAGATGATTGTGTGGGGTTTGACGACCTTTCCGTGGAGAATTGCCAGCGCCTCTCTAGAGATGACGCCTTTTGTGAAGGCTCGGACGGCTGCCCTAGAATCACTGTGGATCGTAGATCTCTTTGGGTCTAAAAGCGCCAATGCGATGGCTACTTGTTCTGTAATTTCTGGTTTTGTGGTGTACGTGGAAGCTAAATATTTTAACGCACAGGACATGGTACAGTTCACCGGACAGCTTCGTTTGTGACAATATCCTGTCAACAATTCTTCTGTGGGGTGCGTCATTTTTGTTGGCGTCCCATCAAATGATGCATGGAGGCTATTCATTTACTTATTTATTTCCTCCACCACTACAGCAGTTCGCCCATGCGTGAAGGTCGGTGTGCCTGCGAACTGAACAGGTAATTAATGCTTGTTCCTAATGTGCCACGAATAAAAGCAGAAAAGAGTCCTCCGTTATTTAATTCTGCGGTGAACGCACAAGATAGCTATGTCGAAATTCATCACAACGACATTACTGAGCGCAGCCCATAAATAACAACAATATAACAGTATATCACAAACACTTTAAAATGATGAGAACTAAGTAAAAGCAATATATTCAAAATTGTCAATTAGAATATTGAAATGCTATAAGGCTACCAATTTTGAACAAAAATGTTTACCATCGAGGATGCTGATGATATATCGGGGCATCTTGTTGCAGTATTTACGCGCAATGGCATGGGTGAAGCACAAACATTTATATGCTGTCCTTATTCCAAAAGTCTATTACTCGCTTTCAGTGCCAGATGCATCGCAGTTACCGACGTGCATTGGGGCATGTGTGTAACTTTCTATTTGCACATTGGAGGCGCAGTATCGTTATAACTACACATTTCACGACAGACGTGGAAAGTGCCACATGAGTTGCGCTTTGACTTGCGCCAAAGTTGAAGTGTTGTCTGTAGTATGTTCGGTGCTCCTTGAAAATATTTCCCTAGGAGCGTTCCTTTGTACATTTCTTTGTCCCCAGATAGCCGGTGACATTAAAATTTGCTAAATATGCATAGTTCGGTGAAAGATTTAAAAGGTTCACTATTTTGCCTCAGTGTTATCCTACAATACTTTCAATTTTAGAAATGAAGAGTAACGTTAATGTAACGACATCTTCCAATTTCCCAAATGTAACTGGAACGCGTTCCTTTCTTATTAAAGGAGCTTGTAGCGGGAACGCGTTACAATATTGTGAAGGAACGAAGGAAGAGCTTTCGTTCCTGTTTTGACGAAACGTGTACAACACTGCCTAGTAGACTAAGTTTCGCCGTGCGTGAGAGTTTCACTTTGCAGTGAATAAGTCATACCACGTGACTAGCCGCCACTACACCGACCGCCGCCTCAGAAGCTGTGTCCACGTGACCAACCACGTGAGTTACCGACCGCTTAAAAGGGGACATCGCCGCGCTCTTTGCCGTCGGGCCAGTGCTTGAGTTCAGCCGTTGTGTGATGGAAGAGGGAGCGAGGACGATGGTTCATCTGTGCCGTAGTTGTCTGCGTGGTTCTTGTGACGAAAGCGGCAAGCTCTGTCATGCCATCCTGCAGACGTCGCTCTGCTTGCTAATGAGCTAAAGCGGAAACATGAGTACGGGCGCGCATGCACAGCGGCAGGTTGAAAGGAGTGAAGAACGGGAACCTCGGCGAACTGAAAGACGGGAGAGGGATGCAGTAAGATGACAGCGAAACGCCCTTAGGCGGCGATGAACGCCTCGCAATCAACTTCGACGAGGCTTCGGAAACTGACGAAACGGCGGTAGGGAATGCTCGCAGTATAAGGAACGTCCGACTAAACAATATGTTTTCGCTTACCTAACCAAAAGTAATCTGCCCCGCCAAAGTGGTCTAGTGGCTACAGCAGTCTGCACTAGGGGATCGAAACCCGGCTGCAGCAGTGCATTTTGATGGAGACCAAATGCTGAATCCCGTGTGCTCTGCGATGTCAGGCCACGTTAAAAAATCCCATGTGGTCGAAATTTCCGGAGCCTTCCACTACGGCGTCTCTCGTAATCACGTCGTGGTTATGGGAGGTAAAACACCAGAAAGCAATCAAATCGACCAGGCCTTGCCAAACAAAACCGCAGCCAATATGTCCAAAGTTATGCCGCGTATGTTGTTTATTTAGCAATACTACATACCACCGCGTGGTCCACGCAGGAGGGGCTGTAAAAGTGATCACGGAATCATAAGAAACATTACAATCACAGCAGAGTACAATAATATTAGAAAAAAATATGGTTGATCCCTCTGTAATAGGCATCGGTGTAACCCGAAAGTGAGTCCTGTCTTCGCGGAATCGTCGAATACATAAACAGCAATCTGGCGAACTTAGGGGCAGGAGATGGGTTGGGCACTCTGGACATGTGAACCCATCGCATGCAGACCTCAGCGGCGCCTCGACACTGCACAGGGATCCTACACAGTTGCTTACAAGCAAAGCTTTTCGAACGACTCACATTTCTCCGGAGACACTGCATTGCCCGCGCCCGAGCCCTGCGCAAACCTGCCCAAAACCCGGAGCATCCGCCAAAAGTGTAACCCTGCAAGTGAAACAGAACTGTTTGTCAGCAATCGTTCTGTGAACACACAGTCTCCTGTAGCGAAAGGTGTATCATTTTCTTGTATTTGCGTTCCTGGAACAGAGCGCGTCGCAACACAACTGACTACCCGATATGCCACACAAGACAAATTATGTAGCGGCCGTGGATGTGGCTGTACATTGCCCAAGCAACGCGCCGGCAGGGCACCGAAACCTCCGCCTCCGCTGCAAAAGATGAGCTGAGACAACCGGAGCGCTAACTGCCGGCACCCATTACTGCAACAATTTCCGGCTTTGCTCTATCGTTTCCAGATGGCGGTGCCACCGCAGAGTACAAAGAGTGCAGTGAAAAGGAGGCTATATTAACAGTAATTTGTTTGGTATTCACCTCTGCTTAAACCGGACATCAATTGGATGCAGATTGTCAAGCGTCCTAGGGAAGATATCAGGTCTGTTTACCGTATCTTCAATGTGTCGGTCGTGCGATTGGCAGAGCTGCGAGGTCCTATCGTTGCTTACTGGTTGTTGGTGGGTTCGTGTCGTAGCCTGTGTCACTTTTTCTTTGTTAAATGCGCATTCAGTTTATCAGACATACACTTGCGTGACGGAAGTATGTCAGGGATTCTTTGGTGGAACCACGGCATAAAACACTTTCGTGTTAAAAAGGGAAACGCAAGACGAACATGAATTACAATCATTATTCAGGCACTCTAGTTGTCCTACGATGTCAATGGCATTAAGAACAGTGGATGAAAGAGCGCTCATTTTCTGCAGTTTGTCACCAACATTGCTGAAGAGTACTGACACGCAGGCTTGTTTTGGTTTGTTCGTGGGGAGCGCCTTTATGACTTTCTTGTGGCACGCGGCGCAGGCAGCGATTATCTCGCACGCTTCTTTAGGAATGGCGTCGTTCGTTCTGCAGACTTTACATGCCCGACGCATTTCAGTGCCTTAGAACATCATTGATAATAGCACAATACTCTGTCACGACGCACTTCACCACTGGTCACTTTTCATCATCAACCGACGAGTGTACGCGGCGCTATCGCTTCGCTGTGTGATTGATTTCATTTCGACGAATACACAAAGTGTTCGACGAATACAGGAGAGAGACGTAAAAACTTGAATTACAGGCTGACAGTGTACTCACAGCTTTATACAGAACATTCGCGAAGGTTATCTAGAAGATGATAAGCTACACTTGAAATTAATGAACCAAGAAAGTAAGCAGGGATTACAAAAGGATATTCCACAATAGACCACCTTCATGTGGTCACAGAAGTAATCGAGAAATTCGCTCAGTAAAAGCCCCTCTATATTGGTTTTATTGGTTTCATTGGCTACGAAAACTTATTTGACTCGGTAGAGATAGCAGCAGCTTTGCAGTCATTGCGCCGTCAAGGAATATGGGATGCATACATAAATACTAGAGCGAACCTTTTTAAAGATTTCACAACCACCCTACTCCTCCTTGAGAAAAGCAAAGAACTCCCTTTATGAAGGGCAAAAAAGAACACAGTACTCTCTACTCTACCTGCAGTACATGCATTTAAGCTAACAAAGCGGCCCCCGCCATCGTGACTTAGCAGCTAGGGTGTTGGCATACTAGGTCCAGGTCGCGGTATTAAAATTACGGGGACGTTTGGAAGAGGGAAAAATGCTGAAAACGCCAGCGTATTTAGATTTAGGTGCACAGTAGAAAACCCCAGGAGGTACAAGTTACTCCTAGCCCTGCACTACGAGGCATACATCATAACCACAGAGTGGTTTTGGCACGTATAGCCCCCACATTTAAACGACAACTCCGGCGGTTTTTACACCATGTTGTGATATCAATGGTTTCCAATGCTACTGATAGCCCTGTAGCCACCACGGTGGTTCAGTTCACTCAGAAACGCACCAATTATTTTAAATAAGCAACTGAAAGTCGTCTTCAAACCGAAACCGAAACGGTTAAATATTTTATGGAGAGTTTGCGGTGACGTCACAACCTTTCGATCACCAGAAATATGGAACTGGTGCCAAAGAAATGCCAGTGGCGACGTCATCCTACGATATATTCAGTTATGACAGCTTTTCTGAGCTTGACAGCGACGATTTGAGCGCTGAAGTATTGCCGTTTTGCTTTTGAAGACCCGCTGACTCGGGTAGGCAGCGCGCAGATGATGACGTCAAAACCACAGGGTGGCCCGCGTGAGAATCCGCTAAAAAATTTAAAATTCATTTACAGGAAAAATAAATGACCTACATCCTCCTGACTTGGCATATATTATTGCAGTACCGATGAGAACATATATTGAGAATTTTATTGCGGTAAGTGGACGCTGAAAGATCGCCGGAGTTGCCCTTTAACAAAGTGGCGAGCTGGTGCCATTGCGGACCCGATTCAGTCAGCAACTTGAAAGAAAGCCAAGAATTTCAGAGAACTTTTTCTGAAACCTGCTGTGGGAGGGGGGAGCTGAATAAACTTATTGCGCGGACAAGAAATGGCGTGGGAGGTTTGTAGCTCTGCACATGACTCTGAAGTCGAAATTAAGTTTTCATCGATCGATCAACGAGCGTGATTATAAGGAAGGGCCACAGGTGCCTAATCGTTCCAGCTCACTGTTCATTCAGCTGAGGTGTGTATAATGCGGTGGTTCGAAAAAAAAGAGCAATGCATGTAAATCTTAGACAACGCCATCAAGTTGTAAAAACGTGGAAACATATCAAAAAGCAGCAAACTAGTCTAAGCTAATGCTGCTTTTAGAAAAGTACTCTTACGGCTTGTTTCGAAGTTTCTGTTTCCTACTGCAGGCATTGCCTTCGTCTGTGCTTGTCTTCATCTGTGCATTAAATTCATATCTGCGGAATATATGAATTGCTTTGATGCGAGGAAACTTCTGGCTCGAAGTATATGTCAGTAAAATAAATATCCAATCAATCATACATGATGATTCCATTTTTTTACATCCGGGAGACAAGACAAAACAGTAATACATGACACTCAACAGTTGCTATATGCCTGGTGTGATGTGACTGTCAATTACGACTATAGCAATCGTGCAAAAGATGCGCGATGACGCTGTCAGGTTCTTGAAACACAATATCCGAATACAGGTTACAAGAAGGAAAAAACAATTATCTTAAATATGATCGCAAAACTTGCTCCTTCCGTACAATCGTTTTCATGAGAGGTATTAATTTACGGGTACTTTTATCTGAAGCACTAGTATAGAGCGTCACCCGCATAATCATTACAGCGATTGATAGCAACGGGACGTTGCCGGCCACGGTGGCGCAGTTGTTATGGTGCTTGATTGCTGACCCGAAACACACGGGTTCGATCGGAGCCGCGGCGGTCACATTTCCGATGAAGCCGAAAATGTTAGAGGAGTAAAGTAGAGGTGTAATGTGCGTTATCAGTTCTCGTTTGAAAACCCTGGTGGCAGAATTTTCCGAAACCCTCCACTATGGCGTGCAATGATTCGTTCTTTTGGGACGTCAAACCCCTTCAATTATTAAGAACTGCACATTATCGGTGGCGGGTCGCCCTTGGGCAAATATTTTTTGCATACGTCCTCTGTCATTGTTAGGTCATGGTCGACCGATTGGGCACGACATTGGAAAAAGCGTAGTTTCGGCCATTGAAAGCAAAACAAAATGTGAAAACAAAATGTCTGCGTTAGAGCAGCTGTACTAAGCTAGCACTGCGGAAATTTATAAAAAGCCAGTTTTGATTACACGGCAGGCCACCACTGTCCATCAATATCTCATGTACCATGTTTTGTGGCGGATGCACTTGAGGGTAGCAAGAACGCTTCGCCGTGCTCTGGGGAGTTGGGGCGGGGAGAAATACGGCGGTGGAACAAAAAATGCCACGTTTGGCGGAAGCTGATAACCGCATGCACATGGCTTGTCGCTTTTGCCGGCGTCTTGCAGAGGCCCTGCTCTAAAGGTCGCCATTCTAAAAGAAAATTAAAAAAAGGAGACAGTCATACAGCGAGCTTCGGCGTGCCCACGCATACTTAAACAACTGCTCTGGGGTTCTGTAATCTTCTAATAGAATGAAGCAGAGCCTCGGAGTCAATAATGCCGGCATCTAAACTGGAAGGTCATGAATATATCTGCGAAACTTTCCGGCATGTTCCTGTTCTTATAAATTTCATCAAACATATTGATGGTTATCGGAATGCAACCCTTTGGAAAACCGCTAACTAGAAGAAGAAGAACAAGAAGAAGATAGCATTTAATGAGAGAAAAGGAGGAGAGGTCGGCATGCAGAGTCAGTCTCTGGCCATGAGATGTGCTTTCCAAGCGCTTTCACATAGCAGCGTTTAACATGAACGGCGCTGTCACTCTCTTAACAGCTTTCATTATCGAAGCTGCATCAACATACATCCTCCAAAAGAATAAACCTCGTTATAAATAGAGATACCCAGCGGAATGAAGAATGCAGTGACTTTAGTCAGAGCCAAAACAAAGTTTTGGGATCTATAAAAGCTCCTCGAACTGCGGAACATCTCGTTAATGGTAAACGCGCAGGCACACAGGAAAAGGGAAAGTGCAGACAGGCGAAGGGAAAAAGTTTTTTCAAAAGTGCTTAGGAGAAAAGAAAGTCGTTTTCCACAGCCATGACATCAGGAAATAACAAAGCAAGTAGCCTCCAAACATCTTTCGAATGCTATCTTTATTGGCCAATTATTCGAGTGAATCTTTAATGTGCAAAGAGATGTGATAGAAAGGCAGCCGCTTGAGCGTACATGAAACTCATATCATAAATAAAACGGTGCTTTTAGCATAGCCGAATAACGCGTAATCGACCTGGCTGCAATAATAACGGAATAATAAAACAACTATGTCCTGAAAGACTAACGGCACTTATTTCACTGTTTAATGTTGCACTGTCCGATGTATAATCTGTTCGGTCTTTTTGGGAAATTACCGTTTGGACGGCAGGAGCGCATTCTTGTCCAGCAGCTTCATACTGATGACCTTTAAATGCGATGCATTTTAGGCTCTTATAATTTGTTCGGAGTATAACAAAACAATCATAATTGTTAGCTCAGGTCCACAAGAGTGCGCGTCCACTTCTTCTATGCAATGCTCAATGTGCGGCGCTCGCACGCGCGCTTCTTTGTTCTCTTGCACAAATGACCTCAGCCCACTACGGCACTGGCCAAACTGCGGTTGGCACGCAAGCGTGTTCAAGAAGAAGGAAGAGAAGACAAAAGTAGTGTGATGTGCGTAGATTTGTCCGGTTCACAGCGTCTCGCAAAACTATGCGTTTGTACATAGTGTAGTAGAGCAAAGGAGTGGGACTGCGTCAAGTCGAGGCCACGTGTGCCTCGTCTGATACCGTCAGAGGTTCGACGCGAACGTCTTTACGCTGAGATCGGTGCGAAACTTTCGAGAAGCGTTCGATGGGCCTCGCAGTGCTTTGCGAGGCGTTTACGGAATCCTTAGACCACGACGAAATGCGGGTGTGACCTAGGCAAACCCGGACCAGGCAAGTGCCCATCAGCTTCGCTGATTCGCTATCGTTGCGCCACTGGCGCAAGCTTCACTAATTTTTAATTTCTTCGTAAGGAATGCAAAAAAAGCTCATAACCGGCACCTGATTCGCTCTTTTCAAAGCAAGAATTTATTACATTTCTTCGCCCTTGTAGGTAAGCACTATGGTATTGCGGTGCTAAGCCAGATAGAGGGCACGGATCTGACTCGCTGCCACAGAGGCAGCATTTTTATTCGGCCGAAACCCAATACACCACCGTGTACACGCACCAAGGTGCGCTTTCATTATCATCATCAGCCCATCTTATGTCCACAGCAGGACGAAGACCTCTCCCAATCCTCTCTATCCTTTCCTGTCCTGTGCGACCTGATTCCATTTGATGCCTGCGAATTTCTTAATTTCGTCACTCCATCCTACTCTGTGTCGTCCACGGCTGCGCTTACCCTCTCTTGGTATCCATTCCGTCGTTACAACTGTCCATCGGTTGTCTAGCCTTCTCATCGCGTGACCTGCCCATGTCCATTTTTTTTTCTTTTTTACTTCGGCTATTATATCAGCTACCCCTGTCTGTTCGCTAACCCACTCGGCTCTCTTCCTATCTTTTAGAGTAACGCCTATCATTTTTTGTTCCATCGCCCGCTGTGTCGTTCTAAACTTCCTTTCTAGCTTCTTTGTAATTCTCGAAGTTTCTGCCCCATATGTCAGTACTGGCAAAATACAGTAATTGTAATTTCCTCTTAAGTGACAATGGTGAGTTTCCATTCATGAGCTGGGAGTGTACCCCGTATGCACGCCATCCCACGCTTATTCTTCGGTGTATTTCTTTTACATGAGTAGGTTCTCCTGTCAGTAGCTGTCTTAGATAAGTGCATTCTTGTACGAATTCTAATATCTGATATCAATTGTGAAGGCACGTTTTTTCGCCGTGCCAAGTGCGCTTTAAGTAATTCCAGGTGATATAAATTACCTGTGTTTCCCTACATCCAGTCTACATGCCTCATAATGAAATTGTGACGATCCATCTTGTTTTAATATTGCTACGGAACATACGCGAATACAAGCTGTTTCGTGGTTAGGCCAGAGAAGACGACGACGAAGTGACAACCTAACGCGGGCTGTTCTTGTCCTGCACAGTTACTGCAGTGCTTGTAAATACAGTTGTACATAGCCTTGTTTGTGCGTAACATCGTGGTGGAGGTGTCCGATCCTTGACCTCGCCATGGAGCTTCGCAGCGGCCGCTTTCTTGAAGCTCCCACGATGGCTTCCGACGAACCGGCGCCACCACCCGCCAATCCATCTGCGACAACCTTCGTCACCGTTACAACACCGCGAGATCCCGGCGTGTTCTCGGGCCGGGAAGGTGCAGACGTGGAGGACTGGCTTACGCGGTACAAACATGTAAGCTCCACTAACAGGTGGGATCCCACTCTCCAGCTCGCAAATGTACTATTCTTCCTCGACGGACCACCGCGAGCGTGGTTCGAAACTCACGAAGCGGACATCACAAGCTGGGACAGCTTCAAGCAGAAACTGCGCGACGTGTTTGTGAACCCATACGGTCGGCAGCTGGCTGCTAAAAAGGAACTGTCCGCGCGGGTCCAAACATCTACTGAACCTTACATCGCCTATATTCTAGACATCTTGGCTCTATGTCACAAGGCCGACGTCAACATGTCCGTTGACGACACCTTTTACTGACACACACCTTTTAGCCGCTCCGAGACGGAGCTTCTACCGCCGGGGGTCATGCTACGGCACATGCGCGAATACAAGCTGTTTCGTGGTTAGGCCAGAGAAGACGACGACGAAGTGACAGTCTAACGCGGGCTGGTCTTGTCCTACATAGTTACTGCAGTGCTTGTAAATGCAGTTGTACATAGCCTTGTTTCTGCGTAACAATATTTATACCGATGTGTTTGCAGGGAACCAGCTCAATAACAGTGGACCTCGGTCTTTGTGAAACAAAAGTACGAGACACGTATATTTAATGTTTTTCTCTCTTGTTGTCCCCTGACTCGGTGGCATGAAATCCTGAAAAATACTGAAAACTTAATTTAAAATGGCATCGGAGGAAAAACAAGCAGGGGCGGAGAGGTCGTTCTAAAATTTAGCATTCCGCCACAGAATGAGTTGCGCTCCCTTCAGCAGATTTATTCAGGAGACTGAAGCGCCACAGCGACGTTCAATTAATGTGAGCCTTCTACGTAGTCGCGACGGATTCTCTGTGTACATGACTACCCCGTTCATTGTCTCATCGTTCGCAGCTGTGGGGCAGTGGTGGTTGTTCTCTGCTGCTCACCTAAACGACGCGGGTTGAATCCTGAGTTTTTATTTCATGTTTTTTTTTGCATAGGGTCGAAACTGCTAGAGGCCCGTGTACTGTGCGTTTTCAGCTCACTTTAAAGAACCCCAAGTGGTCTAAATTTCCGGAGCCCTCCACTATGGTGTGATTCATAATCATATTGCGTTTCTGTCACGTAGCACCACACCATTCATTCTGACAGCATAGCCTAATCGTCTCGGTACGCAAATAATATAACGACAAGTTAAAATCCCTTGACGTCGTTGTCTACAAACTAGGAGTTTTGCTTCATGAATAGGGATGGTCTAAATGACAGAGGACAAAGAATTCGAGACGAATGCTAATCAAAGCATCCGCGGACCTTTAAAAAAATGGCGTGGTCTGAGATCCTGACAGGACTGGCTCTTTCTCGTCCTGGTCAGAACCAGGACGATTTTTTCGGCAACTAGGAAGCTTTCTTTTCTGAGAAATCCGTATGGCTTTCCTTGTAGCCTTGTGCTACAAAACAAGTGGATGCTAATTTTCCCTTTCATAACCATGATATGGCTATGACAGATGGTGTAGTGCTGATGATTTGCTTGATTTCTGGGGTTTTACGTGCCAAAACCATGACGTCCTTATGAAAGACGCCGCAGTTGAGCCCTCCGGGAATTTCTGTCACCCGGAATTCTTTAACGTGCACTGACATCACACAGTACACGGGCCTCAACATTTCGCCTCCATTGAAATGTAGCTGCCGCGGCCGGGATTCGGTGCAGCGACCCTCGGATCAGTAGCCGATTACCATAGCCACTAGAAAACTGTGGCGGGACGAGACCCGTATTGGAGAGCTCCTTAAATTTCATCCACCTGGGGTTGTTCAACGTGCACTTCCATCGCACAGTACACGGTCTTCAACATTTCCACAGAACAAGCCGGTGTAGGTACTGTTCGGTGACGTTTAGGTGAAGAACTTAAGATATTTTAAAGTGTAAGTTATAGTGAACTCCCGTTGGCTCCCAAATAGTCGTTTACTTCAAACCTGGAAAGTAAGAAAATACTTTGAAACCACGCGTGATGGCGCTGTTCGGACGGATGGCTGCGGGACCGTTTGTTTTCCCTTGGCCTCAAAGGGAGCGCCAATCTCGGAGGCCTGGTGGCAACTAAGATGACGTCAACTGCCGAGTTGAGGAAAACGCGCTCAGTGACATCGAAATCGCATTTTTATCGCTCTAAATTAACCCAGACGATTGCAACTGAAGAAGGCATATTATTGATGGGAGGGTGAGGATTTCGGATACAGACTTTGTACAAGATCTTCAGAAAGCGTTTCAAGGACCACTTTAAGAACTCGTCCACCTATCCACTGTCCTGCAATGTTAAGAAGCAATGTGAAGCCCGCTCTTGACGTCTCTTCTTGAGATCTCGCTTAACAAATTAGGGAAGATTTCGCTACATCTTCAGCGAAGCCTTGAATGTCATTGATGGAAAACAAAAGAAACAGAAGCAGGTGATTGTCTTATCCTTAAATATGCAACTAAAGCACACGGTGAAAGGTGTTTGAGAGATTACGACACGTACGACGCTTTCCGTGCAGCATTGCGAGCACTGCGATATTCATGCTCACATGCCCGAAAGGCAGAAAGAAAATTTCTATTTTTGCTGTTATTTATTGATGAAAACGCCAAGTGAAACTTGACAGAAGAAAAACGTTCTGGACCTATGTGAGAAATGCAGTAAATTGTTTATTGTTTTGTTATTTACGAAATGCCTACTTAATATTCGTAAGACGCTGCCAGAACTTCTTTTGACCTAACCTTCCTCAAAACGTGTCAGGTTAACATGCGACGTAAGGCCCAAAACTCCAGGAGCGCAAATGATTCCTTCAATGTCTAATATTATTGGATGGTTGTATTTTTACTCTAGTTACGAAGTAGCACTAGTGCTTCACTCCACACTGCCCTTCAGGTTGTCAAATTTTGAGATAGGTTTTGGGACACCCGTAAAAGAACATAAAAAGCTTCTCATTGCAAATACCTCGAACATACCCTCCAGCGTTTGGGCTTCATACAAGACACGTAATGTCCTGAGCGAAGAAAAAAAAAATGAAACTGCTGAGGCATCGCCGGAGCACTTTGGAGAGACGTGAGTAGCTTCTAAAGGTTCAAGCTTGGCACTCCACGTTTTCGTTCAAGAGGCGCTCTTTATTTTTCCACCAACACGAATATCGCCATGGAAGTTCCTATACGAAAAATGCTTACACCACTGTTAACCACCCATCTTTGATACAAACATATTGTAATATAAGTAATTATGATCCCTTGCAGTAAACGGGCAAGAAATATATGTATGCATACTATTCCACCAGAGTTTGCTGCGCTGCTAAAGCGCGTTCGAGTTACCCATAATTCAAGCACTTTACACCACGGAGTTGAAAGCATAGATGTAACTTTCGCTGCTTCTTCAATTAAAGACCCTTAGAGTGGGCAACAAAGATATGGAATTAAAATTATTCGGACGGAGTGGAGCCTTACAGAAGTTCAGTCGTTCTATTCCGTCAACTCAATCTCGCTACCAGAGGTACAATAAACATAAAAATTCTCAGGTGGGAGTTTTCCGCTTCTCCTATGGATTGCTCCGCTGTGCGCATATTTGCAATTCCGAAGCATTCGGTGTGTTTGCATCTGGGCGGTGCACAATGGAAACATGATTTACTCCCCTTGTTCCTCAGTCGAAATTTCGGCGAGGTGCAGTCGGAGTACTTGCCAGATTTAGCGATTGTTTTTGTAGTCCCCTTTTGCCCCTATAGACTTTTCCATGTGCCACAATGGCAGTGCTTAGGGGACAGGACGGAAGCATTTTGTTTTCGAGTTGTGTCTCAATAGAAATTTCTGCGAGGTACAACAAGCGTGGTTTTCGGGCAGGACGTGCTGTAAATGGCACTGAAGGCCTTCCAGTTCATTCCCTTGCTGACATGTATTGCGGTACCGGAGTGGAGCAAAGCACGTTGCTGACAATTGCTTCATAAGCTTTTTCACTTTTTCAGAGAACCCAACCGGGCCAACACGTCCTCTACAAAGGTGGGGCTGCTCGGGCGCGCCGCTGTTGGTATAGCAGAAATGCTCTGAAGAAGGTTTGAATTTTAGTTTCCTTGTAACAGAATTATGTTTTCTCGAACTTTCAAGCTGATATACTGTGTGTGCGAGTTGTAAGTCAGTCGAATTTTTTACACTTATTCTGACGGATTTTGATTTTACAAGCTGTATTTTATTCGCTAACGCATCTGAGTCATGGTGGGGGGCTTGCGTGCTCGGAGTGTTTCAGGATGATTTCTTCTCGCCACGTACGCTGGCGCCGAGGACGCCGCACGCCAGCTCCGGATTTTCCGTGACACAAGTTCCTTAACGCCATCGCGTTCAATGAAGTTTGTCGAAGGAGAAAGCTTATTCGATTGCTCTTGTGGGCTATTTTACGTTTCCGATATATTTGACAAAATTATTACTGCCGGGACAAATGATCTTTCATCGTCAAGAGCTGCTTCAGTGCATTTTGTTGCTGGCGTTCTTTTTTTCTCATTAAGTCCAAACTGCTAAGGGCTAGTGGGAGAAAGCAAAAGTACACTTACTGAAGGCAATATTCGAGGGGCTGCTTAAAATGTTCTACCAAGTATGCGATTTGAATATCCATGCACTCCCAGCTTAGAACACACAAAAATGTTTCACTAAGAATTCTCGAAGACGAAGCGAGCGTTTTCAAGCAGAATAAATGTAGGACAAGTTCATCGTGAGACCACCGTTCCTAAGAGTCCTTTGCTGTCGCTTAATAGACATAAAAGCGAACGCCACGATCTGTGGTAGTCAGACACGGGATATAGGGATTCGAACCCGGAACGTCTCACAGTCGAACATCATGCGAATCCAGTTTGGCAGGGGTTGTAACGGTGTACATCCAATCACGTATGGCTCATAGCTTCATTTCCAATGTGAGTATCTGGTATATTGGGCAGATACGAGTACATTCCTGTAGTTCCCTACTTCTCCCACAGTGCACGCTAGAAAACTGGATGCTCCCTACTAGTTAGCCTCCTTGCCATTAGTACAGTTTCTATCTCTCTTAGTACCTCATTCATTGCGTCCCATAATTTATTTTAATCCTAAATAGCCTACAGTTATTCATTTCCAGAAACGTGTTAAGTTTGTATGTGCATAAAGTTTGCACAGTCCCAATATAATTCATCTCAAATGCAGGTATACGCCTCTAAGATACACCAACAACGTGAAGCAGTAAGCCATGTAAGTGCATCCCGTATTTTAATGAAACCGTACCACCATCCTCAAGAGACACGCGGATCAGCGCACGTGCGAGATAATGGAGGCATTCGTCATAGTTAAACGCGGGCCTTAATGTATCAGTTCGCCCTTCATCCATGTACTTGATAAACAAATTGCTCATCTGCCGGATTAACAACTCATTATTAGCCATCGTCATATTATGCACGTCACGTTTGTTCCTCTAGCATATTTCGCACTTTCGCAATAAAATTTTATTCTTAGAAGTTCAGCGCCCGTGTTATTGTCCCTCCTCTCCACCCTGTTTCTGCGCCGTTTTACATGATGCATACTTACTAACGGGACCGAATCGCAATTATTACGAACAGATTTTTATGTCTGCTGCCACACATTTTCATTTACTTTGTTTCTTTTACTATCTCATCTATGTTTTCTAAAACAGTCCCATGCCTTCTACGTTGCGTTATGTCAGTCGGCGTACTGCACGTTTGAACCGGCGAAGTGGGAAAAAAGGCATGCGGCAGAAAAGAAAAAAGAAAAGAAAGAAAATAAAATGCGCACAGCGTATCCTTAGTTACTTCGCTTGGATTGACCAACCGAGTATCGAACCGTCAGTGACGACACGTAGTCATATACACATGTCGGTTGTCCAAAGTGCATCGTATATACGAAGATACGTGATGGCCGTTAACTTTTAGTGTACGTAAAAATGCCGAATATGTACAAGGTGTTATCGTAGTAAACAAGATAGAGTACATTTCTATGACGCGCGACGTATGCAGTTATTCTTCCTAAAGTACGACACTCTCGAAAAACGATTTGCCTTATATACAGTTGTTTGTAATGCCTTTGGGCAATACTTCGCTGTTTCCTGAATGGGCGTCTTAATGCTACATGAGGAGATACATTCACAAAGCTTATTTTTCTCATAGGCGGCTCACCCCGGCAACAAGTCGGCTCACGAACACGTTCCATGATTTGTCAGGAGTGATGGTTTGCTCGGAGTCGGACGCCCTGGTGCAGGATGCCCTAGTCACCTTCCACGACATCGCCCAACACTACTGCTGTGAACGGCATCTCTGCCCACCCACTCACGAGAGTTAGCTCAAGCGGTCTGAGATCGTCTGACGCCGACTTGAGAGCCGCACCTTTTCATCGCTCAACCACGTTCTCTGAGGTTGCACGGAGGATCTCCCTACCGCCGACTATGTCTGGCTACCTTACACCGAGGAGCAATGGGAGGTCATTCTCTTCAACGCTGACTGAGAAATCCATACACGGGTCCTGGCACGAGCTGAAGACATCCAAGTGAAGCATTGCCTGGCAGACTACCTAGACTAACCCCCCCCCCCCCCCCCTCCAACTCCAACCTCCTGGCTCCTTAATGAACAAAACTGTTATTCACTCACTCGTAAGCGCTTTTTTGCCATTGGCTGGCCGCTTTAAGTAATGATACGTCTATAATCAGGATTTGTTAAAAAAGAGCCAGGCCTGCGCGGAACCGCAGGACAGTGACAGCGTAAGCTGGAGGAGCGACGTTCTTAGAGGCCATTTTAAACGCTTGAGGAAACTAGTGCAAGTAGAGGTGGTAGGTATCCCCTGCGCCATAACGGTTACCATTTCGCCAGGTAGGGAAGCACACCCTATGCCATAATTACTGCGGTATGTAACGTGCAAATCTGTATAACTGCACATCATTGAGAGTCCGAACCCTCGGCCCGGCGTCGACGGCGAGCAGCGGTTTGGGCTTCTCTCTGCACAGCTGTCTGTTGTGCCCGACGTTGTCTTGCTGCAGCCGCACGCGTAGCTCTGCGATTCGCTTCTTCAGCAGCGGTCCGCACCTTGCGAGGAGGCGCATCAGGTATATCGAAGAGCCAAGTGAGGTTGCTCTTTGGGCTGCGCACGTCGCCTGCCGCGTGACGCATGACACGATACGACAAAACCGCTTCAAGAGGCAGCGCTTCGTAATAACGATGACGGAAAAGTTTTAGAAGATTGTTTCGTAATGATGATGTTGATGGTGCCTCTGTAATGGGTGCAGAGCTACGAAGCATGCCCCCCTGTGTTCTTTAAAATGATTCCTCGAACTCCTTATGCAATCCACTTTCCGCGACGTGTAGTGGCGTATTATTATTCTCCCACGTGACATTACATTTGTTAGTGCGATTCCTCGGCAGACATACCTGTTTAGATCTTTTAGCGATGATTTCTCAAGCACAGGTGCCTCTTCCATGAAATTTATATCTTTGCTACCACAGTTGAATCAGGATGATTGTGATTATACAAATGCTAACTTTGATATCAATGAGATAACTGCATGCATAGATTCGTTAGCGAAAGGCAAGACGCCAGGTCCGGCTGGTCTTACCGCCGAATTTTATCAGTGTTTTCGGTCCATCTTGTCACCGTTATTACTACAGGTGTATCATGAGGCCTTGGAAGTTGGGTACCTACCTGCTACAATGTATGAAGGGCACGCTGTCCTCATAGCCAAAAGCAACGAGGAAACTAAATTGCAAAAGGTCGATGGATATAGGCCCATTTCTCTGTGCAATGTGCATTATAACATCTTTGCGAAGGTTCTGGCGAACCGTTTACAATTTGTGATAAGGTCTGTGGTAGGTGAACACCAAACATGTGGCATCAGAGGCCGATCCATTCAGACTAACATCCATGTCGCGAGATCGGTGCTAGAGTGTGTAACAGAGGGTGATGGGCAAGTTGCGATGGTACAGGTAGATCTGGCTAAGGCGTTCGACAGGGTGAATCATTCGTTCCTGTTTAGTATACTAAACCACATAAATATCGGATCCCACCTGCTGAAAGGCATCAAAATATGTTATGCTGGCTCAACGAGGCTAATAGTGAATGATTGGCTCTCTGATCCGATTAGGCTCCTGTCTTCAGTAAGACAACGATGTCCTTTGTCACCTCCTTTGTTTTGCCTATATTTAGAACCACTTTGTATGAGCATTCTGAAAGAACAAAATTTTGAAGGGTTTAAATTGCCGGTCATATGAGATTCGGGTTCTTGCATATGCAGATGACGTGGGCTTTTTCTGTGGTGATAAAATGAGTGTAAGAACTGCTCTTGCTATTACAGAAGATTTTTGTGCGGCTTCTGGAGCCAGCGTTAACTTTTGGTGTGGACTATGGGCCACAACGCCGTCAGGCTATGCAGGAATTGAATGGAAAAAAGACATACGCTATTTAGCCGTACCTCTCTCTCTCACAGTACAGGAACAGCAACAATCACTGGTCGGGAGAAGTTAAGAAGCTACAAAGTAAAGCAAACACATGGCAAGGGCGAAATATGTCAATGTTTAGTCGCGCTGAAGTTTGCAATGTGTTTTTAGTTTCACGCCTAATGTATGGTGTTGCAGCTACTGCACTGCTCACGACTCCGCATTCAGGCACTGCATCGTGTATTCGCAACATTTATTAGGAGCTCCAGTTATGAATCCACGAGGCGTGACAATCTGTTCGTCCCACTTGAACGGGGTGGCCTCGGATTGGTTCATCTCTTTGTTAGGCAAATTGTTTCTCGGCTGTTCTTCTTTCGTGAAAGCGACCATCCGTATTTGCGTGAAATGCTGCAGGTCCGATTAGTTCAGCACCTTCCTAATATAGTAGTTTCATCAGATGTGGGTATTTCACAGGCTCCTTGAGGCTTCCTCAAGGAACTTGTAGACTCATTTCTTTTCCTGAAAGTTAGATTTAACCTGGAATATATTTTCACCGCGAGCCGAAAATCGATTTCTGTTGCACTGGTGGACGCGAATTTCCCAGATCCTTTGTATCGGACACCTTATTTAAGTCGGCCTTATCAAAATGTACCTAGAAAGGTTTCGAAAATGTGTATACCTCCCAGTGTCAAAACATTTTTCTTTAAACTGCATTGGGAAACACTTCCTGTTAAAACCTGGTAGAACGCGAAGGGCTGCTTCGTGCCGTGGTCCATGAACTGCCGACTCTGTCCAAGTGCAGAAACAATTCATCACTGTTTTATTGACTGTACAGATGCAATATTTTTTGGGACATTCTCCAGCGAACTATTAAAAAGGATATGGACATCACTCCGTACACAATTCGATTTCAACCGTTTAAAGCGATTGCCGGTCCTCGCTATGACGTGCTCATAGTGCTTGGTTTATACAGTCTATGGAGATTGAGACTGTGTGATCGCCATGCGGAACACCCATGTTCCATAAGATCATTCTACCGTGAAACTGTAGCCTACGTAAGAAGTGTGTATGTGGCTCAAGAATCGTCGCCTGAGTGGATGCACTTGTTAGACACATGTGTGTGTTTGCCTGAGTTTTGAGTGTGGAGACGTTCTCTTCCTGATTTTTAACTGCAGTTGTCATTTTCACGAAACAAAGAAAAAAACAGGCGTAGCTCAGTGGTTATGTGCAATGATTATTTTGTATTGCAATGTATGTGTTTGATTGCTGTGTACATTGTCTCAGTCAGGCAATAAACAAAAAAAAAAAGGCGTAGCTCAGTGGTAGAATGCTCGACTGCCACGCACATAGTGTGGGTTCGAATCGACACAGAGGACGAGTTTGAATACTCCTCGGTCCTGATGATTTTTTTCTGAAATATGCGCGATAGTGGTCGCGCACACCGGCGGCGGCGGCGGCGGCAAAAACGGCCCTTGTTGTGATCACATAACAGCTTACGCTGTAAAATGTTGTCTTACAGACCTTTTGTTCCATTGGTGTAAGTCATTTTTGTGAACAGAGGACCTCCACTCGAGACGCTCAACTGTTTTCTTATGTAAGCCACACTGCACTGCACAATGTGTAGTTCAGCTCCTTTGAACGATTTTTTCAGCATTTCATGATAATAGCGACCTCTACTTATCTGTACTGTTCCAGCACTGGAAAAAAGTCCGCAACACATAGCAGCCGCTGCCTCTCATGGCACTGCCAAAATAAAGATCATAAAGATCATGTGAGGGATCTACCTCACGTAATTCAATGAATATCATACTGCTGTCGGCGTCCCCGTACTCAGACTTCAGGTGTACCGAGTTATGAATAAATATTGTTGTACGTTGTTAACCCTACCCCAGCAACAACTGAGCCTCACCTAGAGCCGTGGCCCTGAAACAGCGAATCAATTGAGATGCCAGTGAGTCCTTGGCACAAGGGCAATATGCGAACGCCGATCCGGGTGACTAAACATCTCAGGCTTCGGTATTTCAGCAGGGCCAGACTTGTGGTGGTCAGTGATAACCTGTTTATAAAAGACCTGCAGACGCCAATTGATGCGCGGCATATAGCACAACGTCCAATGATACTGCTGCGATCAAAGACAGCTATGGGTGCACAACACTCGCTTATTTGCCCTGCTACTTATACTTGCTGTCCAAGAAAACTAATGTGTAGCTTTCTCAAGCGACGGTTTCACAACGTTGACATACAAAACAGGTCACGTATTTACTCTATGGCTGCTTCTTCTTCGTGTGAGCACTTCAAATAACTCGTGTGCTCTCTAGCTTGGGTCGTCATCTGCAAAGTGCATGGGCCAGAAATGCATATTCATCGGGAGATGGTAAAAGAACTGCCATAAAAGTTACTCAATTGAAACGTGGCGTTTCACTTATGCAAAGCGTCTTGCACTGGCACATCCAGTACAAAAATATACATATTCAATTTAGTCGACTGCTTCCAGGTTTTTGTGGCGCACTTGAATATAAGGTTGCTTCAAGTTTTCGATATGCAAGGACTTGAATCACACTGATGCTTTCTTCTTGTTCTTCTTTTTCTTCTTCTTCTTTCCTTGATGCTAGAAGGGACCCATAGAAACAGACATGAGGGGCCAATGTTGCACTGGAGACAAGTGTTATTTATTTGAGTTCTTCGGCTAGTGCTGTGGATTTTCTTCCGGCGATAGCGAGAACAGCACATGGATTTTCACTTGTTATTGCAATTCCAGGCGGCGCGCACTGCACGTACAGAACTACATTCTACATATATATATACGCTGAAGGCGTCGTCTACTATGCTCTTCAGTATATTTGTTATTCGATCACACTGCCATGGGGGGCGAGTTAACTTTCTTGTCTACGATACCTTTAGTATACCTTGTGAATGATTCTTCCGGTACCTCAGTTCGTATCTGGAAAAGCTGCCTACAAGAATTGGGGCAACCACGTACATTTGCGAGAGAAGTCTTGAACGCGGACCATGCCTGGAAGTGCCCCGCCACGGTGGTGTAGTGGCTATGGTATTCGGCTGCCGATCCGATGGTTGCGGGATCGAATCCCGGCCGCGGCGGCTGCATTCCAATGGAGGCGAAATGTTGAGGCCCGTGTGCTGTGCGATGTCGATGCACGTTAAAGAACCCCAGGTGGTCGAAATTTCTGGAGCCCTCAACTACAGCGTCTCTCATAATCAGATGGTGATTTAGGGACGTTAAACCCCAGAAATCAATCAATCATACCCGGTAGTCTATGTCCTAGTTGGGTACCAGAAGCATGGCCCTCCCACAGATTAGAGCAGCAGATTTCTCAGCTTAGCTGTTTCGTACCGCTTCTGCGCGCTTTCCCTCCCCAACTTTGAGAGCCGGTTCTTGACGATGGTGTTATCAGCGCCAGTTTGCTAAAAATTTGCTAAATAATTTTGCTAAAAAGCGGAAAACCGGCCAGTTCTGGTGACATCGTTGGCAGTGATGTCATAACAAACAATATTTTTGGCCGTACTCTGGCTATGGACACCCGCAACTGAACTGTATCGAAACTCTTGTTCGTGCTAAGCATTTAGCGGCGCTCTATTATGGGCTCCCTACAATGGCCTGGTTTGCTGGTGATGGCGTCAGCTGCCACCGCCGGTCTGTAGCCACTTAAGCTCCCGTAGACTCCTACGTAACCACTATAAGAGTGATTAAGAAAAAATAAACTTCACGCCTGCGAGAACTTTCAACGCAGATCGATCGGAGCGGTGCCACTTCACCCATGACTGACTCTTACCATTTGGTTGGCACCATGCATTTTCACACACGATGCTGGCATGGTACGAGTAGCCTCTCGGCAGAATCACATTGTTAACAAACGGATTTTCGCCACAGATATGCCTTGCGGTACAAATTGCTTTGCCAATCCAAAATTGAGAAAAGGGAGGCACACGCATCCACCGGCTAGGGTTATAGCTGAGTGCGGCATAGTGTTGTCGCGCGCCAGGAGGACATCTATAATATGTGTAATGACGTAGTCCCCATCAGGCAAGGGGGATGTTGAGGCCAGGTCGACAAACGCAACGGCTTTAGGGGGTAGGCGCACAGAAACTGCAGAACAGAGAGCGTTGGGGAATTCTGGGCGAGTCTCCGGAAGAGAAGGAACTTCGAGGCAAAGAGTAGCGGCAGAACAGTCGATCAGCGCAGAATGCGTTGAAAGAAAGTCCATCCCGAAGATGAGGTCGTGAGGACAGCTGGCGAGAACTGTAAGAAGTACTGGAACGTGGTGGCCGGCAATGCCTATTCGAGCAGGACACATTCCAGTGACGGCAACAGTGCCGCCATCGGCGACATGTACGACTCTAGTAGTTGGAGGCGTGAGAGCTTTTCTGAGTCGACAGCAAAGGTTCGCGCTCATTATGGACATCTGGACTTCAGCATCAATTAATGCGGTGAAAGAATGCGGTCCACGTGCACTTCAACAAAGTTCTTGTTAGTAATTAGCGTCAACGGAAGATTTGGGCACACTGAAAATGATGCAGCACTACCCCCAGGCCCCGCACGGTCTAGTTTTTCGTTCGGGGGCCTCTAAAGGTGGTCGGCGACGAATGGCGGCGTGGCTGGGGCGACGGGGAACGGGGACGCTGAGGTGACGGCGAACAAGCATACGAGCGGCTGTCAGGCGCGTCAGATGTGGGGTACACACGAAGGGGTGAAAAGCGGCGAGGGGAGGAAATCGAACTCCAATTGGGCGGCGTCCAGGATGTGCGGCTGTAGCGGGATATATGGCAAGCTCGGTGGCAGCGGAAGCCGATCGCTTTGTCGTCTGCGGTTCTCCATTCATCCGTGCTGCGGAATCTCGGTGGAAAGCAGGTGTCGGTGCGGGGTAGCGCCATCTGGACCGGTCGGAAGTCAGGTCGGGAGACGGAGTAGGCGGACGGCAAACCTAGGTTGGCAATTTCTTGTCGCACTACCGCTTGAATGACTGTAATGGAGGGAGCTACTTGGTCAAGGGTGCCGTCAAGTGGGCGCGGGTGATATGGCGCTGGAGTTGCCGCTTCAAGTTCGCGACGAACAATACGTGTCGCGCTGTCATAAAAAGGTGGCGCGAAAGCGAGGTCTGCGCATGAGGATGTAGTAGCCGTGCTAGGCAGACGGGAAAACTGTTTCACGGCGCGGCGACTTTTGGCCATCTCAAAACGGCGGCGTTCTTTAACAATGGCATTGATAGTATAGAGACATTGTTGCACACCAGCAAATTAAACGCATCTTCCGTGATCCCTTTGAGGATATGGCCCACCTTGTCTGTCTCGGCCATTGTCTCGTATGCTTTCCGGCAAAGAGCGGCGACTTCCTGGACGTATGAAACATAGGATTCCGGTGACAATTGGACACGGACGGCGAGCTCTTTATGCGCAAGCAGTTTTTCACCTGATGGATTTCCAAAGAGTTGCCGAAGCGTTGCCTTGAAAGCATCCCAGCTAGAGATCTCGGCTTCGTTAGCGTTAAACCAGACACGTGGTGTCCATCCCAAGCAGATGACATTTGCGAGTTTGTTATAGCTGCATCGAGGAAGGCGAGAAAAAAGGTGGAGGAGGGTGGAAAAAAGGAGAACGGAGAGGAGATGACGGCGATAAATAAGAAGAGGAAGAAGGCGCCGGAGACGACGGTGTAGACAAGGAGGAAGGACAGGACGACTATGAAGAAGAAGAGGAAGACGCCGAGGAAGTGACAGGAAGAAAAGACGAAAAAGAGGAAGTCAACGACGCCGAAGAAGAGGCAGAAGTAGAAAAAAAAACGACAATGGAAGAAGAACAAGAGTGCGAGGAAGAGCACGAATAGAATATGACTGAAATTGAAGAATGAGAGAGCACGCAGAAAAATCTAGCTTACGCTGTCACTGTGCTGCGTCCTCGGCGAAGGCCTGCCGACATTTTTTTTCCAAAACGAACTATTAAGGCGTCACTTTATTCAAGTGGACGTAATTTCACCCGAAAGAGAATCTCCAGATAGCCACTGTTTGTGTAAGCACTGGCGACTACTCGAAAGGAGGAGCTGACCGGACATTCGAGAGAATGACCCCGAACGTGAACTTGATGGTTACCACCCCGTTTTATATTTATCCCGCCGTTGGTTTCAATATTAACGCAACCCTCTGCTCCAGCCTAATCAGTCACTTTCTCGCACACCCAGTCAGCACACATGCTGGCTGCGACAGATGTACGAGGAAGCGATTGCGATTTCATCAATAGAGCGGTACACAAAGATATGTATGCTTCACAAGTTCTTGGGAGGTTACATGGCTTATGCACCATGGTCCAGGAAGAGACGTAATAGGAACTTAATGAACCACATTTTGTTTGTGCAAGAAAAGACGTGCTTGAAGTATAGCCGAATATTGCTAATTGAGTTTAAGTTACTAAAAAAATGTAGGGTGTAATGAGCAGGGCTGTCTGCTACCGTAGTCCTTTTCACTAGCCGTGGCCAGACCTGCTCGCAAAAGGGACGTCGGTCGCTTCAGAAACTAATATGCCAAGTTGGCAAAGTACAGAGCGCCCCGCGAAACGAGAATGGACGAGGACTAATATCAGGGCCGCCTACGATAGGGCTGAGCTGCGTGGTTTCGGCGAAGTGACCGTCCACCCTCTTTAATAAGAATAGACACCGCCAATTTCTACTGGTGCGATGCGTCTGAGAAGAAAATATGGATTGCCCTTGTGCGCCTTACCACTGCGTGAGATTGCGCGCCAAAGAGATGTAGAACCGCCCCTGTAGTGAACAATAAACAGCAATAAGCTAGCAAATTACACACTTGGTTTGTTAAAGAAACCCCGCAATACCTTTTGAGCGACGTCTGAATATGCTTGGTGACGAACAGTCGTGAAGGCCCCGGTGAACACGCGAGCAAAATATTCCACCGCACGAACCAGGGAGTTTTCTATTTGGTTTCAAAATGCAGCTATAAATCGCGTGCTCTTCTATCGACAAATAACGGAGTTAGGTTTGTTCGCTGTAGATGATCGGCGTCGATGAAGCAGGAGGCAGGTTGGAGGTAATGAACCTTGAAGATATATTGTAGCGAAATATTTAGAGTCATATGTACAGCTTGCGGAACCGCACTGACGACAACATAAACATTAACAGCATCTTACTCTTCTACTTAACTTTCTTATCTTGGAGCCAAGAGCACTGTTACAACATACGACTAACCGCGTCCCACTATTCGACCACAAAGTTGTTACGACCAGACTAAAGTTGCATCGTACGGAATCTTGCTGATCTATCAGCTCAGTGTTACAGCCTAGGCTGAAGGATCGTCGGTCCTCGACACTCTTTAATACATTGCTGTAAACGAAGAGGAGGTGACCACTACTGGTCCACCTAAACATTCTCTTAGCCTACCTGTTTACCACTTAACATAAGCCACTCCTTACAGGGGGGCACCTAATCTCGATAGCAGTGATTCTACACTTTAGACAGGCGTTTTGGTACTCTTTCTTAATATGGCTCTATCTATCTTCCCTCGCTCTTAGCGGTTGCTCGCTGTGTGGATACTTTCAAAATTGTTTACACATTTCTGTGCCGTGTGTCCACAGGCCCCCCACTTACCGACAGCCCGAAGTGACAACATAGCGCATACCATTCCTGGTATCAATCGGTGTTGTCGTCCCGACGCCTACACGCCGTAATCCCCTTGTTCGGCGAGTCAGAAGCTGTGCCGGTCGTTAGAGTAATTGTGGACAGACCTCAACTGGCCCTCTGAACGGTTACGGGAAGCAAGAGGTGATTGTCAGTCGTCGTTCCCCTCGCATTGGGACCGCGCGTCGCCGCGCCACGACCGTCGACGCGAGGTTTCCACTAAAAAGGGAAAGGTCACATAACGAAAGCCGTAGAAGGCTGGCGCCCCGCCGCGCCCGAGAGGAGTCTTCCGATGAACCCGATTGCTTCCACCCGACCCTGCCTTCAGAAGGCAGTAGTAAGGTCGTGTTAACGAAGACACGGAGAGCTGGCGCCTGGCCGCTCCGGAGACGAGCCGACAGAGTAGTTGCGCATAGTGCAGCGTTGTCTATTCTGCCCCATTGGCATAGAAGCGGCAGAACATAACAAGCGGCACAAATAGCGCCGACAATATCGCTTCGTGCAGAACTAGCATTGACTGATTATGTGATCGCGGAAACGTGCTCAGTAATGCTTTGTTAATTTGTTTTGAGTAAAACACACAAGGAAAATGTGTGTCCATCCTTAACAACGGCCAAAAATGTCAAGCGACTATAGTCGGCGCTCCGGGCCACGTATTCTGTTGAAAAAGAGAGCAGATAGAAGAATTCTAGCCGTATCTGAAGCCAAATTTGATATTCTCAGGTGCGCTCAATGCAAAAATATTAAACTCGCATGTTCACAGGAGCCTGTGAACATGCCGCCGTTATCTATGTCCGAAAAGCGTTGCAGGGCAACTTAAGGCAAATGGCAGGGTAAGATAGTAAATATTGCAATCTGCATTGCTTCAAACAAATCTCGCTCTACAAACAAAGGAAAACAAATTATCTTAATAAAATACTTGCAGTTGTGCACGCGGCACTAGATTTCTGCCATGACGCCAATATGGTGTCATAATACCGTGATGAACTTTCGCTCTTCGCACTTTCTCGGGGAATACTTTTTGTTGCGAGAAGAAAAAAATCACGTAACATTCTCATAAAGCTATCCATGGGGTTATGAGGAATGGTTTCGCTTGTGTAGATGCGTGAAATATATTTGTTATTTGTAGTTAGCCGTAGAAGTATCGCATCTGCACTAAGAAGCACTAGTGCAGTAGCAGAAACCATGACAGCCTTCTCAATACATCGCGGACTTCAAAGCCATTTCAACGTATTGAAAGGTTCCTTCAACCATCCCAAAGAAAAAGCAATTTTTTCATCTCTATAGTATTCAGTCGAAGGCTTGAGGTTTACTTTTTTTCTCACTATCTACGTTTATTGAGGGCTGATTACACATAGTTTAGCTGTTAGAAAAGATTTTTGTCGAGAACTATACCATCTTGAGGAAAATAACAGCACTTGCCCTAAAACTACGCTCTGCTCGTCTCGAACGCGGGATCGCTGAATCGAAGCTTATCTCTGTATTCCCAGATCGGTTTCTACTTAAAGCTAGACTAGTGTATGTGTACAGGGGCATCCAAGCGACTGTGCACCTGCAATAGATTAGCTTCGACGCACAGCCACGTCTTGAGCGCCGGCGTTCCAAAGAAGGCAGCCAAGCTGCGCGGTGTTCGCTCTAAGAGTGGACGAGCCTGTACAAAATTGCGATTCGCAGCGTTCATCTAATTCAAAATACACATAGGACCGGTTTTTACGCTAGTAAAGGAAAATCAAGTATCGAAGAGACGTTGCGTGTTAAAAACAAGCCGACAGAAGCCGCGGCTTCTTTCAGCCAACAGTAGTGAAAGGTCCCAGAGCGAGAGCAGGGCCAACGCGGGAAATTAAGCGAAACCTTCAGTGCATCCATCATGGGAGGAGTGAGAGTTTAGGGGAAAACAGCGAGGGATGGGATGGAGGGGAAGAGAGGGGGCGGCAGAAGACTATCCTCTTTCGACGTCATTTGCAGCAAAGGAAGCAGATATGCAGCCATTTTTCGTTATTTCCTGGTTAATTTAACAGAAAAACTGGATAGCCACATTGATCTGTTATTTGTTTTAATGCGGTTTAGAATAGCACAAAATTCGGATATTTCAATAACCGGGTACAACTTTTCGGTACTGACACCAAAATTATACCCGTGTCTTTCTCTTTTTCCCTGGGATTATAAGTTTTTAATTGTCTTTGCAAGCGCTCGTGTAAACCTGATATCTGCTCTGGTTGATGTCCTTACGTTTCATATTTCTAAATTTGCTTTTAGATGCGAAGCAGCTCTATGACTAGCCTGTGTAACGCTGTCCCTCCGTCCGTACGAACGCGCCGCAACGCGCTCCCCTCGCCGCAGGTGTTGGAGCGGGGCCAAGTAGGTCACGCCGCAGCTGCGCGTTGACGTCACGCTCCCCTTGCAGTGCGCACTGACGTCACTCTCTCCCTCGCCTGCCGCGCGCTCGCCGCAGGGCCCGCAGCTGCCGCCTGACGGAAATCTTTGATGACCGCTTTCCCAGATCGCAAGGAACGAGAACGCGCCCTCGCCCTCGAGAGACAACGCTGACGCAGGCAGCGTCTGCTAGCGTCAAACCGATGCAAACGCGACACCTAGTCAAACCGACGCAAACGCGTTGTGCACCCCCCGTGCTGCTTCGCATCGCCTCATGGTCCCGTTTAGCGGGGGATGGTGTAATTTTTTTTCCATTGCTGTATAATATTTCCCGTAGATCATCGCAGCACGCGACTTGTGCTGTATTGTACACTATGACTTTAGCGCGGGAAGAAGGCAGTCGCCAAATAGAGCTTTATAAGAATTTGGTTAAGTATAGTGCAGCACACACACACACACACACACACACACACACATATATATATATATATATATATATATATATAGTCCCGCTTCTATTTATACCTGTCTGAGAGAGCTTTTCCTAAAGAAAACAAAAAAAAAACATGAAGAAAGAAATGAATGCAGAGAGAATAAGAAAAGAAAAAGGACAGGAAAGATAGAGAACCTGAAAGAAACAGACCGAAGAGTGGAAGAAACGCCGACGACGTGCGTCATATGTGAGCATCATCTCTCCCCCCCCCCCCATATATAAAATCTTCCCTACCTTCTTATACTGCACAAATACAGTACATGGATGGTCACCTGGTTATGTCATGGCGTCCTTTTTGAATAAACTATTGGCGACATCATATCTTCAAGACCGAAATTTGAATACCCGGCTAACCGGTAATTTAAAACCGGATATCCTAGATATCCGTATCTTGAAGAGGTGGATAACCGGATCCACTACCCTCTGGTAAAACAGGAGAGCCTGTTCGACGGATATTTGGAAGCACTAACCACTACGCGCACTGCATGTCTTGCCCACATAAAAAGCGTAATAGGCAATCCTGGAATAACACTTTAGCCTGACATAAAAGTTATACAACGCACACCTAGTCGTAGTAGCGCATATGAGCATTAGATTTCTATGAAATATGGTTTTGTATCTCACACTTTTTTTGTTTTATGTTTAACTTTAATGATGCACCGCCTTCTTTTCTATTTCTTGCAGCGCCTAAAGCAAACACATAACGGGTACCTCAGCACCCCATATGTGTTGCAGGCAAAATTACTTCTCGTAAAATCCCTTAAAAACAAGACAAAGAACTTATTTCAAAGTATTTTAGCTGGCTCTTGTGTAAAAAGCATAAGGCGCCTGGCCGCTCCGGAGACGAGCCGACAGAGTAGTTGCGCATAGTGCAGCGTTGTCTATTCTGCCCCATTGGCATAGAAGCGGCAGAACATAACAAGCGGCACAAATAGCGCCGACAATATCGCTTCGTGCAGAACTAGCATTGACTGATTATGTGATCGCGGAAACGTGCTCAGTAATGCTTTGTTAATTTGTTTTGAGTAAAACACACAAGGAAAATGTGTGTCCATCCTTAACAACGGCCAAAAATGTCAAGCGACTATAGTCGGCGCTCCGGGCCACGTATTCTGTTGAAAAAGAGAGCAGATAGAAGAATTCTAGCCGTATCTGAAGCCAAATTTGATATTCTCAGGTGCGCTCAATGCAAAAATATTAAACTCGCATGTTCACAGGAGCCTGTGAACATGCCGCCGTTATCTATGTCCGAAAAGCGTTGCAGGGCAACTTAAGGCAAATGGCAGGGTAAGATAGTAAATATTGCAATCTGCATTGCTTCAAACAAATCTCGCTCTACAAACAAAGGAAAACAAATTATCTTAATAAAATACTTGCAGTTGTGCACGCGGCACTAGATTTCTGCCATGACGCCAATATGGTGTCATAATACCGTGATGAACTTTCGCTCTTCGCACTTTCTCGGGGAATACTTTTTGTTGCGAGAAGAAAAAAATCACGTAACATTCTCATAAAGCTATCCATGGGGTTATGAGGAATGGTTTCGCTTGTGTAGATGCGTGAAATATATTTGTTATTTGTAGTTAGCCGTAGAAGTATCGCATCTGCACTAAGAAGCACTAGTGCAGTAGCAGAAACCATGACAGCCTTCTCAATACATCGCGGACTTCAAAGCCATTTCAACGTATTGAAAGGTTCCTTCAACCATCCCAAAGAAAAAGCAATTTTTTCATCTCTATAGTATTCAGTCGAAGGCTTGAGGTTTACTTTTTTTTCTCACTATCTACGTTTATTGAGGGCTGATTACACATAGTTTAGCTGTTAGAAAAGATTTTTGTCGAGAACTATACCATCTTGAGGAAAATAACAGCACTTGCCCTAAAACTACGCTCTGCTCGTCTCGAACGCGGGATCGCTGAATCGAAGCTTATCTCTGTATTCCCAGATCGGTTTCTACTTAAAGCTAGACTAGTGTATGTGTACAGGGGCATCCAAGCGACTGTGCACCTGCAATAGATTAGCTTCGACGCACAGCCACGTCTTGAGCGCCGGCGTTCCAAAGAAGGCAGCCAAGCTGCGCGGTGTTCGCTCTAAGAGTGGACGAGCCTGTACAAAATTGCGATTCGCAGCGTTCATCTAATTCAAAATACACATAGGACCGGTTTTTACGCTAGTAAAGGAAAATCAAGTATCGAAGAGACGTTGCGTGTTAAAAACAAGCCGACAGAAGCCGCGGCTTCTTTCAGCCAACAGTAGTGAAAGGTCCCAGAGCGAGAGCAGGGCCAACGCGGGAAATTAAGCGAAACCTTCAGTGCATCCATCATGGGAGGAGTGAGAGTTTAGGGGAAAACAGCGAGGGATGGGATGGAGGGGAAGAGAGGGGGCGGCAGAAGACTATCCTCTTTCGACGTCATTTGCAGCAAAGGAAGCAGATATGCAGCCATTTTTCGTTATTTCCTGGTTAATTTAACAGAAAAACTGGATAGCCACATTGATCTGTTATTTGTTTTTAATGCGGTTTAGAATAGCACAAAATTCGGATATTTCAATAACCGGGTACAACTTTTCGGTACTGACACCAAAATTATACCCGTGTCTTTCTCTTTTTCCCTGGGATTATAAGTTTTTAATTGTCTTTGCAAGCGCTCGTGTAAACCTGATATCTGCTCTGGTTGATGTCCTTACGTTTCATATTTCTAAATTTGCTTTTAGATGCGAAGCAGCTCTATGACTAGCCTGTGTAACGCTGTCCCTCCGTCCGTACGAACGCGCCGCAACGCGCTCCCCTCGCCGCAGGTGTTGGAGCGGGGCCAAGTAGGTCACGCCGCAGCTGCGCGTTGACGTCACGCTCCCCTTGCAGTGCGCACTGACGTCACTCTCTCCCTCGCCTGCCGCGCGCTCGCCGCAGGGCCCGCAGCTGCCGCCTGACGGAAATCTTTGATGACCGCTTTCCCAGATCGCAAGGAACGAGAACGCGCCCTCGCCCTCGAGAGACAACGCTGACGCAGGCAGCGTCTGCTAGCGTCAAACCGATGCAAACGCGACACCTAGTCAAACCGACGCAAACGCGTTGTGCACCCCCCGTGCTGCTTCGCATCGCCTCATGGTCCCGTTTAGCGGGGGATGGTGTAATTTTTTTTTCCATTGCTGTATAATATTTCCCGTAGATCATCGCAGCACGCGACTTGTGCTGTATTGTACACTATGACTTTAGCGCGGGAAGAAGGCAGTCGCCAAATAGAGCTTTATAAAGAATTTGGTTAAGTATAGTGCAGCACACACACACACACACACACACACACACACATATATATATATATATATATATATATATATATATATATATTCCCGCTTCTATTTATACCTGTCTGAGAGAGCTTTTCCTAAAGAAAACAAAAAAAAACATGAAGAAAGAAATGAATGCAGAGAGAATAAGAAAAGAAAAAGGACAGGAAAGATAGAGAACCTGAAAGAAACAGACCGAAGAGTGGAAGAAACGCCGACGACGTGCGTCATATGTGAGCATCATCTCTCCCCCCCCCCCCATATATAAAATCTTCCCTACCTTCTTATACTGCACAAATACAGTACATGGATGGTCACCTGGTTATGTCATGGCGTCCTTTTTGAATAAACTATTGGCGACATCATATCTTCAAGACCGAAATTTGAATACCCGGCTAACCGGTAATTTAAACCGGATATCCTAGATATCCGTATCTTGAAAGGTGGATAACCGGATCCACTACCCTCTGGTAAAACAGGAGAGCCTGTTCGACGGATATTTGGAAGCACTAACCACTACGCGCACTGCATGTCTTGCCCACATAAAAACCGTAATAGGCAATCCTGGGATAACACTTTAGCCTGACATAAAAGTTATACAACACACACCTAGTCGTAGTAGCGCATATGAGCATTAGATTTCTATGAAATATGGTTTTGTATCTCATACTTATTTTTTGTTTTATGTTTAACTTTAATGATGCACCGTCTTCTTTTCTATTTTTTGCAGCGCCTAAAGCAAACACATAACGGGTACCTCAGCACCCCATATGTGTTGCAGGCAAAATTACTTTTCGTAAAATCCCTTAAAAACAAGACAAAGAACTTATTTCAAAGTATTTTAGCTGGCTCTTGTGTAAAAAGCATAATTTGCTATGTAACTGTCCAAATGTTATGCGAAGAATTTTTGCAGGTGGCTGGCTATCGGGTCACTTATGATTTTCTTTTTTGACGTCTGCAGCGTTACCGCACAGCTGGCCCAACACGCAGCTGTATTTGTATGAACGTATCTATGTGACAACCGGAAACCATGGCGGCGTTGGAATGAGACCCGTGGCGTAATTTTTTGGCATTACCTATGATTGCATCTGAGGGATAGCTATTGCATCTTGGCGACGGCGATTCCATAAGGGCATGCAATGGCATAAGCAACTGATTCGTGGTACTCCGACAAACAAACGGACGTCATTTGCCGGCGTCCTGTACTTTAGATGTTCCTTTGCACCGCTGTTGCAATTTGTATTCGTTCAACCACCGAACTCAACTTCCAGAGCTACAGTCCGTGTTTTCCGATACAATAAGAGTGAACGTAGATCGCAGAGCACTGAATACACCTGGCAATTCCTGAAGGTGTTGTTTATATTAAAGCTCGGATTTTCGAAAAAAAAAAGCAAAGAAAAAGACACCAAATGCGAGCGTGAATGTTGTTGTTTCCTGGTCCCGACTATATAGCTGAGTATTGTGGAAATAGGAAACAGTGAAAGAAATATTTAAAAGGAGAACGTGCTAGCCTGCCTCTACAATATGGGGTCCCTCAGAACAGTCTTCTTGCTGCAACCTGAGCTTGTAGGCAATAACATGTGACAATGCAGCCAGCAAGGTTAGAATATGTAATTCGATAACAGCAGCAATTTAAAATTGGGGGTTATTTTACAGAAATACAGCGACGAAAATGAGCAAATATGAAATTTCCTGGCTCGGGGGCAGTAGGGCTCAACTTCCGACAAACATATCAAATTACTGCATATTGCGTAATTTACGTCCTATCTGAATTTTCAAAACGAGAAGAAAGTGGACTTTTGAGGCAACCAAGAAAGGTCTTGTCTAGAAAATCCATCTGAAAGTTTTTTCCTCGATTATCCTACACTTTCAGTACAACTTTTTCTCTCGTTTACTAGTAGGAAATACGCGAACTTGACTTTTGATCAGAACTTTTGCCTAATGGAACAGTGTAACTTCCTTCACGTGAAATAATAAAACGTCGCTGTGAGTTTTGGGCGACTTTACGGTCCCTCATTGGATGCCTGCGTTAGTGTTACTTATAACTTATGTTACACTGCAGTGAAAATCTTGAACCTTCTAAATGTCGAGAGGCGCGTCATTGAAACGCCACTGTAACTCATTACTGACATGTACTGCATTGCATTTTCTGCAAGGAGTTACCAGCTGTACGGCAGTAAGTCTTGGTCTAAGTGCACGGATGTGCTGCTTTACGACACTGTAAAGGACTGTGTCGCGTTAATAATACATTAAGGGCAGTTTCGTTTCTTGCAGACATCCATTATTTGTTGACCTATTTCATGTTGCTGCAACTCTAATTTGGACTTTTCGTGAAAATTCAGTTTGTTGAAAGATTCAGTGACCCGAGATTGATTTTCTGCTGCTTTGCTCAAGCAGAGCAGCGATACTGCTGTATACTTGCCATGCCAATAGTTGCTGAAGCCTTGCTGCCTTCACTCCTTGCTGCGGGTGACTTGAACGCAAACGCTGTACCTGGTGCATTCTGTAACATGTACTATTCACTTAAAGATCAAGTGAAAACATTCTAAATGTCATCCGCATGCCATAAATACCTCGGGGTGCGGAACCGACAAATTTACCACTTTCTTGCCTATATGCTATGCACTCGTATCAGAACTAGTGACACGAGTAAGCAACCATTGAGAACCGATTATGGTCCAGCAGCAACCCCGCATTTCTTCGGAAGCATTCACCGCGACTAAGTGTGGAAACGTGTCATCCGCGAGCTTCTAGCAGCTGTGTTCCGCGGAACAATTCAGACAGTGAAGAGAGCCTAGCATCGGCGATATCGTCATTGAAAAGAATATTTCTTAGGTGAATGAATATGCGTTGTGTACAATTTGTGTCCCCTTTCATCTGAAATGGATGCAAATGAAAGAGAACACAAGCGAAGCTAAGCATGAGACAAGTGTGCAGCTGTAATGTTCAAAATGTTTCGCATAAGTTATATGCATGCGGTCAGATCCCTGTGAATAATTTTCTATAGAACGAGCAGTAATACGATCAGCAATGAAGCAGAATATGATAGTGCACATCCAGGCGCATTTATCTTTAGCAATTTCGTTTACCTTGCATTGGGTTTTGGGATTTACTTCCCGAAAGTACACCGTACTTGAAAGGAGGGCGTAGTGGAGGCCTCCGCAAACTTCAACCGCCCGGGGTTCTTTAACGCGCACTGACATCGCGCAGTACACGGATCTGTACATTTCGCTTACATCAAAATGCTGCCGCCGCGGCCGGGATTCGACCATCCGCTCTTCGGATCAGCTGCCGAGTGACATAGCCACTGGATCACCGTGGCGGGGCTACTTTGCACATCAGACTCGAAGACACATGAGCGTGCACCCACGCGTACACGCGCACATGTACGTCTGCACACACACAGCAGTTAGTCAACGTTATTTTAGGGCGAAGCTCCTTAAAGCGGCACCCGTTCGTCCCTCGTCGTCGTAGTCGTAGTCGTAGTGCGTAACCAGTCTTACGCTTTGACCTCCAAGGTGGTGCCGGTGGGAGATTTCTCCTGTGCGTTGTTGAACAATAAAAAAAATTCGCAGCGTGCGCGTTAACTAAAAGCCGAATTCTTCTGTCTATCATTCCCCATTAGCAGCCATTGGCATGTTCCAGTACGAAACGTTAGTAGAAGTAGAAGTGTTAAAAGCCGACTTCTGCTGTCTCTCATTCCCAGTAGCAGCCATTGTTTACCTCCAAGGTAGTGCCTGGTGAGATTTCTCCTGTGCGTGATTAAACAATAAAAATTTTTGTCAAAACGCCGGTGATTGATGAAATAAACCAACGAAAGACGCCAGATGTTTTCTAAAAGCAAAACGAAAAGACGCCAGATGTTTCTAAAGCAAAACGAAAAGACGCCAGCTGCTTAACGAAAGACGCCAGATGTTTCTAAAGCAAAACGAAAAGACGCCAGCTGCTTAACGAAAGACGCCAGGTAAAGCAATGGTTTTCATCTGCAACCAGTGCAAGAACCACTTAGCTTACATTTCACCGACCACAAAGCGGTCATAATGAATGTTTGATAAAACATTTAATCAATCGTTTCACGTCATTTTTATCGGGCGAATTAACGGAAGAAATTTCACGGTTTAACCGATGATTACTTCCAGGAGCTTCGCCCAATCTCATCATCATTCACCTCGTGGATCTGCCGTCAATTTTTTTTGTATTACAGTGGTGTAACATTATAATCTATGATAGCGAGTGACATCAAGTGATTAGCCGCAACAAATTATTCAGGACTATTTCGAACATGCTGGTGCCCTTTTATGTGGCTCATCAAAACGATATCAAAGGATAATCCATCATCTGCCACATTAGTATCGCTTTGTTAGTCGCCACTGCTGTGCAACGCTGAATTTTAAGAAACTTTAACAGCGGACCTGTCTGAGCCCGAGGTAATGCCGTGCGTCGTAGATATGTTTGTTGGCCGGAGCCAAGCGGGCCAGCATGCCGGATACACCTAGAAGAACTCACGTCACGTAGCGTCATTGAAGAAGAAGAAGAAGTAGAAGTAGAAGAAGAAAAAGAAGAAGAGAATTTCGAGCGAGTGAAGTGGCGGCACATCGCCGTGCTACGCGACAACGAGAAGAATCCGACCCATGCCCGCGAGTTCTCGAAGTGTTTAAACTACGGTAAAGAGAGCCGGAAGTGAAGCCGACGGGCGCTTCACCCGTGAGTTCCTAGAAACAGTCTGGCCATAGAGGTAAAGTGCGCGAATTTGGCTACGATCAGTAGTACAAGAGACAATGGGAAGTGCGCGATCCCCAGGATTTCGGGACATGTACATGTCGCGCCATCTCTCGGCAGCGGCCGGGCGCCACCGCCGTAACTGAATGGGAAGCGCACGAAAAAAAATCATATCTCACGAACCAGACACTATATTAAAAACGACTCACGGTTTAAGATACTAGGGCACCACTGGAACATTTAAGGAGTCATTTCAATAATGTGGCACAAGGTGCCTTCCTTCCCAGGCCATTTGAAGATCTTACCACACAGCCTATGAGAGCGGCCTCAATTTAGACCCACCTTGGCCTCTTTAAACACTGATTTCAAAGCTTAGAAATGAGATTTCAAAAACGACTCCCGGTTTTAGATTGGCCGATAAGTGCTCTTTCGATTTATATACTGCGTTATTGTGTAGCTAAAGCCGTGTAGCTTCCTCGGTCGTTTTTGTCGGCCTTATGGACCCCTTTCATAAATCTAAAGCTGGCTTCTCTGCAATGCATTTTGCATAGCAGAGAAGCCAGCTAACAGACTGTAAACAGCGTGTTGCGTTGTTTGCTTACGCTCTGACAAGGAAAACGCATACATGTGCAACTAGGACCTCGTTTCCGCTTGAAGGACAACAGGTACCGCCATTAGTTGGGCGAATAGTGCAGGGAAGCGCACTTGCGTATTACGAAAAGGGATTATATGGTGTTCTAAAGCCCACATCTGCTCCTACATTGAATCGGGGTGTCAGATCTGCTCGTGGCGCTAATTTTTTGAATGCATATACTTTGTCTCGCGTTCGCTTTGTCACGTATCACCCGGATCAAAAACTCACGAGGTTTAAACTGCGGTTCGTACACCAGATAGAGGACTAGGGATTGCTGCAGTGAAAATAGAATAGAATAGAATAGTAATATAAATCGCAAGCATCGTATTGTGCAAGAATATTTTAAATGCGAAACATTTCTTAGCGAACTTCGGCGACTTTGAGCGTCTATCTGTCTAGCCGCCTACGAATTTGAGCTCTTTGGACCGTATAGTTAATGGGATTTATATCAGAATTCGTATGGCATACTATGACTGTATGACTATCATAAATGACTGGTCATATCATGGAAATCGTGACTTACTTGTCGCGAACACTATTTTTTACATGCCATGGGCATGGTGCTCTAGCGGCCGTTTCGTTTACTTGATATATACCAAAATTGGTGTGACGAGACAATTGTGTACGACTAACATTATTGCCGGTGTTAACATGACAATCATGACATCCATGCCATGTACAACATGAATTACGTGCCCTAATCATGGTGCGCTCACGGTCATGTCGCTAGCTTGATATAAACCAATATTGCTATTGCGCAACGTGACTGTATGACGAACTTAAATGGAAGGTGGCAGCATGAAAATCATGACATCCATGATATGTCAGCATGACATTCATACCACGCTCATGGTGCGTTTGCGACCAGTTCGCTAGCTTGATATTCATTGAATTTAGTTTTGCATGACGTGTGTGTATGAGGAACATAAATAACAGATGGTAGAATGAAAATCACGATATGCATGTCATGTACAACATGATGTACGTGTCCTGCTCATGCTGCTCTCACGGCCGTGTCGCTAGCTTGATATTAAGTGACGTGACTGTATGACGAACTTAAATGACAAGTGGGGATATGAAAATCATGACATATCATGTACAGCATGACTTGCATGCCACGCTCATGGCCAGTTCGCTGTAGCTTGATATACACCAAAATTGATATTGTGTGATGTGACTGCACGACAAACATGAATAACATGTCTAGACATGTAAATTATGACATGCATGTTATGTACAACATGATTTGCTCCTTGCTGGCCTCTTCGCATTACACCGATTCCCACAATTCATGGTATCTGCCAGGTTTTCTTTTATATACATGTCCCAAATCGCTTTCATTTGGTTGATTTTGCTTTCCTAACCTGTGATGAATGCATACGCCGATGAAAAGATACGGCGTGATGCCCTCGGTAATTATGGCAATTAGTGCGTGTGCCCGCGCGTCCGCAGGAGTGTTCGCGTGCTTGCCAGTGTGCAAGCTCGCTTTCCATTGTGGTAGCCGAGAGGCTTCTTTCCCAATTTTTTTTTATTGCGCGTGTGTATATCTACGGATCTGAGCCCAACTAAAGAACTAAAGGTTGTCGTGTGTTCTTTGTGCAGAGAGAGGTGAATAAAGAAGAGAGTACAAGGCGCGGAGGGATTCGAGGAAGACGAGGGGCAAGAAATACGATGGAGCCGCCTGAAACGGGGCTCTTGCGTGGTTTTTCTTGAACTGTCACCTCTTCCCCCTCCACGCCACATTAGCACTGCCCACCCGGCTTTCCCCCTCCCAGCGTTGCTTCCTTACTTTCCCGTCTTTTCGAGGAGATTCGTTAGAGTAGTGCCAGGTGTCCTCTGGCTCAACCTGACTATGTTGCTCCCCCCTCCACTCCCTCTTCCAGAAAGGAGACCACAGCGACGAACGAACACCGCGCGGGTGGGGACGGGATGAGCGCGAAGGGGACAGACGAGAGTAGTTCGCTGAGATGCCGAAGCGGGAGCGCCTAGACCGCGTGTTATCGCCTGTACACGCGTGTTTCGCTCGAGTGAAGTCGACGAGAAAGTTCGAGTGGAGGCCATGTGGAGGCACTCAAGGACGGAGAAAGGTCCGGTGTGGTGTGGTTCCAATGAACCACGCACAAGGACGCGTACCGCACCAACACGTGTGTTGCGCTGTTTAGAAGTTCGTAAAGATGTACCTTATTCACTTGCATAATACATGCCCTCGTTTAATATCATCATCATCATCAGCCCATCTCATGTCCACTGCAGGGCGAAGGTCTCTCCATGCCCCGGGGGAGGATCTGTACATGAGATGCATAAGGGCTCCCACCACCACCATGCCTCATCTGCGTAACTCACCGAAGCACCAGATCAGGAATTGGCCTCCCCGGTGTAACACCACGGCCAGCACCTCCCAAATGACTCGTTTAATATGCGTACCCCTAAATTTTAGCGATATTTAGGGGGGCAAAAAGTTATTCGCATATTTTGCGCTCCCGTGCCTTCCTCCAACGCTTATGCATGAGACCCGCGCCTCTTCTCTGTCCTTCACTCACTTATTAAACGATATGATTGATGTAGAAAAAAATTCCTGAAAATTATTTATTTATTACAATGGATGTCACAGCACTAGACCCCGCCACGGTGGTCTAGTGGCTACGGTACTTGGCTGCTGATCCGAAGGTCGCGGGATCGAATCCCGGCCGCGGCGGCTGCATTTCGATGGAGGCGAAATCTTGAGGCCCGTGTGCTGTGCGATGTCAGTGCATGTTAAAGAACCCCAGGTGGTCTAAATTTCCGGAGACCTCCACTACGGCGTCTCTCATAATCAGACCTGGTTTCGGGACGTTAAACCCCACAAATCAACCAATCATATACACATGTGGTACTCTTCCGTTCATGCATATCACAACATTTCTTAGGTAAACCTACCAGTTGTAGCACCCTCCGTACATTTCTGAAACTAATTATTCGAACAAAGAACTTTGAGTTCAATGGGAAACATTGCATTAAGAGAGAGAGAGAGAGAGATGATGGGCGGAAGGCAGGGAGGTTAACCGGAAGAGAAAATATCCAGTTTGCTACCCTGCACTGGGGAAGGGGTGAAGGGAGACAGAAAGAGATGGAAAAAGAATAAAGAAAGAGAGAGGTCAAATCGCGCACACACACAAGCACGGCATGTGTCACAGACGCATTAAGATTAGCGCTGAACCTATGCGGACGAAAATTGGGCCCGATTACCCAAATTGCTTTATAGGTGCTCTCGAGAATGAGTATTTGTAGCTAATCTTTGAAACCGTTCTTCTACAAGCCGTTATTAACGACATTTGCTTAACTTTACATCATGGAAAAGGAGAACACGCTAACGTTATTTCCTTTTCTACTAAAGTACATCGTACTATATCGTTTTCGTATGAACATTCAAAGGACAGCATATTTTTTTAGATGCCACGTACTCATCAGTAGCACACCGCACTGCGCTTTTTTCTATGGCAAACCTCAAGCTCGATGTCAGACCGAACTTGCGATGACCTACTCCGCCCACGCATTTAAAATTAAAGCTGTACTTAACGACCGCTAAAGCATACAGCAATGCAAAGCGAACGCCTCAAGCAAATTTTCAAATAACCACTAAGAATCCACGCGTATGTCGGTTGCCGTGTTTGCAAAAAGTCCGGCGATGTATGCTTTGTATAAACAATGCAGACTGCCAAGTGCTCTAGTGTCACTCAAGCACTGTATCACATTTCAGCTGTAAAAATTTTAAAAATCCAATATGTCGCAATTTCTATGATTGTTCGAAGCAATCACAAGGCCCACTGCAATTCTATCACCGAACCTACCTATACATCAAGACACTAAAGAATACCTGGGCATGGTCCGCTTATTCGTTTTACAGCAACCATTCCAGAGTCCGATTTTAGGTCACACTACGAAGGGACATACACAAATAATCAATTATTCACAAATTTAAGACCATATCCTCGGGTTTAAATGAGAATATTGGAAAATTAACTTGGTTGTCGCTGTAGCAGATTATTGGTTTTTCTCAACCACGAGTGACATTACGTTTGACTTTTTTTTTTTCGAAAACGAGGGTGTTAACACAGCTTCCTGTAAAGACCACGCTCCGTTCTGTTTCATGTTTCTCTAAAGATCCGACAGCTCAGGCGTTCTGAGTCTGTTTATTGTACGTAGCTATAGTTCGCTGGCATAGACAGACACATCTTACTCGAATTCGAAATCATGTGCGATTGGACTTAAGTCACGCGCAATCCGTTGATGCACGTATGCTTGTTTAATAGTTATGAAACCAAATAGAATACGAATCGATATGCACTATTCGATTTCATTATTAGAAATTTCCAGAGCCCGAAAATTCTACATTTTATTCGTAAAATAATATTCAGACGCATTGACAGAGGAAGTATTTGGTTAGACCTAGCCGACGAAAAATAGAGTTGTGAAAAGTGAGGTTGGCTTGAATGCAGCAGTAACTAGTACATTCGAGATATTAAGTAACCGTATACGTAGCGATTGACTGTACATTAATCTCACGATTGCCTATCTCGTGACAGAGCCGTATTTGCCATGATTGTTTCCTTTAAATTTTCGCGATTGACACGTTACATACACCCCTTGCTAGCTTTGCTGCTTCATCCATGCCTGGAGCCACGGCTGCTTTGTGAAAATTGATCGAGCGACCGTGCAAGAGCTCTGCGAACAAAACTACAACGCTACTGATATCATGATGATGACAGTAAATTGATGAAACTTTCGCTTCCATGACACTACAATTTTTAAGGGATCAATATATCCTCCGTAATCCCGTAAAAGGTTGGGCTACATGCGTCGCGGTAAAAAAAATCATCCCTCGACGTTTTCCTTTATAGTTTTCTCATCGGTACCGAGTATCACCATCTACTCGAAAAACATTCCCTTTTTCGAGTATGCACTATTCTATAAGAGTACCAAATCTAATAGAAGGCTATTCGATTCGTTATTCGAAATTTTCGAATGGCACTGATGTACGTTCTTGCATGCTGACAAAATATCACCAAATGGGCCTGCTTGCATTTTTTATGCTACACGCGTGTTCTTCCTTCAGAGGTTTGGCTATATAAGCTTATATCTTTTGCCGGTGAACAGGACTCTCATCTTTTCATCTTTCCATGGTATAGTATTACGCACAATATATTTTACTAATCTCGCATGACCCACATGACCAATATATTTGAGATGTATTCTCACTTCAATGTCGCGGGCTTATCATTTGAGCGCAACGCAGCATATGTGCCCAACCACATGCGCATGTATATAGAATGAAAACTCAGCTAGTGAAGCGTTGTAATAAAACAAAAACGACTTTCCTTACTCATTTAGCCTTTACTCATTTATATGCTGCATTGCAACGTCTGCGGACAGCAATACGTTGGCCAAACGGACACGGCATTTTGCTTGCGATTCAACAATCACGGGTACAATATGCCACTTCGCTGCCGAACTTGCCCGTATATCAAGACACGTTCGACTGCCGAATCACAGCTTTAGGGATATTGCGGTAAATATTTTGTAGTCCGGCTCCCGAAAGCCACGCGAGCGTGAACATCGCAAGGCATATTTTTATTTTCAAATATCGCACACTAGAATCCGGCATAAATGAGGACCCCGTCCGACTCTCCTGCCTCAAAGAAATAAGCCAGCAAAAATGTGCTGTCTAGACATACCATGCCTGTTTGAAAGGGTTGAATGTGTCGGCGATTTCGCGCTGCGAACGAAGAAAGCAAAAAAAAAGCGACAAAAAGTCGATCACCGACGCCATTTATAGACGACGTCCCTCTTGAGTTGCACCAACAAAGGAGGGTAATTACGTGCCGCGTAGCACTGAAGCCAAACGCGTGTCGAATTGTTTGCTGGCGCCGCCGCGTGAACGCTTGCGACCATACCTAAGGACGCCCGGGAACACTATCGAAACCACATGCTCATCAATCGTCCACCGACCATCCGCATTCTCCAAAGAAGTTGGAGGGAACGCAGGGCGACGACAGTAACATCCGAACCCTGAGGAAGAAAGGCCCCCACTCGATACGTTGGTTCAAAAAGTTACACACACACACACACACACACACACACACACACACACACACACACACACACACACACACACACACACACACACACACACACACTCCCAAGCCCATATATACGGGCGGATCTGCTCGCAACTCAAATCAGCTCTTTTGCGCCAAAAATATCTCGAAAAAATTCTCAATAATGCAGTTCAGCGTGCTCGGTCCCTGGACCGGGAAGTCACAATGCAAGCAAGGGAGAGCAACAGAGACGAAACGTTATGTCCAAATTTAGTTATTCCGCTGCAGCCCCTCGTGTAAACTCTATCCTAAGCCGCCACATTAATATACTTAAGCGGAGTAGTCGACTCTCCTCTGGCTTTCAAACCGCACCTAAGGGGGTTTACCGCAGAAATAAAAACCTAAGAGACCTACTCGTTAGGGCAATAACACAGAGGTCTGCGCGCCACAAAGGGTGCAGACCATGCGGGAAACCTCGATGTAAAGTGTGCCCACACATGGTGACCACAAGTACGGCCGAAGACTCTCATTCTGACTTTATTTATGATATTAAGGATGATCTTAATTGTGATTCGAGCAACGTACGTCATATACAAAATCCGATGTGAAGTTTGCAAAAAGGAATATATTGGCCAAACAGAAACCGCGTTCCGCCTGCGTTTCAACAGTCACAGGGCACATGTTACCGGCCTCCCTAATTTGCCATTTTCCATACACATAAACTTGCCCGGTCACTCTTTTGAGCGCATCAGTGTTGTGCTTCTACAATCCGGCTTTCAGCACACACGAGAGCGCGAACAGCGCGAATCCTTCTTTATAAATAAATTCAGATCGTCCTCGCATGGAATTAACGAGAGCCCAGGGCGGCTCGCTTTCCTACGCGACCAATCGTAACAGTCAAAAAACGATATTTATCATTTGGCTATGGGGATGGTGCACTTGTAATTCTCCGCCGACGGAAGCGCCATCGCGGCGGCACGCCCGTCGTTGGGGTGATGCGTTATTCGCGTTTTCCTGCGGTTTTTCGTTTCTTCCAAAGGCCGTCGTACTACGGCTCGGTGTTCAGCAACAAGATTTGTTTTTCGTCGGCCGTAACAATACTTATATCAGATCACCAGGGCCAAATATTTATAGCCTCCAGAAAGCTCAATGCTGAATGAGAAGCGAGGCCGCTCGCGCGCGCGTTCCGTCGACGCTCTCTACTGAGCAGACGACATGTGTTGCTAGTTTGCAATGTAAGGAGCATTCTGTCCCCCGGCATACTGCGTGGAGTACGTGAAAGGTGGGTTGTCAAAGGGAGGGAGTTAGTGCGCGCGTACCGGCAATCTAGCAGACGACATGTGTTGTCGATTTGCAATGGTTCGCGCTGTTTTTAACGAGCCGCTTGTGTGGGCTACCAGGCTGCGACACGCATAGCCATGTGGACTGAAGCGCTCCATACATTTCGTTCACGGCCCGAGCTGCTGTCCGTTTCCTCTTTTTAAATGCGCAGCATTTCTTAGCGAACTTCGGCGAGTTTGAGCGTATCTATCTATCTATCTATCTATCTATCTATCTATCTATCTATCTATCTATCTATCTATCTATCTATCTATCTATCTATCTATCTATCTATCTATCTATCTAGCCGCCTACGATTTTTTGCTCTCCTGGCCATTTCGCTACTCGGATGTTTACGAAAATTGGTATGCCACATCATGACTACACGAGGAACATAAATGACAGGTCATAACATGGAAATCATGATATGCATGTCATGACTGGCATGATTTACATGCCACGGTCTTAGTGCTCTCCTAGCCGTTTCGCTAATGGGATGTATGCGAAAATTGGTATCGCACAACATGACTGCCTGACGAACATAAATGGCAGGTCATAACATGAAAATCATGACATGCGTGTCATGAGCGGCATGATTTACATGTCACAGTCTTGGTGCTCTCCTGGTCGTCTGGTTAATGGGATGTATACAAAAATTGGTATGCCACGACATGACTGACAGTCACAACATGAAAATCATGATATGCATGTCATGGGCGACATGATTTACATGCCACGCGTTTCGTTAACGGGATGTATGCGAAAATTGGCGTGCCACAAGATGACTGCATCATGAACGTAAATGACAGGTCATAACATGAAAAGCATAACATGCATGTCATGGGCGGCATGATTTACATGCCAGGCGTTTTGTTAATGGAATGTATACCAAAGTTGCTATGGCACAACACGACAGCATGACGAACGTAAATGACAGGTCATAACATTAGAATGATTACACGCGTGTCATGACCGGCATGATTTACATGGCATGGTCCTGGCGCTATACTGCCGTTTCGTTAATGGGATGTATGGGCTCCGACTACTGACCAGAGGGCGCTACGTAGCTCCCGTCGGACGGCTCAGTCACGCACGGTGGAAAGCGAGGCGACAGCGATGCGCGCGTTTCTTCGCTGCTTTCCGGGCGTGCTGCGAGCCACACGAACGCTCGCGGCGTCGCCCTTTGGAACACTTTGCCGCAGGTTTGGAGCGCGCGTCTCAAAGGAAATAACACGAAAGAAGGTGCGACGGGCGGTCGCTGGAGACGCGCATCGCGTTCGCGTATTTCCCTGTCACAGTCTGCCCAATTTTGCTTCTCTCCGCCAGGCAGTGCGTTCTGGCACTGATGTCGCAAATGGAAAACGACTGCACGCAGCCAATACGAAAATTGGTTTGGCACAACATGACTGCATGACGATCGTAAATGACAGGTCATAACACGAAAATCGTGACATGCATGTCATCAGCGGATCTACATGCCACTCGTTTCCTTAAAGGGATGTATACCAAAATTGCTATGGCACAACACGACTGCATGACGAACGTAAATGACAAATAATAACGTTAGAATCATGACATGCGTGTATGAGCGGCATGGTTTACATGCCACAGTCTTGGTGCTCTTGTAGCCGTTTCGTTAACTTCATATGCAACAAACTCGGTATAGCGAGACAACAATGCAAATTCATTTTCGTTCCTGATGCGTGCTTCGCATTTCCTTGATTCCCACTGCACGTGGGATCTGCCAATATTTTTTCTTCTTTTTTCTTTTTGTCCAAGAGCCCCCTCAAGCATTTGACTGGTTTGGTCTTTCCTTTCGTTGGTACTCCGACCAGAACAAGGATCGCCGTCTACTGGAGTGCCTCTTGCAAAAAAAAAAAAATAAATAAAAGGAAAGAAAGAAAGAAAGAAAGAAAGAAAGAAAGAAAGAAAGAAAGAAGAAAAGAAAAATCACTTTCGCTTTCCAGCCTGGCAATCTTAGAACTTTCGGAGTATCTTGACTCCCGCGTTTGGGAGACACATCGGCCCGTCACCACGCTTCCGTCCGCAGACACACTTTCTTTAACTTGATGCCCATGGCCTGCCTCGTATAAACGTTTTCCTTTAGCAATATTAGCCCTACGAAAAAAATTTTTCGAACCTTCTACGGTATTAAACAACACACGCAGACGACGCCACCCCCGCACAGGCAGGCGCACAGACGACGCCGCCGCCGCCGACCAGAAACGACTGCCACACCGCCGCCGGTCGAAATGGACACGGCGCACGCCTCTAGCCGTACCTCGTGCGTTGCTAATCGAGCGGCCGTGGTCCAGCGAAGGGGGGCACAATGCTCAGGAGGGGGCGCGGGAGAGCGAGACCGAAGGGGGAATACAATGCTTCGGTGAGTTCCTCTCGCCACTGGCTTGGCAAGTGCAGCGCGGGCGCAATTTTTACAATTTTCGCCTCAGTAGTGGCACCTAGAGGACATTTTCCGCAACTACGTAAATGTCCCCCATTCCTGGCCATGCGGAATTGGCTCATGCATTCTGCGCGATGCATTCCCTGCTGAAGCTTACATAGACGACACAAAGCAATGCAAGATATGTTTATTGACAGGAAAGATTCTGCAATTAGATACGACGAATGGATACGTATACCCGTTGAAAGCGGTGCATTTACCAAAGAAGAATGACGTAGAAGAACGGATAGTGCATCGTACCTGAACATACGAGCACTACGAATGGTGGCGGCACGGTACACTCGAAGAATTAAGTGAGCGCTGGGCGCTCACTTGGGGGGGGTGCTTTACTTTCTTGTCCGAAATTTAACTCTCTTCTTCAAAGTATATCAATTGATTAGTGGGGTTTAACGTCCCAAAACCAGCTACGTTTGTGAGAGACGCCGTAGTGGAGGTCTCCAGAAATTTCAACCACCTGGGGTTGTTTAACGTGCACTGACATCGCACAGCACATGGGCCTCAACATTTCGCCTCCTTCTAAATACAGCCGCAGCGGCCGGGATTTGATACCACGACCCTCGGATAAGCAGCCGAGTACCATAACCACCAGACCACCGTGGCGGGGCTCAGAGTCGATCAATCCCATTTTATGCAGGGTACAGTAACTCCCTTGAAGGCATGACCTTAGCACTCCACCGCACAGGGTACCGGTATACTCTCGCCAAAACAAAGTAGTATATAGGACGCTTGCCAAGGGGCTTCTAACACTCTTTTTGAAGAGGGCTCTACTGCCATACCAAATGGGGTGCTAGTACTCGCCCAGAGGGAGTAGCAGAGACAAAAAAAAGAACAGTGCGCTTTTCGGGCACGCTACGATCAGCAGGCATTTATTTACATCAGACTGAACATAGAACATCCAGACTGACATGACATAACGCATATGCATGCCAGTCACACAACCATAGCAAAGCACACTAACCACAGCACACTCGAGATACACAGTCATACACCTAATTCCGGTATATATAAACCGTATACCGGACCTGCTATGTAGTACAAGTGGTAAAATTGTTCTGCGGCATTAAACATATAGTGTGCATATAACGATGCTCTAAAGAGTAGCTCAGCCTTTTCACTCCGTCGACACCGGCTCCAGTATTTAGAGTTTAGCCAAGAAGCTCCTAGAAAGTCGAGTTAAGCCTAGAGAAGAAAGATATGCCTTGGGAGTCAAGTTAAGTCTACAGAAGACAATATTCCTTGAGAGTCACGTTACACCTTGATAAGCCAAGGTAAGCGCATATAAAAGCATAGCTAAGGAAGGCCCCCCAGCTCCGCTGTTTCATGAGACTAAAGACTTCTAGCTGGCCAAATTTTTTTACTCTTAAGTAGGGGTGTGCGAATATCAAGTTTTTTTAATACAAACTAAATACGAACTCCCGGCCTCGAATATTGAATATCGGGATGGAAATTAAGCCTAGGTAATTATGTTCTATTTAAAACGTAGTTAAGTTGAACACATGATAAACTCCGAATGGAAGATATATTCTACGAGAAGCATGCGGCCTAGACAAGCTAGTGAGATCGTACATGCGTCGACAAAATGTCACTGCGTAGAACAAGTGATACGAAAGACTCAAGGCAATCACAAATGAATTTTAGTTGTTCCGTGTGGTCGGGCCGCTACAGTCCCTGCTAAAGGAGGTCCTGCATAAAGATGCAGCTGCGAATGGCAGGGCAGCATGTCTTGGATGCCTGTTAAAATAGTGCAATAAACCACTGTAGTTACAGGGACGCCAAATGCGTTGCAGAGCACGTTGCTTAAGGTGAGGGTTTTCATCGTGATACCGCGCATGTCGGCGACGTCCAAGTTGCATGATGGCGCCCTCCTCGTTGGTCGCTATTACGGCTCTGTGTGGTAAAGATGGCATCTGGGCAGAGCATAAACACGATAGATCACTCTTTTTTTCGCTAAATTACGGGATTCCGCGTTCTTTATTTTCTATGATTTGAATGATCTGGAGTATTAAAAAAATTGGGACACCATTTTCGGCTCGAATACGACTAATGAAAATGTACCATTCGACGCATATTCGAAACATTCGTGTATTCGCACTCTCCTACTTTGTTGTTATGTGGGGTTTAACGTCCCAAAACCAGCTTTGATTATGAGAGAGGCCGTAGTGGAGGGCTCCGGAAATTTTGACCACCTGGGGTTCTTTAACGTGCACTCACATCGGACAGCACACGGGCCTCAACATTTCGCCTCCATCGAAATGCAGCCGCCGCGGCAGGGATTCGATCCCGCGACCCTCGGATCAGCAGCTGAGTGCCATAGCCTCTAGACCACCGTGGCGGGGCCTCCTACTTTGAAGAAAAGCAATGTTTTAAATTTACTGTTAACTCTGTCAGTATTTCCATCTAGTCTGAGTCAATAATATCTCTAGATCATTGCATTCACAGGCCGCTTAAGATGTCCGCTTATTATGGAGTAAAGAAAGGTGATTTGTTCGGTGTTTTTTATTGTACCGGCAGTTATTTGTACGAGCACTAGCGTATTTTAAGTTCTCTAACAGTACAGCATAAAATGGATATCGCACAGGCATTAACATCTGTTGCTACACGGACTGCCTGAGAATAAGTGTGATCAATGTACCTTAGAAGTACTTCTTGAGGCGCTAGTTGGTGAAAATACCTTCGCAATGAAAGGTGCAAATTGCGACGCACCAAAAAAAATATAGGGGGGGGGGCGAGCACCACTACTGAGAGCTTTATTCGGTATTCACACCTTAGCCGATATATGCTGTGCATATTACGTAGGAGAAACGCGCGGAAACACCACGAACAAAGGGGAAAAGACGGAGTGGTCGTTCTTTTCATATTTCAAAAGACATACTTTAACAGGACACATTGTGATGTGTACGTAGCTCGGGTTATTGTTTCTTCCAGGGACTTCAATATCTTTAAAGTGTCCATGTCTGCAGGGATTGCATTTAGCTGATAAATGAGCTCAGTCTCTACTTCTACTGGTCGCGCATATTCTTGTGCCCGGTGATAGTCAGAAGCAGGCGCAAATCGGGGATAGTCAGAAGCAGTATCTTGTGCCCGGTGATAGTCAGAAGCAGGCGCAAATCGGGGATAGTCAGAAGCAGGCGCAAATCGTATTCCAAAAGACGAAGTGCCCATCAGGCTTCGCGCCTGGAGGGATCTTTCAAGAACGACACCCAAGACAAATCTAGTATATTCCGTTACTACGTTAATTTGTCGGCTACACAAATAAGGCCGGAACCTAATGAGAATGCAGATTATAGCCATGGGCTCTCTTTTGTCACTGTGTAATTTTAACAACAAAGTATTTTATGACGGGGTAAATCATGGCTTTGCTAACATAATTTCCGTCAGAAAAATGACGTCGCAAAAACACACGCGAACGAAAGACTAAGAAGCACCCCACATAACTGGGATTCGACACCGCAGCGAATTGGGATGCGAGGATAGGGATTGAGTTCTCTACCGCACACACCACCGAAACACGTGGGACCCAACCTGTTTCCCCCACGTAATTGGGTAATATATCCAGAGTAATACCCCTGTCACACGGCGCCTGTAAACGTCATTCGCAGCAAATGACATTTATACTAATGTCATTCTGTTTTCGCGTTCCTTGTCTACACGGTCATACAAAATGACATTCGCCAGTGATGTCGATGTTTACCCCCTGGACACTAGGATAACAAAATGTTACAAATTTTGCCTTCTATTTGCATATTTTTTCTTTATTGTTAGAAACACAGTGGTAAACATTGGCAGGCTATGTGAAAATATATAGCAATAGGATACGGCAGCATTAACAGGGAAGAAATCCGCACAAGTATCCAAACAAGACTAGCCCAAAGCCGCTTCGATTTCTTCTGTAGCCGGCGATAATGTGGACCGTGCATGCGTTCCTGTGACCGTGATGGACGACGATCAGTACAAACGAACATTTATTGCCCTCCAGGTATTCACTACAAAGCGCCGAAACCGGCTGAAGTAGCTCAAGCAACAAACGCGTGTTCGTAAACATGGCCTACAGCTAGGAAGCGTTGGAGTCTGGGAACAAGAATATAGTTACACAGATTGCATCAAATATCGTCCTGTGCGTCAGAAAGTTATCAAAGGGCCACAAGAGAAACTAACAAGAACTGTAACGTTCCGTACATTTGGCTTTTCCTTACCAAGTTTGCATCTTATAGCGAAGCACCTGTTGTCGAGAGTACGCATGTAGCGACTGAATGAGTTCGGCGAACGCATTCAGTGGGCGAATGCCATTAGGTGTGAATGTCATTCGCTATGCCAGTGTAGCAGCAACAAAAATGACATTAATACATAATGACATTCGCGGCAAATGCCATTACACGTGCCGTGTGACAGGGGTATAACGATCCGATCGCCCGCTTATTAGACAGCCGCTTATTCATCAACAGCATCGCGAAGTCATCCTTCTCTTCCGTGTTATTTGGATTCCTATTACAGAGGGATGAAGACCAATTTGCATAGTCTCTACGTTTACGAGAGTCTACACTGAGTACACTGATTACACTGCTTACACTGATTGATTACTTGCGGTTAACGCCCCAAAACCACGATATTGTTATAAGAGGCGTCGTAGTGGAGGGTTCAGGAAATTTCGAGTAGCCGGGTTTATTTAACGTGTACTGACACCGCACATTACACGGGCCTCCACAATGGGATGCAAAACCCCAGAAATAAATCAATCACGTCAACATTTCGCCTCCATCGTGACGCAGCCACCGTGGCGGGGATTCGATCCCGCGGCCTTTTGATCAGCAGCCGAGTGTCACAGCCACCAGAACATCATCTAGGACCACAGGGCTGCGGCTTGCATGAGAGGAAATCCTTGTTTGTGCTAGACAAGAAAAACGCCGAGGCCAACAACGCTATCAACTGCGTGCATCTCGGTAAAGGCTGTTGCGTCGTAATGGAGCAAAATTTGCGGAAATAATAATAAAAGTAATTGGTAGGTTTTTAAGTGCCAAATCCAGCTAGGATTATGAAGCACGACCAGTTGTGGGGGGCTTAGGGGCAATTTTTACAGCGTGGGGTTCTTTAACGTGCACCTAAATCTTATACAGGGGTGTTCGTTGCATTTGGCCCGGGTAGAAATGGGCCGCCGTGACCGGAATTCGATCCCGCGACCTCGAGCTTCTCAACCCAACACCTAGAAGCTAAGGTATAAAGGAAAGCCTCATGGAGACGTGAGCAGACCGCAGAGCCTTAATTGTGAAGGCCTCGTAACTAGAGGCCTGTCATGAAGTGAGGGTACCATTGCTCCTAGGTGGCGTCGGTAGGAGTGATAGGATGGCGGCATAGTTGCGAACGGAGCGTGTGAGGTACGTGCACATACACATAAAATTGCCCAATCATGTTACGAAAGTTGGCTCGTGTGATTTGGCCATGGCCCCCAGTTTAGCAGCATCAGCGAGAATTACGCCACTGAGTGCGACATAACCTAAGATTGTGTAGTTGTACGGCAGCATTCCGGAAAACGTGAAAACATACCGGAGGTTTTCAAGGTGAGTAGTGAAGTCAAGAGCAGGAAGAACAACGTCGTCAAGATAACACAAGCGCATGTGCCACTTCAGGCGGTGCAGTACTCTGCAGATCATACGCTCCAATGCTGAGGGCGCACTGCAGAGTACAAAAGGCATTATGCTTAGTTTGTATAATTTGGCGGACGTAACCAAATCTTCCTTCGGCCGATATGCGTCTCCTGTACCCATTTGGCAGCACCCCAAGCACAAATCAAAAGATCAACAGAATTGGGCACCTCGTAAACCGTAAATCGTGTCTTCTATGCCAGGTAGAGCGCAGAGGGTCCACGTCTTTGAGAATGATCGTCCTCAGGCGCCGGTGGTATACGGCGACCGCACAGGGGCATCCTATCCCGTAAAAAAAGACAGGGAATGCCCACGTCCGTGTTTTTACGCGGTGTACGATGCCCTCGACTGTTCGTTATACGACACTTTGCACGCGATACACGATATGGACGTTGCCGCAGCAGCGGTTGTGAGGCGGGACAATCCAGAAAGGGCTGCCATAACTTTCCGAAGTAGGCGGAAACGTTTCACATGTGGAGGCTCTTGTGTCCACGAGTGCAGATGCACGAGCGCCGTCAACAAACACTTCAATCGGTTTCAACGGACTGCTTAACGAGTTTCGCATTTCGACGGTGTCGCAGCCCTTACATCTTTGGTTGTGATGATTAGTTTAGTTTTCCTGGTGCCGTGTTACGGTATGAGGCCGCATCGGAGACAGTGAATGACTGCGTGGAGACGGTGGACGGTGGCTAATTGGTGCCGGTTGGTGGTGGACGCAACGTAGGTCGTAAGGCCGAAGGGCAGCCGTAATATGCGCGGTTGGATTGACTTGTCACAGGTGATGCGACGCTCGACGGCTGCACGTGGTTACAATAGCGAACGACGTGTCCGATAGATTTAGGGAGCGCGGATTTTCTACTAAAACAATTTTTCAGTGCATTTTCCTGTTGACCTAAAGATTGAATAGGGTCGGCACCTAGCGGCGGACGGACGAAGCTCCCAAGTGTGGATGGCTTCTCGTGTCGTCTGCTAGTGACTGTGCCTAATGCACACGCACTTCATGTGTAGCCTCCAGGATGTTTTCTCTTTGTGCTGCTGCAGTGTTAAATGCATGTATATCCTTGTCGAAGTATGCAAAGGTATTTGGCCATGCACTGCACTATTCCCAGTTGCTAGGATCACTGAGTGCGTGTGCCTAGGGCATGCCATGTCATCGTCACACGCCCGGTCCGGCACAGTTGTTTCAGTTTCGCTGCTGCCTTGTCTGAAGCATACGACAAAGTGCAGTTGCCATTTTTCTGACCGAATTACACTGGGATCGGCAACGTGCAAACGCTGTGCTGTAGTCATATCGTCTCGCGATACGTGGTTGTTTTGTGGCAACGCAAATGCGATGAGGTCACACAAATATTTCGTCAGTGGTAGACAAAAATAATATTCTGACACATATGTCGCGAGATACTTTTTCAGTGGCGTATAATAGCGTGATTGTCACTTAGCGGTTCTGTGATGAGGCTTCACTGTACTTAAAACGTCCTCCTATTGCACAGCTGTGGCACCCGTACGGAGAAAGTATCCGCCTCACAAGTGAACTCTGCCGCTTAGGCACTTAAACTGTTTTGCCAAAAAGGAATGAAGAGTGTATTACAGGAGGATAATATACGAGCTGCTGTCCGGCGTTTAGCATAAGTTGAGCGTTATTATGGCGTCGTTAGCATGACGTAAATTAGCGTACATTCAACAGCGAAGCTGTTTAAGCTATTCGTTGCGCCGGCATACGTCAACAGGAAACCTCCCCGAGCCACGCTACGCCATAGCAACCATACGCAACTAAGTAAGGTAAGTATAGTTGGGGATAATTAAACTAAGCAATGCGTAATAAACTAACGGTAATTATGGTGGTTATGATTAAGGAATACGCAATTAGGCTAATACTAATTAAGGTAAGCTTAATTATGTGAATACAACTTAAGCCAAACCAAGTCGGCTAAAGTTTTGCCTGATACAGTTAGACTAGGTGAAGCTTAATTACGTTAATACTAATAATTAGGCTAGAGTAATCAACTTAATGAGGTCAAGTATGATTAAGCTAAGCCTATTTAAGTTAAGTATGATTACGTTGACTAGCATAATTAAGCCTATACTAGTTAAGACAAGCCTAATCAGGTTAAAAGATTCAGGCAAGCCCAGTTGAACTAAGACTAAATGCGCTGCCATGTGAGACCTAGCAAAACTTGAGAAGGTAAAGTAAGGCCCTAGCAAAATCAAATCAAAACGTCAAATCAAGAAGCCTCGCTTTGTTAAGCCATACGCGACTAAGCGCAAGCTTCATCAGCTGTCTCTTGAAGAACCCATGTTTTTGCCTCGTAAATTAATAGGAACTTTTTCGTGTCACAATCATGAACCTATTATCATGCGAAGAAAGCCACGCTTTTAGCTATTAAAAATTTTACTCAATAAAAACACGTGCCAAACATTCTGATGGTGATGATACAGTGTTACAGTCACGTAGCTTCACTAACTGAGGTGGTTAAATGCCTTGGATTTGAAGGAACACGCGAGAGAGAGAAAGAGAGAGATGACGATGTATACGAGCGTAAGTGGTCGTGCAAGCTACTGAAGCTGCTAATTCAACAGGAACAGCCTTTTTTTTCTTTCTGCATCTAATTGTAAAAGGGACCGAGAACTCAGTAGAGGACTCACGTAACACTAATTCGAAAGTTGTAGACAAAACACAACTTTAAGTTTGGTCAAGAGAGAGAGAGAGAAAGACGGGAACGCGAAGGAAGTCAGACTCTGAGGCTTGGTGATGCCAGTGCCCCGCGGAAAGGCAAATTACGGTTCCTTCGCATATAACAGCAACGTTCTGCGTACTTCGAGCACTAACGTGATTTGGAGTACGTCTATATAACCGTTCGACTTCAGTAAACGCTTTCATTTACGTAACAGTTGCCTGAAATCGCTCACAACGTTGCTTCGCTGTTTACATTTTAAAGCGCGCCGCCGACCGCCTACCCACACTAACGCGGTGACGGTGCTGCCATGTGTAGATCGATCTCGCGGCCAATAGACTGTGATCCCTGCATATGTGACCCGAGGTCTTTGCTATGTTTTTTCTAGACGTTTGCGCTTTTTTCTTGTGTTTGGTCTATGTGGTCGTTAGCAAGCACAGCTTACACCTTTTGTTTAGATGTACTAACTAGCCCCCAACAAGGTCTTCTAAACGGCGAATGCCCTCAGTAATTTCCAAGTATGTTATTGTGTGAATGTATTGCACGTACATCGCACGCATGTACACACAATTACCACGTGGCTGGACCCGGCGCAGTGCCTTCGACGGTTCAGTCGTTGCCACTTGCAAGAAACCAGGTCACTGGCGCAACTTGCAGTCAAGAAGGAGCGACGAACTCAACCTGAAAAACGCAGGAAAGAGGTTGCAATCGCGTGTTTAAACTAGAAGTGGGACAAAGCGATCGCAATGCTGCGCTTCTCACTCTAAGCGCGAATTTCGCGATGGACTGGTCACAAGGAATAAGAGGCGCGTTCTGTGGGCTCGCATACGTGGATTTTGTTCTTGCAGCGAAGCTGTTTATATTAGTGTTCGCTAAAAGGGGTTCACGTGACCTAGAAGGAGAGGAAAGAAGTGATCAACAGGGGGAAAGGGGTTCCACTGACATAAGGGGGCAAGTTAAAGACGAGTGAGTGATTCTTTATTGTTGTAGAAAGGTGGAAAGGGGGAGGGGAGTGCACGATAACTGTCTCTCCGGAGAGGACACCTCAACCGGTACACCTAGCAAAATCAAATCAAAACTTCAAATCAAGAAGCCTCGCTTTCTTAAGCCATACGCGACTAAGCGCAAGCTTCATCAGCTGTCTCTTGAAGAACCCATGTTTTTGCCTCCTAAATTAATAGGAACTTTTTCGTGTCACAATCATGAACCTATTATCATGCGAAGAAAGCCACGCTTTTAGCTATTAAAAATTTTACTCAATAAAAACACGTGCCAAACATTCTGATGGTGATGATACAGTGTTACAGCCACGTAGCTTCACTAATTAAGGTGGTTAAATGCCTTGGATTTGAAGGAACACGCGAGAGAGAGAAAGAGAGAGATGACGATGTATACGAGCGTAAGTGGTCGTGCAAGCTACTCAAGCTGCTACTTCAACAGGAACAGCCTTTTTTTCTTTCTCCATCTAATCGTGAAAAGTGAGCGAGAACTCAATAGAGGACTCACGTAACACTAATTCGAAAGCTGTAGACAAAACACAACTTTAAGTTTGGTCAAGAGAAAGAGAGAAAGACGGGAACGCGAAGGAAGCCAGACTCTGAGGCTTGGTGATGCCAGTGCCCCGCGGAAAGGCAAATTACGGTTCCTTCGCATATAACAGCAACGTTCTGCGTACTTCGAGCACTAACGTGATTTGGAGTACGTCTATATAACTGTTCGACTTCAGTAAACGCTTTCATTTACGTAACAGTTGCCTGAAATCGCTCACAACGTTGCTTCGCTGTTTACATTTCAAAGCGCGCCGCCGACCGCCTACCCACACTAACGCGGTGACGGTGCTGCCATGTCTAGATCGATCTCGCGGCCAATAGACTGTAATCCCTACATATGTGACCCGAGGTTTTTGCTATGTTTTTTCTAGACATTTGCGCTTTTTTCTTGTGTTTGGTCTATGTGGTCGTTAGCAAGCACAGCTTACACCTTTTGTTTAGATGTACTAACTAGCCCCCAACAAGGTCTTCTAAACGGCGAATGCCCTCAGTAATTTCCAAGTATGTTATTGTGTGAATGCATTGCACGTACATCGCACGCATGTACACACAGTTACACAAGCCCACGTGGCTGGACCCGGCGCAGTGCCTTCGACGGTTCAGTCGTTGCCACTTGCAAGGAACCAGGTCACTGGCGCAACTTGCAGTCAAGGAGGAGCGACGAACTCAACCTGAAAAACGCAGGAAAGAGGTTGGAATCGCGTGTTTAAACTAGAAGTGAGACAAAGCGATTGCAATGCTGCGCTTCTCACTCTAAGCGCGAATTTCGCGATGGACTGGTCACAAGGAATAAGAGGCGCGTTCTGCGGGCTCGTATATGTGGATTTTGTTCTTGCAGCAAAGCGGTTTATATTGGTGCTCGCTAAAAGGGGTTCACGTGACCTAGAAGGAGAGGAAAGAAGTGATCAACAGGGGGAAAGGGGTTCCACTGACATAAGGGGGCAAGTTAAAGAGGCGGCGACCATTGTGAATGCTGTGAGAGGGCGCAGATAATCGGCGAACAGGAAAAAGGGTTGACGTAAGGGACCCTGCGATAGTGGTAGGGGACAAAAAGAAATAAAGAAAAGAACGAGAAGAAATTGATTTCCAGTGCTCCAACCAGGGCCCTACACTTTGAAGGATGGTTTCGTGACCATACAGTAAACACCACGCTTGAGAGGTGAAAATGTATGAGCACCATAGGAACGACTTGGACTTTGGCTCGGCCACCGATTTCTAAAGGGCATATGTGTCCTTAGTTGTGTCTTGGAAAGGCCTGCAGCTTTTTTGTGCGGCCATCCTAACGGAGTGCGTGGGCGTGTGATCTTTTTAAACGGATTTCACAGACTGCCGCTTTCGCCGTCCCTACAATACTGAAGTTTAAACAAGGACACGCACTGAGCTAGGGATTTACTTGCATGGCGTTAGATGTAGATAGTTTTTTCGTTCTTGTTCATAGAGCATCGCAGGAAAAAATGTTTGCCCTGCTGAACTCCGCAGCACAATTACTCAATGGCGGAACACGTGTTCTGCAGTAAATACTGCCACGATCTGCAGTAAATATTTCTGCAGTAAATACTGCCACGATCTAGGAGGAATTTCCAGAGTCCTAAGCGATGTGATGATGCCGAAGACGGCTTCGTCACATGGCCTGAGACGCCACAAGGCCTAAATAGGCATCTTGGGCATCATGATCATGAGGCCGAAGATGTGTATTTATACGAGTTCTTATTAAGTGCATCGTTTAACGGGCAAAAGGCCCTTAGGCTGATACAAATTGCAAAAGTGACAGAAACAGTCACTTTGGTGGAAGTGATTCACGAGAAATAAGAAAAAAAGATCATGTCACATTGATGGCCTCGCCTTCTGGACGCAACCTTGACTAATTCTACGTGAGATAGCAGGACATCGCAACATCTACAACGTTAAGAGATATCTGTGCACATATTTACCTCGTTCAATTCTTCAGTGATAGTTATGGTAGGCTTGAATTCGCGAAAGTCGCTGTAACAAGCATTAAACCAAAAAGAATAAATTTATGTTCCTTGTAATGCTACAGCCATGTGGATTTACATTTCGCAAATAGCGCAGGATTGTTTCTTTCACGTAATATTAACCCCACATGACGTGCGAGTCCATTGTAATTTGGCAGTTGTAATCACTTCGGATGATGCAAAACAATGAGGTTACCTGGTTATTTTTCACTGGGCACTTTCGCCATGTCATCAAACCAACGGCTTCCATTCCTTATTGAGGCATAGTCAAGGCGCTTTTCAGCGCGCCTCTCGAAGAAGGCAAATGTGAACAGCATGAAGGCGAAGACGATGCAGAAAGCAGACATCGTTCTGTACAGGTTATCGTATGATCCCATAGCGTCCCGAAATAGACCTGCGTTTCCAGAAAGTGAAAATAAATACAACACTAACTCAAAAGCTTGGCTATATTATATGAGAAGTGAATTTTTAGTATAATCGCAGCTACACGCGAAACACTGACCATCGCAAAATGTCCTACACACTAAACAAAAATAACCAGGAACGGGAGTAAACAGCTTGTCCCCTAGCGCTTAACCTTTTCTGGGTTTTTTTTTACTACGTGACAGTCAAGGTAAAAATTTACTCTCACGCTAACCGAGTTTTTGAACGTAGAAACGGCAGTAATTATTTACCCCCCTGGAGGTTTTCAGCGAGTATACGCGGAGTAATTTTTTACTGCCTAAACAATGTTTTCTCGGCTTTTCTTAGAGTTATTTTTAAAGCTCATTCGAGGTTTACTGTGGCTGGGTAAACATTAGGCTTACGCAAAATGCAGACATCACTCAATTTATTGAGCAGTAAACGAGGACTCACCCTTCGAACTTATAACATTGGAAGCACGTTTTCACTCGTTGAGAGCGCAACAAGCACAGGCACAAGCACGGGAGCAGAGATACTCGAAAGTGCGTTTTCACTTGGCCGCCGTCCACAAGGACCGGCGCTAGAACAACGAGCATCGCTCGAACTCAGCACAAAACCACGCCGCACTGGTAACACTCGGGGTTGTTCGCCGTGTCGTTGTCGTACTGGTTGACGATGCGGTCAGTCAGGAACGTTTGCGACCGTAGTTCCCGTGCTTTCCCAGAACTTGGCGGTGCCTTCGAAACGACGGTCACTAGGCATAGCTGCCGGAGATGTCACGGTATCACGTTCTAGTTGACGGACGCCGCCGTACGCGTATCGGCACGCGCCGATACGCGTGCGCGCTGATCACACTCACGCCGTTCACACTCACGCCCCGAGACGTCGCGTCCCCTCTTCCGCGACCGACGCTTTTGACGAACAGTTGCTTGCAAACGCGCACCATGTGGCTAGGCCTAAATAGTCATTCGAGGGCTCTCACGGCCTCCACCCCTGCGCCACGGCAGTTTGGAGTTTTTTACCACGTCACGTGGTATGTAGTTTTGATCACGTGGCTTTAAACTCTAGACTGGGGTTTTTTTATCACGTGACACAAAACCCCCTACGTAGTAAAATAGGGCAATAACGTCCTTTTACTACTTTTCTAACACGGGGTAGTAAAACTATGTCATATGCTCATTTTACCTCAACGAGACGTAGTAATTTTTAAAACAAGGGAGTTTTTAAGGCTCATGAGCCGCAAAAACCCAAATATCGGGTAGCTTTTGCTTACAGTGTAGCTTGTCGTGAGATATACGGTTCGTGTGGTTAAATGCTCTTCAGAGCAAAGCACTCTGAATCTACGGGACGAAGTCAATTTCATCTTGTTTTCCAAAAAACCAAAAACAAATAAGTACTTTATGGACAGCAATAAAAATAAGAAGTCAAGAGAAAGGAAAGGTCACAATACACTTGCACTCAATCGCGCGCCTTTAGCAGGGTGTTCGCGATATAATGTTACGACGCGAGAGCCGCTCAGCGTTCGAAGGAAGAAAGAAGTCACCGGTTGCTTCGATGCGTCTGGCGATGCGGGCAGCGGGTACTTCGGTTGGCGGTGGCAGGCCAGTGATGCGGACGAGGGTGAAGACGACGCTGCAGCCAGAGTCGGCAGCTGGTGAGCAGAACGGTCAGCAGCCAGCAGGAGACCTCTCAACGAGGTCACGGAGATTTCTCGCCAAGCGCAGGCGAGCTGTGACAGCGCCCGGACGGCGCCGGTCCCGATTCCGTGGCTCGGGCTCACCGGGACTCCCTCCAGGAACCTTGCCGCCCTACTCCGCCGTCGGCCGAGCGGTTCACCAAGGGTCAGCAACGGTTCAGCAAGAACGCCTTGTTCCCCAGAACTCCTGGCGGCTCCGAGTACGCCCGGGAACGTCCTGGATCGGTTGGGAGTCTCGTGTTCGAGTCCGAAACTCGACAACACGGCCAAGGCTCCAGCGACTTGCAGCAGCTCCCGAACCTGCGTTCGTCTCCGCCCGGTTCCAAATCGTTCCTCCTCTTCTTCTCGCGTGCGCTGTCCTGTAACCTTCTCATTGGCCGCTCGTCCGCCCACGTAGCCATGCCACCGCCCACCATCGTCGTCTTCCTTCCCTAGACGCTCGGGTCTCTTTCGTGGCGCTGCGGACGTTCTGTGCTCTTTCGACGCTTTCGACCACCGCACGGTCGCACTACACTCCCGACCACCGCACGGTCGCACTAGGTTCGAATTCTAGGAATAACATGGTAATGCGTGAGCGACAGTTTGTGAACTTCTTTCTGGAGGTCATTTGCGTCCTTAGATTGACGTCGGCCTTCAGTCCCGAGATCTCTTGCATTGTTAAAGCTTGGAAACGGGCTATCAGTTTTAGCTTCCTCCAAGGCGATGAATGTGGACGCTTGAAACGTGGGCAACGGTTCCCGCTCCTCATACCTTTTCAACATATTGATATGGAAGAGTTTTCTGGTTTTGCCAACATCCAGCCAATAGTCGAATTCGTTTTTCTTTCCGGAGACAAAGTAAGGACCCTTCCACTGCATGAGCAGTTTGTTTTGTTTGGTAGGGAGCAGTATGAGGGCACGATCTCCAACCTTTAATTGACGGCGACAGCTCTTTGTGTCATAATATTTCTTTTGGTCTGCTTGGGCCTTGGTCAGATTCTGATGAGCGAGGTGTAGTGTTTGCTCAAGTCGTTCCCTGAGGTCTAATACATAACCATAAGTCGTTTTCTGTTCCTCAGTGAGCTCTTCTTTGGTCCATAGTTCTTTCAGCACGCTTAATGGTCCCCGTGCTTGTCGGCCATATATAAGTTCGAAGGGGGAAAAACCAAGACTTGTCTGCGGCACCTCCCTGTAAGCGAACAGAAGAGGGGCAAGATACCGATCCCACATCTTCGGTTGCTCTTGGCATAACTTGCGTAGCATTCCTTTTAAAGTACCATTAAAACGTTCCACCATACCATTGCACATGGGATGGTATGGAGTGCAGCTGAGGTGCTTAACCGCTAACATATCGTTCACTTCTCTCATCAAACTAGACGTGAAACAGGATGCCTTATCACACAAGATCTCTCTCGGGAACCCAATTCTTGAAAACATTTCGAGCAAACCTTCAGCCACGGTAGCGGAATCAATCGCTGGTAGCGGTACTGCGTCAGGATATCTCGTGGCGAAATCCACCATCGTCAGGATGTATCTGTTCCCTTTATTCGAGATAGGAGACAGAGGACCGATGATGTCCACGGCAACTCGCTCGAATGGTGTGTCGATGAGTGGCATTCGCCCTAGTGGCGCTCTACCGAGTTTTCCCTTCGGGAATATCCTTTGACAGCAGTCACACGACCGAACAAACCTCTTGATATCCGCTTGGATGCCGGGCCAGTAAAACGAACCAAGTATCCTTTCCGTAGTCTTTTTTATCCCCTGATGGCCAGACAATGGATTCTCATGGGCCAGCGTTAGAATTTGGGACCGAAGACTTCGTGGGACCAGGGCTTGTTGCACAGTTTTCCCTGGGCAGAACTGGTACGAACGGTACAAGATTCCCTTGTCTATGTAAAACGAGTGCGCATTTAGGCCATTGCCCGAATATCTTCGGCCGATCTTTTTCCTGCAGACCTCGAGTGTTGCATCTCGTTCTTGCTCTCTTTGGAGGACCTGCCTGTCTACCTGCAGCCAATTTAAATCACTCTTGTGAGGCTCCTCCTCGGCTTTCACACCCACGACGGCAGCGTTCCTTTCATTTACAGGCGCGTTAATGCTTTGCTGTCCAAGCGTGGCAGTTTCGGTTCCTGTCGGTTTCTTGATGTTTTTCCAGTTCGGATCTGGATGCATAGGGTCGCGTGCACCAGGTACATTTCCGACTATAACGTCGTACAATGGGTTCTCCAAACACTTCACAACGGCTTGACCACAAAAGAATGGAGAACAGATGGCCACCTCCGCCTCTGGAACTTGAATCGTGCTTCCGTCGGCGAGCAGCAGCTTTGCCCTGGTACCGATGAAGGCTTGATCAGGGACCAAAGACTTCCGTACAATCAGACTGTTGCTCCCCGTGTCACGCAATACTGAAACAGTCTGTCCATATACTTCTCCTGGTAAGACAGGCATGTTGTACCTCGGGTTCAATTGTTTCACAGACGCTTTTCCCGTGCGTTTACTGTACCAGGTTGGCCTTTCGTTTTCACAAACTTCTACTGGTGACGAAAGACAAGCTGTTGCTTCCTTTCCGCCACGCGCTTTCCGTCTACAGGACTGGGTTTCATGCCCGACCTTCCTGCAGTACCCACAATACGGTTGCTGAACTCTTGCGCGGCAATCTGGTGCCTTGTGTCCTGACTTGCCGCACACGAAACATTTGGCTAAAGATTTGCCAGGTTCACAACTCTCTTTCTCTCGGGCTTCCTCTTTCTCCCGGAAGTGGAGTAGGTTATTCTGCCGCTGAGCCTCCATGAAGTGGTCAGCCGCTTCTGATATTTGCTCAACCGTCTTGCAATTTCGTTCTCGAAGGAATAGTGAAAGCCGGCTGTGGCAGTTATTCAGAAGCTGCTCTGCGACAATCAAGTCTCGTACGGCGTCAAACGACTTGCCCTGCTCGGCCATCTCCACCCATCGATCAAAATAACTAAACAGCCTTGTCGCGTACTGTTTAGCCGTCTCATTGTCACAGGGTTTACTACGACGAAATTGCTCGCGATAGCCCTCGGCCGTACAGCGAAACCGTTGGAGCAATGCCTTCTTTGCCATGTCGTAATCCAACGACTCCTCAGGCGACAAACGGCCAAAAACCTTTAATGCCTCCCCATCTAGGCATAAGCTCAGGGCAGTAGCCCATTTCTCTTTAGGCCAATCTTGACCAATGGCGACACACTCAAATCGCTTTAGGTAAGCGTCCAAGTCATCCCGAGTTTCGTTAAATACGGGAATCAGGCTGTGAGGGTTGACAATTGATGAACGTGTTCTCTCTACATCGCGTTCCGAACCTGCTGAATCTTTGCACCCTCCTGCCTCAGCCAGTTTAAGGCGTAGCTCCAGTGCCTTCTGCTCCATTTGCAAACGTTGTTTTGTTGCCTCGCGCTCTGCTACCCGTTCTTCGCGCTCTGCGACACGTTCCTCGCGAGCTTTAGCAGCCTCCACCTGAGCTCTCTCAGACTGCTCATCTACCCATTTTCTTAGTTCCGCGCCCAGCAAACCCAAGCGCTCGCCTAACGCTATCAGCTCCGACAAACTCATCTCGGTGACTGTCAGATCGCTTAAAAAAAACTTCGCCCCGTCCTCTGCCGCGGACGCCAGTTGTCGTGAGATATACGGTTCGTGTGGTTAAATGCTCTTCAGAGCAAAGCACTCTGAATCTACGGGACGAAGTCAATTTCATCTTGTTTTCCAAAAAACCAAAAACAAATAAGTACTTTATGGACAGCAATAAAAATAAGAAGTCAAGAGAAAGGAAAGGTCACAATACACTTGCACTCAATCGCGCGCCTTTAGCAGGGTGTTCGCGATATAATGTTACGACGCGAGAGCCGCTCAGCGTTCGAAGGAAGAAAGAAGTCACCGGTTGCTTCGATGCGTCTGGCGATGCGGGCAGCGGGTACTTCGGTTGGCGGTGGCAGGCCAGTGATGCGGACGAGGGTGAAGACGACGCTGCAGCCAGAGTCGGCAGCTGGTGAGCAGAACGGTCAGCAGCCAGCAGGAGACCTCTCAACGAGGTCACGGAGATTTCTCGCCAAGCGCAGGCGAGCTGTGACAGCGCCCGGACGGCGCCGGTCCCGATTCCGTGGCTCGGGCTCACCGGGACTCCCTCCAGGAACCTTGCCGCCCTACTCCGCCGTCGGCCGAGCGGTTCACCAAGGGTCAGCAACGGTTCAGCAAGAACGCCTTGTTCCCCAGAACTCCTGGCGGCTCCGAGTACGCCCGGGAACGTCCTGGATCGGTTGGGAGTCTCGTGTTCGAGTCCGAAACTCGACAACACGGCCAAGGCTCCAGCGACTTGCAGCAGCTCCCGAACCTGCGTTCGTCTCCGCCCGGTTCCAAATCGTTCCTCCTCTTCTTCTCGCGTGCGCTGTCCTGTAACCTTCTCATTGGCCGCTCGTCCGCCCACGTAGCCATGCCACCGCCCACCATCGTCGTCTTCCTTCCCTAGACGCTCGGGTCTCTTTCGTGGCGCTGCGGACGTTCTGTGCTCTTTCGACGCTTTCGACCACCGCACGGTCGCACTACACTCCCGACCACCGCACGGTCGCACTAGGTTTCCATACCCAGTCACTCATCACAAGCTATAGCGTTGTCCGAAGCTCAAGGGTATGGAGAGGGGTATTGGTTTTAAATGAAGCGAGAAATTTAATACCAACGAAATCGAGGCACTTCAGTATTTGGATTACTTCTTTAAGAATTGAAGACTTTATAAGCAAGCTCTCAAGTGGTATCATAAAGCAAAGCTTCCAACGAGGAAGTAGTAGACACATTGAATTCAGCTTCTTGTAACTTAACACCTCGTAATTATTTTGCCTGCGTGCAAAAGCCTGAAAATGTTAATAAATGTCGCGCATACCTCGCGTAATATAACGAATCGGCGTGCGCGAAGCTTGCGCGAGGTAGAAAGGCTGAATGGCGCATGTGACAGAAGCCACGCAGAACATTTCAGTTCCATATAAACCTTTCAGCCACCTTAACAAAGGCTTAGGTGCTAGATGAAACTTATCTCTGGCCTGAAACGTGAATGAATAAGAAAATGACGCATTTACCTTCTTGAATTTTCATAGCCTGACAGCGACTCTCCCTCTCTCTTTCTATAGACATATATATATATATATGGCTCCTAAAAACTTAATTGCTGCCCTGTAACCGACGTAAATGCAAGAAAATGGCGACGAACTTTCTGGAAGCAAGTCCTCTTTATTAAAGTTTTCGATTGGTGGGTGGTAGACCAGCTCTCATCAGAGTAACTCGAAGTTACTCTGATGAGTTACGCTGAAGTTACTCTGACGAAGGCTGGTCCACGAGCCGAAAACGTTAAAATCGTGCTTCCATAAAGTTGTCGCCGTGACACGCACACGCATATATATGCATGTGTGTGCGTGCGTGTGTCCGTGTGTAACAAACGAAAAACGCCTGCGCAAATGCGGCTACCTCCTTTGGACTATATGTGTGTTCCCAAACTTGTTGTGCCGTTTTACTATAGAGGGCGCGAGGGCGCTCGCGATGACAGTAGTTAGACGGCTGGTATTATACACTGCATTCTTGCACCTTTGGCCTAACGAAACTGATGCGTGCTCCTTTGCTTCAATATAACCGTATTAGCTAACCTGATATGCGCAGCGATCGCCTCAGAGGAGTTGGCATTCAAACGACCGAAGCACTCGTGCGATTATGGTCTAGTTGTTCGAACATCTCATGCGCTGGGCACAGTTTGCCATCTCGATTCGGTATCTGACATGGAGTGGAAGTTCTTTATGGCTTTTAGGAAAATCCGGCATCATTAGGATTTTCGGAAGGTCATCTGCGAACGCAATTATTTATTCTATTGCTCCGCCATTGGCGCGAGCACTTCTTTCTTGCGCTTGATCCAACCTCAGCCATCAGCCCACTACTACACAATGGGGATTATACGAAACCGAAAGTGAGGCATCTCAAATACACACTTCGGTAAACCCAAGCGAAACGTGCGTGTAACGTATGTCTACTCTTCAAATTGCAGCGCGACCAAGACGAAGACAGGAGACACATGATTCACACAGACGAGCGCCGACTTACAACTAGATTTATTTGCACTTCACCAGTCCTTTTTATGCAAATTCTTGCCACATCACGCCAAGGCTGCTTGGCGTGATGGCAAGAATTTGGCGGACTGCTTGGCGTGATGTGGCAAGAATTTGCATAAAAAGGACTGGTGAAGTGCAAATAAATCTAGTTGTAAGTCGGCGCTCGTCTGTGTGAATCATGTGTCTCCTGTCTTCGTCTTGGTCGCGCTGCAATTTGAAGAGTATGAACCAACTAGCCCAAGTCAAAATTCTGCTGGAACGTATGTGTAGCACTGGGGCCGCACATTTGTGCTTCGCTGGGTTGCCATCGGCACGGAGTGAATGGGCATAGATTTTTTTTAGGTCGGAAAATTTGGTGGTGTAAACAGAAAACGTCAGGTTAACAGTTGAAGACAAACAGCGTATCTTTCTTTGCAATCAGGCGTACTGTATAGAGCCCTGTATTCACGAATAATAATTCTGCACAAATGGGGGCTTTTAGGTAAAATCGCATGTGTTAGTTGTGGAGATTAGCATTGTGGGTTCAAAGAATACAAATATTTTCGCAGCCTAGACGTCGAAATCAAGAATATCTTACTAGAAGACTTGTGCCACTTCTGTGCCCGAAAAGAAAGGACCCAAAACCACGAAGAAAGAAAACTAGACAAACGTCAAAACCACATGATGGTGATTGTGGTTTAGAAGGACGCTATGCTATTGTCCAGGAGATGGGCCCCGCGCCTAGGGCGCCGCCGACAGGGATGGGGGAGGGGGGTTGGTTAATTTAGGGGAAGACTAGGGGATTGTACAGTACAGGCCGGATGAGGATCAGTCCCCCTTTCGGTGACCAGCCTCTGAATTAATTTGTCTTCGCTGGCCAATAGCGTGGTCCATTCTGAGCTCGCGCCCAAGGCGTCTACCAATACCGATGGGGGCGGCCTATCCGGACCACACCAGAACAGGTGTTGCCAGTCGGTTCGAGGATGACCGCTCGAACTACAGCCCGCTTTCCAAGTGTTTGGATGATATAGGCTAAGTAGATACAGAGAGATTAACATACTTGTCTGCATATTAGTCCGCGACGGTTCCAACCTGAGGCTGGGGTGGAAGACAGAGAATGTTCGGCGTCCCTGCCTGTACTATCCTAATATGTCGGAAGCACGGCTTAGAGTCTGGGGTGGGGTAGGGGAAAGGGTATGAAGGAGAGAAAGGACAGGAAAGCCGTAGTGGAGGGCCTCGGAAATTTTGACCACCTGGCGATCTTTAACATGGACTGACAACGCACAGTACAAGGGCCTCTGGCATTTTCTCCTCTTTTTGTTATTGTTTTCGCTCTTTTTCTCTGTCCACTTCCTCATCCGGTTTTACCCCACCCCAGCGCAGGTGGCAAACCCGTTGTCAACTTCTGGTTAACGTTCTTGCCTTCCTTCTCACTCTCTATCTCACCTCTATCAAAAATGCGACCGCGATGGCCGGGATCGAAACCGCGTTTTGCAGCCGAGCACCATAACCACGACACGATCGCTTGATGAGTGATAAGGCGCCTATGTACAATGGAAGCACCCTTCCAATTATTACAGGTAAAGATTAGTTGCAGTTGCTATCCTAAGGGCCGTTTGGCGTCATTCGAAGCCCTCGTGTGAAGTGCAAACCGCATAACCAGCATGTGCAGTGTTTGAGAGTGCTTCGCTGGACATTCACAATGGCGGGGCGAGATGGCGGCCATTCTTTGTTTTATTGTGAGATGTGAGCTTTTCGGCAAGACAGCCGCACCCAGATGCATTGTCAGGGAAGTCTGGGAGGTCTCCAAAAGGAAGCAACGCTTTGACGAGCACGTCACGTGCTGATGTATACGCCCTCCCTTGCGTAGCACGAGTGTCACCGTGCGCCGTATATGCGAATAAACAGCACATACAGATAGTGACCCGCTGCCTGACCTGGTTAACGTCATTATAAGTATTGCGACGAAGGAGAAAATATATCGTATAGAAAAATAGTAAATTTGGTAGGAATATTCCTGGTAGAAAAAGATTTGAAAAGTTGGAACAACGTTCTGTTTCAGTCTTTCATTACAAAAAACGCGTGAAAGACGCCTCCGCAGCTGTGGCCACTGTTCAATCTATATTCGTACAGTCGCGGCAGCCAGAGCGCGCTATCGTTGTATACACGCGGTACATGTGAGTACATCGATTCTGCATCGCACGAGCTGGTATATCGGCTCCAGGAAAGCAACCACTCGTTTCATCTTGGGATTCTCTTGCGACACAGAGGCAGTGGAAGCCTGTTAAAAGCAAAGTGCAGATTGTGGAACTGTACGAGCTAAAATGTGACAACTGTTTTGGCCATCAGCGTGCAATAAGCATCACGATAATGAACCATTTGCTCAGTGTCAAAGACACGAAAACCCTGTCCTTCACCTTAGTCTGAAAGTGCGTTTTGTCTAAACTGACAACACAGCGACAGATTCCCAGCTGACTCAGTCGTTTATGCATGTTCCGCACGTTTCCCTTCAGCGTCGCGAAACTTAAAAATGAAGGTCATACGAAGTATGCGGAAGCAGTTTGCCATGAACTTACTTTCACATTCCTCGCGCGTACTATTTCATCTGGGGGGTTGAGGCTTTATAAACAACCATGGAAGCGAAGCAGAGATTTAACCCTCCCCCAACTATTCCCTCCCTTTCCGGAACTAGAATTGTGTATAAATCCCAGAAGCGAAGGCACCAAGTGGGCGAAGGCACGGAAGGCCGTCATGGGAAATTGGGGCTTAGCATGCAGTGCAAAAGGGAGCGGAAAACGAAAGGCCATCTGTGCGACGTCCCCTCTGCTTTTCGCGCATGCTTAACTTATATTTATGCTGTGCGCCAGCAGGGGAGTAATTCACGCAGGTCGTAAGCCAGAAGTAATTGCGACGCGATTTGAGCCGCCCAATTGGAGGCACGCGGGATTTTTCTTGGCCTGCGCTTGCATAATGTAAAAAATAAAAGCCCGGCATATCCAACGCGTTGCGGGGATCGATGTCATGCGAAGCAGTCAACTACAAAGTTCTCTATGCTGAATTGTTTGGCCTTCACCTTAGTGTTGCGAGCACAATCAACGTCTTTGTGCGGATTGAGGAATTTGCTGCGTAATGTGGCATGACCAGGCTCGTCCGCAGCACTGTGGCGGCTGAATGGAAGCTCGCAATACGACACAACGCTGGCGCTTACGTTGGCACTCACGTTAGCGCGCAGATACCTCTAGTGTAGAATACGCTACGACACAGTGATGTGCACATCATAATTGTCATTCAGAATTATTCCTACGGGATCGACCAAAACTGGACGAAAGCATGTTTAGTCATAGTAGTACATGTGAATTGTCCCGTAAATTACTATAGGAGCCGTTAATACATACCAGAAGAGCAACTGATGTTGCAACATCAGTTGCTGTTCTGATGCCGCGACTGCTGATGCAGTGGCTTCACTTACGATATGTACCGCGTTGGCTGAGCCGGCGTGGGCTAGTGCTAGCGTGCTTGCTTCTTCGTGTTTGTTATATATGAATTTAATATGCATTTAAACTGAAAGCTATAATATTCCCCCGTTTAACCCACGCAGTGTGTGTTCCGATAAAGTTTTGAACAGCTGTTTTGGTTCGCCACTGATTAACTAAGCTGAAATACATTCACTCACCCGTGGCGGATACCCGCCTACCCCTCGCTCAGCTTTACGGGTATGAGCCACATATGATTGCATTACCCTTACTCGTGACGTACATGACGAGTATATAACTTTAGCAGTGTGCTGGTCAATCACTTCGGCTCGTCATACATTGGTACCAAGCCAATTTTGGTGCACCAGGGGAAGGGGACGAGCAGGGGCTGAATTCACAGAGCTTCTCTTCCTTAAGGAATTTTTCCCATTGATCCACCGTCTTGGCTAATGATGTGCCTAGCATCGTGAGTGGCTGAAATAATCTCTTACGAAGAGTTTTGCGTTGTATGTTTTTGTGAATACGTGGCCAGAAGAGCACGGAGCCGTAGGCATTTAGATAGATAGATAGATAGATAGATAGATAGATAGATAGATAGATAGATAGATAGATAGATAGATAGATAGATAGATAGATAGATAGATAGATAGATAGATACGGTCAAGCTTCTACAAGTTTGTCAAGACATGCTTCGCAATAAATTATTTCATGGGTCGTTGAAAAAAAACCGTCTTGGTAATGACCGCGCTGAAGTTTCAAGACTATTGATCAGGTATATCGTAGAACACTAAAAAAAAGCTGTATAAGCATAGCCATGTAGTTATTGTTGTCCAGGTTCGTTGGTTGGTTCACTAATGTTGCAGATTCACAAAAAAGAAAAAAAAACTGACGTTCTTCCTACAGTGCTAACAAAAGCTACTTGGTAGTGGGTGGAGAGGGGTTCCTCCGCACTTAATAAAGTTATTTGCTCCTCGGGCTTCTACAATGTGTTCGACTAACTTTACCCTGAAGGAACAATCTCTGTTAATTTGAGGCGGGGATGCCTCAGATATCCATCATCTGCTTATGAAGAGTCATCGGCATGGTGCAGACTCGAGAATGACTGAACATGAATGTTATCGCATATAAAATTTTGGAAGAGTAACCGTCGTGTGTGAAATTTGACTCCCATGAAGGCACATCTTATTATGTAAAGTTGTGCTCTCTAATCCTGATATTTCTGCGCGGTAGACCATCAACTCGCTCGCTGTATTGCAACGTAGCACATTCAATTGGAGCATTCAGCTAGATAAAGGCTATGAGAGCATCTGAAGTTGGGTTATTTTCACCGCTGCAGATGCCGTGATCTCAAACACGAAGGGCCGAACTCAAAACGCCTCTCTTGAATAAGTATGCTTTGCTATTGGCCAGCTGAGTCTGCTAGTGACGGGTACAGTGCCAGGATTGGCTGAAATTTTATGTTACTGACAACCCTGGATCGACGAACAGATCGCTAAAAACGATCTAGAACAGGGAACAACAATGGAGTAAGTTGATTTTATTTATAAGGACCAAGTTTTATCCTGTTATGTGTAAAAATTAATACACTGAATTCACGTGAGAGCGTGAACAAGTTATCTTACCTATAAGTAGAGACCCTCCGAAAGCGAATGGTACCATGGCGATGCCGGCAAGGCCCAGCAGAAAGGCATCATCTGAACGCCAAGATGGTCGCTCAACAACACAGGCTTCAACACCACTACACACCCTGATGAGCAGCCCATTGCCAAAGATGCCAGCAAGACGAGCGTGAAGTTGTTAACTTGTGGAATAACAGCCAGGGATATTGCAGCAATTGTTAGGCTTAGCGCAACAAGGAGGCTGCGACGAAGTCCCGCACGCTCCCAGAGGAATGGCACTGTAAGCCGTCCAGTCAATTGAGCAGCGGCTACGTACGTTATGATAGGTTCAGCCTGACTCCTCTCAGAACCTTTGTCTATGCAGTAGTCTAGTACAGTCATTTCAAAAGTGTCTGTAGCGTACTCATTAACTGTGAATGTGGCCACGAAAAGGTACAAAAGTGGGTTTCTTAAAAGATTCCGGAAATCGGTGGATGCTGTATCCGAAGAGAAACTTTTCTTAACGGTACAGTCTCTTGTTCCTATCACAAGACGATTTTTTTCAAGTTTGCGCACACAATTGAAGCCGTTTTCCTGGTTTTCACCGGAAATACACGAACCACCTGAATATTTTCGCGTGTCTTCAGTAGCCCACAATGGGACAGCAAGCGGGGCTTTCTGGATGAAGCCGTTAGCATCCTCCACAAAGCTGTGTCCAGAACCATGGACCGTAGCAGAAGAAACTATTGGAATGTGCTTCCTTGGCTTGGGCATATTTGCTTGCTGCCTTCTCGTAGGGTTGCGGGAATTATTTTGAGTGACAAATATGTAAGCACCTTCTTGCCAAGCTTCACTAGAAGCCGTTCGTCTGTAAATGGCTACAGAGGCTTGTTGCTCCCTAGAACTTATTATTGCGTTACTTCCTTTAGACCCGTAGTCTCTGCAGAAAGTGTCGGCCAAGGCCTCACGTCGCTTTTTCTTTCCAAAGCAAGAAGTAACAGGTCGCGGATTGTTCATGAGCATGGCGATAGGGAGAGTATGCAGTGTGATAGCGGACAAGACGAGCACTGTACCACTCAAACTGTACATTCGAATGAGTGCCGACAGAGCCAGGGGGAAAGCGAGTGGCGCCAGCGTCATTCCAGTGTACTTGCAGCCGCTTGCAGTGCCCTGGTACTTGTCGAAGTATATCATAGCATAGATTGACAGCGAGAGCACGACCATTCCGTACCCCACACCTGAAAAATATAATAAGCGAATCAGTATTACGTGACTGCAGATTGGTGAAGAGCAACGCCAAACCGTCGTTAACGCTCTATCCTCGACTGGTCAACATATAGAGAAATAAAACAGTGAGAGGGCAGGTATGGTGTAGGATTCACCGAAACATGCATATTTTGTGTGTCATTGCTAAACGGGCCAAGCTCTTTGAAACAAAGGTAATGTGATACGATGATGGCGCCATTAGTGTTTTCTTAACCACCACCTTGCGAAAACGGGGGAATTTTCTCTTAGAACTTATTGCGATTTATCAAATAAAATTAACTGGTTCAATTAGCTTGCCTATTAGCCTAATATTGCAAGCAGAATGGTGCATTAAATTAAAATGTGTCTTGTGCAATCTCATACAAGCTAATGAAATCTTAGCTATAGGGGTCGTGTGTTTGCTTTTTTGAATTTTATACTGGAGGTGCTAATTACGAAAGCCGCTGGAACTAAATTGGCGCGCGTGCCCAAAGCAAGACCGACCGCAGCCCTTTAAATGGGAACCTCATAAGATGTCTTCTGATATCCTCGTAGACTTTAACTTCGCCCTGAACCGTGGCGCACGGCGCTGTCCTGCAGCGTCGAGCGGCTGCAGGATTGCTCGTAGGAGAAACCAAAAGCTCAACGATTGTTTTGTAGCCTCATTCCCGATCGTGATGGTAGCGAGAAAGTGCTGTTAGTTTTTGAAAAGCACTTTCAGCAGCGCTTGTGTCCAGCCAGCACGTACTATTGTTCGAGTTCTGCTACGACCTTGAAACGCGGAAAAAAATGACCCGAAAAAAATTGTAGGACCCTTAAGCTTCAGTTTAAGAGTGGAACGCGATAGCGATGCCTGGCCCCATTCTCATCACGCTTTCTTCTACTGACGATTCTCTTCAGTCGCCTAGCTACGTAATTGTTATGACACCACTTGGTTTCTTAGAAAGTGCGAGTTCATTGCGGTACTGCTTAGCCTGCCTCGTTGTCTTGCGCCATTTGACACAGATGCGCCATCAAAAGTTGTCGATGAAGATGTTCAGCTTAAGAGCTGAACGCGATAGTGATGCATGGCATGGCGCTTTCTTCCACTGGTTATTCTCTTCAGTCGCCTAGCCACGTAACTGTTATGACAACACTTTGCAGAAAGTGCGAGTTAATTGCGTTACTACTTGGCTCCTTCGGCCTCTTGCACCATTTGACACAGATTCGCCATTAAAAGACGTCGATGAAGAAGGCACCACTAGAATTGAGGCTTGAGCTAGTTGGTAATGGTTGATCTTGAGGTGGGCGCACTGCTTCACGAAACACGGACAAAGAAGACGTACCTGTCCTTTGTGTCTTCCTTGTCCGTGTTTCGTTGTAGCGCTGCACCCACCTAAGAGTGAAGAAGGCAGCAGGGTATATGCGGGGTATTGACTAAGGAATAAGCGCAACCTGGGGTCTTCAAGGACGACATTCTAGCTTAGAAGCAAAAACTTGAAGCAATCGACGAGGATAAGTATCGAGGAGCGATGTTGAGAGCAAAGGCTGAACGGACATCATCTGGCAAAGCTTCCACTAAGAGAGCGTATGGTATGGAAAAGAAAAGAGCTCAAGTCAACTAAATTTCAGAAATAGAATGGAATGGAGTTAATTTCACAGACAAGGAGGACATTCGAGAAGCCTTTAAGGAATATTATAGTATCATCTTCAACCACAGTTCAGGCAACTTTTAGGACTTCTAAAGCAATATCTTCTTGCTAGGCTACGAGTAGATCACGACTTTGACAGCTTTTGGAGGTGCTGATCTCAGCTGAAGAAGTTCAAAGCGCAATAATGGGCTAAGCTCCAACAAGTCGCCTGGAACGGATGGTCTGACAGCAGCGTTTTATAAAGCAACAAAACAGAGCGCTGCTGTGTTCTTAGCAGCGTTATTTAATAACGCTTGGGACCTCAAACTCCTACAACCGTCGTTCGATCGTAACCTCGCACACTGTATTGATCCCAAAAACAAAAGATCCCAGACTCCTAGTTTCTTCCTACAGACCAATAGAACTTACAGATGTCGACTATTAAATTTATATGAAGGTTTTAGCTAAAATGTTGCAAACAGTTATCTGCGATTTAATTGGGCAACATCGAACGTGCGGCATAAAAAGTCGGACAATCTTAACAAACATTTGCAAGGCCCGATGTGCACTCGAATGTTGCGATGTTACAGGCAACGGCATCGCAATGATGCAACTTGATTTACAAAAGAACGTTGAAGAAGAACGTCATGATATCTGTCCATATTAGGGCATGTACATGCTGGAACTATTATCAAAGCTGGTGCAGCCATGGCGTATACAAACTGCACAACATGACTTCTTGTCAACAAGGCCATACGGAACGTGTCAAAGTGCGACGCTTGGTCCGACAGGGATGCCCCGTCTCGTCGCTGCTTTTCTGGTTGTACGTAGAGCCATTTTGCCTCGGTATGATCGCTAGCGACAGCATACGAGGCTTCCGTCTTTAAGCAACAGAAGTAAGACTCCTTGCATACGCGGAGGATATTGCTGTATTCTGTGCGGAAGCAAGAATAATAGTGCTGAAAATTGCAAAATAAATTTGTACAAACAGCAGCGGCACAATCATCTGGGGGAAATGCTTGGGTTTCTGGCACGGCAGAGGGCTCTCAACTCCACAGTTCTTTGTAGGCATGCCTTTGGTCACAAGACCTAGTAAAGTACTTAGGAGTGCCTTTGCAAGCGAACAATATTGACGCAGAGAGGTGTCAACCATCCGTGAATACTCAAAAGGCTTTAATGGTTTCAACACATCGATGTTTGCACGAGCCCACGATTTGTAACTTGTTCCTTATTAGCAAACTGTGGTACGTGATGCAATTACTCCACTGGTCACGTATCAACATTCAGAAATCGAACCGCGTTCTCGCCGTTTTTATCTGGGGTTCCACGTGGGAAAGGACTAGGCTAACAAGTCTCTTAAGGCGTATTCGACAAGAAGGACGAAGCCTGTCGTATTTATATCTGATACAATTGGTCAACCTTTTCATATTTTTCCGCAAAGTAACCGACCCTTTCTTAGGAAATGTTTGGCAAGTTAGGCTGAGTAGATTCATACCAAACTTAGTTGTGTGGTCCCAGTCCATGAACAGTAATGTCTGTGGTTACATGAAAGAAGTTTACATGTCGTGTCGTGTATTAGAAGCTGATTTATCCTGTGTGATGTGTTTCTTTCTATTCCATTGTACAAAATCCAATACAATGCCGGCCAGGAAAAGACGTTTTAAATAGAGTTAAAATATGGCTGTTGCAGGAGGTATAAGAAGTTTCTTTTTCAGACTGCACACCAACATGCTCGAGGTTAAAACTTATATAGAAGAAAAAGGTATGTTCGTACCCTGGGGCAACCATTGTTTTATTTGCAGGAAACCCGAAGCAAATTAACATGTTATTTTTGGACCGCTGGGGAGGGTATTTCTTTTGGGACATCCTTCAAAGAACTCTGAACGAAGGTCAACCCATTGATAGCTACGGCATTAGGTATTTACCGCACGGCAATGAAGAAGCCATGCATTTTGACACGATACTACTTCTGAGCCTGCACAGTATCTGGTCTTCGAGAATGGCCGTTCGTCATACAGATCCGGACGCAACGCCAATAGGCGTTGCGTTTGCATCTGTTGGCAGACTGATTCAAGTGTACAAGTTGCAAGAACTGGAACCGGATTGGTTACCCAGGTTAGAAAGCATAATGCATATGCCCGATTTGTGATTTCTTCTCTTGTCAGTCCATGTCTGGCGGGCATGTTTGTATCGTAGATGTATGCTTTTCAATAAAGGCAGTAAATAAAAAAAGCGGAGTAGCCGAACACGTAGCGCATCGCGCTCCGGAGCTAGGGGGCGTAGGTTTGATTCCTTGGACGCCGAAGGTTTTTTTTCCTTGTCTATTCGCTTACATCCATCTGGAATTTTTGCTCATGGACAACGCTAATATTTCGCTCACGACTAACGACGCCGACACCGACACCGAAACCGGAATTTCTGCGAAACGAGCAATGAAATTTTCAGTATACGTTCTCCTCGGTACTGCAATAATTTATGCCAGGCCAGGCGGTTGGAAGTCATTTAGTGTTTCCGAAAATAAATTTTAAAATGTTTTAGCGGATTCCCACGCGAGCCACCCTGTGTTTTTGACGTCATTGCCTTCAATGCTGCCTACCCGAGCAGGCTTGCTGTCTAGAGCAAAACGTCGATACTTCAACTCTAAAATCCTGTCTGTCAAGTTCAGAAGCGCTCATTACATCGTTGGATGACATCGCCACTTTCACTCTTTTGGCACCAGTTTCACCAGCTTCATGTTTCTGATGCGAGAAGGCTGCGACATCATCGCATACGCCGCATGAAGCGTCTACTTATTTCGGTTTCGGTTTAAACACCGTTCATACCGTTATTTAGAACTATTGGTGAGTTTCTGAGCAAATTGAGTGACACTGGCTGCTTCAGCGCTATGAGTACTAGAGGAAAACAGCGATATCGGAATATGGTGGAAAAGCCGCCGGAGTTTACTTTACCGCTATTGCTTTAAAAGTGTGCTTGATGCCTCCGTCATAGGAATCGGCACACCCCCGAAAGTGAAAAGCGTTTTCACAGCAGTGGTTAAATGTTATGTGCACCGACCGCAGATATGAGGCGCTTTACCGCAGAATCTAGATGCGGGAGATGAGTACTCTGGGCACGAGAAGGCGTTCCAGCTAAACATTTCTGCCTGCATTCAAAAAACATCTCACGACAGAAATATTCGCAAGAGAATATTTCAGCCAATCCTAAGGCTGGACACGTCATTAGCGGAGCCATCCGACTAATCGCAAGAAACACGAAAGAGAAATTTTGTGAATTTGGCCCCCGGAATCCGGAATGCAGGGCGCTGTGCAGGGTTTGCCAGAAGTGCCACAAAAGCGAAAGTTGTCGAACGACTCGAAGAAGGGTTAATTTCTCCGGAGACATTGCACTGCACTTGCCGTAAGTCTCATTAGATGCGCCATAAACTACAAGCTTTCGCTAACTGTGAAACCATAAAAATGAAACCAAAAGGGTTGTGTGGATTACTTCCTGAAGCAATGATCCCCGGCTGCAGCCAAAGGCGTATCGCTGCTGGTCGGCTGTCTTCTGGGTGTGCTTGGCTCACGGCTTGCTGCTGGCGGGTCGCTTGGGTGTAGTTGCAGAAATTTCGGTCCTGTTATGTGGTATATGTTGCAGCCAGTTGGGGTGGGACGCGCTCAGCTTCAGTAACGCGGAAGGAGATTTTCTAGCTAAGGCGTTAATTCCGCTTCCCCACAGGGGTGTCTCATTCTGCACCCAGACATTCAGTTGCCTGAGATTCGGCTGTCGTTGCCTTTGTGCAGCGTTTGTGGAGCCATGTCCTCTTCCCTGCAACCGGTATAACCATGCTTCGCTGAGGCTTTAGAAGCCCTCTGTGTCAGGGCTCTTACAAGGGAACTACGGCGGTTTTTCATCATATTTGAATGTCAGTGTTCTTCAATAGTTCTGAGAGCCCTGTAGTAGCCAGGCGGTTCTAGTTCCTCAGAACCTCACCAATAGCTCTAAGTAAACGAATGAACGATGTGTTCAAACAGAAAAAGAAACAGGTAGGTGCTTTGTGCAGCGTGTGCGATGACGTCACAGCCTCCCCACCATCAGAAATATGGAGCTGGTGCCTGAAAACTCAAAGTGGTGACGTCTTCCGACGACGTATTGAGTTACGCCAGCTTTTCTAAACCTGACAGCAAGGATTTGAGCGCTGAAGTATTACCGTTTTGCTCTTGAGCGACCGCCTGCTTGGGTAGGTAGCATTGTAGGTAATGACGTCAAAAACACCGGGTGGCCCTCGCGGAATCCGCTAAAAAATTGAAAATTCATTTTCACGAAAACTAAATGACTTGCAACGGCCTATTACCGAGGAGAATATACATTGAACACTGAGATCAGTGGACACTGAAAAATCGCCGCAGTTGCCCTTTAACGACGCTCCACTGCTTCAACACTGAAGTACCGCCCCAGACAGACTGCCTACATGTCCTCCTCGAGCTAAGTGGAAATGACACAAGGCTCATTTGTCCCGCCTCTCATACTTCGGGGTTGCTTTAGTCGCCTAGATCTCCCGGCATCTACCATCGCGATCGGGAAGCGCTGGCGGTTCTTTTTCTGTGCAGTTCTTTGTTTGAATATGTTTGTTTGCATTGTTTCAGAACCCAATTTCCATGATGGAAATACATTAGTGAAGTCTTGGTGTGAACCCCGGTATAAGACACTTTCGTAATAAAGGAATTGAAGGAATTCTGACAAGGTGGGGACGACCGGACATAATGTTGGCAAATGGGATGTACAAATTAGCATGCAAGCTTAAGAGACAGCGAAAGCGCTTAGTGAATTGGGTAACTTGTTTTCACTAATTGCGTAACCAATCTAAAAGTAATATGCCACCATTTGCGCAAGATTGCCGCAGCGAAAACATCGTTTGTCTAGGAGTATGCAAATATCGACATTTGCGAATAGAAATATAAACGGGGCGTGAAATACATTACCAGAAGAACAGCATTGCCATACTAAAAGACAAAAAAATCGTGACCCTTACGTAGAATACAAATTCTCATCTGATAATTTGAAGTTAAACGGCGCTCTTTCTGCTAAATCGCATACTTAGGCTGGCACACAATTCGGACTTCTGTCATCAAAGAATTAAGCTTAATTGATAAAGTACTAAGAAAGGAATGCTGCATAGTCATAAAGCAGGCAAAACTGGCAACATAGTTACTTTATCACTGCATCATAGATCGGTAACAAAAACACTAGAATTGAACAAAGAGGTAGATAAGGAAAGACAGCTTAAGAAGGATAGTAAATCATGCTGTTGTATGAAGCGACAATGTACGCTGTTTTAATTAACATACCTCACCGAATGAATTATTTCAAAACATAAAATGTAAGCTAACTGTCATGTGAAGGTTTGGCAAATAATACCGCTGACGTGCGATAAAATGCGGCTTGCAAAAGCCGTATGTTTGCCCTGTCCTAAATTGTTCAATAAGCTATCGATTTGGTAACGGTGTTTGGCTTACCACCAACAACACCCAGCGTAAAAGTCATCCAAGCAGCAGTCGGTGCGAAGGCTGATGCCACTAGCGCTATGAAGTTCAGTAGACTCCCTGAGACTGCAATTTGGTAGGTTGACATCTTCTTCTGAAGTAGGCTGACGAGCAGACCTGTAAATTGTGACATTATTCTGCGACATGCTTTATAACCATTTCATAATTTTGTGCCTTATCTGCGTAGTCATTCCTGTTGTCGGCAAAAAATGATTTGCGTAGTCACTACTGCAGAAGTTTGCTGAAGATGTCTTCATCCTTCACTAGCATGCAAGAAACCGATCCCTTCAGAAGCAGCTTCCCGACCAGCACCATACCAATGGGCGAATTGTCTACATTTTACATTCATCACTATTACTTCTCGGCCAGAATGACAAGGTTATATGGTCCACGGGACGTCGCATGGTTAATGCCGAATAGATGAGGAGCATGAGGTCATAGAACATCAGGGCTCATGTCAACCAGGTGTATTCGGGGACCGCTTGGTCATCTGGATGGTCATCTGACCAATGCCCAAACGCATGGGGACCAGAGCCGGCGGAGATCACGCTGTTCCATACATAACGCTGTTCATATATAATTCTCCTGTAAAGAGAATTCACATGAACGTATTCATGCAAATGACAATGCTTTGCACATACGAAAAGGTAAAAGCAAATAAAGTACGAGGCGACCCGTCGGATCACCTTTGTCTGTCTCACCGTACTTTATCTTGAATATACACCAGCTTCCCTTCGTTGTACTTTGTGACAGTGTACACTGAATTTGCCTATATAGGTGTGTCTTCTACGCCACACCACGCCAGTAAAGCTGTTCGTACCTGTGACATAGCTCGCGGCACGCAAGTCTGTTGCTGTGGCAAACCATCCACGCATGCTATTAATGGGTGCACGTACAGTGCACGTTTGGCAGCGCCTTCTATGATAGTTCTTGCTCACATTCATGATTCAACCTACTTATCTCAATAAACGCATACGCCCGGCACTTTATTGTGCCCGATCACCGATCTGGCGTCCTGTTCACACTGCAATGTTCGTTAATAGTTACGGTACTAAAGAATTGCAGATGATCCTTTCATCTAACCTGAACCCACTTATAGAAGTAATCAGCAAGCATCCCTGGCATCTTCGAAGAGGAAATTTGATAATATAAAGAACTCCTTCACATGCCAACCTCTGGGCAGCATCGTCTTTTTTTAATCAGGTGATAGCACTAAATAAATCAGGAACGCTTAACTGCAAATACACGAGAAGAGACAAAATTTGAGGAGCGTTATCTGTGCTTTGTTTGTTATTTGTCTTTGTTTCTTTATATTTACTTGACTGCTCAAGCAGCAATTACATAGGATTGCAATTCATAGGACAGGAATTACAAAGGAAATGAAGGCCCCACTTAGAACTCTGCTTCTGTTTGTCGTTTCTTCCAGAGTTGAACGCTGCCCTTGCAAGTTTCTTCTTTAACTTGACGTAATATTAAGTGTAACTTTCCCTTTTGAAGGCTAATGCTATATTGTTTTAAATTTAGTCACTTATAGAGAGCACTTCAGAGAAGGAAACAGTACTGACGTTGCAAATCGATGGTCACCGAATAAAGCGCCAGCGAAATCCAATGAGACGAAAAATAATATTCGCTTGCTCTTTTCTTAAGTAGAAATATTATCACACGTCAATATAGATGAAAATAGCGTCTTACAGGCATTGGCCAGTGTGTCCGGGGTTTTTCTATTTGAAATATAAAAATTATAAATCATTCTGCTGGTGGAATTCAAGCAAAACTTGTTTCTGCAATGATTGTGGTCAAATTTTTTTCGCCGATGTGTCAGATCAGTTGAGCATCTACAGCGGAAGCCCTCGCAACCGATGCCAAAACACTAGCACTCTGGAAATATGCTGTGCGTTGGATGCAGCTGTGTTCGACCATCTGTGTGTACTGCAATAAACCCTATCGTAATTGGAAAAGTCGTTGAGAAAGTAGTCGGCGGACAGAAATGATGGCAGGATAGACAGTTTTTCTATGTATGTGCAGAACATGTCAACTCCGGCGCACCACGGCATGACACATCTTTTTCATCATCGTGTTGCTTTCATTTATTTCATTGTATAAGGCTATATTTCACCTTCAGCTAAGATAAGCTGTCCTATTGTCACGTGGTCGTCCCGATCAAGGACGGAGGGGACTTCATAGAGTTCACAGCCGAACTGTTCATTGGCGAAAGTATGTCCAGCAACAAAGACCACATCTCACAGCGAAACGATAGCGGCGTGAACGGGAGTCGGCCGTTACAAAATTGACCATCGCTGAAATGCGTTGGCTTGTGTACATTCGCCACAGTACGTTCTGGAATTAAAACTAATTATCACTGAGGTTTTAGAAGGCACTCAAATGTGCGCGTCGGGCATTCAAAGTTTGTATAACAGTCGAGAGCATTTCCGAAGCAGCGTGCAAGATAAGCGCGGCGTGGGCTGCGCGTCACGAGAAAGTGATAACAGCGCTCCCTTAAACAAACAAAAACAACTTTGCGTGTTACTGCTCCCGTCTCAAAAACCGTTGTCCCAATGCTGAAGACAGAAAATGAAAGTGAAAATGAATTCAATCAATGAAGTAAGCTAACGAGGCGTCACAGTAAATATTACAGTGCAGGTCATAATTTTTTCAGGCACACCCTATGTACCGGTTGTGCACGGCGCCGCTGGGATGACGTTAAGCCATTGGGCATGACCTCATAGTCCAGTGCATCAAAATCTTGGAGCACTTGTAGGGTCCAAAGTAGTGCCGCAGGAGCTTCTCACTCAGTCCGCGTCGTCGTATCGGCCTCCAGACCCATACACGGCCACAGGGTTGGTATTCTCTGTGGCGTCGTCGAAGTTTGTAATGAAGGGGGTCGACCGTCTGTTGGTTCTCGATACGCAGACGTGCGAGTTATCTAGCTTCTTCGGCTCGTTGCAACTTGCCAGTAAGGTCGAAATCTTCTACGTCGGTGACGACCGGTAGCATGGCGTCAAGAGTCGTTGCAGGGCTCCTTTTGCAGACTAGCTTGTATGGCGTCGTGTGTGTTGTTTCTTACATAGCCGTGCTGTACAAAAGGGCACGTACAGAAGACTGGCGCCCCACGTCATGTGTTCGGCGTCCACGTATACGTACATGGGAAGCGTGTCGGTGATGGTCTTATTCAGACACACGGTGAGGCCATTCGTCTAGGGATGGTAAGCGGTGATACGACAGTGGCTCGTGTGGCTGTATCTCAGGATCGCCTGAGTTAGGTCGGTGAGTACCTCTGGAGCGCCGTGATGTAGAATGATGTTCTCAACGAAGAACTTGGCTACCTCGGTGACGCTGGCTATGAGCAGGGCCCTTGTTACGCTTAGCGGGTGGGGTAGTCAGTATACAATTCATTTATTGCCTGAAGTCGACGTCGCAAACGGCCCCAGTAAGTCACTATCTATTTGACAGAACGGTCGGCGAGGTAGTTCGATGGGCTGCAGGCGGCGAAGCGGCGAGCTGCTCTGGCGAGACGGCTTGCTGAGACCTCATTGAGGATTAGCGAAATGTGATTGTTGTCATCGGCGGCGGCGATGGCGGAGTAGTAGGAGGATTTTGGACATTGCATCGTACAGCAACCAAACCTCGATCGGTTGCTGCCTTCAGTTAATTGGATAGCGACTGGAAGATCGATGCCGGGTGGGGCAGTGTACTGCCGCCGTTGTGGAGGGATAAAGCGGCCGGGCGACGGTGAGACAGTCGACGTAGTTTCCACTGTGCTCCTGCCATGTAGTGCGCGATGTCGCGTGGCAGCTCACCCGACTGCGGACGCGTTGCATTCACAGCGAAACAACACAGTCCCTACTCGCGGTATTGGCCACAGTGGTTGGTATGGGCCGCTTCTCCGCAGTGGTAGCAGAGTGGGCGGTAGTTGCGGGCACGCCAAACGTGTGTCTTCCTCGGCGCGTGACTCTGGGTTACTGGCGAGCGGGACGGCGGCGAAGGTCGCTTGCTTGCGCACGAAACTGCGGACGGGTGGGGTCCTAGCGCGGCGGAGGAGTGTTGGCAACTCTGGGTGCAGCTGCACCGCAGGTCATCGCCTCCGGTTGAGAATGCGGAGGTTCGGGTACTGGCAGCGATCGCTGGACTTCCACGGGAACAATACCTTCAGTGAAGGCTACTTGGGGTTGAGATGACGGGAACTTGCGGCGCTCTTCCTCGCGAGCAGTTGCCCTTCTGGTCTCGCGCAGGCAGTCGCAGCCGACCTTGGACTTCAGCGTAGTCTGGCGGCAAGCTCTGATTGTATTGGCGGGTGCGCATTTCAGGTCTTCTCAATCTTTGTCGCCCCGGAGAGGAACTCTTCGACAGTCTTCGGTACATTCCTTATCAGCCCTGCGAAGAGCTCCGGCTTTACTATACGCATGAACATGCGAAACTCCCTCTCTTCAGATATGTCTGCGTTGGGGTGATGGGAAGTCGCGTCATCGTTTCCGTGGAGATTTTGTCGAGTTTTCATTCGGTAGAAGCACCTGTGTATCTAGCAATGATGCTGCCCTCTCTTTTCGCACAACGCAGACGAAAGTGTCCAGGAATGCGGACACACACATATATACATATATAAGTATGTATTCGTGCAGTGCTTGTATGATATGTTTTGTTTTCATGAAGTGTGTGTATGATGTACTTTCTTTTATTTGCAGCGAAAACTACGTGCATGCATATTTAATTTACTTGTCTGACTCTATGGTTGTTGTTTTATTGTGTTAATTGCATACAAACGATGTACATACACGCCGAATGCGCATAGGAGTAAGAGCCTCCGTCAGGCAAATTGCCTTTAGCTCTTACTCCTCTTTCTGTATAAGACGGAAATAAGTAAATAAGAAAGACCTCCTTGGTTAGAAGCGTCGGCTCTCAGTTCTAGAACCAGGTTCTGGCAGTGTCTTCTAGGTAGAAATAGACGTCACGGACCTTATCTTCAAGGTCCCATTTGCCAAAGGCGGCGACGTGGTCGCACGTGTTGAGCCGGGTTTCCGGGCCCTCGCATGACGATCAGCGGAATGTATGCGGCCCTTTGGGTTGCTCATTATCCCAGTCGCTGGTGAAACTGCTGCTGTCATTGCGTGTACTGTTTTTGTGGTAGCCCGTGCTTTCTTGTCCTTGTCTGGAAGCGGCTCGCACCCCGGCGGTGGACATTGCTGCCTAGGGACAGTTCGGAGGGCCGGGTTGGAGTCTTCTTTTGATACTGTGGGCTTGGGTCACGGCTTGACGCTGGTGTCCTGTACGTGGAAAGAGAAACACTTCCACCAGATGCCACGCAGGCGTCACGATAAAGGACGCAGGAGACTCGAAAGCTTTGACAGCCAAATTGTTTAGTGGGTGAAACTATGCCCATTAATGAAAAGCAAAATGATAGCGGCGTGAAGACAGGTCGGTCGGCGACAAAAACTGACCAACGGTTAAATGCGTCGGCCATGGAGGAAGGAAAAGTGAGGGGAGGCCATGACGTCACATTAGTGAAGCCCCCACATCGGTAGGATTAGAGCGCCGCCTATCAGAAAAGCAACTAAACAGGTAGTTTTTTTACATGACCTTCAAGACAGCACAAGCGCTCCCATATCTCAGGGGCTGCCTTGCGTTTCGGACGCGCGGACTTTTGCAAATGAAAGCCACAAAGCTTACGTGGTCTACTTGCAAGCGCTCGATGCTAGGAAGTCGGGTGCAATTCGTGCTCCGTGCACGCAACAGCACGTGATAGTGTTGCAGTAAATGGCTACTAAACTGGCTCAGTATCGCCGAGTGCCGCGCGTTCATGTCTATACGCGGACTCAGCAACGTTTCACTCTATACAGATGCCACAGAGTGCGCCAAAATTATTTCGCAAAATGAGATCGGCACTTCGAACAGCGAACCTCCATTAGACGCAGAGACGCAGAGATGTTTTGTCTGCCCCGTAAGTTGTTGTTTGACCCGTAATTTCTGACGTCACTTCCGCCACACTTTCTGTAGTCCATTGGGACACGCAGGGCCTCTCCTCAGTTTTTACTTCCGCCATAGCGCCGGCTTTTAAGCATTCGTCACAGCGCGCCTGGTATTATCCCTGAAGCAGAAGGCACTCGCAAATGCGCGCGTCGGGTATGCAAAGTATTTCCAGAACGGTCGTCACCACTCCCGAAGCAGCACGCAAGTCAAACGCAGTGTGCGCTGCATGTCACAAGAAAGTCACTACGGCGCTCCCCGTGAACAAACGAAACCAATTGAGCGTGCCACTGCGTAATTGATTTGTGGGGTTTAACGTCCCAAAACCAGCTCTGATTATGAGCGACGCCGTAGTAGAGGTCTGCGGAAATTTCGACCACCTGGGGTTCTTTAACGTGCACTGACATCGCACAGCACACGGGCCTCGACATTTCGCCTCCATCGAAATGCGGCCGCCGCAGCCGGGATTCGATCCCGCGACCTTCGGATCAGCAGTCGAGTGCCATAACCACTAGACCACCGTGGCGGGGCGTGCCACTGTGTAAAAACAGTGACCTTGGGATATCGCCAGTGAATGAACGACTCTTCCGTCGATTGTGCGCGATGAAAGGACGTGTGGAGCACCTAATCGATGAGTTACAATTGTGACTTTCCCTTTACACCTCAATTGCATTGTATCATCATGCACCGGCGTCCGGGAGCAGTGTATAGCGTAAAAGTCACACGGACAATCTGAGCTGTAGACAGGCACATAGTGCACATGATCAGTTACGAAATTTCTTCATCTTCGGAACGGAAAGCCTGTGATGTATACATAAACGTACCGTGTAATCCGTGTGCAGGTGTTGTCCAACGATGAAGAGATTGTACAGCCTATCCTTTATACGCTGAGGAGAGCTACATCCGCGCACCCTTTTCGGCCTTGTTAGCCTCGTGCACTCACGCTTTCAAACGAATCTGATGCCCTTACCAAAATGCATCAGCCTTCCTTTCATACACGTTATACTCTGGATATATGATTGTGCGCATGCGAATGCTCTTGGCCACCGCTATAATAGATAGTTAAACTGAGTAACGTCGGCACACTTAAATGTTCGTAAAAATGTTACGATATAATGATTTGCGCAGTTTATAGTCCTGCATATCCCCGTACTTAATGTAAGCGGTGCCTCTCCTTCGCTTTCTTTATTGGGACATCTACAGAAAAAAGAAGGCTCACGTCTCGGTCAGTCTAAACCCAACATAAAAGTTAAAATTTACACATGTATTTTACTGCTTCCACAGTGCACGATTCCATGTGACTGTCGCATAGTTATATTTTCTTCGTATCAGCTTATTCCACGAACCTATTCTTATTTATCGCAGATTTTCTTCAAACCTCCCGTATAGGCTTAGTGAAGGGGTTTCGCAGCACTTTGTTTGATTCACTTTAACGGAAGGTTCTGTAAATGCGCCCCACTCAGCGTAACCCGGTCAACGGACAACTTGCTCGCTGTACCAGACTTGCAACTTTCTGTGCAGGAAAGTGGAAACGGAGTTGGGACAATGGAAAGCATATTTTATATAACGTATGCACTGGTACAGTTCTCGACGTCTCCTCAGTTCTAGTGAGTACAAATTTTCTCTTTATTTGATGACCTCCCTTAGTGTGACTAAACGGCATTCCTAATATGGTACAAGCTGGAGAGCTAATAACATTTTTTTTCTTTGTGCTAAGTGTTGTTTGTCAGTGCCCGTATCTTCGAATGAGTGGCACGGACCAGAGGCATTCCTTATCTCTCTATTTCAATGAATTCATTGAAGCGATTGTAGAAGCTCTCAGAACACAACTGTAACACCGTGTTTGTTGTGGCGTTATGAGCGCTTTCTTTATTGATATATTCGGGGTAACAAGAATGATAAGAAGCAAGATGCTCTCTTTATACGTTTTATTCCGACACCACCCGTCGTGGTAGCCCAGCCAGGCGTCGGCTCGCGAAGCTGGAGGTCGCCGCGTTGAATTCCGGCCGTAGCAGCAGCATTTCAATAAAGGCTAAATGCAAACAACAACCATACTTAGATTTAAGTACATGTTGTAGATCCCCAGGTGGTCAAAATTACTTCCGGGCCTTCCATTACAAGGCGTGCCTAATAATCATAGCTGGTTTTGGTATGCAGAACCCAATCAATGGGGAAATGAATGATATTTTCGGACTGAATTTGTCGAACTTCTTGTAGAGCTGGCGTTATGCAGTAAGTCCGCGTAAGAACAAGATGTTTTTTTGAGAAGCAAAAGCGCTGATTAGATGAAGGCGGCGGAAAGAAGATCTCTACACAAGTGCTGTCTCCCAAACTTAGTGTTAGAACGGTTTCAGCAGCCGTACCAGGAGCGGCTGCACACCGCGACTGCCCTCCCTCTTAGTTCGCCTTCTTGTTTCAGACAACAAAGTAGAACTTATTACCATGGCTTCTTTACGCATGAACGTTCTTCTACTGCTAACGAATCATAATCATATTCTTTTGAATGTGCATTACAGTAACTACATGCTACACATAGCTCAGGGGAGTATAACGTCATAGAGCGTATTTATGCCATTGATAGTTACCAACAGGGAGAAAGCAGAACCGGAACCGTGCAACCTTTTTATTAAAAATTGTTGCACGGTTCCTGTATTACCTTTCTTTGTTTTCTGAGAGTGAAATTCCCGTTCCATTCTCCTCTCGCCCGTTGCCTTCTCAAGGCTTGAGGACTATGTGAATCGTACAAATGTACCGTGAATATTTCAATTTGTTTTTGTAAATCTCCCACTGTGTGGTCCCTGCCGTTGTGGGTTAAATTAAACCATATTTTGGGCATCTTAATTGGCTCCCACTGTCTATTCACTTCCCACACCTCAGAAGTGCTTCCCTAAATTCATTCTTGAGCCATGGGATCTGTGGGAGAGGCCTTTGCCCTGTAGTGAATGTAGACAGCCTGATGATGATGAAATAAGGAAATAAATCACTGTAAATTTACACCAGTAAATAATTAGGCGTAGGGTTAATGATATCCCCAGAAAGATTAAAAGAAATATCAAACCGGATACATGCGCAAGAATTCTCAGCGCCTTCACCTATCGCCAAAGGGAGCATAGGAGAAAGCCTATTTCTTCGAGACTCTCATTAAGACGGTCAGTAATCTGCGTCCTTACTTCGCCTCTGAGTCACCTCACATCATGTTACTGACGTAGTTGACTTCAATTCATGTGTCAGGGGCTTTATTAGAGCACAGCTGATATGTTCCCGGCCCCTGCGGCCAGCGTCGTCCAACCACCCTCGACGTAATCGAACGAGTGAGCACAGCGAGAGATGTGCTGGCTTGCGCGCCTAGAACGTCTAGATGCTCTTATAGTTTGCCCTAGCCGGCTGGACTACATTGTTTTCTTAGAAAAAAAATTCCACGAGTCTGGAGAAATCGCAACTCGCGTCGCCGAAACCGAATCTCACCGGGCCCTGCTCGACAGTGAGCGACGCATATCCGGTCGAAGTGCTTCGTCGGTTTGACTCGCCGAGGTAAATGTGCGAGAACTAAAGCATGCATGTCTCTTTCGAATCCCTTTGCTCAGCATGCCGGCACACAAATATACACGCGTTCAGCTGCGCTCCCATTTCGCATTGGCAAATATAGTAATTGTCCTTACTTACTTCCTTTGGTTCATTTTAATTGTGATTTGAATTGCCATACTTCACTTTCATCCGCCCTTAATTTTGATCTGAGCATACTACCACCCCTTAATTTATTTTTGGTTCACTTTATTTCACATTAACTGACTGTAATTCTTACCCCGATACCAGGGCAGCGCATGGCCGCCTACATAAGTCCGGCGTAAGAAGGCTGCGGACTACGGGCTACGGTGAGAGGGCTCGTTGCTTTAGCAGCGCCGTCGTCGTGGCGGACGCTATCATGTGGCATCCCACAGAATATTATAGTATGGGATGGCGAGTGCGCAGTTTTCTTTTAAATGCGGAGCATTTCTTAGTCGCACGATGTCGCGCTTCGGCGTCGGCGGCGACGCCGTCCACACCCCCACTGCGCGTGCTCGGTTCGTCTCGTGCCGGCCCACCGGACGTTCAGCAAGCCGAGCATGCGCAGTGGGGGTACGGACCTCTCTCCCGTACTCCTCTCCCTCGAACGCGGGCGGTGTGTATATAAGCGGCGGAGCGCGCGTTCGGAATTCAGTCAAGGGCGTCCTTGCGGACCTCTCCCCCGTACTCCTCTCCCTCGAACGCGGGTGGTGTGTATATAAGCGGCGGAGCGCGCGTTCGGAATTCAATCCATCACTCGGGCAGCGCGACGCTTCTGCGAAACGGCAACGCCGAGCTGCGGATTCCGAACTTCGTGCACGAGAAGCAGCGGCGAAACGTGAGCAGCGAGCTTTAAGACCCCAGGTACGTGAGCGAGAAGCGGCGAGCAAATGTCGTCAACGAGACGCGGCTCCGGACGCTGCTCGTGGACGCAAGCGCCCACCTTGGTGCCGTCCAATACAACGACGGCACCAAGCAATAAAGACACACTTTAACTTTACACTTCTTGCCTTCGCTTCTCCTTCATTCAATAAATAAGAATACTAAAGGCGAATTAACAATTAAGCATTCCCAAACCATACCTAATTACGCAACATTCACGCGATACCCCCACCACTCTGCGACGCATTTACTCGAGTTCCCCCGTGGGAAGATGCGGGCGGCATTTTTTTTTTCGTCTTAAGAGGTTTGCTAGTATTGCTGGGGCGCGGCGGCATAAGGTCAAATTTCGCCTTCGGTGCTCGCAATTTGGCTTGCGTCACCACTCCCAGACTCGGGGCTCGGGGTCGTCGGCCGTTTGGAAAGAAAAATAATAAAGCAAACAAAAAGAAAGGGGGGGGGGGGAGGAGGCGCTAATCGAATATGCGCCTCTTAGGTCATGTACACCATGCTTTGGTGAAACGCTAGGAATCAAGCGCAGCGGCAGCATTTATTAGAATCTACTTGTGGGTCGTATATGGACTTCAGTTCTTAAAGCGATGGGCCCTTTCGCGCAGTCACTTCGGTGCGGCTATGCGCGAAACGTCACTTTTGGTACCATTTGTTTTTCCGGCGGGATAAAAACGCCGGGTTTTGCGCTTCATTTTCCCTGCCGTAGCACCGAGAGGAAATGAATAAAAGCGAACAAGCGGCAGATATCAGCTGACAAAAAATAAGAAAAAGGATACGGTGGCTCCCTCGAAATCATATAGAATATCCATGTCGACATACTCACAGCAGAAACAAACATGTGGCTTTTGTACTTAAATTATTGTCACTCGTGCCGCTTTGGCTGAGAAAGTAAATATATTGCTCTCTTCTGTACTCGAGTATGACCTAGAGCATGGTTGTACGGGATAAAACAAGTGAAATACTTCAAATAAATGAGAAATTCCCCGAGGCAAACGTTCTCCGTCTATATGCAAACTGCTACAGCATCACGAGGAAGGCGTATAGCAGCCCACCATTTATAAAACACGACAGAGGAAGGCAAAGTCTACGAATACAAACTACTTTACACTTATAAAAACAACCTTACTCTATTTACAGTACACGAAACTACACAGAAGTATACAAAAAGACGATGTTGCCGCTTCTATAGGACTGGGAATGGTAGAGACCTAAATACGGATCGCGTGCCTCTGCAGCTGAATTATGTAGGTGACCAAATAAATTTTAATCACGCATTACGCCACTTCAAACACCACATCAAATATCTCTATTTGTGCTCGGACAAAGATAACTACTTCATTTCCTTCCAATTAGAGGCCTGTCTTCTCGTTTGCGTTTCTTCTTTTTTATGCACTACACTATATGCATGTGTGCGCATATGTGTATATGTATACAATATGCATAAATGGTCGTGACCTTTATTTTCTATCGGCACACCATGGAGACAGTCATGATGTGTGATTTTTGCATCGACAAGTACCTTATATTTTCTAGATTTTCAACTATTCATATTTGCAAATTCTTTGCTGCACCATACACTCTTAGCAACGGTTAATGAAGTAGCAGCGCTGTTTTCTGGACTTACATCGTTCACTTGGCTTTTCATAGCGAAGACGCGTCAGGCCAAACGGCCTTTAGCTTCGCTTCGTTTTTTAAAAATACGTTTCATAGAATAAAAATAACTTCAAACCTGAGGCGCTAGGTTGATCTTCGGAGTGTACGACAAGAAGGCTGTCTCAGTCGTTGCTAAGCGACAAGACAAACGCCGTGGAAGTTCGGCGTATTCTTAGGATCCTTACGCCTGTTTCTGACAAGTTAGTCGGTGAAATAAAAGGCGCCACCTCTGAACACTTGTAAGCACATACATGCGAATGAAATGTATATAAGTGAAATTACGCATAATTTTGAAGAGCTTGCAGTCTTGTGTATTTTACTTTGTTTTTATTTAATGTAAACCATGCAATGATTGCCGCCCACTTAGCTCATGAGCGTCGCCTCCAAGCTTGTCCTTAAAGACAGCAAGGTTGCCTTTGATTTGTGTAAGGCGTGCTTTGGAATACACTTTAGCCCGCCCTCATACGTTTTACTACCTATACAAATTAAATAGGGCGCCTTGTGGAGTGATGCGTACGTTGTTTTTAATTATGGGCGTAAAGTTCATGGATTTTCTGACTATTGTTTCGAAAATGACAGGTTTTGTCACTGGACATGACGAAGAATTTCATTCCGTTATGACATAATGTAAGGGTCTACTTGATACAGTGCCGAGTATTTTACCACAGTAAAAGGGAAAGCACGTTCGTATATAACAGTATATTTTACAACAAGCCTATAACTGACGACTCAGACAATGACATAGAAAAGATCTAGCTAACAGCTTAAACCAAAGACATTTAGCGAAGTAGAAAAGTACGTGTGAAAACAATGTACAACATTGAAAGGCCCGGGTATGAGAGACGCCGCGTCAGACTTGGAAAATAAGATCAACCTCAGAAGTGCCTATCTCTTTAGTTCATTTTTATGAAACGGCTTCTGTAAGGTTAGTTCTTTTGATAATGTTGGTGGTTTGAACGGACCCCAGTGACTCAGGTGATCCGAGTCAACCACACGAATTGGGAAGCAAAGAACGAGCGATTGTTAGTATTTAGCTCAAGGAGGAGCGCCGGTTGCTAGTTAGCCTGTTCTAAAGAGTAGACTAAGCAAGAATATCCAATATCTGAACGCCCTGATGCGCACTGAGGGTTTTAACAAAATGAGAGTCGTAGGGTGAAGGAAAAATATTATGAAAACAATAGTAGTACAAACAGAGAAAACTACTCAGTGCAAAGCCAAAACATGTTCCTGTTTGATGCGCCCTCCTGTGGGAGGTTGTGTAACAAAGTTACCTGTGACTGAAAAAGAAAAGAGGGGCGGGGAGATGCACTTCAACCTTTGATACACTCTAAAAACTGCAGCCGGTTTCGCAGGAGTGAAACGACCCAGCTACTCTTGAGGGCATCGTTCTACTCTAGCAAAACGTCGGATGGAGTGAAATGTCCATACGTCTTGCGGCATGAGAGAGTAAAATGCAATTTCACTCCTGCCACACCCATGTGATGCTCGCATTCGCAGCCGCAAACATGGCGGCTGGGGTGGAAGAGGACGATTGAAGAAGACAACAGCCGCTTTGTGAAGTGTTTTTCGATAGAATTATAGCAGCGGCCTTCCTACGACTTGCACGTACAAGCTTTCGCGTACAAACGCGTGCAGTGTACGTTTAATGAACGGTGCCTTCCTCTACTACGAGCCTCAACCGACGGGAGTCATAGCGAGCTGCCTTTCCTGTGTTTTTCCCCGATCGAACGGCCGTACCCGTGCTATGTGAAACCCGCCAGCCTACACGCCTCGGATTCTTCGCTTACGTGTGCGAAATGAAGAGGAATACACTTTCAGCGACACAGTAAGCTGTTGTGATCGTCGACGGCTGGTCTCCGACGACTGACCGGATATAACTCATACATGTAAAGAAAAAGGCTTCGCTACGACTTAGGGATATAGCCGTATGACGGCCATGAGCGCGTCGACGGTGAAGATACCGTGACTGCGATCCGTCCCGTTCGCAAGTCTGGTAAGTACAGCATAATACCCTAAACACTTCTGATGGCAGAGACTATATTTCATCTGTGTGCAGAATAACGAACAACGAGGAGTGCATATTTTGTGATCGCCAACGGTTGTTCGCCGTACAGACGTGCTCGACGTACTGGTAATGGAACGCCGTCGGAATGAAGCGGGTGGTAGCGGAGCACCCGGGTGCCGTTTTCTTCGCTGGCGTTGATGAAATTCAGCCGCTATTATGTTCGTACTCGCTTCCTCAGGTGCATTTTACATCGCGAACCAGCACTGCGAACTCGCGTTTGCCCGTAAAACGGAATGCCAGCTCATGATAGGAATGCGTTAATCTAAAAGACATTGTATATGTTCGGCGCGTTTACATTAACAGATCTGTGTGGCGAGCGGCTACCTATGAGCCAACGCTAAATACACACCTGTTCTGTGCCTACTTTTTCTTTAATTACGCAGAACATTACCTTACCACTGGCGCTACATAGCAGGTCAAGTATAGCGGTTATATATACGGGACTTCAGTGTAAGACGGTGTATCGCGATTGTGTTGTGGGCTTTGTGCTTTGCTGTGGTTGTGTTATTGGTGTGTATGTGCGTTCGTGTCATGTTAGCCTGTATGTTCTATGTTCAGTGTGATGTAATTAAATGCCTGCTAATTGTAGCATGGTCGAAAAACGCATTGGTGCTTTTTTTCTTTTGTTTTGTCTCTGCTACTCCCTCTGGGAGTACTAGCACCCCGCTTGGTGGGGTAGTAGAGCTCTCTTCAAAAGAGTATTCGAATCCCCTTCGGAGGCGTTCTACTACTCTGTTTGGCGGGAGTACCGGTACCCTGCAATGGGGTTGATCTACTCTGAAAAAAGGAGTTAAATTTGGGACACGAAAGTACTCCCCCAAAGTGAGTGCCCAGCACTCCCTTTGTTTTTAGAGTGTAGCGCGACGCGGCACAGCACGCATACGCGTTTAAACAACTCTGCCACTGTTTCCATTGCGTACGGGTGGGTGTGTGACAAGCACAGCTTCATTGAGCTAATGCACGTACTTGCACGACTGTGTTTTAAAAAGAAACAGCTTTGAAAATCTTAAGCCAAGTGTAGCAAGCAGAAAATGGCGCTGATCGGAAGATGAATGGCCGAATTTTGTACGGGTTACTGTCCATTTTAATAGCTGAGTTAGTTTTGTCACACTGATCCCCTTTGTCACAAAAATAAAAGTGAGAGAGAGAGAGAGAGAAAGTAAAAATATTTCTCATTTTCCCATACTTCCATTGTTCAATATTTAAAGGCTCTCAGAACGAAATTCAAGCTTTACACTACGTCATCACTGCACTCATCTCGCGCAACTTCCTTTCAAGAATGTCTGCGCCAGCTGAGTTTCCAGTATTTACCGTGTGCGCTTCATTATAGGGGCAAAACTCACTCGTCCTATTGAAAATGCGCAAGCTTCGATGTGCGGCCACAACAAGCGCCACTTTTTATTTGTCCAAAAAGGAAAGTGTATACAACATGCATTTTCCGTTTCCTCTCATCTATCTTTGTGCACTTGAAGCAGAACTTATCTTAGATATCGCGTTCGGTGGATATATGCCTCAGCAGAGTCGCATCATTGCCTTGTTGTAAACATCGTCACGATTGCCCACAGCTTTTTGATACCTGGAGACACCTTGCTTTGTTAAATGCGAAGCGTTTCCTGGCGAGCTTGAGCAACTTTGACCGTATCTATCTATCTATCTATCTATCTATCTATCTATCTATCTATCTATCTATCTATCTATCTATCTATCTATCTATCTATCTATCTATCTATCTATCTATCTAGCCGCCTACGTCACGGTGCTCTCCTGGCCGTTTTATTCACCCAAAGTGCACCGAGGTTTGGACTCTAGGGTACCAATGTATGTCAGGTATGTGTGAGTAATCTTTACATTTCTTACATGATATATTCGTCATGTACGTCACGATTAACGACACTACAATTACGTGTGGCTCATACCCGTAGAGCTCACTCCGCGGTAATCGGGCATGCGCAACAGGTGTTAGACTTTTATACATCCCATGTCAATCTCGGGATGACTAATATAAACAAACAACACATCATCGTGACACACTTGAAAACAATAAAGGCGTACCGTTTTTCGTAGCATGGGATTGAAATGTAGACATAACACGCAGGCACACGATTACGCAGTCGCGAGCATTAGACAATGGCTCATTTTTTGCAGTGAAGGAGATGAAAACATGCAAGAGCTACGTACAAATAGCTTATGCAAAGAAGACGCATGCGTCACCGCTCATAACTGACGAGGTAACTATTGCGTCTCAGTAATACGCAGACGATAAAGAAGCAAGATGATCGTGCTCCCTTTTTCATATTGTTGCTTCCACAGGTCGTGTTTACTCAATCTTATGTGTTTTTTTTTACAGGTTGTAGAAAAATGTTCACAGGATATAATTTCCAAAGTATAGGAAAGAACAGACTGCTAAAAAATGAACAGCTTAATGTATCAGGAAAAAGCGTGGACACGAGAGTTGCATAATATGGTAGGAAGCCCCTCTCCTTGAACAAAGTATGCCGAAATACAGAATTTCAAAAGGCAGTTCAGCCGGAAGCGACAGCTTGAAGTGATTACAAGTCGTTAAACTGATCTCCATTTGCAAGTTGTGGCTCTAGAGGGATGCAGCGAACTGCTCTTTTGCAACAGTGACAGTCTCTTATTTAATACAACATCCTTCGTGGCAGTATATTTTGTAGATAGAGCGTTAGGGAACAAAGTTCACTTGCAGTGTGCATGAAGGCCAAAGTGCAGCTCTAGAAGGAGAGATCATTACGCACCAGTTAGATGCGTCACCACTCCGTGCACGGTTATCGGCCAACTAGCAGCTTGGTGGCTCACGCCAAACTCGTCCATGAAAGCAACGTAGAACAGGGCGCTGTTCTTGGTGACCATCGCAGAAAGCATAGCAGACAGAGCCGACAGCGGCAGCAGCGTCCAGCAGCGGTCCACCGCGACGTCGCGGTGTCCCAGAACGTCTCTGCTCATGACGCACTGAAGATCTGCGGCAGCCTGCGGGTTTCCACCGAGTGGCTTTGGATTAGAGTCGCATCCAGTCACCAGTACCTTGTTGGTTACACATCCTCTACCTCGAGTTCAACCTGGCTCTATTCGGATGATTTTAAGGACGCTGGAGGCAGTCTCCGTCGCATAAGCGCCGTGGGAACAAGGAATTTTGCCTGTTCCGAGACGTAAACTAAAGAGCAATGATGAACTTTATAGCTACGATCGGTCTTTACAGGTATGTAATGAGGAGGATGAAGCAGGCTTTACCTTCAATCGCTGTTACAGTGATCGATATTGAGAACAAGATTTAGGGGAGATCCTTTTCGGCGCAACGCAAGGCCAGGCAAATTAATGTTTTAAATGCGAAGCATTTCTTAGCGAACTTCGGCGACTTTCAGCGCATCTATCTATCTATCTATCTATCTATCTATCTATCTATCTATCTATCTATCTATCTATCTATCTATCTATCTATCTATCTATCTATCTAGCCGCCTACAATTTCGTGCCCTCCTGGCCGTTTCGCTAATGGGATGTTTACGAAAATTGGTATGCCACAACATGACGACATGACGAACATAAATCACTGGTCATAACATGAAAATCGTGATATCCAGTCATGAGCGACGTGATTTACATGCCATGCGTTTCGTTAACGGGATGTATACGAAAATTTGCATGCCACAACGTGACTGCAGGACGAACGTAAATGACAGGTCATAACATGAAAATCATAACATGCATGCTATGAGTGACATGATTTACATGCCACGGCCTTCGTGCTCTTCTGCCGTTTCGTTAACGGGATGTGTACGAAAATTGGCATGCCACAACATGACTGCATGACTATCATGAATGACAGCTCATAACATGAAAATCATGACATGCATGTCATGAGCGGCATGATTTACATGCCACGGTCCTGGCGCTATACTGCCGTTTCGTTAATGGGATGCATGCGAAAATTCGTATGACACAAGAAGACTGCATGACGATCATAAATGACAGGTCATAACATGAAAATCTTGACATGCATGTTATGAACGGCATGATCTACATGCACGCGTTTCGTTAATGGAATGTATACCAAAATTGCTACGGCGCAACACGACTGCATTACGAACATAAATGACAGGTCATAACGTTAGAATCATGACATGCGTGTATGAGCGGCATGGTTTACATGCCACAGTCATGGTGCTCTTGCGGCCGTTTCGTTAACTTCATAGGTACCAAACTCGGTATAGCGAGGCAATGCAAATCCATTTTACGTTCCTGATGCGTGCTTCGCATTTCCTTGATTCCCACTGCACGTGGGATCTGCCAATTTTTTTAATCTTTTCTGTTTTTTTCGTGGATGTGTGACTTGAATGACGTGAATAATTTGAAAAGACTAAACGGGCTGCGCGATTCTGAATTGATTCAAGTGTTTGAATGAGGTTGGTCTGAGTGGGATCCTGTATGGGGAATGCGTATTCTAATTTGTAACGAACTAATGTTTTCTAGAGTAATAACTAAAGCATGACATAAGCGTATTTAACTTTCATAGGAATATTCGTGTGTTAGTTTGAACGCATATATTTCCCGCGAGTGAAGGATGCGTATCATAATGTGCAGAATATTAAGAAATTGTATGTACAAACGCGTCCAGAACACTTTCATTCAGGGTATGTCTCTCTGTCGTTCAAGGGCACAGTTGCTTAGATTTGGGGCAGATAACTGGTAGTGGGTTGTTCTGGAGTTTTTCAATACTATTTATGCTGCGCAATGACACCGGTTCCACAGCCACTCGCCATCAGGCCACGAAAAATACAATGCGTACCTTTGTGTGTTTCTGTTAACAGCGGATGATACCGCACGTGACTGGCTGGCTTAGGAGCCACGCCACTATAGGGCTGTAAGTACGTGGACTCGTTTTCAAATCCCTGCCACGCTGGTCACGCTGTGGCAGAGGACAAATGCAAAAAAAAACGAAATCTGGCAGATCCCACGTGTTGTGCTAACCCGTGTTATGCGATGCAGTCATCAAGGAAATTCCCGATCCCTAATTGTTTCACAGTGAGCCAAGTGTTAAGGATAGGATGAAAGTTGTGCAAACTGCATGAGTGAGCGTATGCTTAACGTGGTCTTAGCAGAAACATCGACAGCACTGTGACCACTGAACGGTAGCTAATGGTACGCCGTAACGTTGGCCTCTCGGGTTAGTGCACAACACATGTCCATATGTTTTTAAAGACGATAGTTTTCTTCGGATACTTGAACGGAGACATTTTGGTCTTTCTGTTTGTCTGTCTCTCACACGACTCAGCCACGCGGCCAAAGTGTAAGCACTTGCCTAACGCCCAGCCATCTTGAACTGGTCGCTGCGGTCATACGTTTGGATATTGTCCACCAAAAAAAATATTACGCACATCTGAGGCGCAGCATCAATACGCATTAGGTGGTGTGTTCCTTTACTAGAGAATACATAGATACGTAATTCTAAAGACCCTAGTGTTTCTTAGGCTACGCTAAAGATGCGATGCTATGCACGAAAAAGGCCTCTACCGACGATTTGGTGCTGCCACCTGGCAGTTTCCCAGGGATTCTGCACAAGCTCATGTTTCCCAACGGCGCTGCCAGATGGCGTCCACATCTCACGCATCGTAGTACGGCCGGCAGAAGACTATCATATTTCGGCGACTTTTGCAGCGACGCGCGCAGATACGCGGTCAACGTTTTTGAATTGCTTTTAACAGGGCTTCTTTGCTGTTTCTTCCGAGCTCATGTATTAAGCACTGCTAACCCCATCTAATTCCGTGGCTGTGCGTTTGCGAACCTTTACCTCCGCCTTCTTCCAATTGAAATTTTCCAGAACTAGTTCTTCCACTAGGTTTTCCTTGCTACTGTTACACGTCTTAAAGGAAGGCTCGTCATTCTTTTTGAAGGAATCGGCTGTTACGTTTCGAATATAAGTCAGTGCGTCGTAGCCCTCCTATTTATTTCCTTCTTCTTCCACAATATGCCGTTGCATAGTTACAGTTTTCTTACCGAGCGATTTTAGGTGGTTCCAGAAAAGCCTAGATGCGGCCTTCTGTTCGCGAATATCCGACATCCACCGTTCACTCTGTCCTTTAATCTTGGCTTCAATCAAACTCTGTACCAGGCCTTTTTTCTCGAGATATGTTCCCCATTTTCGCTTGACTTCGTATTGTGGCCTGTGCTTCTTTTTGCCTGCTTATGTGTTCGTGATGCTTCCCCTCGATTCTCAATTGCGTCCCTAATTTCCCTATTCCACCATCGTTTCGGCTTTCGCTTCCCCTCCTGCAACTCTTTTGTTTTTCTTTGGTAATTTGACTCCTTATTAGATGGAGAAGCTCATTATAATCCCACACTTTGCCTTTCGTTCTTCTCACTATGTCCTCGATTGTTGCGATTATGTTCCTAGTTTGTTTTTCACTTAGAAAAGAGCTGCCCGACTTTAATTCGATCCCCTATTTACGGTCTACATAGCTCATTCGCAAAGTTATGCGTTTATGGTCATTTCCCAAGCTGCCTACTCCCTTCCTCATCTATGCTCATTTCTCTCAACTTCTCGTGAATTCCTTCTGTCAAGAGGCCGTAATCGATTGCTGACTGCCTGCTTCCGACCTCTCATATGTTACCTGCCCATCACACTTAGGACTCATGTTAATGTTAACTACATCGAGACTATGTTGCTCGCAGAGCTCTAGCATCAACATCTCGTTATAATCTGTATATCCGTCGAGGTCGTACATATGAGCATCCATATCTCCTTACAGAACTATTTCGGCCCTGTTACCATATTTCTGAATATACCTGCTTATGCAATACACTATCTCCTAATTTTTCTCTTTGCGGTTATTTCCAGTTCACATGTAAACTACACCAAACATTGTTTTCTTCCTGCTTACCGTTCTAGAAACCCAGAGGTAACTCTTCACATGTCAAAGTAACCCTACACCAATTTGCTTCCCTATGAATTAGATACCGGTTTCCCCAGCTCTTCTTTCTGATATCAATGCGATTTAAAGAACCCCTGGTGGCCGAAATTCACGGAGCCCTCCACTACAGCGTCTCTCATATTGTGGTTTTGGGACGTAAAATCCCATAAATCAATGAAATCAAAAAAGCTACAGGGATATGCTATTGATCATGATTTTATCGTGTCCAGTAACGTTACTCAGAGTAAACAGATGAGCTATGTATCTCGGATTGAGCTTTTACTGCAGCCATACTTTAAGACGTACGGAACTGGCCCACGTTTTTGCCGCTCTAGCCTCGGACATCTTGGGTCATGTTGCCTTCGTCCGGATCTATTTACGGCCACGCAGTTTCATCGACGGAAAGCCTTTAGTGCCGCAACACTACGCCGGTTTCGGTACGAAATCGGTTATCCGATTATAAAAGACATATATTCTTTCTTGGACTACCGAAACGCGAAATGCTCTGTCTGTCTGTCTGTCTGTCTGTATGTCTGTCTGTCTGTCTGTCTGTCTGTCTGTCTGTCACTAGATTCCACCACGCGGCCAAAACCGATTCAACCTACCGACCAAAACCAAGTGAGCTACTAGCACTGGTGGCACAGTGTCATACCACGTCAACGTTATACCGAGCAAAGTAAACCTCAATACTAATTGCGTCAAAATATATGTACATAATCATAATTCTCAGAGCTAATTTAATTAAGAATACTCATAGGACCGGTTTCTACGCTAGTAAAGTAAAATTAGCACGTTAGAAATTGTGTCGAAGAGACGTTACGCGTTAAAACAAGCCGACAGAAGCCGCGGCTCTGTAGCTGGCTTTGATGCAACAGTAGTGAAAGGCTCCAACAGATGGCACCAGAGCAGGACGAACACGGGAAATTTGAATGGAAATCTGCAAAACCTTCAGTACATCCATTATGGGAAGAGCGACAGTTTAGGGGAAAAGCGCGAGAGGTGGGATGGAGGAGAAAAGAGGATGCTACGTACCAGGGGCATCAGAAGACTATCGTCTTTTGACGTCATTTGCAGCGAAGGAAGCAGATATGCGGCCATTCTTTGTCAAAGAAAAGTACACCCTGCGCTGCACTGACCTGAATATCATAAGTGTCGTTGGTTGAAGTATTCCTACGGGATAAAGTAAACTTGGACAAAAGGATGCCGAGTGAGAGTAGGACATATGTGTCGGATATTTCATATCTATGTCAGCGTGTAATACACATTAGAAGTGCAACTGTCGTTGCACAAGCACGAGCATCACAAACACAGCTTCTGGTGCAATTGATTTATTTACTGTATGCGCCGTGTGGGACGAGTGACCTTTGCCTAGTTGTAGCATGCATGCGTGGCCGTTCGGGGACACGGTTTCGTTATCCCCTTGCCGCTTGCTAGGTCACGTGTGTCTGCGTGCTTGTTATTTTTATACTTCAGTCACAAGCTGTGACAAACGGCTTGCCTTTCTTCTTTTTAAGTGTATTAGGATGATGTGCTAAATTACAACTTTAGATGGTCCCTCATTCGCATAGACTCTGTAAGATTCAAACACCAGTGCCACATACCACAAGGTGAGCACTACTGGTGTGAGCCACATGTGATTGCAGTATAGGTGATCACGACCTAGGTGACAAGTATATTTTGCTAGCGACGTCAGTATCAATCATTCAAGTTCATAATATATATATATATATATATATATATATATATATATATATATATATATATATATATCCGAGTTTTCGGTTATACCAAGTAAAAGAGACGACCAGGATAGCACCGAGACATAGGCGGCTAGATACATAGATGGATATAGTCAAGGTGATCTAAGTCCGCCAAGAATACTTCGCAGTTCAAGAAAAAAAATGCACAACCCATGTACTCAGGTTTGCGCGCATGTTTAAACGACTGAGTTGGCCATGATTAGCTCGAAGAAACCCGTGCATATGGTGTTCCTCACCACAATTTCATGTAATTTGCTCGTAAAATCACTTAATTTAATTTAATTCATTAGTTGATTCAGTACATTCAGGTTATCTGTGAAAGCTACCGCTTCCTTTCGTCAACGGCGAGGGCACACCGAAAGCTAAACTCATTGAAATGTTTCATCTTTGTTAAACTTCCACTGTGTAAGCCTGCCGCTAGGAAGGCGTGCTTCTTTTCCTTAGTTTTTGCTCGGAGGCGGTGGTGGTTGTCTCTTAATTACGCCCGCCAAAAAAGTGGGGGCGGAACCGGTCCAAAGTCTGGTTGCGCTGGCGTAGGGGAGTTCGACAAGCATCCCTTGGGATACCGCAGCCCCCACCGCTCGCTGAATGAGCCGGCGCTGGTCTGCTGGCTCGGTGGGAGGGTTTGTGTTGTCTGTGCTGTGGTGCGTGCAGGTCCACACCATATTTATTAGTGTCGGCGGAGATGGGCAATGCTGGCACCTGGGCGCTGTCTGTTCAGGAGAAATTCTGCTGTATAAGAGGGGGTACAAGTTGGGATCTCTTCAACGAGGGGGGCCCCCAACAAAGCTGACCTCGCACTGCAATATCGTTTGTGTCCGCATCCCTCCCATTCCCTAACGGGTGCATCCGGAACACTGCCCGGAGAGGCGGGCCCACAGTGCACGCCAATTCGAGGAACACCTATGTAATGTGCGCACAAAAGTGTGCCTATGCTCGGTGCGTGGGATAGGAGGCAAAGTAAACGACGACGACGACGACGAGGAGGAGGAGGCTGGAGCACACGCAAGGTTGCGCGAGCGGAAGAGCGTTGCGGAGAAGTGAGAAAAAGAAGACAAGTGGAGATGGACTGCAGCGTTCGGCACAGTCGGGTGCCCGGGCCCGAGAGTCGAAAGTACCAGCGGTCCACGATTTGGAGCTCCGGGTTTCGCGTGGCCGCCTGTATGTCTTCCCCGTCACCTCTCCTGCTGCAAGGCTGTTGTGGCTTGAACAACATGCCTCAAGCCTCGGCGTTCTCCTGCCCGCTCATCGCCAGTCAACAGTACTACGGCTCCCTCCAGTCGCCGTCCCGCCAGAGGGTGAGCCTGTGTTGGCCCAGACTGTTGTACTGTTAGTAGGGACGCTAAGTTTGTTTTGTTGCCTTGTTTATCCGCTCTGCTAAGTGTATGCGTGTGTGTATTGCGCGTCTTCTCTGCATATAAAGTGCCATTCGGAACGCACAAGCAGCCTCGTCTCTTCGATGGGAACGCCCGCGTTCCCAACATAAATAACTGTTCATCGAACCTCTCATGACAATCTCATAGGGCATCCGGACGTCACGTATATGGACACCTCTTACCATCCGTCCAAGCCAGCGATGGTCACAGCAGCCCCTCCCCCCCCCCCTTTAGCTAGTAAACGGCATGCAGTATCCTCAAAACAGCAACAGTCACCGCAGCGAGTGCTAGCTGATCCTATCACGAAAATCTTCATCAGTGACTCTCAACAGGCGATCCGCAACTAAGATGCTGTCTTTTTCGCCAAGCATTACACGTTTTACTCCTCTACATCCCGCTTATCCTGTGGGTTCCAGCCCACGAGTCGATCAGCAGAAACACCCAGGTGCACGCACTCGCACGACATTTTAGCTGCCCACCCGAACGCACTCACCGACATTTTAGTTCGCAAGACGTGGAAACCGAGAGGCAGGGTGCGTTAACAGCAACACAGTCTGCCAAGCTTGAGGAAGAGTTAGGCTCTGAACTCAATGAGGAGGCGAGCCCTCGAGAGTATGCTGCCTCTCAGAGCCTCCTAGCGAGAGTGTCGGAACGGAACGAAAAACGAAAACGAAAAACGAAAAAAACGATATTTTTGACCGGAACGAAAACGTAACCGGAGCGTTATTTATTATTTCGTTCCGGAGCAAAAACGAAATAATTTTTATCGTTTTTCGGTTCACGGGAAAACTTTGCGATCCGGAACAACCGAGGTCGTGCAACGTGAGCAACATCATCAACGGTCATCGCCCTCTTACTGAAAATGCTGAACAAGGAGCCGCGCCTTCCAAGAAGCACGAATGTGCTGAAATTTAGGGACGAGCGCAAAGAGTGGCAACCGGAGCTGTAAATGTCAACACAAGGGGCCCTTGTTGTGCCAGCCACACAAGTCAGCGTTGAGAGGGCAGTGTCGACACTGAAGTTCATTTTGTCGGAGCAGCGGTCTCGCTTATCGGCGAGTATACTTTATAACCTGCTGCTTCTGAAATCGTGTGCCCGCCCCCCCCCCCCCCTTCGACGAAAATTCGGGATTCAAGTTTGAGGAAAGATAAATACCAAGATTTTCTTGTGTCCTTGCTTCGAAACTTTTGCGACTTCCCTCATAGTCAGATCGTGGCTTTGGGACGTAAAACCCCAACAATTATTATTGCATTTTTATGTATTAGTTCAGTATTTTCTGCTGTTTTTAAAATATAATTTTAATATTAAGTATTTTGTTCGTTTTTCTTAAAAAAAAACGTTATGAACCGTTACGGAACGTTTTGTTTTTGTTCCGGAACGAAAACGGAACGGAACTTTTTTCTGTGGAACGAAACGAAAACCGGAACGAAAAACATTTCGTTCCGACACCCTGCTCCTAGTAATAGATGCTGCGGCGGCGACATGACGGTGTCGCCATGCTCAGGGGCAGCTGGTTTATAAAACTGGTCTTGCAGAACAATTGCGAGGCACAAATTGTGACGCAAACCATGAGTCACGCGCAGATTACATGGCTGGCCCACTAGAGCCCGCTGACATCGTTGACGGAAAGTCAGTGGCCGGTGAATTTGATTTGCCCGACGCAGACGAGGAGCCGCGGCGCGAGTTAGCCCAGATCGGGCGTTTGAGGCGAGGGCTGGCAAGTTTAAGGCCGGTACCTTGCAGTACGCACGGTTACCGGAATACCGCAGGGAAAACAGTCCCCACACCGCTGAGGCGCACTCCGTTGCGTGCAAACCATGGTTTGCTTCAGCCCGCGTGTGATACGGAGTTCTTTTCGCAGCGTCTCCGCGACTGAGCCGACACTCAGATGGAGGTTGAGATTGATAGCTAGTTTGAGCGATTGAAGCATCTGGAATCGAACTTTATACATGCTAGCTATTACGAGGGCGTACGCGCAAGCATCTTGCCCCACGGGGGTGGCCCGTGTGTAAAAGTGTGCGGCCCGGGGCCTACGTGTTTGTCGTTGCGTTCTTCGTGCATTCATTTGACCCAGGGGCGAAGTAAGGTAGCGTTAATCCCTGTAGCACTCCCAACGTTGCAGGTTAGCCGGCAACAATGTGCCTAGATCGACCGGTTTTATTACCTTAAAGGTACAGATTTGCTTACGTTACGGCTCGACCGTGAACAGGGGAGAGTGGTGGGGCTGGGGCAACTTTATTGTGGGGGTGATGGGCTGAGCCATGGAGACAGCAGTGAACATTGAACACAAGGTGTTTTCTGTGGTGTTGCTTATGGGATAGAGGTGGTGCGTCGTATTTTTTTTCATGTGTGTTCTTTGGGAACTGCATGATATCCTTGGATTTGATGGTGCAACCTGTCACCATGTCATGTTGTTTCTTTAGCTCATGTGCTCGCGTAGTAAGCGTTATCATATCCTTACGGCATATTGCATAACAGACAACGTAAAAATAATTGTGGAAGTTGGTGTTACGGTTTATTTTTATGCATGTCTGTTCACATGCCGCATATATCACTCGTTAAGTGCTTTATTAGAAGTGGAACTGACTTGAATTTAATTATGCAACCTGCTGGTGATTCAAGCTTTTTTTTTTCCTTTGAGGAAGAGAAGCTATGCAGGGCATTATGCTGCGTTCCGTTATTAATGCAGAGAGGAGAGGAAGAGCTAGTGGCACTTAAGTATAGTTCGGCTATACTTCTTTGCAATGGTCTTTTATTGCTCGCATGAATGCAGTGCACTTCACGCGGATATGCAGCGTGCATAATGCATCATCATTGGCAGCGGGGCACAATGTTTTTCGGGTGCTAGATTTCTATGCCCTCCAAACAAGGCTTTTCCTTTTTCATACGTCTCCTTGTTTACTTTCAGTCAACCGCATTCCAGAATGTCTGGCTAGAGAACGAACGTATCTGTGCAGGACAGGAATCTGACAGAAAGCTATGCGCACGATGCCTTTGTAGCGTTCGCGTAGTTGCGGATTCGTCTGCCTCGCTCTGGTTTCGGCGCCTTCTCGCTCTACTGGCGGCCGGCATTTCTTCGTTTTCCTCCTTCGGCAACACAGTGAACAAGCCGTTCCGAAGTCTTGGGGGAAGGGGGGGGAGGATGGAAGAGGATTGTTTCAGCACAGCGGGGCTCCAATAAACACGTGCAAGCAAGACCCGGTGTGCCTCGCCTTGTTTCGTGGAATAACCGAATGATCAAGCCGTACTGAAATGTCTAATTGGCAGATGGTCTCTTTTGCTTCGGGATATATAAATCTGCCGGGCGCCTGCTAGTGTTTTTCACTGCGCCCAGGAGGTCAGACAGGACACGTAATGTGGTAGAGCATTTCACTGTGCCAGCTTCATTTGCGCTCGCCTGCGACCTCAAGTGACATTGCATTTAGTAGCGAAGCTGCTTAACCTAACCGTAAGAACTGTGTCGTGCCACTTTTAACAGTGAAGCTGTTTAAGCAGCTTTTGGGCAAGAACATGTCGCGTGATATTGCGTTACGTGATTTTGACAAGAAAATCTCACGTGACATTTCGAAACGTGATTTTGGCGGAACGCGATGTCAGTGCACGTTAAAGAACCCCAAGTGGTCGAAATTTCCGGAGCCCTCCACTACGGCGTCTCTCATAGTCAGAGCTGGTTTTGGCGTGCAAAACCCTAGATATCAATTATTTTAGCAGAGAAATGTCACGTGACATTGCGTTACGTGATTTTGGGTAATCACGTTGCATGTTACCGCCTGCCCCGCCACCACGGTCTAGTGGCTATGGTACCCGGCTGCTGATCCGTATGTCGCGGAATCGAATCCCGGCCGCGGCGGCTGCATTTAGATGAAGGCGAAATGTTGAGGCCCGTGTACTGTGAGATGTCAGTGCGCGTTGAAGAACCCCAGGTGGTCGACATTTCCGGAGTCCTCCACTGCGGCGTCTCTCATATCAGATGGTGGTTTTGGAGCGTTAAAACCCAAAAATTAATCAATGTTGCCGCCTAAATCACGTAACAGAAGGTCACGTGACGTGTTCGCGCCAAAATAGTACATGATTATCAAATGACCTGTTTCAGAAAACTATTGGCTAGCTTTGCTGTGTTCTGGCCTTACGCCACTATAGCGGAAGCTGCGTTTATTTTTATATGTGTGTTGTTTTGGGTGAGGGATATGTCTTGTTTTCATTGTACCAAGGTGACACATGTGCACTCACTGAATGGCGGTTTCACCAATTGTGGTGGAACATTGGGTGGTATCGCTACTCAAATGTAGGGCAAGTTGGCGATGATTCGCCGGCTTATGTAATAAGGCGGAGCCAAGTGGCTATTAAAGGCGACGCCGTAGGGTTGTAGGGTGTCTGGAGTTTTAGCGGAGATGCTGAACTGTCTCAAAAGTGCTACGCACTGCCGGTAACGCTGGGGACATCATCACCATCATCATAATTATGAGCCTGTCTACGCCCACTGCAGGGCAAAGGCCTCTCCCATGGATCTCCAATTATCCCTGTCTTGTGCTAATTGGGCCCTATTTAACCCTGAAAATTTCCTGATCTCATCTGCCCACCTAACTTTCTGCCGCCCCCTGCTACGCTTGCCCTCTCTAGGAATCCACTCTGTTACCCTTAATGACCAACGGTTGTCTTGTCTTCGCATTACACGGCCCGCGCACGCCCATTTCTTCTTAATTTCTATTAATATGTCCTTAACACGCGCTTGTTCCCTAACCCACTCCGCTCTCTTCTTGCCCTTAAGGTTACACCTAGCATTTTCCGTTCCATAGCTCGCTGCGTCGTCCTCAATTTAAGCTGAACCCTCTTAGTTAGCCGCCAAGTTTCTGCCCCGTAGGTGAGTACCGGTAAGATGCAGCTGTTATAGACTTTCCTCTTCAGAGACAATGGTGAGCTACCATTCATTATCTGATAATGCTTGCCGAATGCACCTCCACTGCATTTTAATCCTCCTAATTATCGCAGTCTCATGAATGGGATCAGGGGTCACTACCTGGCCTAATCAGACATATTCACTTACTACTTCCAATGCCTCGCCAGCTATCTGAAATTGCTGGGCTCGCCCAAGGCTATTGAACATTACTTTAGTTTTCTGCATATTAATTTTCAGGCCCACTGTTATACTTTACGTGTTTAGGTCAGTAATCATGCTTTGTAATTCATATCCCGAGTTACTCAGCAAGGCAATATCATCAGCAAATCTGAGGTTACCGAGGTATTCTCCATTAACCCTTACACCCACCTGTTCCCAATCCAGCGTTATAAATACTTCTTGTAAGCATGCTGTGAATAACATTGGAGAGATTGTGTCCCCTTGTCCTACGCCGTTCCTTACAGGTATTTTGCTGCTCTCCTTATGGAGGAGTATGGTGGCTGTAGAGCCGTTGTAGATGTCTTCCAGTAGTCTTACGTAGTGCTCGACTACGCCCTGATTCCGCAATGCCTACATGGCTGCTAAGGTATCGACCAAGCCAAATGCTTTCTCGTTGTCTATGAAGGCTATATATAGGGGTTGATTATACTCCGCGCATTTCTCTATCCCCTGATTGATAGTGTGAATATGGTCTAGTGTTGAGAAGCCTTTACGAAACCCTGCTTGTTCCTTAGGTTGACTGAAATCTAAGGTGGCACAAATTCTGTTATCGATTACCTTGGTAAATAACTTGTACACGACTGACAGCAAGCTAATCGGCCTGTAATTTTTTCAAGTCCTTTGTTTCGCCTTTCTTGTGGATTAGGATGATGTTCGCATTCCTCAAGATTCCGGTATGCTCGCAGTCATTAGGCATTGCGTATACAGGCTTGCCAGTGTTTCCAGTATAATCTGCCCGCCATCCTTTAACAGATCTGCTGTTATCTGATCCTCACCGGGTGCCTTTCCCGCTTGCATCTCTTTCAAAGCTTTCATTACTTCCTCTGTCAATACTGGTGGAATGTCAGCCTCTTCTAAACTGCTTCCCCGTTCACTATTCTGCTTATCGCGACTACTGTAGAGATCTCTGTAAAACTCCTCGGCTATTGTAACTATCTCATCCCTATTCGTGGTCACATTGCCTTGCCTGTCTCGTAAGGCATACATCTGATTTTTGCATATGCCTAGATGTCGCTTCGCCGCTTTCAGGCTCCTGCCGTTCTTTACAGCATGCTCAATCCGCTCCATATTACACTTTGGTATGTCGGCTGTCTTACGCTTATTGATTAACTTCGAAAGCTCCGCTAGTTCTATTCTGTCAGTTGCATTTGATACTATCATGCCTTGTCGTTTTCTAATCAAGTCTTTCGTCTCCTGGGAAAGTTTGCTAGTAATCTCTCTACCGATCTTACTTCCTACTTCTATTGCACACTCCATGGTAATCCGTGACAATCCGTGAAAATGTCGGAGTATGTTCGCCCTATGCCGTTCAGTAACGAGCTTACTGCAATGTCCTCTAAGTGAAGATACAATCTTGTAATGCTGTCCTCACTAACCAACGTCTCAGAAAGCAATGAAAGCGCTTTAGCGGCTTTCTGAAGACATCTGGCCTTACCGAGCGCCTTTGACAGAATAGGACTGTCCTGTAGGCATTCCCCCCTCTTCTTATCTTTTCTTTCCCTTCTCCCATTCCCCAGTGTAAGGTAGCCAACCGGTATGCTGATTGCTTAACATCCATGCCTTAATTCCGTTCCTTATTTCTGTCTCCTCCCTTTACTGCAATGTATGAGTTAAGCCTTTGCACTCCTGTGTAAATACTGTAAATATAAATTGTCTTTTATTTAACCAAACTCTCCAAGCGTCCTATTCACTATATACCATTTTTGCACGCGAGCCTCTCGCCGCTATCAGCCAGCTTCTCGATTGATCTTGCCCGTGCCGTGTCGGATGGTCCGCTTCGGACGCTGAGCGGGGAGCTGGAGCCCCGGAGAACTTTTAAGCCCAGCGCCTTAATGTAGCTTGTGTCGAATAGGAAACACTACCACTAGTGGAGTGGCGGTAGAGGTTCGAAACAACTACATCCCATTATACTTCACTCCATTCAATGCTCACGAGACAGGCTAGCTGTTTAAAGACGACAGGCTGTCAGAAACACATCTTTTTTTTTCTGTAATAGAAACGAGACCGACAAAATCATAACTTCACCATATCAACGAAATTTCTGTTCAGAAGCAAGAAAAGCTAGCAACGAATATTTGTGTAGAGCGAGTCTCACGCATTTCGTAAAAGTACCTACCAGCGAGCAGACCGCAATGGTTATCTTCGCTGTACCATTGGGTTATGTCAAGTTCTGCCTTGTACCCGCGACGCACTACACCCTTGTACCCTTGTACCCGCGAACGCACTAGTTTCTGTTATGCGCCGATATAGCAAATACGTCATGTTTCAGGTCGGCGTGGTGTTATGTTTCTCGGAGTAGTGGGTCAAGCACAAAAACGCGTGAATTATGGGCCGAAGCAGCAGCTAAACAATGTCAGGAAAGGATTGATGATTTGTGGGGTTTAACGTCCCAAAACCAGCTCTGATTATGAAATACGCCGTAGTGGAGGTCTCCGGAAATTTCCACCACCCTGGGGTTCTTTAACGTGCACTGACATCGCACAGCACACGGGCCTCAACATTTCGCCTCCATCGAAATGCAGCCGCCGCGGCCGGGATTCGATTCCGCGACCTTTGGATCAGCAGCCGAGTGCTATGACCACCAGACCACCGTGCGGGGCAATGGCAGGAAAGGAAGCGAATGTCACTTAGCCCTTCAGTTTTGAGAGTTTAGGAGCGCACCACATTTTGCTACATACCCTGTCGTTGGTGGCTGTCGGTGTAGCATATCTAAGTGGTAATTTATGCGAGAAAGACTTTCGAAGCAGGTGGAGCACGAATATTGTTATCTGCGAAAGTACTGCGCTGTGCTAAGAGCCCACGAAGCTTTGACGGACTGCGCCAACTCTTTTTCTGTAAACTGTCACTGTTTTCCTCTGGATATATTTTTACCTTTTACCGAAGCATGCGAAACTAACATGCTTAAATTTCCACCACAGCTTTAAAGCATTTCATTGAGTGTAGCCGCAGAATAAAGTAGCGCATACGCAAATCATGAGCTTTTAGCCTCCGCGGTATTTGTATAGAAATACCGACAGTGCTTGAAATGATTGTTGTACGGCACACCGAAACAACGCCTATCACTGCTTCTCCAGTCGCCAGCGGCGAACTTTTTTTCGAGTCATAAACACGTAGGAACGATAACTAACGTGGCTGAACTAAAAGAACTCGCACACAGATCAGTGGATGCTAGGCAGGTGGCACGAGATGCTCATGTGCAAGCTGCGCGCTCCGAAACAAAACACTTAACACAGAAACACAAAAATACTATATAAACTTACCAGAGAATTTAACTACGGGAACTGCTGCGAGTACAAGGTCGCTGGACTTGAAAACATCCTTTGTGCTATGCGTCCTGACGCACAAAGTCTACAAAGCAGCGTTAGAACGCACGTTTACTGACATCATTCTTTATTTCGCTTCTTTTTTCTCTCACCGTATATATCAACTAAATAAGAGTTTTTATATAGGGTTGCACCAAACTGAACACCGTCAACTTCCCGAACATTTGAGGCAATTAAATTTTGTGTTTGCCTGCCTTACCAAGAAAGGCAGGCAAACACAAATACAGAAACCCTATATTTTTGCGATGGGCTGACGTTTGGTCAGGTTCTACTTGACGTGTCAGTACATATATTGCACTCTCGCATTATATATATTTTCTTTCTTTTACGAAACACTGGGCATCCAAGCGTTGTAGGAAAGCATACCGTATGAAAGCAAAACGACCTATCAACAATGCTCTAATGATTTTCGATCCACTATTTCGCGGAAATCGAGCCAGCACTGCTTTTCTTTATTTGGAGCGCTTTGCATGATTGCAAAAACAAAAATGCACCTTCTTTTCTTGTAGCGCTAGGGCTTTCAGCCGCATTTATGCTTCGTCGTTATAAAAGCGAGCGCTATGAGCGGCTAGTCCACATCTCCTTTCTTTCCGTTGCCTTTCCTGCGCTCGAAAGGTAAAGTGAGGACACGAACATGCTCGGACTTACGTACTTTCGTGTAAAGGCGTGACTTTGGGAGTTGTTTCCTCTTTATTTGCTGTGCGTGCACAGATTACAGAGCTTTTGCGCTCTACGCTTTGATTGCTTTATAAAGAAAAGTTCAGCTGTTGTGGAGGCGCTCTTGCCTGTAAGCGTCGTGTCCACTCCTTGAAAAATACGGATGACAATCGACACAGGTGCGTGACAGCGCCATTTTGACTGATTCGCTGGCGCTGCGCCGGCGTCCTCATGCTATTCACCGCTGCAGGCTTTAGAAAGACCGCATACGCTGTTTACCACCTCGAAAGACCGCCATAAATTCATTCGTATATTGCTATGAATGCGCGTGCGATACAAAAATGCCTGTTGTGGTACATACCAGACGTCCAGAGCACTTATGCCGCCTTCGTACACGGAGTCGTTCGCTGGAGTGATTGTCGCGTTGGCTTCACGAATAGGTGCTCCCTCTACTCTCCCCCATTTCGCGTCACAAAGCGAACAAGTGAATGCGAGAGTGAAATCACGCTTATGGCATTTTTATGTTTGTAATATCACTGGCTCAAATCCGGGTTTCGCCGAGTCTAGTTTTGCCAACTGTTCTCTCAACTATACTACACAGAACGTCAGAAAAAGGTTTGTTAAGCATACGACAGAATAGTGGGTAAAAGCAAGTCGTATGCGACTGCGCTAACAAACTTTCGTATGCTACCTAAGAATTGGGGACTTCTGGCAACACTTGAATGTTCCCGAGGTTTACCGTCGGCCCCGCCCTGGTGGTCTTGTGACTATGACACTCGGCTGCTGATTCGAAGGTCGCGGGTACACTTGAATGTTCCCGAGGTTTACCGTCGGCCCCGCCCTGGTGGTCTTGTGACTATGACACTCGGCTGCTGATTCGAAGGTCGCGGGTTCGAATCCGGGCGGCGACTGCTGCATTTTGCTGGGGGCAAAATGTCGAGGCCCGAGTAATGTGCTATGTCAGTGTACGTTAGGGAGCCTATGTGGTCGAAAATTTTCCGAAGCCCTCCACTACGGCATTTACAACAATCATATCGTGCTTTTGGAACGCAAGACCCCAGAAATGAATTCGCGCCAAGAAAGCAATAAATGCTTAAAATGGTCTTAGTCTTACACGCTGAAACATCGAACAGCTGTACCATCAAGGGTGTAAAATATGAAAAGCACCGCGGGCGTTGTTCTTGATATCGAGTGGCCATGTAGTGATCGAAGATATGTAGGCGTTATGGAGAGCCGCATGTGATCAAACTGTTATTGACACGCGCTTTTGGTTTGTTTAAGGGGAACGCCGTTGTCATGTTCCTGTGGCACGCGCGCTTGTTTCGGTTTGTTTACAGGGAGCACCGTTATCATTTACCTGCTACGCGCAGCGTAGGCTGAGTTTATCTTGCATGTCATTTCGGGAACTGTGTCGGCCGTTCTAGAAACTTTGCATGCCCGACGCTGGCATTAGAGTGTCTTCCAGAATTTCAGAGCTAATGTTAGAACGCGCTTTGACGTGTGTATAAAAGCCGACGCATCTCGCCGCTTGTCAGTTGTTCCGTCGACCGACGACTGTTCAGGCCGCTATCGTCTTGCAGTGCGATCTGCTTTACTTTTCTGGCCACAGCTTCGCCAAAAAAACAGTTGCACTGACAATGTCCTGAGTTCTGTTGCGCACTTCAGCGTCACTCCCACATGATAATATCCATATGGTCCATACTACCGGTAAAGCAGCTCACCAAACCGAAGACACTGTCAGCTTGGTCGCGCTTGGCGCTTTTTGTATTCCGTGCCTGCGCCCCATTGCGAAAGATTGAATTTCGAATGCAAGTTTTTTAGACGCAGTACGCTTGCCCCAGTTTACATACAAGGCAAAGCCAAATTACAAAGACTTGGACTCTAAAATAAATAGGTGAAATATCCTCGGTGAATAATTTGGCTTAACAATTAAGTACATTTTACATTGCCGGCGCCGGGATACTGCGTACGTGTAAGTGATTATCTTGTTTGCTTCACATAAACCCTCACGTAGCTATATCACATCTAATAACCACGTATGACCATACTAGAACATACGAAAGGGAAGGGGTCAAGGGCTCGTTCTTTATTTGTTAGAAACAACTTAATGAGCAAACAGACAATGAAGCCTAGGAAAACATAGGGGAAGTTACTTGTGGTATTGTAATTGTGGAGAAAGTAGAAAGGAATTAAAGTGGACGAAAAGACAAACCTGCCCTCGGTGGGACCCGAACCCACGACCTTCGGATGTCGCGTCCGATGCTCTACCAACTGAGCTACAAGGGCGGTCGTCCCCCCGTCGACTTTATTGTGTATTTATGTAGGTATTATCCTGGGAGTGTTAGGCAGCGCCACTCGAGGCCAAGGTCGCGTGTGTAGAACACACTTTCTTGCCAGGAGGCGTCACGTAGAACGTGAACTTAGATGAGATGGCTGCTGCCCAATAAGCCCTCGCATGCTACCTAAGGCACCAAGTCTGCCGCAACGAGGCCCAAGCTATGAAATTACGAAAGGGAAGGGGTCAAGGGCTCGTTCTTTATTTGTTAGAAACAACTTAATGAGCAAACAGACAATGAAGCCTAGGAAAACATAGGGGAAGTTACTTGTGGTATTGTAATTGTGGAGAAAGTAGAAAGGAATTAAAGTGGACGAAAAGACAAACCTGCCCTCGGTGGGACCCGAACCCACGACCTTCGGATGTCGCGTCCGATGCTCTACCAACTGAGCTACAAGGGCGGTCGTCCCCCCGTCGACTTTATTGTGTATTTATGTAGGTATTATCTTGGGAGTGTTAGGCAGCGCCACTCGAGGCCAAGGCCGCGTGTGTGGAACACACTTTCTTGCCAGGAGGCGTCACGTAGAACGTGAACTTAGATGAGATGGCTGCTGCCCCACGACCTTCGGTGGGACCCGAAGGTCGTGGGTTCGGGTCCCACCGAGGGCAGGTTTGTCTTTTCGTCCACTTTAATTCCTTTCTACTTTCTCCACAATTACAATACCACAAGTAACTTCCCCTATGTTTTCCTAGGCTTCATTGTCTGTTTGCTCATTAAGTTGTTTCTAACAAATAAAGAACGAGCCCTTGACCCCTTCCCTTTCGTAATTTCATAGCTTGGGCCTCGTTGCGGCAGACTTGGTGCCTTAGGTAGCATGCGAGGGCTTATTGGGCAGCAGCCATCACATCTAAGTTCACGTTCTACGTGACGCCTCCTGGCAAGAAAGTGTGTTCTACACACGCGGCCTTGGCCTCGAGTGGCGCTGCCTAACACTCCCAGGATAATACCTACATATAAATACACAATAAAGTCGACGGGCGGACGACCGCCCTTGTAGCTCAGTTGGTAGAGCATCGGACGCGACATCCGAAGGTCGTGGGTTCGGGTCCCACCGAGGGCAGGTTTGTCTTTTCGTCCACTTTAATTCCTTTCTACTTTCTCCACAATTACAATACCACAAGTAACTTCCCCTATGTTTTCCTAGGCTTCATTGTCTGTTTGCTCATTAAGTTGTTTCTAACAAATAAAGAACGAGCCCTTGACCCCTTCCCTTTCGTAATTTCATAGCTTGGGCCTCGTTGCGGCAGACTTGGTGCCTTAGGTAGCATGCGAGGGCTTATTGGGCAGCAGCCATCTCATCTAAGTTCACGTTCTACGTGACGCCTCCTGGCAAGAAAGTGTGTTCTACACACGCGGCCTTGGCCTCGAGTGGCGCTGCCTAACACTCCCAGGATAATACCTACATAAATACACAATAAAGTCGACGGGGGGACGACCGCCCTTGTAGCTCAGTTGGTAGAGCATCGGACGCGACATCCGAAGGTCGTGGGTTCGGGTCCCACCGAGGGCAGGTTTGTCTTTTCGTCCACTTTAATTCCTTTCTACTTTCTCCACAATTACATTACCACAAGTAACTTCCCCTATGTTTTCCTAGGCTTCATTGTCTGTTTGCTCATACTAGAACATGTGTGATTTGTGGGTTCATAGGAGATTATTGCATATATGTCGCATGTGTCATATGATATTTTTCGAGGGGTTGTGGCGGTGCATACTCAGAGTAGTAAGGAACCAGTGACATAGAATTGATTGAGATTGTATCACAAGAAGCGGTAGCAAGGTAACACCGGCAAAAAAAGTGACCGTAATTCCTGTAGCCAATTCACAGACAGCGTGCTAGCTGTTATACCTGTGCTTCGCCACCTCCATGCATTCTTATAATATGTGTCATTTAGAAAACATTCATGGTTTTGCCCACTGAGTGAACTCTGAAATGTGAGCAGTGAAATGTGAGCAGCTCACGGGAACCAGCTGCTTTTTCGCTCGCGCCTTCCTGGCCTTGCTAGGGTGGCTAGCCTTGCCCCGCTCTCCAGCGATGCCCTCATGATGCCGCTTGCTAACCCAGGATTCCCTGCCCAACTAAACTCACGAAAAGCGCGTCACCAGATGACGTATTTATTGAACAAGGTCAATCAAGGACGCCTCGTCCTTTGGCATCACTATACAAGTGTTGATACAACGGCGCAGGTAAAACAGATATATAGACGACTTGCGTAATGGAAAATTTCCAGGCGCATCATTTCACAAAACGTCTAAGGCATAATTTGTCGTTACTTTGCGAAAAGTATTCGTCGAATCACTTAAAAAAGGCGTCTTCCCGCCTTCTTACAAGAGACTCCATACGCTACTGATGCAGAAAAGTGAAAAATCCTGTAAAACTGAAATCTGTGTCCTGGTATAGACCGGTCACATTGGCTAATATGGGTTGCATGTTATCAATGAAACTTTTAGCGAAGTGGTTAAAAACCTGCTTGCGTAGATTGGTTTAACCGCACCAAACCTGTGAAATAAAAAAACTATTTTCAGAAATATTCGTATGATTCGAAGCCTTTTAGAATGTTTTGGCGTGGACTGCAGAGGAGTGCCATGTTTGCCAGGTGAGTTGCTATGTTTAAGGCTGTAGAATATCTTGGCGGTGATACTTTGATACTCCAAGGTGTAAAAATGACATACGTAAGACACTTGCTTAACGAAGTCAATTGTAAATCACCAGTTAGCACAGAAAATCAATGTACGCTCATCTCTAAGCAAGGTTTTCGGCTTTCGCGATTATTATTCGCTTTGTAACTGGAGCCCATACGCTCTGCAATAGCTAACCATATGAGTAATCAAGGTTCGTTCAATTAGAAGCTTGCGGGGTGAAGACATTCTGCGAGAAGTTGTGTCTGCTCTTCGTCGTAACAGTGCGAGATTTACTTTAGGATATCTGTCTAGTGTAACTCTCAAACGTCTCACGCCAGATTTCATTGAGCACGCCACACCATACATTGGAATATATTTGAACCAGATGAATTGCTTTGCCTTTTTTTGGTTCGGGCGCCGGCTTCTGGAGGACGTCAGTCCTATCTATGTACGGAGCGTGGGGTTGTACATTATTCCAACCACGTGGTTAGGGTACTGCGTAATCCTGAGGAAGAAGTTGCCCACCACGACTGTCAGCGGGAATTGGCTCGTCAGCGGTCTCGTCCTCATAGGGCCGAGGCCGTGATGCTCGCCAGAGATGCCGAGTGTAAATGACAGCGCCAGGAGGCCGAACCGGAGTTGAAACGAAAGGTTTAAAATATATTCTGCTTGCAAAGTTCTGCCTTGCGTGGTGTAACCTGCGGTGTAACTAAAACAGCTTAGCTGTTCGACCTTCTTCACGAAGGGAAACATGGCACTAAACATAAGTACGCGATGTTTCCTTTTCCCTTGTATTCAATCGGTTTAAACATCAGCGGTAGCCATGGCTAGGGGGCAATCTATATTGCCACTCATTGCAACAGAATTCAGATGCCACAGGAGGCAAGAAGGTGTTCGATGATTTCCAAATGTCAAGTAAAAAGTTTTTTTACGGTATGTCCAGAGAAGAACTACTCCCGTTTGTTCACTGTTGAGACTGGCTCAGGCAAAGCGAACGAAAAACTAGTGCGATTTGACTGAAATTAAAACAGAATAAAAAAAACTGTTTGTCCGCTGCGGATTCAAATCACCAACCACGGGTTTGGGAGGCCAGCACGCTAATGATTGAGCCGCTTTGGGTTCATGAGACGCGCTTTTTAAAGCGGAGTCTTATATGTGCTACAAAGTAGACGCAGCTCAAGGCGCGTGTCCGTAACACGTGCACGCTCTTCAGCCGACACTCGGCAAGCGAAGATGTGAGCGCAAAGAAAGAAAGAGGAAATGAAAGAAAGAATTAAAAAGGCATGTAGTGGAAGCTGCGCTTGCCCTGATTTTTTTAGTGGGCCTCAACAAAATTTAACTGAGAACATGCTCCTACAATTAGGAATTTCCCATTAAGCATTTAGTATAACTTTAGCTTGAAAGCAATATCAAGTGCTAGGAGACAGACTGGAAAAGTTGACCCCTTTCGCCATGATCATTAACATTTATTTATTGAGTTTCTGACAACCATGGGAAAATATTCATGGGAAAATATCCTTGGGAGTACTGTATTTTCTCACGGGAGTACCATGGGAAAATATCCATATCACAATATAGTGAGAAAAAAGACAACAAACGCATGAGTTCCCCTTTGATGCGTGGGCCCCGTACGAAGGTGGCCTCGGAAAAGCGGAGGCAGAAAAATAGGAGAAAAAAATATCCATATCATAAAGAACCCTGCAGATCTCACGCATTGTGAGAATCGGTGCCATGCGAAGCAGTCAGAGAGAAAATTGCTAATGACCAATCGTTTGGCATTCAGCCTAGTGTTACGAATACGATGAACTTCTGCGCAAGGGGAATGAGCGGGTGTATGCTTGACGTCGGCTAACCAGGAACGTCGACAGCATGGTGGTGACTGAATGGTAGCTCACGGTACGACGTAACGTTGGCACTCACGTTAGTACACAGACGTTTGTTTTGTCGAAGAGAAGTGGACGCTGCGATTAGCTGATGTGCGTATCTTAAGCGTCGTACCTTCAAATATTCCTACAGAATCAGTCAGTGTCGGAGAAAAGTATGTGTAGGGATAGTAGACACGAGTATTGTTTAGTGCATTGCCATGATAGCGCTTAGCATACGCTAGACGAGCAAAGGGAGTTACTAAGCACCATCACCATGACTGCTGGCGCATTATGTTTATGTACTACATGTACCATGTAGAAGGAGCCGCCGTATCCTAGTGGTAGCGTGCATGCTTGCTTAGCACCTCGGCAGTCCGGGTTCGAGTCCTACGCCCCTACAGCGTGGTATACGTATGTTGCCTTCGGAAATCACAGCGGGTGCGTCTGTGTACGTGTGTTTGTTTCTATACATTAAAACTGCAAACTATCACAAATGATATGCCTTTTTTTTCTGCTTGGGTGTGCTTCAATGATATGTGAAATGCTTATTTCAGTTGGTCCTTCACTGACATATTTTTTTCCAGTTTGTTGCGCGAAGAATGGACGATCACAGGAAGAACAAGGCAGACAGAAAGAGGCAGCGGTTGCGGAGTCCAACATGGCCTATTTTTTTTGAATTGTGCCACGAAGGTGGTATATGAAATACCCCTCAGGTGTGGGAGGTCTTACGTGGGCCAAATCGGGCGATGCGTGAATGAACGTGCGGGGGAGCATGCCTCATCTCTAGAAAAAAGAGAAGGAGCGAATTTGCCCGCTCATTGCAACAAGTGCATGGGATGCGAGCCTTTACTAAAAAAAGATCAAGATACTCGGGAGGAGTCAGACCAGAGTTGGCCGTGAACTATTAGAAGCAGTTTTTTGTTAAAGATGAAGGTGATAAATGTGTAAGCGACACTTCTGTTACCTTGTATGAGGCTGAAGACCAGTTTTTGCACAGGTGTATGTGACGGGAGGTGCTCTGGATTGTATGCTTCCCCTTTCACCCCCCTTTCAACCCTCTTTCCTATCTTTGTGACGTTTGGACATGCTTATATAAGCTGATTCAATAACAAATAAACCACTGCGCTCTTTCTGTCTGCCTTGTTCTTCCTGTGATCGTCCATTCTTCGCGCAACAAACTTGAAAAATGTCATGCACCAACTCGCCCAGCAAGAAGTTCTTCTGACATAGCCTGTATAAAATTCAAACAAGTGCGGTGCATACCCGCTTCCCATGGGCCGAGCACTACGGGTATGAGCCACACGCGATTTCAGTATGGTTAATCTTGACGTGCAGGACGAGTGTGTGATATTGTACATCGTTTGTCATACATTCATACCCTACCATCCACATTTTTGTGTATGCCGGGTGAACGAGATGACCAGGTGAGCACCGAGACGTAGGCGGCTAGACAGACAGATAGATAGATACAGTCATAGTCACTCGAGTTCCCCAAGAAATTATCACATTAAAAAAAAGAACTTGCGTCTCATACACTTCGCATATAAGAAACTGTTATACAAGTGCACTAATGCATGACGGACATGACTGATATGTCATGACATCAACAGCATGACAAGCTCATCAGTGATGTTATTATTAACGATAAAAATTACGTGTAACTCGTACTCGCATTGGGCATGTGAATGTGAGCCACACGTGGCTGAACGTTAACCTTTACAGCCTTTGCAAAATTAAGGGTTTTGGGTTTGGAAGACAATTCCAATCCTTAAGTCCTGAGTTCTGCTACTAAAGCTCCCGGCTTCCGCCTGTACGCATCTTAAGCGATAGCTGAAGGCTCCTAGCAATATTTAGTTCATAAAAATCATCGTCATCGTCATTATTCTCATCACGATCATCGTAGTCGTAGTTGTCGCAATCCTCAGCCTGTCTTTTGACTCAACTTGAACAAAACAGTGATATCGCAGTTTCATGCAGTTAAAAGACAGATCAGCCGGCATGGCTCTCTAGTAATCCGCTCGCTACAGCCACGGTACATTATCGTATTATGATACTTCCTCATTCATGTTTTGGAGTAATACAAGAAAATCGCTGAAGAGGTCACTAAATTAATATGGCCTCGGCATCGGTAATAAAGCAGTACATTATTCTACAAGCACGAGTCATTTGTAGAACCGGTGATAGTGTTTAAGGTGCGAAAATCACGATATAATTTCCTGATGCGCTGTAGGAAGTGTTACAGAATAAATTTCCTCGCCTGGCATTCTTTAGAGTCTCTAAAAGCCCGAGTAACGGCTTTTACATTGAGCTGTGTTCCTGTGATCTCATGACCGTCAAAATGACACGATTTTTCTAATTGTGCTTCGGCTAAAGTGTTGATGTCCCGTGTGGGTACAATGCCACCCTCAGCACTGGAACATCACTGCGCGAACGTAGGTGGCCAGAACAGCGGTCACGACTATCCTGTTTCACTGACCAGTAGCATCACGTTCGGTCGACATGACCCGCTTCACACCAGAGGAGGTCTCCTCGTGCCTTCGCCAATGCGAGAAGACAGCGCCTGACACTAACCGAGACTGACATACATCCACTGGAAATCAGTCGACCCCGAGGCCAGGTTCCTGTAGGCACTTATGAACGCGTGCATTCATCATCGACGCACGCATGATGACTGGCGCATGTCACGTACAGTGTTGATATTTAAAAAGGGAGATTCGTAGGAACTCTCCAATTGACGACCCATTGCCTCGGAAGCACAGCGGCGAAGCTTTACTCCAAATGCCTGGCGAAGAGGTACCAAACGTGGCTAGTCGCTAACGGCGCACTTTCGCAATGCCAGAAGGGCTTGTTGCCTTTCGATGGTGATCTTCAACATAACTACGTCTTCCAACGAAGATTTGACAAGGCCCGACACCGTGGAGAATTCCACGCGGCGCTCCTCGATTTTAAAAACGCATACGGTTTAATTCCGCATAATGTGTTTAATTATTAAAGGAGATACAGGAGCTGGCGCCTGCTAACCTATCCACGCGACTGATTTAAGATCTTTACACAAACAACAGGACGTCTATCGCCGAAGCTTCACGGAACTATACCGATTTAATTGCCGTCGTGGCCGGCATTCGTAGAGGCTGTCCTCTGAGCGGTCTATGATTTATTCTCGTTATAAACCCCATTGTCCGTGCTGTCCAAGCCGACAACTGTAACCATCACATCCTTGCCTATCACGATAATTTAACACCTCTCGCTACGCCATCGGAAGTGTTGCAGGCACAGATTGATCTAGTCACGTCCTTGGCGACGGCTTTGGGGTTGTCTCTAAAGCTTTCCAAGTGCTTCTTCATCCATCTAAGCGGCGCAACTGCAAGGGGGACACAACCTTCCACTTTTCACGTTGCTGGCAACCCCATCCCGCGTTAGGCTGATCAGGAGCCCCAACGCTTCTTAGGTCGTCTGTTTGGCTTCCACATTTTCGACGTGGACACCACCATCGTCCAGGAAGCGATTCAAAACGGTCGCACGCTGTTGTCTTCGATGCGCGTGCCGTGGCAACGTTTCCGCGCACTATGTTCATTCCTGTTCCTGGCCCCGAGCTTCGCAATGCACTGCGGCTCAGTCAGCAAGGCCGACTGGTGCTGTCTGGATGATGGCTTGAGGCCTCTCTTCAAGAAGACGCTGTATTTACCCGTGAATGCCACCAACCCATACGTCTACGGTGGTACTCGACGTGGTGCCGTGGGAGTCCCTGTTGCCTCAGAACTAAGCGACCTATGCCACAGTGCACCGCCAATAAGTTGCTGACATCTCCGGACCGAAAGCTCAGGGACATGGAATTCATCGACTTGTACACCGTGGTTGCTCAGCATCTTGGCCGCGACGTGGCGCTGATGCAGGTAGAATGCTACCGCGGAGGAGCTGTAGACAACGAGTTGTGTACACCGTCGTCGCAGCTGCGTTTCACGTGAACGGGGGGCCCTAAAGCGTCAAGGAGGTTGATCATATTGTGGGAACTCGATTCGGAAGCCCCACGGATCACTTGTGACGATTGTACCATCTCACCTTCCAATCGTCGCGATGTGGTGCGCTCACTTCGCGAAGTCCAAATCACCGCTAGAGACCGAGCCCTCCACGAAAAACCTAACCAGGACAAGGTCATGCGGTGCGTAGCGGCCGACCTCTCAGCGCCAACTTCATGCGCACCGGCACCCATACGAGCTTCGCCGAGTGTAGGTTCATTCACCGAGCGCGACTCAACCACTGCCCTACTGCCTCTGAATGGCGTCTCCATGTTGGCCCGACCGAGCCGCGACGAAAGATATCGTGCATGTGGTTACGTCCGGTAAACGCTTCCCCACGTCGTCGATCACTGCATCAACAGAAGCGCGGAATACTCGGCCCGACACAACGCCATGGTATCCCGTCTGCGTTCCTCGGGCCATCAACGTTTCACCTTCGCGTACGAGGGTAGGATACGGGGAACACCAACCATCGACCTGACCTGTCTCTTAGGAAGCCATGTTCAACAACGGCCCGGACCCATTCGTTGAGGCAGTGCGGGAAAAGATTGTCAAGTATCAATCGGTCGCGAGCACTTCTCCCGCCAATACCAGCGCGTCACGGCGGAGGCCATCATCGTGGCTCGCTCGGATCGGTTGGTTCAGGGAACTACGCTGTCATGCGACGCATCTGCTCCCGCTCCTATAATCCCCTCCGCAATTTTATATGGAATCTACTGGTATATCAGATCCCGCTACACTTACTTGATCATGTCACCTACAGGCTATTTTGCCTCATTGCTCATAACACGTGCACCTTCCGTAATTTATCTTAGGCATTCCGTGCGACAGTAATTATGATTCTTGTAGTTATAACAACAAAACATGCCGGGAAGCTAGTTGTTGCAAATGAGTGGGAAAACCGGTGCAGACATCAAGAAAAAAGGCCTCAGCACACCACTTGACAAGTAATTGCCATACAGGCATACTTGAAATCGACACCCTGCACAAACATCCGTGCATGCAACGCATGCGCAAACACCCAAATGATAAAACGCTAAATTTGCGCTGACGATATGATTCTTCTTTGAAACCACTGCCTTTTGGAAAAGATATGTCGCAAAGAAATAGAAGGGAGACTGAAGCACTTTTCATCGTTTATCTTTTTTTTTCATTGACTTTAAATACCTCGAGTATTTCTCTCCATTTCTTTGTCCACGAGATTTTGTACGACTTCATAAATTCACCCAATTTTCTAAGAATATCCAAAGTGGCCCACTTTCTAGATAATTACCTACAGTGGGCGTGAGCTACCGTTCAGGCAAATAACAAAAACGACAACAGGAACAATGACAGTAATTTCAAAAAAAAAATTTAAAAGAAAAGCTGTCATTGTAACGTGATATTTGGTAGGGCAATATATTTTCCATTCGTAGGTTTGGGGCTTGATTCCCACCGGTGTCAATCAATATGTGCTTCGATTACTTTCATTTCTCTCGTCTTTATCAGAAATATCAGAGTTGTTGGAATACCGCCTATATACAAATATATTCGCTCAAATAATTTTTTTTCTGTGGGTGTTCCTTAGCTTTATTCGCAAGCGTTATGGGTAACCGTGACCCTCGACACGCGGATGAAGAAGTACATTGCGGTGATCCCCTTTATACTTTGTACTGAATGAAAATTTGCCAGGAACAGCGCACCACCTTGTCACGCCTTGCGGCGTGTTCCCGGCGTGTCACCGGCGAAACTAGTTCTTTTTTAGTGAATCCTTGAAGGCAAAGCAAACACATTAGGCATCGCCGTACGGTGGGCGTGTTGGTATGCTGACACAGATAACATATTTACCGAAAGAGAACTATGACAAAACAGGACGCGTAACATTGCGTCGTCTACGCATCCTCTGTTGTACAAGATCTCCTGCTGGCGTTAAATTTGTTAAGATAGTCGGTTTGAACCATATAACTGTCTCCATGTGTCAGGGAAATGAGAATGGTTGAGCGATGGCGCCCACCTTACCGTGAGGATGATTGATTGATTTGTGGGGTTTAACGTCCAAAAACCAGCTCTGATTATTAGAGACGCCGTAGTGAAGGTCTCCGGAAATTTCCACCACCTGGGGTTCTTTAACGTGCAATGACATCGCACAGCACACGGGCCTCAACATTTCGCCTCCATCGAAAATCAACCGCCGCGACCGGGATTCGATCCCGCGACCTTCGGATCTGCAGCCGAGTGCCATAACCACTAGACCACCATGGTGGGGCACCTCACAACGAGTAGACGCAAATATTTAGTTTCTTTTTCGATAACTTCTAACGCCATTAAATACACTGGGTCGATAGCGATGTATTTTTCCTGCTCTGTTGCGCATTGTTTGTGTAATGCTTTGGCAGTGAGATGAAGTCACTGCTTAACTGATATTAGTTACTTCGAAAAATAATTTACTACGAATAAATAGAGAAGTTGAGAAAGCTTCAACTCGCAAAGCACAGAGACGTCTTCATTATAAGGTACACATGTTCCATAGCGTAAACAGATGCGTTGATATTCCACGTGGATGCACCCTTATAGCGTCCCTGCGGCGCTAGCGAGTCCGCTTGACGAAAAATGCGGAAGTGAACAGCATGGCAGCGAACACGATGCACAGAGCTGACATGGTGCGGTATAAGTTGTCGTACGAGCCCATCTTATCCCGGAAGAGACCTGTGTGTTTTAAAGAAAACGAACAAACGGAAAAAATAAGGACAATATAGTCAACGAGCGCAACAAATGTGAATGCCAAAAATTTCTTTTCAGCGAATTCTTTACATGAAACCAAATCAAACTTCCTTTTTTTTGACATATTACGTATCGACAGGTCAAACAACGTTCCTAATTGATTTAGACTGAGATAATTAAGAAATGTTTGTGCTGTTTACGACGTCTTCCCTCCTCGGCATTTTGTACTGTTTACTCAGTCTGATAAATTTTGCTTAGTAGAATTTGTCGTTGGACTAACTGGTTCATGCTTCAGACGTGGAAAAGTGGCGCGCTAAAGAACGACAGACAAAGAAGGAGGCTACACACAAGACTGGCGCTCAAGTTTCAACTAATATTTATTGTTGCAATCACCAAATTTATACACACAGCCGCCATAGATAATCTCACTCGTGATAGAGTCCTCTGACAACAAACCGCCGCACCACCACCAGAATCACCGCATCATGCCCACGTGCCCTAGCAGAAGCAAGTAGCAATGCCACTGAAGGCGAGGGAAACAGCCAGAACTTCGCGCAACCACATGTCACAATCCCTTTGATTCGTAGTAGGTAATAAAGCTGTAGCACATTCTAACAATCCTGAATCGTCAAAAAGCAAATAAACCACTAACAGTTCTTAAGCAACAATGAAGCTGCGTCAAAAACAAACGTAAAACCAAATGACAAAACAATAACAATCTTTAAACAACAAGGCACTGCGTCAAAAAAGAAGAAACAAATGAAGTATAGAAAAATAAAACGAGCAACCAAACAATAATAGGAAACAATGAAAGGAGAGCAAAATGCCTCGCCAAGAAAGGTAAAAGTCGATTAAAAACTAAAAAACTAAAAACGCTAAGACTGCTAGTAAGACACTACACATAACCTTCGAGAAAAGCTACTTCCTTCTCAGTAAGTGCGGCAGAGGGCACACTGACACACTTGTCCCCAAACTTAAGGATGTGGTGCGCTTCAACTATTTCTCTTTCATAGCGGCCACCTGAGCGCTTAAGGAATTACCTGCTGCGAATCAGAGAGATTGTGACATGGTGGTTGCGCGAAGTTCTGGCAGTTTCCCTCGCCTTCAGTGGCATTGCTACTTGTTTCTGCTTGGGCATGTGGGCATCATGCGGTGATTCTGGAGGTGGTGCCGCAGATTGCTATCAGAGGACTCTATCACGACCGAGATTCTATGGCGGCTGTGCGTCTAAATTTGGTGTTGCCTCGATAAACTTTAGTTGAAAGTTGAGCGCCAGTCCTGTGTGTAACCTCCTCTTTGTCTGTCGTTTTTTAGCGCTCTGTTTTTTCCGTTTGAACTAATAAATTAATAGCCGCAGAAGCCTTCATTGGAAAAATATGTCATTTTATGTAGCAAAATATGTACATTGCATATTTTGTTGAGCATCAGATTTATGATTCCGTGATAGCCAGCTCGAATGCAGCCTACCTCCTAATGTTTTCGCATCAAGTAACAATAATTCATATTTTGGTGATACGATGCTATGAGCCGAGCTGTTTACTTTGACGATGTGAACATTGGGCCTGATAGACTTGTAATTGAGGCTAATTCGTGATCTCTCCAGCTTCCTTGCCGACCCTCAAAAATAATTCACCCTGGAAATTTTCAACTGGTGGATTAATTTGTTTAGCAAGCATTGACGAGTAACTTTAAGATCATATGTGCACACGGTGGCTTGACATTTTCTCTAGATACCGCTGGTTGAAAGGTATATTGTGCTTTGTTTACTAACGCCGCTAGTAAGAATGATCATTGCGTGAAGGTTCATGCTCCGAAACGGCGCCGGAATATTTTGATAATGACTGCGCAAGTGACAAGTACGCGAACGCCTTCATTTCCTGCCCCACCTCCAAACCCTCTCTTCAGTTCAGCACACTCCAGCAAACGACGACTCTACTTCAACAGCTGCATTAGCTTGATGATAGTAATTAATTCTGTAGGGTTCGCGTTCTTGTTGCTCAGAAATTCAGCCTTGCTTAGCCATTCCCACTCTCTCTGAGAACCTGCTGCTTCCAGAGCTAAATGACCCCTCACTGCACTTTCTTCGCAGCCGCTAGCTAACACATCACTCTCGTGCCCAAGCCATTTTATTTTCCGGCGTTGTCTTTGATACATGCCTCAATACAGGGCTGAAGAATGCTAACACAGCGCATAAATAACTGCAGCGCAAGATGAATAATATTCATTGTCGTCATCCACCTGTTTGCGAGTAGCTGATGTACCCGACAAGGACCACACAGATGACCACTGCCTATCAATGGTGAAACTTACCAATAAGGAATGAACCTCCAAAGTAGAATGGTATCATGGCTAAACCGGCTATTCCCCAGCACAAAGGCAGCATTTGAACTCCAAGATGGTCACTCAGCAGCACAGGCTTAAGCGCCACCGCACATCCACACGAGCAGCCGGTTACCACACCAATAGCGACAACATGGCCGAACGCCGTGAGGTGGGGCAACACAGCTAGAGATGCCGCAGTGACCGTGAGGCATAACGCTACAAGGGTGTTGCGAGGAAGCTGTGCACAGTCCCATAACAACGGCAGAGTAAGCCGTCCAAGCAGTTCGGCAGCAGCGACGTACGTTATGACAGGCTCTGCCTCTTTGCGAGAGCAACCTTTGTCCAAGGAGTAGTCCAACAGAGTCATTTCGAATGTGCTCATGATGTACTCGCTCATTGTGAACGTTGCTACGAGGACATAGAGCATAGGATTTCGAAATAGGTGTCCAAGTTCACTTTGGACATTGTTACTCGACAATATGTCCGCACCTACGTTATATTCTTCAATATAATTTGCGTTAAGTTTGCTTGGCGCAATACTTAATATCTTACAGTCTGTAATCGTCTCCTGACGCTCTTGCAAATCCTGAATTATCACATGGGCCGTCTTTGTGGTGCTTTCAGCGCGATCTAGTGGGATGGCGCTTTGCGGCCTTTCCCCAGGGATAGGCTTATTTTTTTTCCCGTCAATATTGCCCGCTGCTTCACCCACGACAGCGTACAACTCCGTTGTTGGTTTGGTGACATCGGCCTGTTCTCCTGTAGACAACACGGATGCCGTGCACACAACCAAATTGCTGCGGTTGTTTTCTTGGGATGGCCTAAGGGGATGTGATTTGAAGGCCACAACTGGAGTGCTTCGCTGCTCAGCTCTTAGGGAATCATGGTCCACTTTTGTGCCATAATCTTGAGGACTGCTTATGCTGACCTCCCGAAGGCACACTATTGAACAATAAGAACTCCCTGGTCTCGGCTTGTTCATCAACATTGCTACTGGCAAGGTATTCAGCTCCACCGCAGACAAGACCAATAATGCTCCGAAAACGTTGAACTCTTGTATAAGTGCGGAGAGGGCCAAAGGAAAAGCGAGCGGTGCCAACGTCATGCCTGTGTACTTGAAGCCACTTGCTGCACCCCTGTACTTATCGAAGTAAAGAACGGTGTAGATAGACAGTGTGACCACGATCATTCCGCATCCTGTACCTGCAAGACAGGGGAAGACCATCACCGCTAGAAACCGCTGTATGTATTAACAAATGTTATGTGCAACTCGCATGATTGACCTTTTGACAATGCCTCCACACCCACCCTGGACTAATCAACAATATGCAAGTCCAAGCAAAGACTCGGCGTTACGAGTGAGACACCTTACCACAAAAGAGAAGAAAGAAACACGACACAGCAATATACAGGCAAAATGAACTACACTTATTGCTCTTGCTGGCATGCGCAGTAACGCCGTCTGTAATTAAGGCAACTATCGTACTCTTTTAACACAGGCTCGCTCCCGATTCTCGAATGAGAAATGTACCTTTACAAGATTAAGCGTAGGGGCAGGTACGGAACAAGACAAACATCAGCTGCAAACAAGGTCGCAGTAAACACATCACCCAAAAATATGACTTCGAAATTAAAATCAAGAGACGTGCAGTCCGCTGTACTCACCGATGATAAAAAAACATAAGTATTAAACAGAACACGAAAGGTCATCATGTCAGCGTATCTAAAGAGAAATGAATAGCAGAGCCCAAACCACGCGTACTCCACAGCACGCGCAACTTGTTCAAGGAGCTGCAGGTATTTCTGGCGATAGACAACACAGCACCTGACACTTGAGAATATGCCATGATGACCGCTTCAGGACGATACTTTGCGTTCGAGATCAACAAACGTAGCAGGTGTCCTTCACCATTTCGTGTATGCCTCTGTCGGTCGAACTAGCAATACCCAGCGACCACGCGAGAAGATGCCCACAGACAAGTAATGCGGCTTTCATTTGTTCCGCTTCATTATCACACCTGCTCAATAGCTAGCGTAGACACCGGATCCCGCCGAGTCTGTTTTAACCAAAACAACGGACAAAGTTTTAACGGTCGCTCTCGCATTTCTCGAGCCAGTACTGGCTGTGAGCACATCACAGTCAGAGCCACGCGATCTGCATTAGGAGCATCAGTGACCCGTTGACTGTTGTACGCGGGCAATATGCTTGTATGGGGTCTTCGAAGACACAAATCGGAGGGAAGGGGGGCTGTGGCAATCGGAGTTTTCCGCCTAGTCCCTCTGCCTACGGCACATGAACCGTGCCTCATCTTTCTGTACAGGCATGCCTTCATCCCGCTTCTCCTCGACAATCAAAGAACAATCAAACAATCAATCAATGAAAGTTAAAAAGAGGGAGAGGAGCTTTATGGCGCGTTTTTATTTCCTTCCTCTCTTTTTTTTGAATTCTGCTTTTTTATGCTAGTGAATCTCCAGATGGGTGTCATTAGCTCTTTTAATGCAAATAACGCCAACCAGCCTGACGCAAACGCTCTGTCGACGCTATCATTGCGGCCACGAAGAAATAACAATGGTTACGGGTCCTGTCGAGCAGGCAACTTCATAACGGCGGCGTATATTTCCGTTCAGTGACTTTACTAGTGTTTATAAAACCTGCCTCTCGTTTACGTCTCCAATCCAGCACAGACAACATCCGCACAACGACTACCGTCTATCCTTGTTCAAGCGGTGTCATACCTCCCCTCCACACCATCTTTTCTTCCCTCCACTCCGGCACTGCAAAAGAGAACGGCGGTCTACGTTCTTTTTGACGCTTTGCAGTGCTGCAGAAATTAGCATCTTATTCTTCCAAGAACCACTTCCTCCACCGTATTTTTTTTTCTCTGCGGTGGACATAAAGCGCCGTAAAAATCCTCTGCATGGGTCTCACTCGTTGCTTGAGATTATCTGTAGTCCGCCGCTCGCTCGCTCTGGAGAGCGTTTCACCTGAGATTTCGCTCCATAGCCTGGAGATCAAGCAAAACTGTTATGCCGACGTAACAAACGAAATTAGATCTTCCCATACAAGGTGAAAAAAGATGAGAGCGTTTGCCAACTAGCCCCCTGTTAGAAGGAGGCTATAAAAAGTTAGTAATGGTCATTCACATTACTAACTTTAATGAATATAATTGGGTGCAAGGATGTGTTCTTTGTAGGACCTCCAAAAACGTGCGCTGGCTGATAGCCGCAAACGGTGCCTGCAGCTGCATCTCAAGCGCTCTTACCATGAGAGGCCGTGGAAAGGTTCTCTGCAGCTAAAGTATTTTTCATGGTAGTGCAAGCTTACAATTTTTTGCTAGTGTTTCTGCTGTGACAGTGCACCGTCGGAAAAATAGTGAATTTTTCCGAAATCGGGAAATTTATGTTCTACGAATCTAAGAATTTCATCTTTAGATGTAGCCACAGGAGCTATAGTGGGCTCGATACAATCCCATATGAGGAGTGATTTCGCACGAAGCGAGGCATTTTGTTTGGAAAGGTGGTATGCGACGAAGTGATGTGATGTTGCCTGTGTATAACCTAGTGATAGCTTTTGCTTTAGGGAGCATCTTGCAGGATGAAACTTTCTTGCATCACGTCGGCCGCTTTCGGAAAAGCGTTAATTTCATGTTCATGTCTCCTTTCGAACACTGAACCTTATTTAAAGGCACGCAGTCGAAGAGTAACACCACGTCCTCTCTCTCTCTCTCTCTCTCACCATCCACGCTTTCCGCGATGCCTTAACCTCAACTGTAGGCCTGCATTGCCCCTTGATATATTTATCGCTTTTATTTTCCGTCGTACAGGATCTCCGTGTAAAATATCGCACGCCAGAAGAATACTCACCGTTTGCAATGCTTCTATTACGCTCGGTCAAGGGATAGGGCCGAACGACGACCCGCGGGTACCCCGAGCCCGCTCGGCGCCGCAGTCACCAGAGCGAAGTTTAATTCTGACGAAGAACCAAGCGTGCTAACCCGAAGCATCATTCGGCTCCGATGTGCTAATGTTGGGAGGCACGTTTAAGCGAGCTGACATAACAAAACCAGTATCGCGTGCCTTATATGCACAAACCAGCTCTCGTTTCCACCAACACTTCATCGGCTCTACTGTGGGAAGCCGAAGATTGCGTGCCCAAACTTGGAAGCACAAAGCACTGCATACGGTCTTACCACAAGCGTGGCCGCCGCGTATTTCCTTTCAGGCAATGATGTGTTGCATTGCAGTGAAGCGGACTTACGGGCTAGCGCCTGGGGTTGCGGTGAACGCTCAACGTAAAATTGTTTTTTCACCCTCCCACCAAGAGTGACTCTCGGCTAGCACTCTCAGAACACAGTCTCGCAAATAAACGTTTATTTCATTAATTAATTCATTAACTTAAAACAAGACAAAAACAACTCGCGCTAAACTTTCACAAATAAATCTCCTTTGTACATACACTGTTTCAAATGAGCTCAAATGTGTACATTTACTTGGACCTCTTCACCAATCTAAACGCGTCTGAACATGGAGCATTTTGCACACTTTCCAATGTTGCACTCCTTCCACTGCAAAACTGCTGGGCCCCACCACGGTGGTCTAGTGTCTATGGTACTCTGCTGCTTATCGCAGGGTCGCGGATCGAATCCCGGCTGCGGCGGCTGCATTTCGATGGAGGCGAAATGTTGAGGCCCGTGTGCAGTGCGATGTCAGTGCACGTTAAAGAACCCCAGGTGGTCAATATTTCCGGAGACCTCCACTACGGCGTCTCTCATAACCATAGCTCGTTTTGGGACGTTAAACTCCATAAATCAATCAAGCAAAACTGCTGGTTTAATAGTGTTTTGACCTGTCTAATGCCAAGTCTTCATCGAAGAAATATAATTATCTTGTGTATTTACGCGTTGGAGAATTTATAAAAAATAAGAGATAATAATGGCACAGTATTTTCTTCTTTTTTTTTGCTTCACCGCAAGGCGTATTGTTGGAAAAGGAGCGGCCGCCAGAGTGGGAATAAGACAGCGCTGTTCCTTATGTAGGCGCTCTGCGAAGTACTGTTTCATAAAGTATTTATTCCCAAGCTATGTTTCTTCCCCTACGGCGAAATTAAAGTAACTGTAACGGACACAAAAATGCTTCCTCGCAAAAATACTTCACTAGAGCAGCGCCTCCTCTATTTTTTTTTTTTCAGTGCCAGTCGAATGCATCCGATCAGGCCGTTCACGACCCTCTCCTTCTACTATTTCCCGTCGGCTCGCGCTCGTGCCTGCTTCACGGTCGCAGGGGGAGAGTACCCATTATGTGGCTCCTCATGACCGCTGTCGGAAGAAGTATTTTTAAAGACGATAGTCTGTCTGTCTATTTGTCTGTCTGTCCCACGATTCAGCCACGCGGCCAAAGTTTAAGCACTTGCCTAACACCCAGCCATCTTGAACTGGTAGTTGCGTTCATACTTGTGAACATTGTCGATCAAAAAGAAAATATTACGCATATATAAGACGCAACATCAATACGTATCAGATAGTGTGTTCTTTTACTAGAAAATACATAGATACGTAAGTCTAAAGACTTTAGTGTTTCTTAGGCTGCGCTCAAAATGCGACGCTATGCAGGAAAAAGGCCTCTGCCGACGATATGGCGCTGCTACCTGACAGTTTCCCAGGAATTCTGCACACGCTCATGTTTCCCGACAGCCCTGCCAGATGGCGTCCATATCTCATGCAGCGTAGTATGGCCGGCAGAAGACTATCGTCTTTCGACGAGGTTTGCAGCGAAGTACGCTGATATGCAGCCAATTTTTCCATAAGTTGTACTTATATGCGCAGGGTTGCGCTTTGAAACCCTCTTGATTGCCATGCTGGGCTGTTACAGTGGGTGTTGACGAGACGTGACGTGTCCTGGTGGCGCGCATGCCACAGTCCATAGCGTACGTGATAACCGATAACGTTTATCTGCTGCAGCGAAGACGGATTTTCTGCTATTTGTACCACGCCATATACACGCGCGAAATGACGTTCGTCAACGAGGCGCCTGAAAACACGAAAGTTACAACGCACAGCGCTTAGTATGTTTAGAGATAAGCAGTCGTCCGCGGAACGATAATTACGAATTGCGAATAAAGGTACTGCAAGATGTCTCGATGCCAGAAAGCTGTCAATCCTTCAAGCGCCGCTCTAGATTATCGCAAACGGAAAAAAATGGCAGATCCCACGTGCAGTGGGAATCAAGGGAATCCGAAGCACGCATCAGGAACGTAAAGTGGATCTGCATTGTTGTCTCACTATACTGATTTTGGTACATATGAAGTTAGCAAAATGGCCGCCGGAGCTCCAAGACTGTGGCATGTAAACCATGTCCCTCATGACACGGATGTCATGATTGTAATGTTATCACCTGTCAATTACGTTCGTCATTGTGTCGTGTTGTGCCATGGAAATTTTGGTATACATACCATTAACTAAACGCGTGGCATGTAAATCAGGCCTCTCATGACATGCATGTCACGATTTTCATTTTCTAAGAACGTGTCACTCATGGTCGTCAGACACTGATGTCTCGCCATATCAATTTTGGTATATGTAAAGTTGACGAAACGGCCGAAAGAGCACCAAGGCTACGACACGTAAATCGTGCCGCTCATGACATGCATGTCATAATTTTCATGTTATGACCTGTCATTTATGTTCGCCATGCTGTCATGTTGTGGTATACCAATTTTCGTATACATGCCATTAACGAAAAGTTCAGGAGAGTACGAAGACCGTGGCATGTAATTTATGCCGTTCATGAGAGGGATGTCATAATTTTCATGCTATGACCTATCATTTATGTTCGTCGTACAGTCATGTTGTGGCATACCAATTTTCGTATACATCCCGTTACCGAAAAGGCTAGGCGAGCACCAAGACTGTGACATTGTAATGGGGTTCGTTGTGAATTAAGTGAGAACGCACGTTGCGTCTTACGACCGCAACGCGTTCAGGAATACGGCGAGGCTGCTTTTTGTGAAGATTTTACAGCAAACACAAAAACGAAAACAACCACGAACAACGACATGGAACGAACCAACTCAATGAACAAAGGAACGCAGCGCTCCAGAACATGGAACAAGAAACACAAAGAAACACGCGAGCAAAGTCACAGTTCGAAAGTCTCACCGAGGGTGATGGGCTCAAGAGGGGTGAGTCACACGAGGGAAGAGTCGGCGCGAGCTCGCGGTCGTCGCTGTGCCTGGTCGACGAAAGGTGGCCGGCACTGGTGCGGGTCAGGGACGCGGACGAGGAGGACGTCGGCACCGGCGTCGCGACAAGCGTTGCGTCGCCGCTCGGGGCTCCGAGAAAGAGGGCAGCACTCGGGTCTACATCCGACGGCGCTGTCGGTGGCACAGGCGGCTGGCCAGGCGTTCCGTGGACAGCATTGGGAGCTCGGTGCCAAGCGAAGCCATACACTTCGACTCTTGGCGGCCGCTAGGCACTCGGGACTACTCCTCGACCGTGGTCCTGGCGGAGAGCTCCCGTGCCACGTCCGCGCTGGTTGAACGCTGCCTCGCTTCTCCCTCCAGTCTGGCGCCTCGCGCCCCGCTCCACGTGCAACGCTCATCTTTTCTCCTGGCGGCCGTATTTCTCCGCCTGTCGTCGTCCTCTTCACCGCCTCACGTGCAGAGCCGGCACTTCTTCGTGGCCGCCCTTTTCCGTTGCGGGTTCGCCACAGCAACAAACACCACAGGCGCGCACTTCTCTCATGACAGACATGTAAATCATGCCGCTCACGACATGCATATCATGAGTTTCATGTTATGACCTATCATTTATGTTCGTCATGCAGTCATGTTGGGGCATACCAATTTTCGTATACATCCCATTAATGAAACGACCAGGAGAGCACAAAGTTTTTGTTGTTATGTGGCGTTTAACGTCCCAAAACCAGTTCTGATGATGAGAGACGCCGTAGTGGAGGGCTCCGGAAATTTGGACCACCTGGGGTTCTTTAACGTGCACTGACATTGCACAGCACACGGGCCTCAACATTTCGCCTCCATCGAAATGCAGCCGCCACAGCCGGGATTCGATCCCGCGACCCTCGGATCAGCAGACGAGTACCATAGCCACTAGACCACCATGGCGGGGCGAGCACATAGTAGGCGGCTAGATAGATAGATAGATAGATAGATAGATAGATAGATAGATAGATAGATAGATAGATAGATAGATAGATAGATAGATAGATAGATACGCTCAAAGTCGCCGAAGTTCGCTAAGAAATGCTTCGCATTTAAAAGCGCCGTGTAGGGCATACAAAGAGAGCTGTTATACCAAGGAAGAAGTGCGAAGGAAGAAAGCTGACAGACGCGTTGTATAGGAGGGGGACGCAGCGTCTACCGCGTCTCCATGGAACGAGAGCGACGCGCTCTCCGACGTACATGTGACGCAAACAGCAATCGCGGGATCGAATCCTGGCGGCGGCGGCTGCGTTTCGTGGAGGCTAAAGGTTAAGCCCCGTGCACGCTAAAGAACCCCCGGTTTTAAAATTTCCGCAGCCCTCCACTACAATATCTCTCATAATCCTAGCTGGTTCTTGGATGTAAAACACCAGAAATCAATCATCAATCTCAAGCTTGGCTTGGCGCCGACATTTGTATTCTTTTGCGCGATGCCTGGCGCTCAAGTTTTTATCCCTAACAAGCGCCTCACTACGCCATACCGCAGATCCTATGGAACCAAGCAGCTTATCATAATAGGGAATGAGCCGCATACTGTGGTTTCATCATTCTATAGTCTTACGTAAATACCAGGTGGGTGTACTGTTCGATGGTTTAAAAAGTGATCTGGCAAGTAAAATGTTATATTTCGTCCGTTTTTTGGGGTGAATGAGCCCTTGCTGCCGTGGATACAAATAATGAATTGGGATACACGTTCCTGCAGTTATCAAAGGTGGAATGTTCGAAAGGTAAGTACACACACAATATTTTTTTTAGTTTTTTACCATGTTTAGAACAACACACCGAACCTTTTACAGCAGTCATTACACTTGAGCCTGAACCGGACAACCGGGAAGCTTGCAACCCCTGATACGATATATGAAGCAAAGGTATGCGATGCTGAACTTACCGCATGAGAGAAGGGAAAATTAATGAGATGAAATTGAAGTGCCGGGTGAATTGTGAAATATACTACCCTAAGGCATATAACTCGCAACACTTCTGTTTCTAGGCACTTTATATTGTGCTTTTGCTGCTAAACCGCTACTAATGTTTCCTGTAGCGGTGCCTCTTCGTCTTTTAAGAGTTGTGACCTGTTTGGGTATTACAATGCGTCTGAAAGTGAAAATTTATATTTTCCACTAGATGACAACCACAAACAAACTAAACTTTTGGAGAACTGAGGCGCTATTAAAGTTATAACTTTAGCTCGCTTTGTTGGTGAAATATTAATATAACGTTGCATGTTGTCAGTATTAGGTGCACTGGGATAGTAACGATTGTGAGAGCACAAAGCTACTCTTTTGTCCTATATTAGAATCTACTGCGTGGCAAGGACATGATGAAATCAGCAAGTGACGGCCAACAGTGAAGAATCGTGAGTCTGCGTGCAGCTAGATTGAGATTTTTATGCAGGTTATCCCTTCCTATTTGTATATGCTTTCTAGCAAAGTAGAAAACTATTGTTAACAAAACTATTATGTCGATCATCGTTACGCCATGGTTGACGTCCTTTGCTCTGAAGCTCCGCAAAGATTCAATAAGCCCATCTGTGGCTATAAAACAGCAGGCCATGATATGGTGCATGATATGGTGCATGTGAGACTGGTCTTTCAAGTTCATTTTTAATTCTCAACTCAGCAAAACCTGCTTACTATGTTGTGTTGTGCTTAATTTATAAGAAAATGTGACTGATCCCTCTGTCAAAGGGATCGGTATAACACGAAAATGAAATGTGCCTTCGCATAAGCGGTTGAATGTTTATAGTTACATCGAGGTGAACTTCCCGCAACTATCGATGTTTCGCTGGCACGGCACCGTTTGACGTGGATGAACCCACGTCAGGCATCGCCTCAATAACATCAAGGACCAACTGCTTGTGGTAATGACTGAAGTAGTTTACGTCATCACTGGACAAACTCGATAATAAATGACGCGCGACAAAGGTATCAATCATATTTATTTGCCAGTCTACGTGGTTGCCGTGCACGGGCGCCTAACGCAGCAGTTTTCTCGTTCCCAGCACGCTCGAAGAGGGCTCGGCGGGGAAACGCTACCCACGATGAAAGGTGGCCGGTGCTCTACCACTGCACTATCGGCGCACATACGTTCGACGCTGTACGAACGAGGCTATGTTCTTTCTTATCACGCTTCTTTCTGAAGCACGCGGGGCTCCGCATGCGTGCATGTAGGCGGCACCGTTCCAAGCTATGTGCGCCTGGATGCACGAGCGCTGAGCCGGACGAGTGTGTCGAACGCAGCGACCTTGAAGGAATATAAAGCGCATTCGTACAGTTTAGGGCACATGCAGCGTTAGCGCAGTGGTACAACACCGGTCACCTTTCGTAGTGGGGCGAGCGACTCTGAGTTCGATTTCCAGTGCATCAATAGAAGTGTTCCTGAATGTCTTATTCGTTGTTCGTGTTTATTTTTCTGCGTCATATCCGTTACGGTAGTGACGTATGGAGTCGTGGCGGACCCCGGCATAAAACTTTTTCGTGTTCAAAAATGTTGTGCTCTGTTGAGGACACTCTAGTTAACCTATTTGTGGCTACCCTCTCATTCTCATGGTCCTTCTTGTGTACAAAATGTTTCCCGGTAAGCTAAGTCACATGGATTAGCATATTTAAAGAGGAGCAAGATTCTGACCACCCATCTTTCACAAGGTTTCTGTATGGTACATCCGCTATACGGTACAACCACTCTACAAAGCCATGGATGTTTCCTGCCATGTATGTACCTTTCCTTTTCTTTCTCTCTTTCTCTCATTTTTTGCGACACAATCCTCACCATTCTGCTCCACTGATGATCCTCAGCCATGTCGCCTAGCAACGGAAGAACAACTCCCGCTTTCATGGTCCCTTCAGCGCAGACCTAATCTTTCATGCCTGTTCTGCGGCTCTATTATAGAGCATACATATACGCGATGGAATGAAACTCATAGAGGATGTCATGTAGCCTCCGCTTTTCTGAACAGACGTGCTTAACATCTGATATATTTTATGTACGTGTGTCTACAAGGCAAGACTGTTGCGACGCGAAAATGCCAGAGGCCCGTGTCTATGCGTTGTCACTACACATTCAAGAACCAAGGCGGTCAAATTTTCTGAAGCCCTTCAGTACGGCTTTTCTCTCTCTTTCAGTCTCTCTCCCCTACATCTACGGACGCTTAGCCGTGCTCCCGACATGGCCTGGAGAAAGTAGCGACCTTTCCTTAACCCAACCACAATCATCATGTCTATCGCATAGCTCTTTTCCTCATCACAACAAAACAAACATAAAACATGCCCTTTGAAGGTCCCTTGAAGTTTTCACGCATCATAATGTCATGCCTTCAACCGCAACGATTGTCGTACTAAGCGCGGTCTGCATCTCAAAGTGACAATCGCAAGGAGGATGGGAGCCATACATTTTCTTCACATTCGTGCCAAATGCGTTAGATGAGGATTCTCTCTTGACCTACCTACACAGCTGTTCGAGCAATTTTGCATTGTTGATAGTAACTTTAGTGTACGAAACCTTGGCATTGTCTAATAATATTAATTAGCTTGGGAACATGAATTCACATTTACTGTCATTCGTATTAAATGCAAAGCATTTCTTAGCGAACTTCGGCGAGTTTGAGCGTATCTATCTATCTATCTATCTATCTATCTATCTATCTATCTATCTATCTATCTATCTATCTATCTATCTATCTATCTATCTATCTATCTATCTATCTATCTATCTATCTATCTATCTAGCCGCCCACGATTTTGTGCTCTCCCGGCCTTTTCGCTAACGATTTACATGCCACGCTCTTGGTGCTTTCCTGCCCGTTTCGCTAATGGGATGTATACGAAAATTAGTGTGGCATAACATGACTGCCCGACGAACATAACTGACAGGCCATAACATGAAAATCATGATATGCATGTCATTAGTGGCATGATTTACATGCCACGGTCTTAGTGCTCTCGTGGCCGTTTCTTTAACAGGATGTATACGAAAATTGGCATGCCACAACATGACTGCATTACGAACGTAAATGACAGGTCATGACATGAAAATCATGAGATGCATGTCATGAGCGACATGATTTACAAGCCACGGTCTTGGTGCTCTCTTGACCGTTTCGTAAGTGGGATGTATAGGAAAATTGCTATGCAACAACATAAAAGCAACATAAATGACAGGTCACAACTTGAAAAGCATGACATGCATGTCATGGGCGGCATGATTTACATGCCACGCGTTTCGTTAATGGGATGTATACTGAAATTTCTATGGCACAACACGACAGCATGACGAACGTAAATGACAGGTCATAACATTAGAATCATGACACGCGTGTCATGAGCAGCATGGTTTACATGCCACAGCCTTGGTGCTCTTGCGGGCATTTCGTTAACGGAATATATATGAAAATTGCTATGGCACTACACGACTGCATGACTATCATAAATGACAGCTCATAACATGAAAATCATGACATGCATGTCATGATTTTCATGTTATATGTCATGACTGGCATGATTTACATGTGATGGTCCTGGCGCTATACTGCCGTTTCGTTAATGGGATGTATACGAAAATTTGTTTTGAACAACATGACTGCATGACGATCATTTATGACAGGTCATAACATGAAAATCGTGACATACATGTCATAAGCGGCATGATCTACATGCCACTCCTTTCGTTAATGGGATGTGTACCAAAATTTCTATGGCACAACATGACTGCATGACGAACGTAAATGACAGGTCATAACGTTAGAATCATGACATGCATGTATGAGCGGCATGGTTTACATGCCACAGTCATGGTGCTCTTGCGGGCGTTTCGTTAACTTCATATATGCCAAACTCGGTATAACGAGACAACAATACAAATCCATTTTACGTTCCTCATGCGTGCTTCGCATTTCCTTGATTCCCACTGCACGTGGGATCTGCCAATTTTTTTATGAAGCCGTTCTCTATTTATACATATATTTAGCAGCACGCAAGTTATTGTCGGGCGGTTCCTTTCAAAAAGTCAATGACTTCAAGTCATTTCTGCTAAGTGGCTTGTATCTCCATTTCACCAGTTGTCTGCATCAAGATCGAACGTGTTCGTTCACTTCCGCCTTCGACGGCATCACTGCTCTTTCTACTTCGTGTTTTGTTTGTACCTATCTTTTCGCTCCTGAGCATTCATTTGGGAGTGAACAGTGTAGCGAAATGCCTCAGAAGATTTGAACTGCTGGTATTTTTGCGTAGTGCTAAAATATTTCATGAACACAAACTACACAGTAAATGTATATTCATGAGCATGAGCGGAAAAAGGGAATGTCACATCGCTTAAGCAACCACGAAGTAATACACCGAGAGAGAATACTTCTCGGACATATGTGGCCGGACATATGAGAATACTTCTCGGACATATGTGATCATAAGAAAATATGTTCCTCCCCTACACTTTCCCTTGAACTTAGCGACGGGAACATCGCTTGATAATCATCGTGATGTTGCTTTGAATGCCAGCTTCAGGTCCCTTCAGAAGGGCAATATTTTGTTCTCAATGGTCGGAATGAGGCGAAGCGACGTCTACGGCTTCGGGCATCGCAATTTTTTTTTGCGCAAAGCGGAAGCGTACCTGAATTAGTCCATAGAGCAAGCGCGTACATTTCAAAATTTCAGGCTATGCGACGTGCACCGCCATTTCTCAGTGCATGTACAGGGTGTTTCAGATAACTTGAGCTCAGCTTTCAAAAATCTGCATGTGCCTTACAAAATGGAACAAGCGCACTATTGTTGCTTGTACTGTATATATGAAATGAGCTCAATGAACTCATTATAATAACAGTTGGTCTTCTTTTACACTGTTACTTCCAAGGCTAAATTTTGATTGATTGATTTGTGGGGTTTAACGTCCCAAAACCAGTTCTGATTATGAGAGACGCCGTAGTGAAGGTCTCCGGAAATTTCGACCACCTGGGGTTCTTTAACGTGCACTGACATCGCACAGCACACGGGCCTCGACATTTCGCCTCCATCGAAATGCAGCCGCCGCGGCCGGGATTCGATCCCGCGACCTCCGGATCTGCAGCCGAGTGCCATAACCACTAGACCACCGTGGCGGGGCAAGGCTAAATTTTCAGTGGGGCAGGTGTACAGCATTCCGATTGTGTCCACATAATTTATTACCATGATAACACCTACAGTGGCGTTAACTGCATCCAGCTTTTATGGGAAAGCGCATGACACCTGAAAAACTAAGACGTTATAGGCACTTGCGCGCGCGACATTAGCCCCGTCAAACACGCTACGAAAGAATGAATGATCGATGATACACGTAGACAGACATTACTGTACGGAAAACAGGACCAACAGGCCGCACCTTTCAGCTTGTTCGTACATTTGTATTATATGCGTCATCCAATCTTCGTCAGCAGTATCTCTGATTGCCCCAACGAGCGTCGCTACACTCTTAGCACGGTAACCTTTAGTAAGGTACACAAAAATGTGAAAATATGGTCCTTTAGTAAAGATTAAAGCGCTTTAACCTTTAGAAAAGGAGCATATTTTCACATTTTTGTGTACCTATAGAATAAACTAAAGGTTACCGTGCTAAGAGTGTAGGCGCAAATCCCTCCACGTTATGTTCTTCAAATCTCCCGCACTTCCATAGAATCTCGGAAAGATTAAAACCATTGCCGCTGTTACCGCGGAAACAACTAATGTGACTAATGTGGGCGCAAATAACATGTTCTGCAACCTCTCCGTTTATCATTTCGCGTGTTATGCATTAATAATAATTTATTACCTCTGCTCACTTTAAAATTTTTTGCTAAGGCGGTTGCATACTCCAAAGCACACTTTTTTTTATTAGCTGATTGCGTGTTAGCCAAGACACCCTCTGTCTGCTCGTTGTGTGTTAGGGCCGGAGAAGGAAGGCCGAAACAATGATGGACGCGCAGAATCAAGCGCGAAAGAAAATGTGCCCGTGCTTCCGTTGCTAGGCGACGTAGCAGACCCTCCTGGAACCTGTCACAAAAAGAAGAGCGACAGAAATAGGAGGCACATACTAGACACGCGGCGCAGTAGCCGTATAAAATCAACGGCCAGCCTATTTGTGTCAACATTTGCCGTGTGGTGTACATCGTGACCTACATTCATACAAGAAAACGCCGTATATTGTGCGCAAATGCAAAAACAAGAGCAAGGGAAAGAAGAGGCTGGTACGCGCCACGAGGCTCTTGATTTATTGGCACTGCAGTTGAAAATTAAAAATTCATACACCCATCTTCACGACTGCCTTGTATACTCCTGAAATGAAGTCTCGCGTTAGAGGGTAGGCATTTTGTGGTGTAGAACCAGAAGCCTCTGTGAGGTACATGCGCCTGCAGACGTCATTATGTCGTGTCGTTAACTTGCATACCTAAACAAATCTTTGTGGAATCACACAAAAGTAACAATGATGTTGCAATAAAGGTTTCGTGTACCCTTGGTGAATATCACTTATGAGCGATGGGTTTCTTACCTCCTATAATTCCCATAGTCAGTGTCATCCAAAGAATGTTCGGCACGAACGCTGCGGCCACCAGGGACAAGAAGTTCAACAAACTTCCTGCAACAGCTATGTGGTAAATAGGCACCTTCTTCTGAAGAAAGCTAACAAGGAGACCTGAAAATAGTGTGCAAGTTAAAGGCACATGTATTCTAACACATGGTATAATATTCCTTCCCTGATGTTGCATTCAAGCAAGAAGGAAATGCTCTTGTGGGATACTTGTTACCCAGTTACGAATAAAGTATAATTTTAAAACAATCCGCAATCTGAGGCGTGAAGCTGAGGCTATTTTTTGCCATATTCCTTTATTTCGCCTTAATTTGGTTCCATTATGAAGAAGTCCCACTGCTTTATACCCAAAAGTCAAGTAAAAATCCTAGAGACTGTCGTTAATGATTTTTCTTGCATTAAACATGTATATCTGTTCATTTGTGCCAAAGCTCCTGGTCATTCCCTAGTAACATATAAGCCGAATGTCGTCATCTACACACGTCACAAGTTCAAACATGGGTTCATATCACTCTTTTTGTGGCGTTATAACTTAGTTGCTAACTGAGTTGCTTAGTTGCTAGATAACTTAGTTGATGTTAAGTGTGCACTCAAAGTAATCGTAACCTTCGAAAGTTTCGATGTGAATTCGCAACGTGGCAGAGCGGTGTCTACTACACACTGCTCTATTTACGGATAGATTTATTTGGCCGTCACACGACTGACGAAACAGAAAAAAATCTCAATAGAGAATGAACATTCAGTTCAGCGCCGTGTTGGCCGTAATGCGTTAAATGTAATGGCGTTGCCTGCAATGCGTTACTTTTCAAGGTCACCTTAGTTACATATTCGTTACTTTTTCGGTACTGTAACTGGTGACATGCTAACGTTAACTTTTTTCGGTAACCTTAAACCTGAGGTGACACGTTACTCATTACTTTTTCTGCCGCTAGCCCAAGGTGTGTCGTTGGAAGGTCGACCCGAAACAACGGAAAGTCGGGGAAAAAAATTCAAAACTCATTGCTCGTTAATTTGCATATCAAAATTGGCATAAAAGGGCACGAATGTATGAGTAACATGACTGAAAGGTCAAGTCATCAATGACAAGACGATATTCTCGTCAAGTACATTTGATTAACGTTATCAAAATCACGTTTGTCGCGTACCCACATTCCTCTAACAGGTATAACAGTCGGGGAAAAGAATAAAACCTTTATAAAATGGCGATGATCGGTTAGTTTATGGTTGTATATCACCGAGAAGATTGATTCGGTTCTAAGAATGCTAATTTATCTCCGCTAATATTGTTAATAAGCATGTTGGTCCTACGCTTAGACACCTAACATTTGTAATCGTTTGGACTCAGTCCAACCCATAACTTTCCCAAAATATAGGGGGAGGAGTTACCTTTGAGTTCGAATAGCTCTGCTGTAAGTAGAGCTAGAAAGGTGCCGTTTGGGATTCAAGCAGATGCTACGGTTAGACGTAACTTGAAGTCTCGCGGTAGGTGGCGTTAGTTTTTTTAATTACACCATTCCAGTTTAACTTTCGAAGAATTGACGCTTCGACGTGGAGTTTGGCTCTGAAGGCGACAGGTGCCTGTGTTGGCATTTTTACACTGAAGCTGATAGCCTCTAGATGGTCGGCATATTCGGGGGCGATCTACTCGCATAAAAAACGTGATTGTCGATGGCCCACACCGCCACATGTGTTATGCTATTGTTATTTTTTTTCCATTGCCCCTACTAAGTAGAAACAGTTGGAAGGCATCACGCCGCAAAATTCTCTCTTGCGAAAAAAAATGTTCCTGTCTTCTAGGAACGCCCAGATATCTCTAAAATCACAGCACCAAAATCCAGCCAGTTCCCCGCCTTCACAACCGTCGAACAGCGAAGTTGTCGGTCGCCGCTTCGAAGTTAAATATTTTGCACCGGTAGTGTTTTTTGTCCTGTAAAAGTGCCTCCTGTGTGAGGAAACCAATGGTTTTCACGGCGTGAAAGTGGCTATACCGGCATGCGAAGTGTCATGCAAAGTGCGTGCTACCTCCTTGCCAACATGACCATCTTTACGTGCTCAGGTGCTTTCCTTGGTTTATTACAATTAATCTTTGTCTCCAAGGAAAGGGCGAACTGCCTTTACCATTTTTTACAAATATTCAAATAAAGTGCACATGGCAATTGTTTTGCTTTTCAGTCTTGTTACAATCGTGGGGACCACACGTTCAGACGATTCCCATAAATGTACGTTCTGCAAGCAATGGTGTTAGCCTAGCGATTATGACACTTACCTTCGGACCGCGAGGTCCCGGGTTGTAACGCCACATCGCTAGAAAATTTTATGTTTCTTTATTCCTTTACACTCACCTGGTGACGACTGCTTATACGACGTCACGGAGTAGATAAAGACACCTTCCACCACGCTAAGAGAGACTAATACAGTATCGTCAAATGAAGCGGCCATAAGCAGCCAATGAACGACAGAACGGAGCTAAAAAAAACGGCAGTTGATGAAGGGGGACAGTGGGTCATTGTAGCTATGCGCACTTGAAATAATAAATGGCGAATACCAGGAACAAAAATACTCCCCCCCGCCCCTCCCCAACCACCCCACGGCAGATGAGAGGATGTTTGAAGCTTACGGCACGTAATGGGACATTACACTATCTCCGGGGCCTAGGAGTACGTGTTTAAAGGGACTGTCTACCGCTCGGAAAATATTTTTAGCTTATGGCAAAAATCGTGCGTCACATTTGCGGGAACGAGCGCGCTTTCACGCCACAAAAAAAGAATGAAGTTTTTAATTTTGCTCTGAAAGTGGTACAAAAAAAATTACAGCATATCCACGGAGTGAATGATGATGAGTGGGCGAAGCTCGGGATGTTCATCGTAGATCGTGCCGAGTTCCGGATTAATTTAGTTAACGCGCACGCTACGAATCCTCATGGTTGAACTATGCACAAGTGAAATCTCCCACCGGCACTTCATTGCAAGTCAAGATCCAGTGCCTATATATATATATATATATATATATATATATATATATATATATATATATATATATATATTTGGGTTGCCGGTGAACGCTTCTCCAACGCGAGCTGTCGGTATTTCTCAATCAAGAAACTCGCTAGGAGACGCTGTCTGCGCCAACGATGTCTCTCGCGGGTGAGAGCGCGTTCTCCTTCTTTGCGAGCTGGTACAGCGTTCCTCTAAGAAAGAGCGTTTCCATAGCCAACGCGCGCCTTTCGCTCTCTCTCTGCCCCTCTCTCTCTCACAAGACAGCAGAGGCACGCGCCGGGAGGCACGCACCGAGGCGAACGCCGAGGGCGAGCGCGTGCCTCGCAGCACGCGGGTTGCGCCTGACGACTGACGCCTGACGCGTGACAAGGTTAGACTAAGAGGAGCTTCGCCCCTAAAACGCGACTAGCAACACCCAACAGCGTGTTTGTCATTTTCCAAGTGTAAGAGAACAAACCCACGCAGACATACATATTCTGCTGAAAAACAATTTTGTATGTCTTACAAACGTACTTCACCCTATGCGACACCTTTCTATGGCGTGCAAGAGAAATTCGTTCTTTTTTTCGCTGCTTTCGGGATGGCGCAGGTGGCGCTGCCTTCGAATGCTTCTGCCTGTACAGGCGCGTAGTACTGCGCTTTTCACGCATGCGGCGCTGCATGTCCGAGGCGCACCCAGGCGCGCCGAGTTTCCCTCGCCTCTCCTCCTAGTTAATTCCGCAATGTCGTCCTTGGAACCGGTTCCTGTTGAGAAGAGGCCTCCCGTGCCCGATAGGATTGCCAGGGAAACGACGATGCATCGTGCGCGGTAGCCATTGTTGTCTGCATCTGTACACGTAGGAAAGGAGCGACTTCGTAGATGAAAAAATCCACGCATATCCACGGAGTGAATGATGATGAGTGGGTGAAGCTCCGGATGTTCATCGGTAAAAACCGTGAATCTTCCGTGAATCTTGCCCAGTACATCATCAAAGACGTGACAAACACTGTGTGTCGCCATCTAGCGCTCATTTATTACACTTACCTTCGGACCGCGAGGTCCCGGGTTGTAACGCCACATCGCTAGAAAATTTTATGTTTCTTTATTCCTTTACACTCACCTGGTGACGACTGCTTATACGACGTCACGGAGTAGATAAAGACACCTTCCACCACGCTAAGAGAGACTAATACAGTATCGTCAAATGAAGCGGCCATAAGCAGCCAATGAACGACAGAACGGAGCTAAAAAAAACGGCAGTTGATGAAGGGGGACAGTGGGTCATTGTAGCTATGCGCACTTGAAATAATAAATGGCGAATACCAGGAACAAAAATACTCCCCCCCGCCCCTCCCCAACCACCCCACGGCAGATGAGAGGATGTTTGAAGCTTACGGCACGTAATGGGACATTACACTATCTCCGGGGCCTAGGAGTACGTGTTTAAAGGGACTGTCTACCGCTCGGAAAATATTTTAGCTTATGGCAAAAATCGTGCGTCACATTTGCGGGAACGAGCGCGCTTTCACGCCACAAAAAAAGAATGAAGTTTTTAATTTTGCTCTGAAAGTGGTACAAAAAAATTACAGCATATCCACGGAGTGAATGATGATGAGTGGGCGAAGCTCGGGATGTTCATCGTAGATCGTGCCGAGTTCCGGATTAATTTAGTTAACGCGCACGCTACGAATCCTCATGGTTGAACTATGCACAAGTGAAATCTCCCACCGGCACTTCATTGCAAGTCAAGATCCAGTGCCTATATATATATATATATATATATATATATATATATATATATATATATATATATATATATATATATTTGGGTTGCCGGTGAACGCTTCTCCAACGCGAGCTGTCGGTATTTCTCAATCAAGAAACTCGCTAGGAGACGCTGTCTGCGCCAACGATGTCTCTCGCGGGTGAGAGCGCGTTCTCCTTCTTTGCGAGCTGGTACAGCGTTCCTCTAAGAAAGAGCGTTTCCATAGCCAACGCGCGCCTTTCGCTCTCTCTCTGCCCCTCTCTCTCTCACAAGACAGCAGAGGCACGCGCCGGGAGGCACGCACCGAGGCGAACGCCGAGGGCGAGCGCGTGCCTCGCAGCACGCGGGTTGCGCCTGACGACTGACGCCTGACGCGTGACAAGGTTAGACTAAGAGGAGCTTCGCCCCTAAAACGCGACTAGCAACACCCAACAGCGTGTTTGTCATTTTCCAAGTGTAAGAGAACAAACCCACGCAGACATACATATTCTGCTGAAAAACAATTTTGTATGTCTTACAAACGTACTTCACCCTATGCGACACCTTTCTATGGCGTGCAAGAGAAATTCGTTCTTTTTTTCGCTGCTTTCGGGATGGCGCAGGTGGCGCTGCCTTCGAATGCTTCTGCCTGTACAGGCGCGTAGTACTGCGCTTTTCACGCATGCGGCGCTGCATGTCCGAGGCGCACCCAGGCGCGCCGAGTTTCCCTCGCCTCTCCTCCTAGTTAATTCCGCAATGTCGTCCTTGGAACCGGTTCCTGTTGAGAAGAGGCCTCCCGTGCCCGATAGGATTGCCAGGGAAACGACGATGCATCGTGCGCGGTAGCCATTGTTGTCTGCATCTGTACACGTAGGAAAGGAGCGACTTCGTAGATGAAAAAAATCCACGCATATCCACGGAGTGAATGATGATGAGTGGGTGAAGCTCCGGATGTTCATCGGTAAAAACCGTGAATCTTCCGTGAATCTTGCCCAGTACATCATCAAAGACGTGACAAACACTGTGTGTCGCCATCTAGCGCTCATTTATTACACTAGAGCGCGCAGCGAGCGCCTCCGCGCCATCTATTGATCAATTCACATACTAGCTAAGCAGCACCGCAGCGCTCGGACGGACGGACGGACAGACAGACCACGGCCGCTCGATTAGCAACGCACGAGGTGCGGCCTGCTACGTCGCGCGGCGAACAAAAGCGGAGCTGTGAAGCGAAAATTGACAGTTTTCGCCGCTTTTTCGGAGGGGGCGCCACTGCTACGGGACAACTCTCCCGCCTCTCGCCGCGCGGGCCGTTCCGCGAACCAGTACGGGACGAGTTTTCTGTGTGTGTCGACGAAATTCTGCACCTCGCTCGCACGCCCTCTGACTGCAAGTGGAAACCTTGGGTGTCTAAACGTCGCAAAATGTCCGCCCGAACGGGGAAGGCACGCAAGCGAGCAGACGCCGCTCGCTCGACGTCCGGTTTGTTTGAGCCAGCGTGCCGTAAAAGAAATAGGGGGGGGGGGGGGGGGTGACTTCTCGTGAAAGCGCGCGGCACCTGCCCGTGGGTCTGCCTCCCACAAAGGCCAATGCCACGGTGTCGGTGGCAGTGGCCGTCACTGCTCCCGCTACTAGTGCCGTGGGTCACGGCTACCCGACGAAGACGACGCAAAAAGCGCGATTACACGCAAATACCACTCGCTTCTCATCGACGTTCAGTTGATGAGCGGCATTGTATGCCACTATGCCAAGGGCAAGCTTTCTGGAAAAAAAAAAAGAAAAGAAGCGGCATGCTCTTAGTTCAACGAAATAGCCCACACCGAGTGTGGGAACGCAGCACGAAAGCACCCGGGATCGACACCTGTAGGGCGTGCATGCAGTAGGACAGACAGGTCAAGCCCCTAAAAAGCAAGTTTGCACTGCTGTGGCCAAGCTCACGCTGTCTGCACAAGAAACGCGAGGATCGCGTTTCTTGTGCAGACAGCGTGAGCTTGGCCACAGCAGTGCAAACTTTTCGCGTTTGCTGACTTTTAAAGACGATAGTCTTTCTTGGGATACTTCAACGCGGAAATTTTGGCGTGCGTGCGTGCGTGCGTGTGTGTGTCCTGCTGCGAAAGGTGAACCCCTTCATCAACGACCATCCAGCTTGAACTGGTGGCTACCTTCATACTTCTGAACACAGTCGGCCAAAAAGCAAATATTACGCATATCTGAGGCGCAACATCAATACGTATGTATTGGACGGTGTGTTCCTTTAGTAGAAAATACATAGATGCGTAATTCTAAAGACCCTAGTGCTTGTTAGGATGCGCAAAAGCGGACGTTTCCTGTACTAGGCAAGCTTCTTGCGTTTCCCGTAACCATGGCCAGATGGCGCCCTTATCTCGCGCTCGTGCCGAACGGAAGACAGGGAACGGCCGCCCGCCACTCCGGCCGGTCCCTTTCTCTCCTCGCGTCTCTTCGTTTTCCCTCTCGCTTGCGCAACTCCTCGGGGAGAATAGAAACACGCGAAACGGGACTCATGTAGTACGGCCGGTAGAAGGCTATCGTCTTTTGACGGCATTTGCAGCGAAGCACGGAGATACGCGGCCAATTTTTTGTGTTTTGTTATTTGTTGTTTTTCTATACGTCCCCTTTCCGTTTCTCCCTTCGAAAATAAAGCAGTCGTCCTGGTGCGCTGAAAGTTAACGGACGTGTCGTGCTTTTTCCAACTCTCCGAAGTTGCCGTCCGACTAAGCCTACAGAGAGCTAGAGCTCAGTCCGCGTAAGGTTTGCTCCCAGTAGCGTTTGTTCAAGCCACGGAGCACCAGCATATCTGGCCGGAGTAACGAACGGATGTACAACGAGGCCAGAATCAATCAAAATGCCAATCGAAGCGCAACTGAAGGATTCATGGCACCAACGAACGAAGAATATTCGGGGATGAGATGTGTGTGCGCGATCTAATGTTTAATGAGTTGAACCCCACGTCAACTCACGGACTTATGTGAAGTATTCGTCCTCCATCATCGGATACAAGAGGCAGCGTGCTATAATAACACCTCTATCTTACAGGGTAAGATTTTCGTTATTGTGATGATCCGAGTGACCATGCGCATTGCCAGATGTCTGCTTTCCCTATCCGTGTCGTTATTACAAAGGAAAAAAAACTGTTTGACTGCGGGAGTACGTAGCAATGGTTTCACTGAAATACAAGCTCTGATGTGTTCGGCGCTGCGGTCTTCGCGGCTAAGGCCGTGTCAGATATGTCGCATTTGGCTGCCTGCACAGTACGATGATGTGAGAGAAGTTCATGTTACCACAAATGTATGTCTGGATGGCGTACCGGCCCAGCTGGCGCCGAGTATCATTACTTTCGGTAACGAGTACACCATTCCGCACTGCGCGCCGCTTGCGTCGTCTGCTACGATGCCGTACGGGTCGTTTGTGCCGGATTCGGCGCATGCGCACTCGGACTATGGAAAAGGCGGATACTTCTGCCTGTGCAGGCGCGTAGTACTGCGGTTGTCACGCATGCGGCGCTGCATGTCCGAGCAGCACCCAGGTGCGCCGACTTTCCCTCGCCTCTCCTCCTAGTTAATTCCGCAATGTCGTCCTTGGAACCGGTTCCTGTTGAGAGGAAGCCTCCCGTGCCCGATAGGGTTGCCAGGGAAACGACGACGCGTCGTGCGCGGTAACCATTGTTGTCTGAATCTGTACACGTAGGAAAGGAGCGACTTCGTAGATAAAAAAAACCGTTTTAATAATTTCTACTCAGTATCTGGCGAAACCACTGTACGCTGGGACACTTCGAAAGGTGCACTTTGTATTGAGCCCAAAAAACGGGAGAGCGATAAAGGACGGTAGACAGTCCCTTTAATGAGAACACTTTTTTTTTCGCGCTTTCAACAACGATCCGCAACACCCAAACACGCATTACAAATCATAAATGTCTATTACAATGGAAGCTGTGTTATTGATTGGCCAACATCAGTTGTGGTAATGGCACTTGTATAAGGTCAACAGCGATAGTGGTGCTGATCTAACATCACTGCACGTCGTCTTTCAGAGGGTGGAATCAGGATTGCCCAGAGGTACTTGGAAGAGTATTCTGGAGTAGACATCGAAATACAGTGCTCCGATGAAACGCGATACTCGGACATGCGTGATGGATGGATGGATGGAAAAACTTTATTGAGGTCCATGAGGTCGCGCTAGTTTTCTAGCGCGAAGCGGGCCGCTCCCACGTTGGGACAGAAAGGATAGCCTTTCGGCCGCTTCGCGGGCCCGTTGGACTGCCCATAGCTGCTTTTCTAAAGTGGGACTGCGTAGAGCTGCGTCCCACCGCTCTTCAGTATTGTCCTTGTCGCTGTGTAACGCGGAGCAGCGCCAGAGCATGTGACTGAGATCGATGGAAGCGTTGCATTTATCGCATTTTGTACCAGTAGACAAGTCCGGATATATTTTGCTTATTAATAGCGGGTTCGGGTAGGTTCCTGTTTGTAAGAGCCTTAGCGTAATCGCCTGAGCTCTATTTAGTTTACTATGTGGAGGGGGGAAGACCCTGCGTCCTATGTAGAAGTGCTTTGTGAGCTCGTTATACGTCATCATCTGGTCCTTGAAGTCCGGAACCTGAGCATCGTGCTGCCTTGTAACTGCACGGTTGGCGAGTCCTCGTGCAGCATTGTTGGCAGATTCGTTGAGGTTCGTGGGAGCACCGCTGATTTCCCCCACATGTGCAGGAAACCAGATGATTGTGTGGGGTTTGACGACCTTTCCGTGGAGAATTGCCAGCGCCTCTCTAGAGATGACGCCATTTGTGAATGCTCGGACGGCTGCCCTAGAATCACTGTGGATCGTAGATCTCTTTGGGTCTAAAAGCGCCAATGCGATGGCTACTTGTTCTGCAATTTCTGGTTTTGTGGTGTACGTGGAAGCCGAGTTGACAACTTCACCTTTGCCGTTCAGAAGGACCGCTGTGAAGGCTCGTCGATTGGGTACGAAAGCGGCGTCGACGAATGAGTAGTCTTCGGGCTGACTCTTAGCTTGCTGCAGTAGGGCTTTGGCCCTGGCTTTCCTTCTGCCCACATTATAAATGGGGTGAACATTCCTTGGAATAGGCATCACTGTTATATTCTCCCGAAAATCTCGGGGAATTTCTCTGTAATTATTCTCTATTGCTGCAATTTGTACGCCAATCCGCTTGAGTATGTCTCTTCCTGATCGTGTGGTGGTGAGTCTAACGTACTGAGCGCTTTCTTGTGCCTCTGCAATTTCCTCCAGTGTATTGTGCATCCCGAGCTGCATGAGTCTTTCATTTTCAGTGTACATAGGGAGACCAAGAGCTGCCTTGATTGTTTTCCTTAACAATGCGTTGAGCTTGTCTCTTTCGGATCTCTGCCACTCGTGCATGGCTGCTACGTAGGCAAAGTGGCAGAGTGCAAAGGCGTGAACAAGTCTGACGACGTTGTCTTCCCCTAGTCCATGTCGGTGGTTAGTCACTCTTTGTATGAGCCTGATTGCGTTGTCGACTTTCTTAGCGATAGGAAGTATTCTTTGATTATTGGACCCGTTGGCTTCTATCACCATGCCCAGGACCCGGATGGAATCCACCCTTGGGATAACGCTCCCGCTCCTGGTATAGAGCGTTATGTCGTTTTCTCCAGGAGGAATCCATCCTCTAGGTTTGCGGCCTCTTAGGTCTGCATAGTAGGAGTTCCGATTTCTTGGGTGAGCAGCGGAGCCCCATTGGCACTAAGTACTCTTCAATGATGTTTACGGCTGCTTGTAGTCTTTGTTGTATTTCTCCATCGCTGCCTCCAGTACACCATATCGTGACGTCATCCGCGTAAATGGTAAATTCTATGCCTTCGATCTCTTCGAGTTTTCGGGCAAGACCTATCATGGAGATATTGAAGAGAGTAGGCGAGATGACTGCTCCTTGGGGTGTGCCTCGATTGCCTAGCCTCATCGTATCCGATGTTAGGTCCCCTGCCTTGAGCGTTGCCGTCCTTCCACTGAGAAAGGCTTGAACGTATTGATGAAAGCGACATCCCAGGCCGATGTTCGAAATCTTTTTGAGTATAAACGTATGGAGAATGTTATCAAAGGCTTTCTCCATATCCAGTCCCAGTATTGCTCTCGTATCCCAGTCCTCAAGCTGATTATTTGGTGCTTGAGTAGGAGCATTGCATCCTGGGTAGATAGACCAGGTCTGAAGCCGATCATCGTGTGAGGGTAAACGTCGTGCTCTTCCAGATACCGAGATAACCGATTTATTATTGCATGTTCAGCAACTTTTCCCACACACGAGGTTAGTGAGATTGGTCGTAGATTTTCGAGGCCAGGAGGCTTACCCGGTTTTGGAATTAATATGGTGTTGGCGTTCTTCCATTCGCTAGGGACATCGCCGCTTTTCCACATTTCGTTAATTAGTCGAGTCAAGTACCCTATGGAGTTGTCATCCAAATTGCGAAGCATCTTGTTCGTAATCCTATCGGGCCCCGGAGCAGATCTTCCGTTGAGGTCAAGTAAAGCTGCCCTGACTTCTCCTACTGCAAAGTCAGCATCTAAAGTTGGGTTGCTTCTTCCCGTATAATCCAGTCAAGCCGGGGGTAATTGTTGCCTGCTCTCTACGGATAGATAGCTATTCACGAGCTGTGAAATAACTTCTGACTTTGATGAGGAAGTCCGCGCTACGTGGAGGATTTTCTTAACGTGTTGCGTTGATTAGATTTCGTGTTGGTTTCGTCTAGTAGGTGCTTCAGCAGATTCCAGGTTCCTCCCTTTCTCATTCGGCCATCTATAGAGTTGCAAACTTCATCCCACTGTTGCTTGGAGAGGGTTTTACAATGCTCCTCAATAGCTTGATTAGTGTCAGCAATTTTCTTCCTCAACCTACGGTTGAGTCTCTGACCCTTCCATCGGTTGAGCAAGGAACGCTTAGCTTCTATGAGGTGCGCCAATCGGCTGTCCATCTTGTCGACTGGGAGATCTGATAGCACCTCTTTCGTTGCGGCGTCAACGTCCTTCCTTAGTTGTGCGGTCCATTGCTCCAAGCTTAGGTTGACTTCTCCCGTCATCCGTTCCTTTCTGATTTTACGGAACTCGTCCCAGTCTACAACATGAAATTTGCGTAGTCTCTTCTGTTTCATCTGTAAATTGATCGCTAATATGTTATGGTCACTACCCAAGTCTTGGTTTAAGTTCGTCCAGGTGAGTTCAGTAGCGTTGCGAACAAAAGTGAGGTCTGGAGTCCTATCTCGATATGTCGATGTGCCGCATCTAGTTGGGAAAGCCGGGTCTGTGACGAGCGTCAGCTCTAGGTCTGTCGCTTCGCGCCATAGGCTCTCCCCTTTGGTCGTATTGTAGGAGTAACCCCATGCTTGGTAGGGGGCATTAAAGTCTCCGGCAACGATTAGCAGCGAGTCTCGAGCTAGTTTGACTGCTTTGGTTAGTAGGGACATGAATCTTTGCTTCATGTCCTTAGGGCTGCTGTAGACATTAAGAATAAAGATGCTATCCTGATTGCCTATTGTGGAGTTTGGAATGACTTCCGTCATGAATTCAATCTTGCTACCTGTCATCTTAAGATCGTGGCTGATGTGCGCAGCCCTCTTGCTAACTAGCGTTGCAATGCCTCTCCCCCCTTCGTTACTCTTCAACTCCGAGCGATACCTGTGCAAGGTGACGTTGGGGGTGAGCGTTTCTTGAAGTATGATAACATGGGGTTTCTCTGGGTGGGATCGAATAAACTGCTGCAGGGGCGCTTTTTTATTTTGATAGCCCCTGCAGTTCCATTGCCACATTTTGAATTTGCTAGTTTGCGCAGCCATCTTGCTTGGACTGGGGTGCATTGTTTAGTGTAGAGACACCGTCAGACGTAGTGCGTTGCATGACAGCTGGAGGGGCCTTGGGATCAAAAGCTGGGACCACCGTGTCGTTAAGGTATGCTTCGATCTTGCAGAATCTCTGGTTAGTGCGCTCCTCCATGGCTGCAATAGCTGAGTGAAATTGCGTCAGCCTGTCATTTATGTGCTTGACGCTATCACTGAGCATTGTGAGCATTTCCCGGACTTCTGAATTTGCCCTGGTAGGCACTGCTTCGCATGTTGTCACGGCCCGCTTTTTGGGCGGCGGTTTCTCCTTATCCCCTTCCTCACTGGCAACATCCATGGGAGAAGGGACCTCCGATTGCTTGCTACCGCTGCTAACAGAGGGTGGTTCGTTTCCTGCAGGTATCTGGGGGCTCCTTCTAAGTTCTGCCATTTCCTTAACAAGCTTGTCTATCGTCATTCTTAGCTTATTATTTTCTCGTTCTAGTTGCGCTATCCTATCGTTTACAACTCGGTTATGCTCATGCTCTGGTGCTCGCTCGCGCGTTACCTGTGGTGCTTGCATTGGTCCTTGAACTCGATCGACCCAGGTTGACTGCCGTTGGCGATTTTCTTCTCGGGCGGCTGAAGACCCTCCAGGCGATTCGAAGCGCACCTGGGCCCCGTATGAAGAGTTGAGTCCTCTAGCTGTGGATTGGCTCCGGGATCTCGAGCTGCGTCTAGTTCTGGAACGACTTCTGGAACGGGAGCGTCCCCTAGATCGAGGGCGCCTTTCCGCCTCTGGTTCCGTGTTCCTGGCAGGGCTTCCAAGTTGTAATCTTGCTACCTCGTTGGCTCATTCTCTTCTTCGTCTTCTGACCACGTATGATATCTGGAAACGTTGCTTGCCGTCTTTATCGGCCATCAGGTGTGGTCCTCCGCACAGACCACACTTCGGCGCGCATTGGTGTGACGCCTCTGGGTTAGGTGTACCGCATCCTCTCCACGTCGATTCTTCGGGGTTCGGACACACATCCGCTCGATGGCCAAGCTTGCCGCATATGTAGCAAACATCCATTTGCTTGCGATAGAGAAAGCATCTCACCAGTGTCAGGCCATACCTTACGAAGTTTGGTACTTTAAGTCTGTCGAAAGCGATAATGACTGTACCCGTGTTCTTGATTCTCTTCGCTGCTAGGGCTAGCGGATTTCTGTCGTTGACAATGTTTCTTTCCAGGACCGCAGGGCCATCATTGACGTCAATGTTGCGTATTACGTCCTTACATGTGGTGTGCGGAGCCGTTTCATAGGCGCTGACTTCCAAGTTCTTGCCTCCAATTTGGATCAGCTTGATTCTTGAGTACATATCCGCGTTGTGCCGTTCAGGAGTGCAAGCCACCATGATGTTTTGCAGATAGTTGGGACATATTACGTCCTCGTTGGTCAGCGACAGGTTAAGGCCGGCGGCTTCTACGATAGCCCTCCCGATGACGGTGGGCCCAGTCTTGGTTATATTAAGTCCACCCCTCGGGCGGATCACAATTTTGATGTGTTCCTTCGGCAGCGGTGGCAGGCGCGATGCTCTCACTATCCTGTTCTTCAATTTATCGCCACCCGTCTTCATCATGGGACTGATGTGATGTCCAGCCTGGCTCGAAGCGCCTATGTTACGGTCGGCTCGGCCAACTGCGGCGCGCGATCTCCTCGAAGATGCTGTTTTCCAGCCGAATTCCTCAGTACACTCTTCGGGGGATAAATCCTCCCCGTCTACAGTCATCACCACCATCGTTGACTTGTCTGGAGTATTCGCCGGCCCTTCCCGCGGCTGCGCCGTCGGGCGCGAGGCCTCGCTGAGCAGGGCGGCGGCGTAGGCCGAACACAAAAAGTCTCGGAAAACGGAAAAAAGTCCACTCACTGTTAAAATCTTGGTGTCGGAGCAATCCGCAGCACTTCACACGTCGGTTAGTACACTTCTCGGAAGGACTAGAAGTTATTTAGCGGCCGAAAACATTTATGAAAGCGGAAGGCGATTTTCCACCTCTGCACTGCTCGTCGTCTTCTTCTTCCCCCCGACATGCGTGATGGCTGGGGCATTTATGGAGTGCGCTGAGGCATGTTGTGGTTGTTACGTGGGGTTTAACGTCCCAAAACTAGCTCTGATTATGAGAGACGCCGTAGTGGAGGGCTCCGGAAATTTTGACCACCTGGGGTTCTTTAACGTGCGCTGACATCGCACAGCACACGGGACTCAACATTTCGTATCCATCGAAACGCGGCCGCCGCAGCCGGGATTCGATCCCGCGACCCTCGGATCAGCAGCCGAGTACCACAGCCACTAGACCACCGTGGCGGGGCTGCGCTGAGGCATCATAGAGGGACCAAACTGAATTACAATAAAGTCTATCTCGCTTTAATTGCGTACCACAGCGAATGAAGTCGCTGTCTTCAGCGCAAAACGATGACGCAGAAAACAGCGGGGGCCGCGCAATGCGAATACCGCGTTTGATTCGCTGAGACTGCGCGTGTGCGGAAGCCCTAACTTAGACACTGCGATAGAATTGTCATTGATTTAACACGATATTTCGAAGATACTTTTGCAAGAAGAGAAGAGAGGTATCCCGGAATACAGGTACCGCAATACAAATACTGGAGTACTCCAAAAGTACTCATTGTTGGGCGAACTCGTAATTCATAACGCAATGGTGCGCGAAGCAAACACGAACACAAAGAAGTAGACGAATCACTGCGCAAACACTGCGAAACACTGCTTCCTTGTGTTCGCTCTTGCTTCGTGCACTGTTGCATTAATGGAATGCTTTTGTGTTTCGAGGATGCTGATGCTCTGCAGAGACATTTATTCAGCCTAGTAAATTATGGTGGATAATGTTGTTCCGTATTGAAACTTCCCAGTGAAGCGTATCGCCCGAATCACTGGAGGTGCGGCTAGACGAGCAATAAAGATACCCATCTCTGAGCTACTTTGCCGCAACGCCGCTTTGAGATAAGCGAAGCCTCGCAAATCTCCTTCTTTGCGGGGATTACCACAAGAAAGTCTTCATTTCGCTCTTAGAAACACGCGAGCTCATTTCGAAATAAATGAATGCAACGAAATACCAATTTCCTGCACAATATTGCCATAGTGTCGCTACATCGCCAAAGTATTTCTCTATACGCATAAGTCTATTTTGCTAATCTACCTCGATACGGTATGTTTAGAGGAAATCTTTAAACGTCTAGACTGGGAAGACAAGGGAATTCAAATAGACGGAGAATATCTCAGCAATTTAAGATTCGCAGACGACATTGTGCTATTTAGCAATGATGGAGACGAACTACAAAACATGATTGATGACCTAAACAGGGAAAGTATTAAAATTGGATTAAGAATGAATAGGCAAAAGACCAAAGTTATGCTCAATAGCCTAGCTAAGGAACAGAAATTTAAAATCAACAATGAACCCTTACAATGTGTAAACGAATACGTATACCTGGGACAGTTAATAACAGGAACTCCTAACCATGAAAAAGAAATTCTCCGTAGAATAAGGTTGGGCTGGAGCGCATTCGGAAGGCATTATGAAATCATGACTGGAAACTTACCGCTCTCACTAAAACGAAAAGTATTCAATCACTGCATTCTCCCAGTACTAACGTACGGCGCAGAAACGTGGAGGATAACGAAAAAACTAGAGATAAAACTAAGGAGCACGCAACGTGCAATGGAAAGAAAAATGTTGGGGGTAACGCTAAGAGATAAAAAACGAGCGGAATGGATCAGAGAACAGACAGGAATAGCCGATATTATTATATCAATTAAAAGAAAGAAGTGGACCTGGGCAGGACATGTCATGAGGAGGAAAGATAACAGATGGACATTAAGAGCAACGGAATGGATACCAAGAGAGGGAAAACGTAACAGAGGCAGGCAAAAAGATTAGATGGAGCGATGAAATTAAAAAGTTTTGCAGGCATAAAGTGGAACCAACTCGCTCAGGATAGGGTGGATTGGAAATCGTTGGGAGAGGCCTTCGTCCTGCAGTGGACCTAAACAGGCTGCTGCTGATGATGATGATGATGATGATGATGACGGAAATACAAGTACTCACAACTATCTATAAGATTATATCGCCATACCGCACCACCTGGCGGGAATAAAGGCAAAGTCGTATGAATAAAAAAAAAATCTGTATCCTCTTAAAAAAATGAATACTGCAGCGCAAGACCGTCGGCAACGCGGAACGTCAAAGAGCAAGAAAGTAGTCGGGCGCTTCGCGAACGCAGTGTTTTTATTTACGCATCGTGTACAAAAATTATTACCGGCGATTATGACAATTTCTAATGTAAAATGTGGGCGCAGCTTTACGCGCGTGTTTTTGCGCAGCGATATGTACTGAGTAAAAGACGTTAAGAGAACACATGTATACAGTATGTTCTTTGTCCCGCATATTTATAATATCTCGGTGGTGCGCGGCGACGAAACCCTTCCACCGGATGCTTCGCACCTTGCTGAGAAAGGATGGATGAACTCATTTGGTGGTGCGATCTGGTACGACCTGCTAACTCGTGGAAGGCTCTTCTAAAAAACCTGGCTCATACCACCACGGTAAAACATAGAATGTAGAGTCACTTTTAGTGCACACACTGTAGGGAACTGGGCGAGAGCCAAGTAGTCATAAACATATGATCAGACTGTATATGCTCCCATGTTTCAATCCAGCGGACCTCGGATAAGCAAAGAGCATCGCGAGGCACGAGGCGCACGTGCATTCGATCGGTTACCTGCCAGCCTCGACAAAGGGAGAAGAGTGCCGCTTGGCTCAAGGCACGCGAACCAAGGTATCTCTCACTGCGTTTGTTTGGCTTGGGCCGACAGACGACGGTCAACCCAGGAAGGGGAGCACATGCGCTGTGGTCTAAAACATATTTCGCTAGTAAAATCGTGACCATAGGTATGAACGTAATACCCCTGCCGCAGTTGTAGCACACTTCCATCAATACCCTTTCTACATTCGCTGCCTGAGAAAAACGCGGCTCAGGGCCATTAGAATGTACTATCATTCCTTAAACTTTACGCCGGCTTATTAATTCAATTGTTCACATAACCGTGCACTCCGAAGCGAATTTCCTTTCCGAAGAATCTCCTTCTTTGCTGGGATTACCACAAGAAAGTCTTCGTTTCGCTCTTAGAAATACGTGAGCTCATTTCGAAATAAATGAATGCAACGAAATACCAATTTCCTGCACAATATTGACAAGGCCAAAGTATTTCTCTATACGCATAAGTTTATTTTCCTAATCTATCTCGATACGGACATACAAGTGCTCACAATTATCTGTAAGATTATATCGCCATACCGTACCACCCGGCGAGAATAAAGGCAAAGTCGTATAAATAAAAAAAATCTGCATCCTCTTAAAAAAAAGAATACTGCAGCGCAAGACGGTCGGCAACGCGGAACGTCAAAGAGCAAGAAAGTAGTCGGGCGCTTCGCGAACTCAGTGTTTTTATTTACGCACCCTGTACAAAAATTATTACCGGCGATTATGACAATTTCTAATGTAAAATGTGGGCGCAGCTTTACGCCCGTGTTTCTACGCAGCGATATGTACTGAGTAAAAGACGTTAACAGAACACATGTATACAGTATGTTCTTTGTCCCGCATATTTATAATATCCCGGTGATCCGCGGCGACGAAACCCTTCCACCGGATGCTTCGCTCCTTGCCGAGAAAGCATGAACTCATTTGGTGGTGCGATCTGGTACGACCTGCTAACTCGTGTAAGGCTCTTCTAAAAAACCTGGCTTATACCACCACGATAAAACATAAAATATAGTGTCACTTTTGGTGCACACACCATAGGGAACTGGGCGAGAGCCAAGTAGTCATAAACATATGATCAGACTGTATATGCTCCCATGTTTCAATCCAGCGGACCTCGGATAAGCAAGAGCATCGCGAGGCACGAGGCGCACGTGCATTCCATCGGTTACCTGCCAGCCTCCACAAAGGGAGAAGAGTGCCGCTTGGCTCAAGGCACGCGAACCAAGATATCTTTCACTGCGTTTGTTCGGCTTGGGCCGACGGACGACGGTCAACCCAGGAAGGGGAACACATGCGCTGTGGTCTAAAACATATTTCGCTAGTAAAATCGTGACCATAGATATGAACGTAATACCCCTGCCGCAGTTGTAGCACACTTCCATCAATACCCTTTCTACATTCGCTGCCTGAGAAAAACGCGGCTCAGGGCCATTACAATGTACTATCATTCCTTAAACTTTACGCCGGCTTATTCATTCAATTATTCACATAACCGTGCACTCCGAAGCGAATTTCCTTCCCGAAGAATCTCCTTCTCTGCTGGGATTACCACAAGAAAGTCTTCATTTCGCTCTTAGAAACACGTGAGATCATTTCGAAACAAATAAATGCTACGAAAGACCAGTTTCCTAGTGTCACCGACATACGCATTAGGCACTCGAATCATATGTGTCTATACGCATTATGAAATGTGTTCAATAAATGTCTCACGGCATTATTTCCCCTAAAGGGAACCGTACACGACACAGAATAAAGGCACAAAAACGACGACATTGGCGGCTCATCACTCATGTCATCGTCTTCATGTCTCTATTCTGCGTGTTGTAGGGTTCCCATAGCGACAATTATGCCTTTATACAAGTGAAAACTATGCCAAGGGTAAATCCTCCTCAGGCATACTGACTGTTCCCACGGCACGTGATTCGGCAGAAAACGGGAGCAAGCTTTCGGGAGAAAGCGCTACAGTTTCGCCAACGGCTTAAGGTCATGGCTGACCTAGCTTGGTGAAGGTATGTATAAGCATGGCAACGCTACTGCTTTTCATCTTCAATTCTGCTACACTTCCTCATCCACCAAAATTCTGTGGAGGGATTCGACTGTACCATTACTGGCTACGCATGCTTTCCTTCGCCCTCGAGAGTAAGGGGTAGCTTCCAAAAAACGTACTGAACCCCACCGCGGTGGTCTAGTAGCTATGCACTCGAGTGCGGGTCGCAGCATCGAATCCCGGCCGCGGCGGCCGTGTTTCGATTAAGGAGAAATGCTAAAAGCTCGCGTACTGTGCGGTGTCAGTGCAGGCTAAAAACACCAGGTGTTAGAAATTTCCGAAGCCCTCCACTACGGCGTCTGTCAAAATCATGTAGTGGTTCCGGTGAACGACGTTTATTGACCCATGCTTTTGGGTTCGTGGCTCGGGCAAGAAAGGACGCCGCTAGCAAGCGGCACTGTGCTTTTAACACCTACTGGGGCATGCCCACTTTGCAGAGTGCTCTTATCAGTGGAGCGCCAGCCGACACAACAGTTTTGGGACGTACAACCCCAGAAATTATTTAACAGTGTTCTTCATAATATGAGCGAGGTTTTCAATGGTTTATAATTTTAGAAGTGACCATTTTCACACCTAAGCTTCTGCTTTATACCGAGTTGCATTTTTTGGTTTAATGTCAGGTTTCTATATGAAAGTGACTGTTCCATGCTGTTCGCCGCGTGCTAAAAAACAACAGTTTCCCTACAACTCCTAACTTTGCCCACTGCAAGACTGCAAAATATTGTTGGGAATCTCTGCCTGCTGCCCCTACCTAAAAAGTTGCATGTCCAGAGGCTAAAGTCTAGCTTTGGTAGGATGTGCCACTGCTTTTAAAAGACGAATTTCTACCTTCAGTAATAACCTGCACGCAGAAAATCGAACGCGGCTAAACCCAAGGTGGGCGCGTAATTGAAACGGATTTGTACAAAAAAAAGTGGTGCTGTGTATACAAAGGGTGTAGCGCTAACTTCAAGATTGTCTAACTTGTATAGAGTACCTCAGTTTTCTAGTGAACTCAAGTACACACATGGCCACGTGCGAGATCTATTAGAAAAGTATCCGACTTTTTTTTCCCCGAACACCTGATGAATATCAAACAAGCGCGCTTGCATCAGCCGACTTTGAACCTTAGTGCGTATAGTGTAGGTATAGCGCGCAGTGCTCTCGTCGGTTTTTTGTTACGGTCAACAGGAAACTGGCGCATTCATCCCGACCTCCTGCACATTCCTCGCACTTGATTCAAACTTTTTTGGCGAAAAACAACTCCTGTAGTTCAACAGCCTCCTTACCCTCTCGATATGGCCCCCTGAAACTTCTGGCTGTTTCCCAAAATTAAGAGGCCATTGAAAGGAGCGCGATTTCGGACAAGAGAGAATATTATGGCTGCAAGGACAGCTTAGCTAAACTCCATTCCGAAAGAGGCCTTCTGGAAATGCTTCCAACAATGGTAGCACCGCTGGGAGAAGTGTGTGGCCTCCCAAGGAGACCACTTTAAGGTTGATTAGGTTTCCAACGCTCCAGTTATGCTACTTTTTTTTCCTCGGCCAAAGGTCGGATACTTTTATAACAGACCTCGTACAGCCCACCGGAACGATATACGAAGTACCACTCAATTGGGAAAGAAATTTAAATTAGGTGACCAGGCCGTTGCGTGATCGAGTAAATGAGGGGGCGGCGAAACAACATATGAACGAGCGTCTTTCTGCGCACTTCAAGTGTTGACGCTGCGAATCGTGCCTGCCTGAGGTGGAGGTCCTGGACGTAGCAGGGGTGGCAGTGTGGGAACTGCGATTGGCGTATCGTCATCAAACAGATGGTAAAATTTTTTTCGTGAAACGTCCGTCTTTTTTTTTTCTTCTTACATGGTGGGGAAATAAAATCGTAAATTTTCTGACATTTTCTCTTCGTCAGCAACCGATATCCAGTGTTTGTGCGTTATAAATTTAGCGAGCTCCGCGCCAAACGAACAATTGTGAGTGTGGAACGCTTGCACCAAAATTAGTTATTATCAGTCGTTGTCCGTTATTTTTCAGTTTCCTGTAGTTCAGCGCTACAATTTATGCCAGATCACGACCCCGACGCAGCCGCTTGCGCTATGAGTTGTTGCTTAGGTGCAACGACCGCATATAAAAACGCGTGCGTTCTAAATTTCTGCTCTCTAATGACCAGTGAATGAGAGTCTCTACCAACATCTGTACTGCGGCAATGAAACTTCGCGCAGGATAAGAAACACTCAATATTTGCAGCAGAACCTTTGCGACCAAGATTTGTGAACCGATTCCTTAAACAATAGCATTTGTTCTGCCCCACGTGTAGCCACAGATAGAGCGCAGAAATATAGTCATATAATAAACTCTGGCCGCTAAAATACACTTGTGCTTGAGGTTTGGTCTCCATCCAGCTTTTCTACGGAAATGTGTCACGCATGAGTTTCAAAGCGCAGGGTCCTTGGGTCATGGACCGAATTATCGAAGTGTTCGAAAGCTATGCTGCTTTTTTTGTAATCGCTTTCCTCATTGCTGTCCCCCTCTGTTCCTTCATATTTTTGCTTGCTTTTCCGCCTTCTTTAACACTTCTCCCGCAGTTCACGACAACAAACTTCTTGCGCATCTGGTTACGTTCCCTCCATTTTCTTACTATTTGCCATCCTCTTCCTACTACTTATTCTTCTTCACGTCGCAGGACAACAAAGTTTGCTAGAGCCTGTCACTTTATGAGTAACTTACCCACCACGTGGGCCATCACTGCATGCACTGTCAGAGGCCAAGTTGCATTTTGGTGACTTATACCAAACTCCTTCATGAACTCCACGTAGAAGAGAGCACCATTCTTGATGACTAACATAGAAAGCAGAGCGGACAGTGCCGACAGGGGTAGCAGACTCCAGCAGCGGTCCACCAGAATATTACTGTCGGCTTCTAGAGACATGATGTAGGCACCAGTGTGGAACTCTGCGTTTAGAAATTGAACTTTAGTGCCACGCGAAGAAACGTATGGCGACTTATTATTTACCATTCACTTCTATAGTGTTAACGTGCTTGCGTAGCCTAGTGGTAACGTGCTTACGTGGCACTATCAGGGCCCGAGTTCGATTCCTACCCCGCTACCGCTTCGTATAGTTTGCCCTCAGAAACCACAGCACATTCGTTCGAAGCATCCGTCTGCCTACAACAAAAAAAACATTTTTGTCTATACAAATGAATGCTAAATAATAAGTGTGTGTTAAGCACTATCACAGTAAACTAAAAAACAATGCTTGTGTTCTACTATCCCTCGGTGTGCGTCTGTCCAACTTTGCTCGTAACGTAACATTACTCCGACGATCGATTCTTATCGTGCGCAAATCAACTTATGGTGCGCAACTAGCCTTTGGCTACGGGTCCAGCGAGTTTTTTGCATTTCTCTTTGTTAACAATTGCAAAATGCAGAATTGAATTGAATGGAACTCATCACTGCGTGAACATCAGTTCAAGAGAACAGACGTCTGTGCACTAACCTGAGTGCCAACGTTACGTCGTACCATGAGCTACTAATCAGACGCCACGGTGCTGTTGGCATTTCTCTTTAGCCCATGTTAAGCACACTCATACACCCACTCACAATCCGTTCACAGACGTTCATATGATCCGTAACATTTGGCTGAATGCCAAACGATTCGCCATAGGCAATTTTCACGCTGACTGCTTCGCATGGCACCGACTCCTACAGTGCGTGGTATCTACAGGATTTTTTTTCCTCTTCTACTTACACTCAGTTTCTACACAAAGTTTTTCTACACAAAGTTTTTCTACACAGAGTTTTTCTACACAAAGTCTGCATTCGCGATGCTATCGTTCAACGGAACTGTGAAGTGGTGACTCTTCCGCGCCTTGAGACAAACATATGCTTGCAGGAATAAACAGCCAACTACTGACTCACCTTGGTACCGAATGACGACTGGTGTTTGGGCATTGAGATATTCCTCTACACTCAGGTGGAATTATGCTTGCTTCCGCCAATTCTGACACTGGCAGCAGCAAAAAAAAAAAAAAAGATCACTTGAACTATGACAACAATTCTGCCACCTTACAAATGTTCAGCGCCTGTTGATTCATTGACTAATAATATTTCATGGCAGTATAACGTCCGACTGCCTTCATTACAGTCTACCTCACGGACGTTGAAAAATGTAAAACTGAGGGCAAGTTGCCTGTAAAACAACAGAGCAGACGAAAGAGCAAACGGCCATTGGCCCAGTACACACAGATGTACGGATGTGCGCGCTTTAGTAAAAAAAAATGGAAAAGTACTCACAGACTCAACTGTATTTTTATACGCCAGGCAAAATATTCCGTGAAGCGTTATAGCAAGTGAGCCCAACTCGGCGACGGGACGGCGGAGTCCATGCGTACTTGGGGAAATATTGACTGGACGTGGTCAAGTTACGCTTTGTCTTTCAGGCAAAAAATAACAATACTCTTCAAGGGGACTTCGACACTTTTTAACAGTACAGTGACATTACAACATTGAAATGATATTGCCAGTCCGCTAACACGCAGGGTTGTTCTATGCACGTAGCTCCTCAACCACTTCAAATACAAAAAAACAAAAAAAAACTGAGATTTAGCTCTTCTAAACCTAGTTGTCACGAGCTAAATGGGATGTTAGGCAACTTTATAACGTTATAATCAGGCCTCCCTTTGCCCCGGTGTCTCAGCAGGCAACTTAGCCATTGGTTGGGATTTCGTTGTCTGTCGTCTTGCTATATGTACCGTACGATTGGATTGAGCGTGTCGCTTGCACTGAAGCGCAGGCGGCAGCGAAGACCTAGGGGTCTTTACCGTAAAACGGAATACGGAATAACGTTCCGTCTTGGTCCTCCTTCATTGGTTAGCTCTGCTTTGAAGGCACGACTGGCCAATCAGAGAATTTAGATCGGTAACGTATTGGGCAATTGTGCCTGTGAAGGTAGAATTCACCAGTGAGGAAGGATCACCACGGAATACCATTCCGCATTCCGCTTTATTCCACGCTATTAAACAGTGGTAAGCACCGGAAATATATCCAGGCTTTAAATGCTTGCGTGTATTCTTATATACATGTACAAAAGCATTTGTCCTTGTTCTGCAGTCTTCGCTGTTTGGTAAGACCATTGCGTGCGTGTGTCGAGAACGTGCCACGTCACTCTCACACGCACGGTCCGGCACAATGATTTCACTTTAGCTCTAGCATGGGTATTTCAAGCATACGACAAACTGCATTTGCCGTTCTTCTCAACAAGTTACGCAGGAAGCGTCAGCGTGTGAATGCAGTGGTGTAGCGATGTCTCGCGATACGCGGTGGTTTTGTGGCAACAGAAATGACCTGATGCAAATGTGTGTCAGTGACAGACCAAAATAACATCCTGACACATTGATTTATATCACGACGTACTTGTTCATTCGCGTACAATAGTGTTGATGTCACTTTGCGGTTGCGCGATGGGCCTGAATTGTGCTTAAGATGAGCTTTCATTGCAAAGTAGGCACAAGTATGGAGAGTGTATCCGCGTCACAAGCGAGCTCTGGCACTTTAGGCATTTAGATTATCCGACAAAAAGGACTAAATAGTGAATTACACGAGAATCATGCATGACGCGGCCTCGTGGAAAACCAGATAAGCTAAGTAGGGTTGAGGCTAATTAAGCGCAGCGTAAATAAGCTACGACTAATTAGCGCGAACCTGGGTATGTCATGTCCAATTAAAACAGCTTAAATAAACCGAGGCTTATTCGACTAAACTTAATTAGGTTAACGCTAATTAAGTTGAATGTTATTAGACAAATCATAATTAAGACAAACATAATGAATTCAAGGCCGATAAGCCAAGATTCCAAGCCTAATTACAATAATATTATTTAAGCTGAGTTGATTGAGATGACAGTCGACTGAGCTGATCCGAAGGTCGCTCGATCGAACCCTGGTAGCCGCGGCTGCATTTCGATGAGAGCGATGTAACCCCAGGTGGTCGAAATTTCCAGAGCCTTCTACTACGGCGTCTCTCATAATCATAGCTGGTTTTGGGACGTAAAACACCGGAAATAAAGTATGATAACACTGCTAATTAGTCGTCCGGCTTCTTCCAGTGTGTTCAGCTCAGGAAACAACAGAGTGCCTGTTTTTCCATGCCGAAACATGTGTAGCAGTTCGCTGGGTCGCTTCGCACGACCGCAGTTACTCTAACGTAAATAATTCGTCCATATAAAAATACTCAGAGCGCCGTTAACTTTTATGCCATATCTTGATTATAAATAATAGGCCGTTAATAAAGCAACCAAGCGTAAGTATCGCTTATGGAGAGCATGCAATTGTATTGCAATGAGCCTTGCCGAGATTTAAAAGTAAGAGATTAATTACAGAAACATTGAAAAATATAATTTATTATAAATATAATTTATTACAACTACATTTGATTCGCTAGTGCAAGTCAAGTTGCTACGTAAGATTATGAAGTTTACTGAGGCATAAAGGCTAGATTACTTTATTCTTCGCATGGGTGAGCCAGGAAAGTTGAATTTACTGCGCATATAAGAGTGTGCAAGCCGCCATATTCTGAATTGTGCCGACGCTTTAACGGCTCCCCTGTCTTATAAATTTTCCGTGAAACACAGACTGAAATATATTCAGCGAAATATGCGAGGAAATAACATCGCGTTATGCTAGCGTCTCTGGCTCTCTCCCCAGTAAAATTTCTATATCTAAGTGCCAGCGGGGACAATGTGACTGGGAGTTTCTACAGGAATTAGAGTACAGTAACGACATTGAGTGTAACTTGCATTACTCTAAGTGTGCTTGAATAATGTTATCACTGTGTTTATTACATGCATGACGACGCGTTGAAGTGGTAACGCAGAAGGATAATAGGACAATCATAGTAAACTGAAAGCTTATTATCAGGTTTGTTTGAACAACAATTCGCGTGTGTAATTAATTTTGCCGGCACAGTGGTTTTTAACGGTACACCAACATCTCTTACCCGGCACATAGTTACCATGTATAAATTTGATGTGATTATAATACACGAAAAAATTCAAAGCCCTCTGTTTCATAACATAAGTTGAGGTAGTGACGTAGTCGACACCTAAAAAGAAAAAAAAGGTCATCACTATACTTATTTGATGACGTCATTTAATACGATTCCGTCATAATAACTTCACAATTGTGGCGATAACGCTTTAAATGTGTCGTTTCGCTTTATTGTGCGATACGCCAGCACAAAATTTAAACTACGTATTTAGCGAACACGAAACAAATACTCAGAGAACAACATACGTGAAATTCTTGGTGTCTACGGTTCATTACGTAACCACGAGTATCACCGGAACATTTACAGAGCTAGCAGCGACACATATACACATATAACGAGAGGTCGCCCAATGAACCCATGGACAGGGAGCGCAAAAGTGGGTGCGCTGAGTGTGAGCAAGCATATAGACGACGAAAGAAAGCACAAAGTGGTTGACTACGCAATGCATTAGTTTTATGGAACCCGTAACCTAGAGGAGGCAAAGGAACCCTTCCAGTGCAGATTATTCAAGAGCAATAGACCCTGCAAAAATGGCGCGATAATTCCATCACTCTGCAGTGATTTATCGTTGCACTTGCACGTCTCGGCTTTGACAATCGGTAGTTTGTAAGCTAGGTAGATTCAAAACGTCATTCATGTATTAGGATAACTCAAACACAGTAAAAAAATAGAGGTAAAAGGACACTATTCAACCGCGAAGTAATTATTCCAAGCAAACAATCCTTGAATAAAGCAAAACCGGCGCACTTCTCTGCGCATTGCACCGACTGCACCAGTGTTGTCACGTGGTCGTGACGATTTCGAAGCAGCAGAACTCGGACGATGTCAGGCGAACTGTTCATTGGGTGAACCTGTGCCCAGAAAACGAAGCTAATCGCAGCGCACAGCAATAGCGGCGTGAATAGTTGCTGGTCGATGGAAAGACTGACAAGCGGCGAAATGCGCCGGCTATTTACACACGTCATAACGCGCTCGCATTATCTCTGAAATTCTAGAAGGCATTCAAATATGCGCGCCAGCCTTGCAAATTTTCAAGAATGGTAAACACGGTTCCCGAAGCGACATGCAAGATAAATCCTGCTATTCATACCGCTATTCATACCTCCAGCTATTCATACCGATTACTTCAAGTATAGCTTTTTTCCAAGAGCTATAGGTGAATGGAATTCCCTATCGGAGAAAGCCGTTTCATCTTCTTCAATTGCTGCATTTACGGAAAACATTGCACGTATCCTTCCTTACACCTAATCACGTGTGTATGTATGCATATAAATATATTTGCCTCTTTAATGTTGTTATCTGCTGTTTAAATGTCTTTTTATGTATTTTGTTTTAATTCCTCAGAGCCTCGTTATGTGTTACTTTGCAATGCACAAACTTTTTGCTCTGTTACTTCTTGTTCTCCACTTGTGCTCTGGCCCTGTGTAAGGGCTGGCAGTATCTGCAAATAAATAAAATAAATAAATAAATGCGGCCTGCATTGCGCGTAATAGCACGTGATAACGGCACTCCTCGCAAACAACCAAGACAAGCGCGCTTGTCACAGGAAAGTGATAACGGCATTCCCTTAAACAAACCAAACAACCGTAACGTATCACTATGGTCAAGATTCTAGGGAGAACTCGCGACCAGGCCGTACGGGCACTGATCGGGGTGTACTACGTCAAAACAGAGAGGTTGGAAGTGCGTTAGCTATACCTCCGTTACACTGTTTCACTCTGAGGTACGGTTCAGGGGGATCCAGCTAATTTTGTCATCAACATCTAATCATGCACAACGACTGGGAAACGACGCGCTGTACGCACGGCGTTGGCACACGTTTGTTTCCTGTGCTCAGGTGCTAGTTCTTGCGTTTGGCCGGCGTGTCCATGACGCAGGCTTTGTATGTTGGTTGCATGCGCGCCCGTGGTTTCAAGTTAAGTACCTCTATTTTTTTATTGTTTATTTGCGGGTGAAACTCGCTTTAAAACGCGCTGAACAACGTGCTGGAAAAGAGAAAGGAGACCAGAGCGGCTACAGAGAATGTTGGCTTCCGAACAGTAGGTGCGGTGCCTCTTAAACTTCTCTTTCGTTTTCTTCTTTTCCATATTGACCCTTTTAACGCGACACACTGGGCGCCTTCTTTTTTGATGACGCGGTGATGAATCCATTGCTTGCTCCCATCTCTTCCGTTACCTCCGTGTTTGCAATGAACGCGCGTGACGCCACGGCGGCTAGGAGTCCTCTGTCTCGGCTGATGTCAACGACAGCAACTTAATGGACGGCACCACTGTTTGGCTGTGGCCACAGTGGAGATGTAACCTATTTCTGAACCCATTACGACTTGTCCACACGATGGGAAAAAGTGCGCACACGCAGTATCTATGGTGCGTGTGTATACCCTAGAAGCGAAGGTATGGCAGTGTTTCTAGGCCATCCAAACTTACCGCTCGTAAATTTAATCAGGATCAGTGTATCTTGCTCCCCTTTTTTATTTGCCAGTCACTCTGAAACAGCGGCTTGTCTCGTTTCCAATTTAGTATCGCCTTCAGGGTGGTCGCTCTTTCATACTATATAGCTCGTGGATGCCCTCAGTTGCTGTACAGGTTTCTTGAAACGTATAGATGTCCTTTACTTTTTGATGGCCTGCAACAAAGATATAATATCGCGTCATTCGTCAACCTGAATGGACACAAAATGTTCATCTTCCTACGTTTTCGGGCTCTCGGTGTAGTCCTTTACTGAATGTTGGGTACACTGACCCCGGATACGCTCCAGCACATTGCATGAGCTAGCTTACTTATATAGTGCGCTGTGCTGCCGTATATGGCAGCTTCAAAACTGCGATAAGCGATGAAAATGGTACTTCCCAAGAGATTCGAATATTCCTAACGGGACCGTGCAGGGTTTTTTGAGCATGGTCAGAAAACGCTATCTATCTGTGTAATCAATGTTTCCAGGAACATTCACCAAGTAATATTGTGTTGTAGACAGCAGAAAATTTGCGATGAATTCTCAAAGAGAGCTGGAAATCGATGGCTCGTCTCTCGGCAAATTACTCTATTGTGGACAATGACTACATCGTAAGCGATCATTGCACATATGGCAGAGAAAACATGCTCAGTGATGCTTTATTTTTTCGTTGTGAGTGAAATGAAACATACATGTGTCTCTATACTGAGAAGCAACAAAAAGTAGTTTATCTTTGTACTTCCGGTGGGGATCAGGTGTCGTGTACTTAACGTTTTGCTTGCTGCTACGTTCATGTTAGGTAGCACCCGGTGCTATTGCAAACACACGTGCCTTGTTCGGTCACTTCTCCCTAAACGAGCTTACGATGCCAGCATTTACCGATCTATTTCCTTGTTTTAAAAACTACCGATATACTTGCCATTGTAAGCTATGCGAGTTGGATAAATTTTAAGCTGTCTATGAGTGTCCCGGAACCGAACGGCGATGCGCATACGCGCCATCGCCTCAGAACACTTGCTTTATCCCTTAAATGGACACTAAAATGTATTTGGTGATTTTGTACAAATGCATTGCACTGATAGCTCGAGTCCTTCTGATCATTAGCATAACAATATCAGCATTCTGCGATTAGTGTATAATTTACTACAAAGGTTTAATGCGCGCATCGTGAAAGGACGACGGGGCTCGACCCAAAGCCTTTTTCAGCCATGTTGCCATGGGCGGTTGAAAACCAAGTCGTCATGCTATTTCACTTCTTTTTCTCTGCTCCCAACAAGCTCTCGAGGCTTTGTCTTCGTGTTTGCTGCGAAGCAGACGAGGCTGCCGCACAGCGCATGATGAAGCCTTCGTGAAGTGCTCTAGAGGGGTGCTTTATTCCATTCCCATGTCCTGTGAACAAATGCATATAGGGCAAACTGAGTGTTGTGTGAATGACCCGATAAGGCAGCATGCCTCAAAAATTTGTAAAAGAAGAACGATAAGCGGGCACAAATAGGGGCCCGTGTGATTGCCTGTGGTTTGTTGCACGGTTTCCGGAGGCAAGCATTCTGGGCAGGAGCGGCAACGCCTCTACTAGACTTGCCCTCGAAGCCTTCTTTATCAGAAGGAACAGAGAACGTTGCCTAAGCCAGCCGTCGGTAACCTTACTAGATACAGAGTTTGATTTTCTGTGCCAGTGTCTATGATATGTATGTGTATTTTGCTTACCTGTTGTAGGCGCATGCGCGCCGGAAGGATATGTATCGTGATCCGTTTCTTTGCTAATAAACAGTTGCGAGTGTAGCGCTAGTCTTCGTCCCTCCTTTATGTGCGCTTTGTGTCGTGTTTTGGGCGCTAACTTTACTTAGGTGCGAATATAAACGTATGACGTTGCGGTGCAAAGGCAGCAACGCATCGTTTCCCGAGAGAAGCGGTGCTACGATGGGTGACGTAGATAAGAACTCGCGCACCGGCAGGATAGTTACATGCCTATGCTCGTTTGTCCAACACACGAACGCTGGACTAACAACGACTTCTTTCTTCCCGTTGACTAGAGCATCATGTACGTGCCTGTGTGTTATTTTAATATCGTATAGACACACGCACACACCCATACAATGACGTAAGCATAGTTGCGCTTCGTGTGCGAACGTCCAGCATATATATATATATATATATATATATATATATATATATATATATATATATATATATATATATATATATATATGCTGGACGTTCGCACACGAAGCGCAACTAGGCTTACGTCATTGTAACGTCACTCAAATATTTAAGACCGATTTAATATGAGGTGAGTTCGAGAAAAAAACAATGATTTATTGTCTTATGCACACACTTCAGCACAGCACTAAGCGAAAAAGCCCACGTGGCCCTGGATATCGTAGTCATCTTTGTCTATTTCAGCAGCGTTGCCAGATGAAGCTGCATCTTTTGCAGTTCCGTATACCTTTTTTTTTTGGCTGCCGCACTACCGCAGGACCGCGGTACAGCAGTGATTACTTTGATATACAGGGTGTTTCAAAACCAGACATTTTTGCAGTTATTGCGAAATTGCTTTGTTCATGGTGGCACGCACTGGAAAATTAGTAGGATTGATATTTCGAACAGGAAGTAACAAAGTTAGACTAATGAACTTTTAAATCAAAATAGCGAGGTGCTCATACCAAAATGGCGTCTGAAAGTCATATACACATGTAATCCCTGTCCATTACAATATTTCCAAAAGGATAAGGCTGGTAATTTTTACAGAACGCTGAATTTTGGCTAAGTGCGCCCAGGAAATCGAAACTTAGTGGCAGAAGAGCCCAGCTGCCGCTACCTCGGTAGTGGCATGTGCGACACAGCTGTTCCCTTCCCAGTGCCGTGTGGCTGCGAGCATACGTCACTGTCGACATCCTATTCCGGCAAGCGCGGTCAGGCGCGGCGATGGAGTTTCCTACTAAAATACTAGAGGGAAATGTGGCGCTAGTTTCTGTGGGAGTTTCAAACGAGGCGGTTGAGCCAGCATGGGAATGATGGGTATCACATGGATTTGCCTAGTCTTCGTTCTTCTGGCTTCATATGACGTTGCGACTTCAAAAAAAAAAAAAAATCGGTTGCTTACGACGGTTCAAAATATGAGTCCTACCGATTTCGCAGTGCGTGCCACCATGAATAAAGCAATTCCAAAAAAAGTGCACAAATATCTTCTTTTCGGTATTTATAAAATTTATGGACAGATTTTCTGAAACACCCAGTATGCTGCGAAGTTTAAAGCTCTGTTGATAGCTCGGTACGAAACCGTAAATGGCATATCGATGTCATCATAGCCTAGAGTGAATATGGACTGGCTCACGCGACGTGTGGTTTGAAGCCGTCATTCCGCGTCAGGCACGGCGGAGTTTCGCGCGTCGGCGCGTGTGTGGATGTCTGCAGTAGCGTACGCGTCGTTTGGCCTTAAGAGGTGTGGGAACAAACAAAAACTCTTTGACAACCATAACGCGCGGTAACTTTCGTGGCATGTGTGCCCATATTGATGATTGATTTGTGGGGTTTAACGTCCCAAAACCAGCTCTGATTATGAGAGACGCCGTAGTGGAGGTCTCCGGAAATTTCGACCACCTGGGGTTTTTTAACGTGCACTCACATCGCACAGCACACGGGCCTCAACATTTCGCCTCCATCGAAATGCAGCTGCCGCGGCCGGGATTCGATCCCGCGACCATCTGTGTGCCCATATTCCATTGTTTGCGGTCCATAAAATATTACTCGTTCCCACACTGCTCCTATCGCATCTTGTTGTTGTTGTGGCCTCTATTATTGGCACATACCCACGAGTGGATTGGCCATACTGCAGGTAGTGATATATAGAACGGGAAAATTAAGATGGCCGAGGCTAAATCTAAGAAAAATAAAATGCAAGGAAGAAGTTCTAATTAAAAAAAAGGAGTTAAGGTTTGTTAAAAGAAACATTGGGAACAAAGCCCTGTGGTCGGCAGCGTGAGCAGCGTAATCTTCCGGAGGCTTCGATAAATTTATACAAAGCTGAAAAAACAGCGCTACCGCTTCTAGCATCCTGAGAGGTAACCGCAGTTTATTAAATATTGAATTTAAAAGCTATCTCTGGAGCGACGAAAACCGGCGGCAAGAGAGACGGAAGTGATCAATGTTTTCTGGTTCATTGCATACCAAGTAGAGGTTAGTTAATCAGAAACCAGATTTATTAAGATGAAAACTTAGACTTGTCGCTCTATACATCTGATATTTGCTATAGTCACTTCGCACTGAGGTAAACGTATTTGTCCGTATTCCGCGTGACCTGAAGGTGTCGACAGTTGTCAAAATCTAGAAGAGATGTCTTAGTGCATGTCAGCAGAAGAAAGCGTTCAAACCTCTCGGCTGCAATAAACCAAAAATCCGGCAGTACATTTAACACTGGACCATCTGAAGATGACGTTGCCAGGAAGTCAGCTCACTCATTCACAAAAATTCCAGTGTCAACAGGGACCCAGACTAAAAGAACCTCTGATATGTTAGGCGGTACAAGCGTCGAGAAAATCTTTAGTAAGGGCGACTGCTTTAGAGATGTTACACGATAACAGACAGATAAAGTATTTGTAATAATGATTACTTTAGACTAGGTCGGGATCAATTTCCTAATCACCAGTGGAATAGCCAAAAATTCTGCTATGAATATAGGGGTAAAATCGGGGAGTCGGAGCGCAAACGACCAGTTCAACTGGGAGGAAAACAAACCAACTCCAGCCTTCTCTACTCTTAAAGTCGCATCCGTAGCGATTAAAAATTTCTCAGGAAACTAGGCGAGATGATCCTGAAAGCAACCTTCAAGAATACGCAAGGGAAAGAGCTGAGAATTCTTAGGGAAAATGTGATCGAATTATGAATTATCCTGCAAGAACGAGTGAGGCCTCATAGGAGTTAGGTTCTGCACAGAAACTTGAATATCAGATATCATAGATTGGAAAAAAAACGACCCGAGGCCATTGATAGCGTCGCCATCGGTTCCTAAAAAAGGAATCACAAGAAGTAACGAAGATTGAGTGCGAACGGGAGAGTGGCGTGTCGTAGAGCTGTAGAAATGTTCGTACTGTCAGTTGTTTAAACGTTGATTCCAGGGGTAGGACACGAGCTTCTAAATCGAGCACGTTATTGGCAGCAGATTTCGGCAGGCCGGCACAAACACGTAAGACTTGCCTTCCCTTATGAAAATCTTCTTTGAAAAAAATTTTGAGAAATTATTGAGCAACGTCAACAAAGGGCACTGTAAAATTGTTGAGAAATTATTGACAAAAATGTTGACAAATTGTTGAAAATTGGCCGTTGACTTCTCGTTTACATAACAATTCCAATTATGAAAGGTTGTTCATTTACTTTTGAGAAATTGTTGAATGCCATCTTGAAAAACTGTTGATAAAATGTGGATTGACAACATTGAAAAGTCGTTGCGACATCGCTGATAAAACGTTGCTAAACATTGTCGGTAAATTGTTGCTTTATTGTTGAAAAATTGTGAACTGAAATCTTGAGAAGTTGATTACAAAATGATGCAAAACATATGTCAAAATCAGACTTGATGGTATTGAGGAAAAATTTATGAATAATGAGACATCTTTACATGATTACGTCTCATTAAAGCATCCCGGAAAGTCCCAAACTTGTTTTCTCCACATAAAAATGGGTACAAAAAGCTAGACAAGCCTACAAACTTGGATTCACAGAACTTTATTGCTGAGCTTACATTACACATAAGATTCAAATAAAGTTGTGCAGAATTAAAATACCGAACGGGAGGCGGCAAAAACAGTTACGTCCAAATGGCGTAACGAATGTAGTGAGCTCTAGTGAGGCCTCTGCCAACTTCACTTGGTGAAAGCTGGCCGTTGCGTCTAACTTTGTGAAAACCGATGAGTTATCCAGTAAACCGAGGACTTGCTCTACAGTGGGTAGTGTGTGTTGATCATGAAGCAAGACTTCGTTGAGGCGAGTCAGGTCGACGCAGATTCTGCAGCCCCCTGAGGACTTGGGGACTACGACTAGTCCAGCGCACCAAGGTGTAGGTTTGTCAATACTTTGGAACCCTCCTTCAACTTCCATCTAATCGAGCTCCCGTTTGACTTCGGCTTGTAACGGAATCGGAAAGTGTCGTGGAGCACTTATCGAGAAGGGCACTGAATCTGGTTTCAGTCGAATAGTGCACTCTTCCTTGAAGGCCCCTAGCCAGGAAAACAAATTTGCATGAAGCTCCGTTTGAGGCGTCTGAGCATCGGAAGTTTCAACGCCGCCGAGGAGCTTCACTACTTGGAGTGCTTGTAAGGCTGGGAAACCAAGTAATGGTACGGTGAGCGACTGAACAACGTAGAGGCGTTGAGTGCTACTCTTGCCTTGCGAGAGCAGTTGCGCAAATTAAGCGCCAAATACTTGCAGCGGCTGGTTCCCTGGGCCAGTTAGCTGTTTATCCACGCGCTTGAGCTACGAAGGCAGGTTGGGAAAGTCACGTGGCACTGCTGAAACCTCTGCTTCCGAGTACACTTTGAAAGATGTGCAGTGGTCGACAGTGACGGCGGTGTATTTCGCGTTCGCTGGCGACTCGGGTATATGAAAGCTTGTTGGATTTCCTTTGCGACTTGCATGAGCGGCAAACCTTTGCGAAATGCGTTTGCGGCATTGTTATAGAGTGAGCGTCGTGCAGGTCATTCAGACCGTGGGTGGGGCGAGCGTCGACAGAAAAAGTAAGCGTCTGGACTGCTATCGGTTGGCGTGTCGCGAAGCTTTGAGTTGGAACGCCGAGTAGCGTCAGTCCCGATTTGTGAGAAAGTCGCATAGCTCGCTTGAGCCACCTTCTCTTTACCGGTGTCTTCAGCTTGGCGGGTTTGGACCCAGGCGTCTTTCAGTGAGAGCTGCGGACTTCGGCAAAGTTGTTCTGAGAGGCAGGAATCCCGTAGCCCGACGACGAACCGGTCACGGACAAGTCTCTCTTCGGCAAGTGCAGCGTTTGACGAGCCGGCACAATTCGGCGTAGTATTCGTCTACGCCTTCGCCCGGTAGCTGCGTCCGTTTGTGGACGCGAGGCGACTTGTATAGTTTGTTGACGGGTGGGCGAAATGTTCTGTGAAGCGTGCGACGACACTCTCGTAGGTACGCGCTGATGCCGTGTCGAGAGAAAACGTTTCCAATAATGGATGCGCTTCGGGTCCCACGCAGTACAAAAGTGAACGTAATTGCACTTCGGACGCGGCTCGCTGCAGACCTGACACTACCGCATGATCTCCATTAAGGGACTCTTCAAGCGGGCCAACTTGCAGCGTTGGAAAAGTTGAAGGGTTCTGGCTGTCAGAGAGAGGATCTGAGCCACTTTGTAGGAGGCGACTTTGGGGTTTGGTCCTGGGCCATTTCAGCGCTGACGAATCTTGCTGCGGAACGCGCAGTGGCCTATCTATGAGCTATTTTAGCTGCCACCACTTTTGACACCATGTCGAGATGGGGGGAGCGTACATCGACGGGTAGGCGTAACGAGGCGCGAGCCAGGACCGAGATATGAGACGACCAGCCAGCTCGTGGTCGAAACCAAGACTCTCTTTATTCACATAACACCGACGTATCGGAAGGGCAGATGTCGCCACCAGTTAGTCACCATGGAGGCGCACTGTAGCGACCACGACAAAGAGCTCTTTTATTGGGCTCATTTTAGAACACACATCTCATCAGTTCATGTAGGCCCTTCAGGGAAAACAACGTCTTCAGAAGTCCTCTGCGGAAGGCTGCTCTATTGAAGCTTGCGGACCAGTGCTGCTCTTCCGTTGTCAAGTTGCGGATACACCCGGACGAAATGCTCAACGTCGCCCATATCCCCTTCGGCGGAACAATTGCCGGCTTTGTATGCCAAGCTAAAACCGCCTGATTCAACACCACCACCGTAACCATCACTAAACTGACATGTAAACTGAAGATGCATTTCATCAAGAAAGAACGGTTTTTAGGGGCGAAGCTCCTTAGGGTGTGGGTCGTTCCCTCCTCTGTATGAGTAGTAGTATGTATGTAGCCACCTCGCGCCGCCGGGAGGCTCGCGCTCGAGAGCTCGAGCGCCAGAAGGCTCGCGCTCGCCCTCGGCGCGTGCCTCCCGGCGCGCGAGCTCTCTCACTCTTCCATCTGCTGTCTTGTGAGAGAGAGAGAGACAGAGACAGAGAGAGAGAGAGAGCGAAAGGCGTGCGTTGACTATGGAAACGCTCTTTCTTCGATGAACGCCCTACCAGCTCGCAAAGAAGGAGAACGCGCCCTCACCCGCGAGAGACAAAGTTGGCGCTGGCAGCGCCTTCTGGCGAGTTTCTTGATTGAAAAATACCGACTGCTCGCACTGGAGAACCGTTCACCGGCCACCCATATATATATATATATATAAGCACTGGATCTTGACATGCAATGACGTGCCGGTGGGAGATTTCACTTGTGCGTAGTTGAACCATAAGGATTCGTAGCGTGCGCGTTAACTAAATTAATCCGGAACTCGGCACGACCTACGATGAACTTCCGGAGCTTCGCCCCCTCATCATCATTCACTCCGTGGATATGCTGTGATTTTTTTCTAGTGGCGCACTTTTTTCGAACAAAAGCAACTGCTACGTTTACTGTTTAATCTGTGGACCACAAATGTCATGCCAATATGACTGTTTCCTATGCCCTTTCACCTGAACACCGCTGACACCGCCTGCACATCTTTACTGCTCAACATTGAGCACGATATTTCTCTATTATTTCAATGTTTTTAACACTGAGGCTATATGTACCTCAGCTCTTTAAAGATCACTGAGCAATATCGCAAAATGAAAATAAAGTGCTCGTTGCTGATAATCACTTACTGTAGCATGTCTGCGCATAACGGTCGCGAGCATACCTCGCTTTATAAGCGTTCGCTTCGGCTACTATTTCACTGAGTGGACGGTGTTCAATCTGTGCTCTCGCCACACCGTGTTCACGAATGGTGGCGAAATTGTGGCGACGCTTACGAATCCAGAGAACGCAAGGGAGTTGGTCGTCTCAATTCATTTTTCGCGTCTAGTCGATTTCTACAACACCTAGCATTCTTTCCTTTTATTTCACCACTGTCTTGATTTTGTTAAGAACATTTCTAATGTTAAGTGTTGATGTGTGGTTCCTAACTGAATAAGTGTCTTCTATGGTAGCTTGTAAGTTGGTTTTAAGAAAGCTAGGGGGAAAAAGAAGGCTACGGAGGTAGCTAGGAAGCCATAGCATTCGATAACAGTACAGCTTTCAGTCAAAGCCTTTAAGATACGAGCTCGTAAATTTTCTTATAACAAGATCAGGAAGAACTCAGTGACCGCAGTTAGGACGAGACGGCGGTTCTGCATAGATAAGGATCACTAATTATCGTTTTGTTTTTACTATGCATGCATGGTAAGCGACTTCATTCTTCGTTTCTAACGTTGTTGCGACGTAGCTGTAGTACGTCGAAACAGCCGCAGATTTTCGAAGTATACATTAGGGAGCCTAAATTCGCCATAGTGGGCGTCCGCATGACATTAGGGTGTGTTATGAAAATATATTGAAGGCCACAGCTGCCGTGCAACAACGTAATAGTAATGAACAGTTGCAAAAGAAAAAGTAGAAAATCGCGATTGTACTGCACCAACAAACTGAATGCAGCATATTGAAAAGTCCCAGCAGATCCCACGCATTGTGTTAATTGATGTCGTGTGAAGCCAAGTGTTACAAATAGGATGAACGTCTTTGTGCAAATAGATAGAGAAGGTATATGCTCAAGTGCGTTAAACAGGAACGTCGACAGTACCGTGCCCACTCAATGGTACCTGATGGTTCGATGTGACATTAGCACTCACGTTAATAAACTGAACAGGTAACGCTGTTGTAGACGAGAAATGCATCCTACGGTAAGGTCGAATGTATATAATGAGCGGCGTTCTTTGAAGTACGCCTATGGTAGCCAGCAAAGTAGGAAAAGAACCATTGCTAAAATAGGGCTTGACACACGGTATAGGCGCAACTGACGTTCTACCAGCACCACCAACTCAACTGCTGGTAGATTAGGCTTATTTACTATATGTTCCACGTGGGAGGAGCCGCCGAAGGCTAGTGGTAGCGTGCCTCTTGACATCTCGGTGTCCCGGGTTCGACACCCGCCTGCCGCTTGTAGCTTGCCCGAGTTTACAGGGCGTTCGTGTGTGTCTACGTGTTTGTTGCGTCTACGTTTCAGTCCAAATGCACAAGAAACGGTATGCCTTTTCGCTTATTAAATTTGGTCTAATAATATGTTAAATGTGCATTTCAGTTGGCCCCTCACTGACATCGGCTGTATGAAATTCAAACACCTGTGGCGTATACCCGCGTACCACGGGTCAAGCTCTACTGGTTTGAGCCGCACGAAAATACAGTATCGTTAATCGTGTCGTACATAACGAATATAATAGGTTAGTGACGTAGAGACCAATCATACATGTTCGTCATATGTTTCTACTTCATCATCGAAGTTTGGTTAATACTGGGTGCACGAGACGGCCAGGAGAGCACCCAGACGTAGGCGGCTAGAGACATAAATGCATAGACAGGCGGATGCGGTCTAAGCGATTTTCGCCAGCAGGGGTTTCGCATTTAATATATATCGTTGTTTTTCTGTCATATCAGAAACAGAAAAATATAAGTGGAGAAAAGTCTTTGTGCTCATTGAGGAAACTTACTCATGCTGTACAGAGTGCCGCATCCAATGATGACTCTTCATGGATATACCTAATTATAGCATATGTGTCTCGCACGTAAGCTCCCTAATACAGTGCGGACGTAAGATTATAACTTGGAACTCATAAATAATTGGTCCTCGAATCGCGTTTCGTATCTGCCGCTTTAGAAATCGCCCTCTTTGAATTCAAAGGGGACCCCATTTTCTAAGGTAGACAGGTCTTCCAGCATTGAAAAGATGACCTTTCTCAGAGCTGACCGCGCAGAACTTCACGAACTTGTCCGACTACTAAAGAACTGAGATGACGGTTCATGCGACAGTACGCTATGTAGGGGTGTTTTGGTCTAAATCAAAGTACGGGAATGAACTCTTTAAACAGGGCGTAATTGTCCTGCGTTGACTTTCATGATCGATTTCGTGGGAATGTCTGTAGACGAATTTCTTCAACAGTCCTGAAGCACGCAGTCTCAAACCCAGAAAAGTTTCGAACTACAAGAAATGGAGAATATGAACAATTTTCAGTGGCTCTCAAGTATGAGCTTTGCTTCTTGTATAGTCTGCTTCAATAAAGACGTCAAGGATAACTTCTTTTATTCTCGTGTACAAGGGCAGACATCAATCACGCTTTGTTGTCATGTACAGTATGATAACGAACGCTTATTCGTAAAAGTTAAAATCATTCCTCATTGGACATACGATTTTCAAATGCGGTTGTGAAAGTTTAATCAATGCACTCCTTTGTTGTACTGCCTTGGGCAGCCTATTCAATGAAACTCGGTAGTTAAGGTAGAGTGTAGAATGGAAATAGCCATACGGACAATTTTTCTGATGACTGTTTTATTCTGAAGTGGTATTCTTCTTTCTTTGCCTAAAAGTACGTGCACATAAAGACACTGACAAAAGCAGCAGGGATATTGAAGTGGTTTATTAGGGTACTCTTTGACGAATTTTGAGACTCGCAGCTTTGCGTAGCACACTAGCAGGAAGGACGTGTTCACTGAAATCGCGCAGAAAACTCGTGTGATTTTCCCTTGTGAATGAAATGCATTAACTGGATTTTTTACCCGTAGACAGAAATGGTATCAAGCAAAGCAGTAAGGTTTATCCAATTTATCTACTCTACTATTCCCGTGTATGCAGTGCGAATATTCCGGGTGACAAGCAAGGCCTGCCGACTGTATAGCGCACAAAGTGTTGAGATCACGAGGTTTGCTTTCCTGTTGTAAAATTCCAATAACACTCGGGGTCTTAAGTGCCACAATCATGATACGTTTATGAGCACGCCTTATTGAAGGGCTTCGGAAGTCCTTACGGCCTCGCGGGGTTCTTTAACGCGCACTAATAACGTAGATTTCATGGCTTCTAGCGTTTTCACCTCTGTCGAAAATGCGACTTCAATGGCTGGGGTTGAGCCCACGTCCTAGGGTTCAGTAGCACAGCAACATAACCATTGTACCACCGTGGCGCCCGTGCCTCCTGAATCGCGATTCACTCCTTCTCTCTCTCTGGCAATGAATCGTGTTTTGGGGAGCAAGGGCCAAGTATGGCTAAAGAGCGCCAAGACACTTGTTTATGAATCAGTGGCAATGTATCCATGATAGTGAAGCTGTGGGTTGGATATGACACGACAGTATACTGGCCTAAAGACACGGCTGCCTTAAATGGTGTAAAATGTACATCTGATAAAGCAGCTTAGGTGAACAATAAGTGGGATGACCATTCCCTATATTGGGGTGGATTAAAAAATAAAAAGAGGAGCTACAGTGGCACCAGCACCTCAGCAAAGCCATAGGCGCAGGGACTGGGAGGGTCGTGCTGTGAGTGCTTCATTTGAAGCGGCAGCGCCCAGTGGGGGGCTGAACTGCAAAATGCCAGGCAAAATTATTTATACCGTTTATGTTTCTGATAAAAATCTAATACGTTGGTAAAATTAAAGAAAGGGCGATCGCCTAAAAGGAATTCTGTGCAGGCAAGTGTCTGCTGTTGGTATAGCAAAGGACATTGAAAAATAAACCGTATTCACACAGCAAGGGGAAGTTTCTTGAATTTTTTTCTAGTTCCGAGCGCACGATGAGGACACGCACAACATACAGTCCATCGGCACATTGACAGCATGTGGGAGGGTTGGTTCCATTTAAAAATACGAGTGGGGACTGTGTGTGTGCATTATTCTCAGCCCACGAAGCTCTATTTCGTTGTGCCTCGCCATTTCTTAAGGTATCTCGTTCCCTACTTTTTCCTTGATTTTGTGTATACATTTTTGATGCTCCATTATTACTTTTGCCAGCGTTGTATTATGTGCCTGAGCAGAAGGTTTTAAAGTTCTTCGCTGATATTGGCATATTTACACCTGTATTACAAATATAAAAAGCTACCGACGAAAATTTTTTCGTCCGCAGCCACTTTTCGTTTATGCTTCTGCGGCCAGAAGCCCAGCACAGGACAGTTTCTTGGTTGCTAACGCTTGCTGAGCAAAGCAGATTGTAAAGATCATTACCGACGGGGTTATATTTTTATGCATTGCATGTAGCGAACGGCACTTATTGATTTTGTAAGTATGATTGCCATAGTAATACTAGCTACCTTTGTCTGTTTGATAGTAGCGAGGATTGCAAGTGCCTCCGCAGTGACAATGCTTGTGTCATGATTTAACGCGCCGGAAATCGAGAACGAGGGTCCTAAAGCTGGCCACCCCATTAAGAGATTTGGAGGTGCCGGTGTACAATTCCACGAGCGAGCATATCGCTCCGAGCTCAAGAGATTGTGAACCTCTGAGCACCTCAGGTGCTCGCTTTGATATCTGAGGAAAAAAAAATGACGTCGTGTTCGATGGTCCGCCTTCATAGCGTTCACTTTTCTTTTTATAATTATATACCTTCAATCTTCGCAGAAAACTGTTCCTTTATCTAAAATTTGATTATCAAATTTGTACTACAATTTTTTCTATTTTTTATTAATAGTCCTCTCCCACACAAATCTCTTTTTCGGTTCATGGCCGATCCCCCAGAGTGGGTTGGGCCAAGGTGTCGAAGGACCAACCAACGAAGCAACCATCTTTCCCAGGGCGATGCAAGAGGAATTGGCGCCGTTAGCACAGTCTCTTGAAGGTGAGATCCCGTTGCTTTTTCTAGCTTTTCTAAACGCAGACGTGGAGAGGCCCGAACAGATAGACTACTGCAGTGTTGTCCAGCTAAAAAAAGATGAAGTGATGGAGTGACTGGTGCTCTTTACGAGCATTGTAGCAGCGCAAAGGACTGAGACCCAGTAACATGAAACACACAGGATGAGGGCTTCATGAGGCATTCAACTTTAAAAATATAAAATTTTTAAATACATTCTATGTGACTTAAGGAACATTCGTTCGGCTCAGCGTAAGCACGTTTTGCAGGTCTTGTCCTAAAAGCCCCTAATTCCAAGAGTGTAGAAGGGTTAGGGGTTGGATGAAGCATTTTGAGTGCATTGTATGTTGCAAATTGGTACATTATGGCTCCGTAGTCTAGGCTCGAGCGTATGAGATGCTTAAGGGCCAACTCCGGCGATTTTTCGAAGTCGATAGATCTCAATAAAATTCACTGGATGCATTGCTCAGCGCACTCCCGTCATTTGTGCTAGATTACAGGCTCGAGAGACGCGCACATTGCTTGCAATTCAATTTTTGTGATTTACTCAAACCGCCCACCTGGCTTTCTACAATTATTGGACACACAGTGTGTTGCCGTCATAATCGGCAAAGTCATAGAAGCGCGCCGGTACCACACCATGGCCTTCGAGTTCAGCACACGCCGACAACAGGGGAAGGGCGCATGCGCTCTCACACCATGCAAAAGGCGGGTTGACGGATTTGACGTCACTGCTGGTTTCAGTTTTGGTTCCGCGCTTTTTTGCAATTTAAAAATTATTTTCGCAATTGCTGAGCATTTCGACTATAGGGAGTGTGACAGGAGCTCCTCATGAACATAAAATCGCATTACCTCGACATGGCCAAAAAATCGCCGGACTTGGCCTTTAAATGGGCTGAGTAAGCATTACCCGTCCCGGTCCCTAGTTGTCCGGGACAACAGCATCAATAAATTCATCGTCGTCAATAAATTTAGTGTTGTAGTGCATTTCTCTTTGAGATAGCCTAAGGAGTGGACAAATGTAATTTTATATAGTAGAACACTGTACCCGCAAATTTGTGTTGCGGACCTCGTTCTCGCATTGAGAGCTATAGTGAATTCTGGTAATATACCCCTTTGTTTCCAAAGCGAACACGTCTGCTGTTTGCAGGTTCAAGTTGAAACCGTCTTCGTCTGTCCAATGTAAAAAATAGCCCAGTGGTACCTGTCGCTCACAGGTGGCAATATTGCATGACCCCATACTTATTCGCATGGCATCTACATACATTTGTAAGGCATTTTTCCGCGTGATATGAAGAGCATACAATTCAGCACACCACCCTGTGGTACTCCAGTGTCCTGCATGAATGGTCGCAACAGTGAATTGCCTACTTTAACAGGGAAGGCCCTGTCATAGAGGTAGCTCTCAATATTGCATAGCATATTGCCACCAACACGCATTGCAGAAAGATCAGGAAGGATTCCAAAGCGTCATGTAGTGTCAAACGCTTTCTTTATATCGCGAAAAACAGACAAGAAATATTTTGTGCGAAGGCTTCTCTAATGTAAGTTTCCTCGCGAACAAGCTTTTTAGTCGTGGATCAGGATTCCCTGAAACCGCATCTGAGAGGGTCAAATATTCTGTTGCTTTTGAGATAATGGGGCAGGTGCTTGTTTATTTTCTTAAGGAGCTTACATAACGAAATCGTAAAAGCTCTAGTTCTATGGCTGTTTGCCAATGACGGGCCTTCACTCTATTGCAGTATTGGAATTATACTCTTTTTCTCTCCACATATGTTATTTCGTTTCTGTGTGTATTCTACTTTACTTATTTCAACCCACTGTCCCCAGAAACTCTACAGCGGTGGGCCTTTGATAAGAGAAGGAGGCTTTTTGTTTTGTGTAAGGACATATACATGACACAAACTCGGTAGCACAAAAAACACGGACGAAGAAAAGAAGGAACACAGACAGGCGCAAACTTCCAACTATATTTAGGAATGCCAAAGCGGGTCTATATGTAAATGCACACCCTTTGCACACGCGCCACCAGGTATGATACCCACAGTTTATCACTGCACGTGGGAATGCCCATGTCCACCGGGCTGTTCCCCTATCCCATCACCATCACATTCCTCCTGGGAGACTGCGCTGACCAGCTCAGCGCCGCAGGAGCAGCGTCGGCTGATCCAGCGAGCACGTGGAGTGGCGCGAGCCAATGGGGCCCTGAACTAAGGGCTCCACCCTACGAGGAAGATCCCTCACTTCGTTAAAATAAATGTTTGCCCTCTCTCTCTCTCTCCATGATACCGCAATCAAAACCAAATACATGAGAATCTGCCGATTAAATCTGATGCATGCGCGAAAAAAGGGATGACAAGTGAACAACAAATCAACAGAGCAGAGCAACAGAGCAAGCCGGACGGTCCATTGCATTTGATTGTATCGGAGAGGGATACGTGGCAGCGTCTTTTGGGTGGTTATATCTGCAGAAAGTTCTTGGCACCCTTGAGATCAACGATCCATTTCTGGTACGAAGCTCAAAGGAGGTTGTACGTCTCCTACAAGAAGGTATGTCAAACGACACGAGAGCATTCTTTGTGGACATTGAAGGACTGTTTTATTCGATACCGCATGACAAGCTTTACAGTGCCGTGAAGGAGTGTATAAAACAAAACGGCGAAGTGGCTTTTAGAAATGAGGCAGGTGTGAGTGTTGAAAGTTTTTTAGAGATTTTGGACTTCTACCTGAACTCTACTGCTATAAGTCACGACGGCAAGTACTACGTCCAGAAAAAAGGAATTTGTGTCGGGAGTTTGGTTGCCCCTGTGCTCAGTGACATTTATCTAGCATCCGTGGATCGTAAGCTTGAAGCATCTGTTTCACAACTAGGTGTGCTACGAATTGTTAGGTATGTAGATGACTACCTATTGATTGTTAGTGCCAATAATAATGTCAGTTTTGACCAGAAAGTGTCTGTTATTATTGATATGTTCTATGGTGCTTCTGATGGTCTCAAATTTACGTATGAGAAGCCTGTTAACAATACCCTGCAATTCCTGGATTTGTGTTTATTTTTTACAAGTGGCCACATGTGCTGGATGTATAGACCTAGAACAAGCAAATCTCTGCTTCCGTACAATAGCGCCCATTCCAAGCTAACAAAAAGGGCAATTGTGTTGCTGTGTTGTCGTTCAGCACTGGAGAAGTCGTGCCGACATAGGATAGGTGAAAGCCTGGCGCTGTAGGTGGAGCGCATGAACAAAGCTGGATACCCTTCGGAGGTAATAAGAAGCTCGTGTGAACGAATTCTGCAGAATTTGAAGGGGAGTAAGAAACAAATACAGCAGGTAGACCAAAACAGGCCACTGCATGTTATGCCCTACATTCACCGCGTTTCACACAATATGAAAAAAGTTGCCAACCGTTTTGGTGTAAGAACGATCTTTACGGCACCGTGCAAGTTGGCGAAGGTTTGTGCTTTGATGCACAAAAAAAAAAAGGCCACGACATGTAAAAAACACGTCGATCCCTCCACTAAGTGTATAAAAGGTGTGGTATACAAAATACCCTTGTCCTGTGGAAGGTTTTACATAGGCCAGACGGGGCGTTGTTTTAACGAAAGGGCACGGGAGCATAGTCTGGCTGTCCGTTCCAACATAGGTGGCCACCTAGATTTTCATTGTCGGCAATGTAAGTGTATTCCGAAATTGAAAGAAACCGTGTTCCTGCACAGGTCAAAAAACAAACTGGAAAGGGAAGTAGTGGAAGCGTATTTTATTGCTAAGTGTGCTGACAAATGCGTAAGCATGCCTTCCTTGACATTGCTTGCTAAGGAGCAGCAGTTTTTAGATGGTTTTTTGTAATCACACCAAGTGATACATTGTGTAAGCGTATCTTACGGGTTCGCATTGCCCACATGCCGGTTGCCGATAAATGCCTACTCAATTTGTTCATTTTCTTCATTTTTTTCATTTCTTCTTTTATACACTGGTTATTTGTTGACTTTTTCATTTCTTCATTTATGCTCTGTTGATTTGTTGTTCACTTCTCATCCCCTTTTTTCGCGCATGCATCAGATTTAATCGGCAGATTCTCATGTATTTGGTTTTGATAGCGGTATCATGGAGAACCTTAGATTTTGTATCATACCTGGTGACGCGTGTGCAAAGGGTGTGCATTTACATATAGACCCGCTTTGGCATTCTGAAATATAGTTGGAAGTTTGCGCCTGTCTGTGTTCCTTCTTTTCTTCGTCCGTGTTTTTTGCGCTACCGAGTTTGTGTCAAGAATGTACCAACTAGCCCAAACAAGAGTGTTACTGCAGCATATTTCTAGTCCCCTGGGCTCTTTTATGTGTAGCCAAAGCAAGCACATGGCGGAAGAGTGTTACTGCATGTACATACATGAGTTTAGAGAACTGTAAAAGTTGCACAATTTACACAGTTCTATTGTTTGGCAATGCTGTCAGTTTTCATGGTTCCAAACCCAACAGTGACATAAAAGGTTAGTAATGTCTGCAGTGTATCGTTTCAATATGTACTGGTGCCCTATAACAGTATAGATTGCGACACTTATTTTGTTTCATGGCCAAAGACAATGTGCACTGCAATATAACCACTGGGGTTAGTTTTGAGGTTAAAACTGTGAGTCAGCCCAGTTGGAACATATCCATTTTCAATACTCTTCAGCGCACAAACACACAACCATGAAGAATAGGAGGCACACAAAGACGAGCGCACGTCCTTGTATGTCTTCTATTTTTCGTTGTGTGTTTGTGCGCTAAAGAGTTTTGAAAATATATTTGTTCCAACTGGGTCGACTCACAGTTTTACTTCCGGGCATTTCTAGTTCGGCCGGCCTTCGTTCTATTTGTCGAAACCTTGGTTTAAACAACTGAGCAGTTCTGAAGCCTATCATCGCAGTTTGTGTAGCGTTCGTCCTTGTGTGCCTCCTATTCTTCGTGGTTGCGTGTTTGTGCGCTAAAAAGTTTTGAAAAGAGATAGGTTAATCTCGGTTACGACCATGTCTTATGAAAATTGGCTTTGTGTTTTCGTATGCTACCTGCAAGCGTTTCGAAAAGGCTTCCACTCTTTCAAAGAAACGAATGGATAAATGGAGGCCTCATCATCACAATAACGGCGGGAAGCGTGGTTCACATTTCGCGGATCAAACTAATAGGCTGTGCCGTGGACAAAATATGTGACGCCGTCCTATTGCGGACAATATAGCTCTAGTTGCAATACTAAGGTTCGGAACGCAAATGCTCAAATTTTCAGCTTTACTGCAGTATCCTCTTCCGGAGTGCCGACTATTTTCTTCTACATTTCATTTGTCTTTCTTTTTCCCATTAAAATTTGGGATGAGAACGTGAAATGTATCACGAGTGGTGGCCTAGGAACATACTTGTGCAGAAATCTATAGGCGTGAGCAGGTAGATACTAAGAAACACTGTACGACAGGAGGCGCGCCAACTACGTAGATTCCGAAGGTCGCTGGTTGGATTGCCGGCCGCAGCGGCTGCATTTCGATAGCAGCGAAATCGTGAAGCTCTACTATACGACATCAGGGAATGTTAAATAACCCCCCGTGGTCGAAATTTCCAAAGCCCTTCACTACGGCGTCTCCCATAATCATACCGTGGGTTTGGGACGTAAAACCCCCGAAATCAATCAAGTGCCTAAAGATATAAAGACTAACACTCACCACGGGTAGGATATCGCGGAAAGAAACCACGTACGTAGCAGTAATCGTAGACAGCGAGCACCAGAAATACAAAAGAGCAGCTTGGACTTGTTGATACACGATCATACGAGAAATAGCGCACACAAAGATACGGACAGAGGGAGCAAGACGACAGGAGCGTTTGTGTCGGCTTGTTCCCTCAGTACGAGTCTTTGTGTGCGATATTCCTCGTATGATTAGAAGTGCAAGTTGTCAGGTAACACGAAGCCGTCTTCTATATATATATATATATATATATATATATATATATATATATATATATATATATATGACGGCGGATCTTTTGAAGCTCGAGTTGTAACCGTACCAGTCGCTCAAATTCATCTAGCAGGGGACCTGCTCTTGCCCTTGACCCGCCACCCACACACCTGCGTGATACTACACACACCTTGCCCTCACCCAGTCCTTCGTGATGACGATAGTGATAATGAGAGAGAGAGAGAGACCTCTTTATTGAAAGGCAGAGAATTTATCCCGCGTTGAAATATCGCTGTCATGCCACTCTGCGTGGGAAGGGAGTTTGGGGACGAGAAAGACGGGTACAAAGAAGTGCAAGAGACAGTGAAAAAGAGAAGAAAAAGTTGGGCTTTGTGTTTCTGACTATGACGACTAATTGGATCCAAAGATATTTCACGTTTGCATCAACTCGCAGTGAGGTGATAGGATGCGTTGCATGAAGGGTGAGTGGTGGTGACGACGGAGATAAAGTCTACCGAGTTGGCCTATACTTTTTAACTCTGTAAACAAAAAAGTCCATCGCACGTCTCTGTTGTGTGGGGCAAGCTAGAGGGCATAAAACACACTGACGTGACAAACGGATCTGCGTTAGTGATCGCATGCAATGTTCATAGAGCGCACGCTCCTGGTTGTACGCCCGACACCTAAAATATGCTCTGAGGTTTCAGTGGAGCCACAGTTGTTGCAGTATGGGCTTGTCTCCAGATGGAAACGGTACCGTAAGTCGTTTCAATATGCAATGTTCAGCGGAAGTAGATGATACAAAGTTTTCAGATGTCGAGGAATGCTGGATTCTAGTTTTGATTTGAGATCTGGGTCGACTGAGTATAGGAAAGGGTGATGATGTGTCGGTAACTTCCATAGCCGGTTCCTTTCTAATAATGGTTTTGCAGTATGATAGTTATAGACAGTGAACTTGGCACCCTCGTCCCAGCTCCGCTGTTTCTTCGGATTTCACAGGCGTGCAAGGGACTTAAAATTTTTTGTTCTTTTTCCTCTTTGCGACAGCGAGTATAGCGGCCTCCTTATGGCTCCGAAGCCGCCGCTGGCAGAGCTTTTGCAGTGTTGCGAAATAACGTCTGGTGCGGGATCATTTTTAAGTTTGTGGGTTTGCGGGCTACTGATATTTTTGCAATTTCTGTCGCGCGCACGGCCTCCCTGCCTTCAAAGTAGCATGCTAAGGTAGTGACGAGCCAGAGTACTTTAACTGCGTCGCTGTACAGTCTAAGCAATAATGTACGTTGATAAATTGTTCTCGTTGTCCGGACATCGCTGTATCGCTGCACTGCGACCTGATGAATTATTACGAGACGTTCTCTACCACCAATGCCCAGTAAGGCCACACCAAGAAAACTGATACACAAATGCTCAACGCTAACGCCTAACGACGATGACAGCGCAATGGGGAAATCAATCGTGAAATTGCACCTGTAGTTTCGCACACAGTTCTTCGAAATAACTCTAAACTTCTCAAGTGCAGTTCCTGTCACTATTGGGGGAAGAAAGCATTCTGGTACCGTTTCTCTTTATTACTTTTTTTTTGATAACCGCATTGCTAACACCGATCCTGTCAGTAAGCTTAGAGTGATGATAATACGCCAGTTCATTTTGTCCCTCCTGTTCAGGTGAGGAGAGAGCGTATTCCACGATTCAAACACTTAGGCGTCTTTAAGAGTGGTCACTAAATAACAATGCGATACCAAATGTTACTAAAACTAAAGTTGTCAGGGCGCGTTCGAAAAATATCAGGTGCCTCCTCTTTGATCATGTGATAAGAAAATTGACTTGGCCGATTCTTTTGACACGTTCACTTTTCGGTACAAATACAAGGCTCGCACACATAAGGTACTTAAAAATTAGCGCTCCAATTGCACGATGAGTTCCCGACGCGGCAGAAATTTCAGTTATACGGGTTCTTTTTTGGTTATTACGGTTATTGAAGTACATTTGGCTAGGTGACTAGAACATCAGAGAATACAAATAGGTTGTTACTAAGAAGAAGTAAGTTATTCAGCCAAATTTTATTGCCTCTTACCTTCTTCACGCACGGTCCTTAGTTGTTGGGTTCCACATACATAAAATGTTATCTTTGTATGCATTCGGACTTAGTAGTTTCTACAGGTTAAATAAGAAAAAAAAGAACGTAGCACAGCTCACAGAGCAAACAACGGATAAAACCCGTCGACCTGAAAATCTGGCAAATGAGCTATTTCATCCTAATTAAGAAAAATAAATGCTCGGCTCTATCCTGTATACATTATTAAATCGGGTTATGTACAACTACGTCTAGGATTAACCTTCATTTTTTTTTGTAAACACCATGACTGCTTAGTACAAGCACTTGCTCAAGCTTTTAATATTCACGTAAGGCAATCCTCCTGTATCAGTCATCCGTCACTAATGATTGCGACAACGAAGTGTGGTGCCTCAAGATAAAGGGCTAAGGGCTATATCATATACAGATGGGACTTGGCTTCTAATCTCTGTGTAACGGTTACTGTGTTCTGTGTTCACACTGTGTAACGGTCCCGTTATACTTAGCGGTACGGGAGGGACCCTATTATTTATTACTATTTCTTTATTTATCTCTTTTTCGTCTTTTTTTCTGCTTCATCTTAACGTATGTGCAACGGTGCTCATGCGCGGCGGATGTAGTTGCCCTGGTTGGGGTTATATGTGCACTATGGCACAACGGGGCTTTCGGTTGTTACGAAGCGCCTGCGTATCCTTGCTTTCTTGTCCTTGTCTTTCTATAGAGCTGCAATTTTCAAGAATGCACACTTGCACAGCTCGGTTTTGCGTTTAGTTTGTTTCTACAAAATACTTACGCACCTTTTATCAAGGGTGCGCGCCCTGTTACGGTAGTCTAATGGCTTTGGCACTCGTCTGCTGACCCGAAGGTCCCGACATCGAATGCCGGCCGCGGCGGCTGCATTGCGATGGAGGCGAAGTGTTGAGGGCCGTGTACTGTGCAATGTCAGTGCACGTTAAAGAACGCCAGCTGGTCGAAATTCCGGTAACCCTCTACTACGGCGTCTCTCATAATCATATCGCCGTTTTAGGACGTAAAACCCAAGAAATTATGCAGAACTTGTTGCTGGGCGAGTTGGTTGGAAATCATTATTACGAGGGGTGTGTGAATATTCCAACTTTTCGAATGTCCTTTGTCGAATACTACTTCTTTTATATCCGTATTCGATTCAGAAATCATATAATCGAACTTTTCTAATACAACCTTACCTCTTGGTGCTCACTCTGGTAAATGAAGCTGAATATTAACAAGTGTAACATAATGAGGATCTCTCGAGGAAGTAGGCTGACTGCCTTAGCCCTGTTTATTCAATTACTAATTTTCAGTTGTCATCTGTCAATACTTCCAAATATCTAGGTGTTCACATAGGCAACAATTTAACATGGCATAATCATATCAATTATGTGATTAACAATGCTAACCGCACTCTCGGCTTCTTGCGCCGTAACTTTTCATTAGCGCCTCTTTCATTAAAACTTCTTCTTTACAAAACACTAGTCAGATCGAAACTCGAGTACGCCTCATCTGGGACCCTCATTCTTGTTTACTTGTTAATTCACTAGAAGCCATCCAGAATCGCACAGCTCGTTTCATTGTCGCTAATTACTCCCGTACTGCTAGTATCTCATCAATAAAAACTTCTTTAGATCTTCATACTCTTGCAAACAGGAGGAAGCAGGCCCGCCTATGCCTCTTCCACAAAATCTTTTTCACGAATCCTGAAATAAAACGTACATTGTTCTCGCCACCTGCTTATGTTTCATCTCGCATCGACCATAACTTCAAAGTTCATGTGCCATTCTGCCATACCAACATGTACTTCCATTCCTACGTGCCGAAGACTTCATCCGAATGGAACCAGCTTCCTGCCTCCATCGCCAGCAACCCTGATCATGCATCATTCAAGACTGCCATCTCTAACTAGTAACACCACTCCTCTCTGTAACGCCGCAAATGGCATTGAGAGTATTTAAATAAACAAATAAATAAACAAATAAATAAATACTCCCAAAAGTTGAATACACGATCTAGTTGCCTTGCAAAGAATGAGTGATCTTCCGCGTTTGCACTGGGTGCCGACACAGGCGATGCCTATACACATAAGCATCGACTGGCCACGGGGTCGTCACGGGGTCGTTAACGGCGAGCGCGCTATTACGTACGACTTGCCGCCGCCAGTATTCGCTGTAACGATAGGCATGTTCAATTAGGTTATCTGCGCTCGTATAATATCCCTGGTGTTCCGCACGCTTGTAACAGGTAATCGAAGCGTGCGGTCCTGCCAACGCAGCCGCCTTCTTGTGCCGGACCCCAACGACATGCATTGCAGCTGCCTTATCATATGTGAAACAACTTATAATCTTTGAGGATAGCCTTTCTCATTCTTTATCACTTGCTTTGAGCTGTTCCAATCTGCCGGGCTATAGTTTTGACAGTGGGTTCCTGATAAGATATTTTGCGCTGTAATTTGGTAACGTATTTTCCTAACCTAATTATGTGTTAAATAAGATACTATTGAATGCTCCTTGTGTTTTGATATAAGAAATTCATTTCGATATTCAAGGCTGGATATTCGCATTTGATTCATGTTCGAAAATATCATATTTGCACTCCCCTAATTTTTGCGCAAATATAAGTTCACGATGACCAACGCCTAAATTATGTCCACTCATTTGTTAGGTTACCCTAGCTTGCGTACGTATGTAATCGATCTCGTACGCGTATTTCTCTTATATGTTTCCGCGTCTCCACCTATGTATGCAAATTATCACGTCATTGCTGCTAAGAAACGTTGTTTTCCCTGAATTTCCTGTGCTTTAGTAATACACAGCAGGGACTAGGACATTGATCGGTATAGACGCTCCGTTAAGAAGCTTACTCAAGCAGCTTTGAAGTGGTGTTGCTTCCTTTGTAGTGAGGGAGAAATAAAATTGATTTGGTCAGTAAACTCGTTTTTATTACATCTAAGCTATCCCATTGAAGCCTTCGCCCGCGGCAGAAGCCTCGTCGCGATGTCACTGATTTAACAGCACTGCAACTCTCCTGTTACAATGCGGACTGCAAACGTCACATTTTCTCCGTATTTTATAATAGCGACGCTTCATTGTTAAGGTATCTTGTATGGGTTGACCTTCATGAGTATCCGTTTGCTGCACCCAATCTTTTCGCATCTCGTGGTCTCAGTTATTCAGTGTCAGTTTGAGACACAATGAAATTCGTCAGCGCGCAGGAAAACGGTGCTCACGTGCGTGCATTTCATGAAATTATGAGTAGGAGGGCACTTTATCCCGTGCGCATTGCTGCAGCACCCTTACAGAGCATTCAGACCATGTCGTACAAACCCGATATTGTTAAAGAGGCAACCTGCTACATTAGTTCTATTCGGCTATGCCCTGATTTTAACTATTTACAATCACCACCGTGTCATTTACTGCAGATAAGTTTACTTTACGCGTTAGCTGTAGAATTCGTCGGCAAAGTGTGATTGCTACCTTTGTATGGCTTCGGGGCGGCTTTAATCGTTACCAAGCGTCTTTTACTAAGTCGCCTGGTACCGCGGCACAGAACAAGTCGTTTCCTCGCAACATACGCTGTTGGTATGATAATGAAGTCCACCCGTAGTCTAATTATACTTTACATACTAAAAACGAACTTCACACGCCGAGAACTGAAATCCCACAGCAACAATGAACAGTATAATTCACCCAAAAAGCGCGCTTTAACGCTAACGTCGCATTTCACAAGCCAGCCAAGCAACGAGCTAAGCCATGTGGAAGAGACCTATTATCTGTGACGTGAAAACTACGTGCCGGCGTCTCCAGCCGTGGCCCTCTTCAGCAATATCGCTGACCCGATTGATTGATTTCTGGGGTTTTACGACCCAAAGCCAGCTGTGATTATGAGAGACGCCGTAGTGAGGGGCTCCGGAAATTTTGACCACATGGGGTTTCTTTAACGTGCACTGACATCGCACAGTACAGGGGCCTCAACATTTCGCCTCCATTGAAATGCAGCAAGCGCGTCCGGGATTCGACCCCGCGATCCTTGGATCAGCAGCCGAGTGCCATAGCCACTACCGTGGCGGGGAGCAAAAGCGCTCGAAAACATGCATATGCGTGTGTGATACATATACACTGTAAGCAAAAGCTACCCGATATTTGGGTTTTTGCGGCTCATGAGCCTTAAAAACTCCCTTGTTTTAAAAATTACTACGTCTCGTTGAGGTAAAATGAGCATATGACATAGTTTTACTACCACGTGTTAGAAAGGTAGTAAAAGGACGTTATTGCCCTATTTTACTACGTGGGGGGTTTTGTGTCACGTGATAAAAAAACCCCAGTCTAGAGTTTAAAGCCACGTGATCAAAACTACATACCACGTGACGTGGTAAAAAACTCCAAACTGCCGTGGCGCAGGGGTGGAGGCCGTGAGAGCCCTCGAATGACTATTTAGGCCTAGCCACATGGTGCGCGTTTGCAAGCAACTGTTCGTCAAAAGCGTCGGTCGCGGAAGAGGGGACGCGACGTCTCGGGGCGTGAGTGTGAACGGCGTGAGTGTGATCAGCGCGCACGCGTATCGGCGCGTGCCGATACGCGTACGGCGGCGTCCGTCAACTAGAACGTGATACCGTGACATCTCCGGCAGCTATGCCTAGTGACCGTCGTTTCGAAGGCACCGCCGAGTTCTGGGAAAGCACGGGAACTACGGTCGCAAACGTTCCTGACTGACCGCATCGTCAACCAGTACGACAACGACACGGCGAACAACCCCGAGTGTTACCAGTGCGGCGTGGTTTTGTGCTGAGTTCGAGCGATGCTCGCTGTTCTAGCGCCGGTCTTTGTGGACGGCGGCCAAGTGAAAACGCACTTTCGAGTATCTCTGCTCCCGTGCTTGTGCCTGTGCTTGTTGCGCTCTCAACGAGTGAAAACGTGCTTCCAATGTTATAAGTTCGAAGGGTGAGTCCTCGTTTACTGCTCAATAAATTGAGTGATGTCTGCATTTTGCGTAAGCCTAATGTTTACCCAGCCACAGTAAACCTCGAATGAGCTTTAAAAATAACTCTAAGAAAAGCCGAGAAAACATTGTTTAGGCAGTAAAAAATTACTCCGCGTATACTCGCTGAAAACCTCCAGGGGGGTAAATAATTACTGCCGTTTCTACGTTCAAAAACTCGGTTAGCGTGAGAGTAAATTTTTACCTTGACTGTCACGTAGTAAAAAAAACCCAGAAAAGGTTGTGCGGTAGAGGACATGCTGTTTACTCCCGTTCCTGGTTATTTTTGTTTAGTGTGTACATGCGCGCTTTCTTTGACAATCCATGCGACCGCTTCATTTAGACGATCTTGTCTGCTGTTTTATAAACATCATAAGATGAAAGTATATCAAGCTGTTTCACTAGAAAGCCAACACAGTATTGTTAACGGCATTAGCTGTAATTTAGCCAATATTAGCCAGACCTGGTATTAGGTGAATAAGTAGGTTCGCTCTAGAGAAACTATACATTTTTTTTCATATTCACTTAGTGCTGCAATAAATACACGGTGTTCATATCTGTCTGTCCGCTTGTTTAATACAGTACAATTTATTGCTTAGCCTAAAATTCAAAGTTTAGCTCATTTACAAAATAAAGTTGTGTTTGCAGCATTGTACATTCTTCAGCGACTGCAGAACATTTACTTCTAACGACTTACGCAGGAACACGGTTCATATCTTGCGGAAAGCGCGCGGACTTCTAGAAATAGCCCGCACAAATATTCTTATTACTAACAGGCTATAGAAAATTATAAATTTGCTGAACTGAAAGACGCAGGTTCTCTGCTAACCGTGGTGGTTGCACTTCGATGGAGGCGAAATTCTAGCGGTCCGCATGTTGTACGATATCATTGCAAGTTACAGGGACCCTGCAATGGTTTTTCAAAATTTTTGACAAATGGCTTGCTGAAGTCCCTCTGATCATTAGCAAACCAATATCAACGCCCTGCGTTATGTGTGTAATTTGCTACAATGCTTTCAAACTGCGCATCGTGAAAGATCGACGCGACTCAACCTAAAGGGTCTTCTACCTCATCAGGCCATTGTTTGTGCACTGGGCATGCAACATCTCATGTGATTGACTTATTTTCCCCCACCGAGGTCACGAGCACCGGAGAAAACATTGGCGGTGAGCTTCCGGTAATGTCGCCGCACCTGCCGGCGTACACAGGCGTCGCTGGCGCATGGCCGCCAAATGTAAAGACACGCGCGTAACCTCAGCCAGACACACTGAAAGGAGGCTAGAGTCGAGTCGGTCCATGGCGTAGTCTATTAATCGGCTGCCGTCGGAGGCGCACCCCGTAGCTAAGAAAGTTGAGGATGAAGAACACCGTCAAGGAGGAAGGCTACACAAACAAGTCCATAGCTGCCTTGGTGCGAAGTGCTTGGCTTAATTTATGGTGTCAATGATTTGACAAGTGACAATGCATAATCAGTGACACCATGTCAAAAAATCGCTTCAAGGACCTGTGGTGGTCACCGGTGCCGGATCGCTTTCTTTTCAATGAAGTGGAAAACACTGCGTGTCACGCCTGTTCCGCCACACCGAAGTGTGTATGTGTCACGCCACACACACACCTGTTCCTTGTGGTTCGTTCACCGGCGATACACCAGACCCACCCTGGCAAGGGCGAAGAAAGGTCTGGTCCTGCGGCCTTCTTTCTCACGCGCTGCGGCCGTAGGCCCACGCTCGCAGGCAATAGCTGAAAATAGATAGTCTCTCGCTCTCTCTCTCTCTTGTCCGCCGCGATGGTGTAGTGTGATTATGGTGCTCGGCTACCCCCCTCCCCCCCCCCCTCGAAAAAAAAAAGAAAAAGAAAATGAAACGCGGGTTTGATCCCGGCCGCGGCGGTCGCATTTTCGATGGAGGCGAAAATGCCAGAGGCCCGTGTACTGTGCGATGTGAGTGCAAAAGGATCGACTGGTGGGCTAGATGGTAAAGCATAACTTTCAAGCAATAGCGCAGAGCAAACACGGACGAAGAACAGCACTATTACTTGAAGAGTGCTATTACTTCAAGCTTATGTGAGTGCACATTAAAGAACTCCAGATGGTCAAAAATTTCGGTAGCCCTCCACGACGACTTTTCTCACCTTTCCACCTCTTTCACTCCCCTTCGCCTACCACCACGGACGCTTAGCTGTGCTCCTTACATAAAAAAATACATAAATAAATAAAGCGAGGTAGTCGTTGCTTCTGGTGACGTCGCTCGTTGAAAGAAGGGCGAGGGATTTTGAACTGCATATGTAACCGAATTCCAAGTTTACAGGTGCTTGCAGTGCAATAATAGCTGATTTACACGTCCACAGATGCCTCACGACTGATTGGCACTATATTCAGACTATGTTCGAACAGTGTTCGAGGGCCCTTTTAGACAACAGAGGGGAAAGTTGCCCCTTCGAGCTTTACCCCTCTTAAGACGCTTTGATGGTAAAAGTGGGGCGGTTCCATTAAACGGTTATTAATTCCTGCATGTGTGGTGTGTTTTTCAATATTATTGAGAGTAAAATGCCATTAGTAAATGTAGGGAGCCATTGTAAGGAAATGCGTAATGTTTATTATTTCAAGCAATAGGGTATATCCCTAATGCTTTGTGCTTTGGCAACACTGTTCTATGTTGTTTGGCGACCGCTTTGTTGCGGCAAGTCGAAGAGCAGTTTCCTTTATTCGGTTCTCTCGTGGCGTTCGTAATAGCAACCCTGCCCATTGCTTTTAACGTGACAGCGTAAAGGAGCTCATTTCGTAGAAATTGATGTGTCGGCGTCGTTGGTTGTGAGCGAAAAATCAATGTTTTTTGTGAGCAAAATTCGAGGTAGATGCGAAAGAAATACAAAAAAAAAAGCTTCGGCTACCGGTGATTTGAACCTGCGACCCCATCCAGGGCGCGATGCGCTACGCGCCAGGCCAACACGCATATGTCCTCCTGTCTTCATTTAGAGATTCGCGTAGCGCGGCACGAAACGCGGATAAAAACGCACAGAACAAGTGCGTCCTCTTTTGTGTCCGTGTTTCGTATAGCGCTGCACGTATATATACATCCACATAAACCCTTACCTACTAACTCAAGTCTCAATTCTAATGGTGCCTTCTTGATTGGCAAGTTCTGATGGCACGTTCATGTCAAATGGCGCTAGACGAGGAGAGATGCCAGGCACAGAGGCAGAGATAGCAGACACGAATGCTGACAATGACGGGTTAGGCGACAGAAGAGCATCGCAAGCGGAACAGAGCGTGACAAGAATGTGGCTAGGCACCGCCATTGCGTTCAACTTTTAAGGCGAAACGTAAGGGTCCCACAAATTTTTACTTAGCTGACCCTTGCTAGAAACTGCCCACGTACGCGCATTTCAACAAAACGGGCTCGTACCCCTCTGGTTCTTTCCTCGTTTTCTCACACACTCTTTAGCTCGAATAACCACTTGGGAAACAGCTCATCCTCGTCCTCCTCTGCCTATGTAAACGAAAGGAAGAAAAACAAATGTCGTCTTGAAAAAAAGTCAGGCCCTGACTAAAATGTTGAAAAATAAATGGAATCTTCTTCAAGTGATACGTGTCATCTTTATGTATATAATATGCATATGACATTTCATTATAATAAGGGCACATTCAAGTCGCGTAGTTTCGATTAGAATACAAGGCAAAACGACACCCCACGATGAAAAGTACGCAATGGGGCTTCCGGTGACTAATACGTCTCATAAATCGCCCGTTGGGTCAAAGACACGGTGGCGTATACAAACAGCGACGGTAATTTGTATTCAGGGGCGATATGCTTGGTTAGCTACTTTCGGCGATAAATGATCTGTGAGGCATTTCTAATGCCTCTATGTCACACGCATGAAAGCCGATAGGCGAGAGCGCTTGTGACATACTGCAAGAAACGCTGGTACTGGGGGCCGTGTGCAGCGTCTGTCGAGAACGTTGTTGCCACAGGGCAGATATAACGAGAAAGGTTCCCCCGCCCCGAACCCCTCAGCATGTCTGCGTTGCTGATATCCTTACGGAGATCATCGATAGATGTCTGCAATCCGTAAGATGGAGTTTTTGGTCTAGTAATAGATTTTTCGTCAATGTAATAGATCTTTTTCAAGCACGCGCGTGCCAATAAGGCCCGCGAAAGTGCTCATGGGAAACGTGTGTACACCGCAGCAGCAGCCGAGACGGGCCCGGCGGGCGTCATGCTTTAGTGATTCAGCTTTTCTGCTGCGTTGTGCCAACACTCCACCGCTCAAGTACCTTTCTCAGATTGGAACATATACCTGCATAATTCAGTCGTGAACGTTTTGTTTCTCTACCCGCGAAGGCTTTCCTACTGTTTCCATCCTTCTAATGTTTACCTGCGCCACTGATAGGCTGGATGAGCGGCTCCCAAGCGTCAGTGTTTTTCGCAGATTCGATTGCAATCAACATCCACCTGTCACCAAGCACAAGTCACGATTTTGCGACTATGGTATACTGAAAATAACGCAGTCGACATTTTGTAAAATTAGATACATATTGATTGGGCAGCGTTCGCGTCATCCGCAAGGCGACGAAAAGAACGACATGTAGGTTTTTTTCCAATAGCGAAGCTAGGCGTTTAGTGTGAACGGGTGAGTACACTTAAACTTTTAAGCAAGAATTTCTTTAATACACTAACATTAAGCCAGTGCCCGCTTTGACACGTTTGAACCCTTGCGTTATCTTTCGGAACTATCTTGCACACTCGGCTGAAGAACTGCTCAATATCCACTGACAAAATACTAGTACTGTTAATACTGGGTATATACAATAGCTTTCGCACGAAATGAATCAATGAATGAATGAACGAACGTTTACTGGGAGCAAACAAAAGGCGGTCGTCCCCTGGTTGGTGGCCTCCTCAGTCCAGGAAACCACGAGCCTACAGCAGCCAGCCTAGCTCTGGCGATCAGAAGGCTCTGATCGGAACGGTCTCTACTGGCTGGCAAACGTTCCCACTGCTCGGAAGGGGGGGGGGGGGTATCGGTTAGGGAAGGTAAAGAAAAGGTCTTCATCCTGCACTCCCACACCATGTGGTACAAGGTTCAGGGCACGAAAAAAGATTTAAGAAACACTTTAGATTTCCCTCACGTCACGCATTGCATGAGCCACTTACCATTTCCACCGTTTGGTATGTTTTTGAATGTTAAATTAGATGGTACAACAACAGGAAAGAGTGGACAAACCTTCCACGTGTTTCTGTTAAAGAACACAATAAAACACAGTTGCGTTATGACCCAGCTATATGTGAAGATGCAGCTGCCATAAATATATGTTCCTAGTACCGATCAACAATGTTTCGAGGAGATAAATACGGCCTTCATATGTGGTATAACTTTTGCGGGAATCTTCCTTTATTTAGGGGATGGACCACTCAACATTATAAGATGCGATGGTTGCCAAAATTGCGATGCGTTGCAAAAACAAGAATACAAAAAATAAGACGAAATTACTCGTGACAGACATGATTAGCCACCTCACAAATTAAATATTAATACCGTTGTCTGTTTCAAATTCTCAGATACAGAAAAGGTTCACGGTTTGCTTTGTCTCATGTAGCTTTCTTTAACAGGTGAGTTCTGTTTCTGTTTTCATTGGCAAGTAGCGTTGCTTTCTTCAGAATTTAATTCCCAAACAATAGCTGAGTGAAATAAACGTTTTTCTCTCCTTGCTTTTTTGTGTATAAATTATAAAACGCTGCATTTATTAATTATCTCTAGTTCTACTAGACGTCCAAAAGTTGAGATGTCAAATATCTCAATCTGCTGTTGGACATTGCGCAATGCCGGCTTAGCTACAGTCGGGGTTTAATTTATAGTCAAAGCAGTCTGCGGGAAATGCAAGGGCAAAGAAGGAACAGACTCAGCTGTTCATATTTAGAAATGAGTGGGGTACTTGTAAAAGAATTAAGCGAAGTAATACCCTATAGCACATTTGTGACATGGCATGAAAATATTACTACGTGATGCTCCGTAGTTTCGGTGGATTACAGCACAAGTACGCCTGCTCGTATCCACACCATAGAAAGAGTAACCGAAAATGATTGTTCACTTCTTTTTTCGCAGAAATAACCGTATCTGTAGCGCCCCGTATCGCAAAGAAATGGTGATCACATTGCCTTGCTAATTAACTCTGAGGTCGAGTATCAAAGCATGCTTCCTGACCAAAGCAGGCAAAGTAGCGCGGTGGGCCTGAAAATTAATATGCAGAAAAGTAAAGTAATGTTCAGTAGCCTTGGGCGAAGACAGCGGTTTGAGATAGGCGGCGAGGCATTGGAAGTGGTAAGCGAATATGTCTACTTAGGCCAGGTAGTGACCCTTATCCGAAACATGAGGCTGAGATAATTAGTAGGATAAGAATTGGGTGCACTGCATCCGGCAAGCATTCTTAGATAACGAGTGGTAGCTTACCATTGTCTCTCAAGTGTATAACCGCTGCATCTTACCGGTACTCACCTACGGGGCAGAAACTTGGAGGCTAACTAAGAGGGTTCAGCCTAAATTGACGACGACGCAGCGAGCAATGGAACGGAAAATGGTAGGTGTAACCTTAAGGGACTAGAAGAGAGCAGAGTGGGTTAGGGAACAAACGCGTGAAGAAGAAGAAATGGGCGTGCGCGGGCCGTGTAATGCGACACAAGAGAACCGTTGGTCATTAAGGGTAACAGAGTACATTTCTAGAAAAGGCAAGCGTGCCAGGGGGAGTGAGAAAGTTAGGTGGGCAGATGAGATCAAGAAGTTTGCGGGATTAAAAGGGCACAGTCACCACAGGACCGGGTTAATTGGAGATCTATGGGAGAGGCCTCTGCTCTGCAGTGGGCGTAGACAGGCTGTTGATGATATGCAAGAACGATCCGGTGTGCACTCTGTAGCAGTTCCTAAAATTACGCACCGTCTTCCCTTACGATAGGTGCTGCCACGGAGTAAAAAAAAAAAAACATGTTTTCGCAACACTGTGTCTCTGTAGCAGTTAATGGTCCTTCCAACAATGCATCATAAGGGGGGGAGGGGAGGGGGTGCTATCAAACAATGTAAGCTATATATTTACGGCACAGCAGCTATGCTATTATCGCCCGGTGACGCCTTGCGTATGTTCTAAGTTGATTCCTCTAACCTTTTGCTCTAACTTGTTGTCGCACGCGAACACACTTGCGCGCGTGCATATGCATATGTACCTAAGCAAACGCACGAAAATGAGTAAACATGCGTGCGCAGAAAGTCTCTGAAGAGCCGAGGTGGTAGCAGCCGCACATGGCCACGCCACAGAGCCCCACTGTGCATGGCTCTGGCGCTTCCTTAACAGTAGCGAGTACATGAGATTACTGAAGGGCGATATTTGCTGCGTCTATTGCATTCTGCGATTATTTCCATCATTATCTCTCGAATCAATCTATATCTTCATTATACTAGCTTGGGAAAGGGGCTGAATGAGGTGATGAAAAGGCGCTAGTCCTGCGCTCCTTAAAGGTGGCGTGGCTCAGCGCCTGTGGAACGGCGGAGGAAGTGATCAATAATCTTACTTTCATTACCTGTATGCTTAGGACGTGTTAATGGCAATACGGCCGGATGGCGTTGAAGAAAAGCGAGAGAGCTTCCCCTCCGATGGCTAGAATGGGTCGTAGAGGCAGTGGTAAATCAGTCATGCTCTCGGTGACTGGAAGGTCTCCTTATAGTGTGCAAGTGTGCAGATAACTTAGCTTCTACTCTGAACTACACAGCCGGACAAACCCCATTTTCCGGTTTTCAAGGTTCTCGGTACAATCTTGGCAAAGGCGCAATAAACGATCAATTTATACTGGCGGTCCTGAAAGTTGGGTAGAGCGTCGAGGAAGAAAGCGGAAGTATAACATCCTTCGAATCCTGTTAGCAGAAGCTACGTTTTTTAGCCAACAAAGTAAGCGCCCGCACTGCTAAAGAAAGACTCATTGTCAAGCCAATTTAGGAAATGGCTGCCCGAGAACGCTAATTAATACAGCGAAGCTTTATTTAGTTTAATTAGGTTGTTATGCCTCGCGCTACGCAAACGTTGGTCGTTCTCATGGACCTACTAAGCTCCTGCCTTTGTTCTGCGGCTTCCAGCCTGACAAATAAGTTGTCAAAATATGTTGTTCGCCTTTACACTTCACTCTTTGAAACATTGCTGTTGTTGTTATTGATGATGATGATGATGATGATGATGATAATGATGATGATGATGACGACGTTGCTTGACCTTCCGTCCATCCGGGATAATTGTTTATAAGCTCACCGAGTTGTGAATTTTATACAAGCGCACTTCGTGTTTGCCCTGCAGGTCTTCTTTTTTTTTTGCGATCGCTTGTGTAAGCAGAGCAGAAGTTATCCCGGATATTACCTCTTACCAAGTAATGGAGAAATAAATTTTATTAATTGCTTCTCCCAACCCTCCTAAACTCTATGTAAGAGCGACCACACTGGCACACTGCTGAAGCACTCACGTTCGCCCCAAGTTGGCACGGAAATATTTGCGGCCGAGTCCGATGCACATCTTAAGTATGTGCGAATCCGTGACACGAGGCCACGAACCCTGCAATGATTTCACAGCGCTTCTTACGTTCTTTACTCGTTCGTAGCGGACGGCGATATGCTGTGCTCGCCTTTGTGCGTGCGACAGAAGCTCGGAAAAGACATTTCCACACGTGTCGGCAATGAGATGAGCAGTCGCGACAGTGAATCTTTATTTAGGAATGATGTCGCCCTTTTTGGAACACGCTCGTTGCCTTCCTCGCTTTGTTCGTTGCTTTCGCGCAGATGAAAGAAAAGGACAACGGGGGCGGTTGCTCTGGCCAAGGTACTTTCATATTGTGGTGGCACCGTTATTCAGCAGACGCTAATGACAAAAAATGTGCCGCTGGCTTTAATGACGGCAGCAGGGAAAAAAAAGGCGCTTATATGCATAATTGTGACCAAAACACAATATCCTTACTATTTATCAAACATCCTGCTCCAACGTTTGCAGAGAAGTCAGTTGTTGCGTTCACTGTAGACTGAAGGCTTTAAAAAAGTTGAACTTGCGATATCTGGACAATAACAAGCTCTTCCCCTTTTCTTCTAGCACCTAGGGCACCGGTATTTCGTGAATGCATTAGCGTATTCTTGTGGAAAGTCGGGAGATATTATTATTTCCTTTACCATTAGGGGAGCTTGAAATTCATCCATTTATTGAGGCATGATGTGGACGTTGATGAGAGAAAAATAAAGAGGTTAATGACTTGTGCTGATTCTAAAAGACTAACGCGATCATAGTACGTAAGCGCACTATGATCCATAGTTTAGCGATTAGAAGTTATGGGTGCGTACCCCTGCACGGAGGAGTAGAAGGCCGTGACGTAACATGTATGATTGCGCAAATAAACCGACCAAGGACATATATATGCTTATATATGCAGTAAAGGTATACCATACTGCGACAGCTTGACATTTCGACTCCTTGGTCAGCAAGTTCAAAATTACCAGATTAAGTTAAAAAATTACCCGCAATTTTCCCGTAACTCTTGTTTCATTGTTCATGCTAACATGTGTCCCTGTTTATTCTATTGTTGCGCCCTTGTGGTAAAGCTCTTAAGAGTTTGATTCTAGTTCCTCCATTTGTCGCCCTTTTGTAGCAGATATATGATGGCTACTACATAAGAAGTTGGCACCAAATAGGAAAAACGGTCACTGGTGTGGTTTTTGTGGTGGGAAAGTGTATCAGGATCCATAGTCCTTCAAAGACTGTCATGGTTCGTCTATATAACGGAACCATGTCCCGTGCACGGTCATTGCTATCACTTGTAGCCGTACAAGTAGGTTGTTGCGCGGCTGCTTCCTCTTGTGTAACGCTTGTCCAAACATTTTTTTTAATTTTTCAATCCATTCGCATACACTTCGTTGCCGCAACACACTGTTCGCATACTGCGCTGAAAGTCTGACAAATTGTGGCCCCCGACACACCTCCCGACGAAAAAGGTGGGTCTCTGCTCAATGTTCCTCTTGGGTTCAAGGTTCCATTGGAACGGTGATCATTTATCTGGCAAAAAAGGAGGGAAAATGGGAGAATTACGATTAAACATTTCTTTTTTGACCACCACGGGAAAACAATGAAATAAATGGGGACAAACGTAAGCATGCACAATGTAAGAAGAGTTACGTCGAAATTGTGGAGAATTTTCGACTTACTCCCTTACGTTACTTTACGTATTTTCACAGCTTCCTCTGTTAATATTCCTCAACAGTTCTCAACAAGTGACCTGCTCTCAAATGAACAGAAGCAGCAATGTTACTGTTTCTTCTCAGCATGTCTATATATTGACAACCAGTAAAACAAAAGTTATGTTTTACGCAGACGCTTTTAGGTCAGCTGCGTAACTACGATCTTTCTAATCGGACACCGGAATTTTATGAGACTATCACAATAAAGCGAAACACGTGCCTTCTCCATATATATCTTAGTCACTGTGTGGGTCAATGGAGTGCTTTTAGTCCACTGTACTCACGTCGTGAGTTTCGAAGTTCCGTTAACTCTTTGAAGTTCAGTGTTGATATAAATGCACAACAGACGTGGCAAAGCAAACAAGTTGGAGGACGTCTTTACGTGTGAACGCATAGCTTCATTGGGCCCCGTTTGTACGGCCTGCTCGTAACAGAATTACGTGTTCTCTTACATTCAAATTACAGCCCGGGCTATCAAGTATGTTAGTTAAATCGTGGTTTACGATTTTTATGAAGCATTTTACTTCGAGCAATTAAATTTCGTTCGCTAACGCACCTGCGACTTGGGGGAGGGCTTGAGTGGTCGGGTGCTTCGGGAAACGTGGCGGTATCAGCGGTAGATTGAGACGATAATTTCCGCTGCGGACGTCTATGCAGACACTGACTCCGATACCGGATTTTCTGCGACACGAACTCAATAACGCTATTGCGTTAACAAGGTCACTTTCATGCTTGCATCATCGCCCGTCTTGTTGCCTTTGGTGCTGTATACGTAATGAGAATAGTTGCTGGTTTTTTATGTGCCACGATATGATTATGAGGCAAACTATAACGAAGAGCCCTGTAAATTTCCACAGCATGAAGCCGAACACCGTAACCACTGACTACTGTGGCGGCGAGCTGTGCTATGTGTTCATGCTGTTCTTTGGCGACGTTGCGGCCATTTCTCCAGCCTGGCGCCCGCGGCGTTGTCCAAGGAGAGCACAGCGACAAAACAGGAGTCAGTGTGCTTATAGGGCCCCAGCACAGGCGTTCAGTACAGGCGCCCGCAAGTGCAATGGTTAATCGCCTTGACTTTTCCTCTGTGATGGGATTGCCTCGAGATGTAACGGTTCATCTGTCACGGATAGAAGGTCGGCGTGCCTTGCCCCATCTAAGCGGATTCATAGCTGTCCTTAATATTCTTCTTGCTTATAGTTCAAGCCTACAAAGAACAAACAGAAATCGATCTTCTCCTCAGGCATCTGATTTTTATTTGCGGTTCATTTTCGCCGCTCGGTGTTGACGGGGGGGGGGGGGGGGGGGTCGATAGAAAAATTGGTCCTTCCTTGGTGAGATGGCTCCTTTCTTCTTCTCCTTCTTTTTGACGAGTCCTAGAGGGCCCTTGCTGCAACGAATGTAACAGATAATTTGTCCTCAAATAGTTAAATTGGTTGTCCTTATCATACAGAAGGAAGTAAACAAAGTTTTTTTTAAGGTCCGCGTTTCCTTTTTTTTAGGGGGGGGGGGGGGGTGTACTTCTGACCCGTTGATCCAGTGCATGATGTGTGTGCTACACCACAAATTAAGCTCCTCCCATTCATATACATTTAACCTTTCTGCGGTTGAGGGAACTACTCCTCCCCCTTGAAGGGATGCTTATTAGGCGGCACGTTAGAATGTTTCAGGGCGGTTGGCTACACCTTACATATTCATGAACTTTACAGGGCTCACGCATTATTAAATTGCAATGTGTAGGTATGGAAGCTATATGAGTCCATTACTAGTACACACATATACATTATGCATATTCATAGACACATATGTATCTATTAATATAACTTATAAAGTGTAAGACATTATTACGGAATATTGCAGTAATGGGGCCCCGTTAGCCTGCACGACTAACAATTGCTGTTAAGGATCAACTCCGGAGGGATCTGAATGATGTGTCAGCCCAAAAGACTAAATGTCCACACTCCGCTTGTACAGTATGGTTTATCAACGGGACGAACTGTTCTCGCTGTTGCCTTAGTCGTGCTTACTGGGCTGTGTCGACAGGTGTGGCGCGCTTGGATATTTAAACACGTGAGTAATATACTGTGGTGCCTTAGACATAAAAGTGCGCATGAATGGACGTGCGGTGCTCCTTATACGTTTCCGCTTGTCCATGTAGTGTTTATACGCCACGCATTCATTTCTCCGGTGCAGTCACCAAGGCAGTCAAAGCGCTGCTTCGTTACGACATGCAAATGGTGGACGAGGCGAAGGCAGGCTTATTCATTGATGAGTTCCTTCTCACAGTGGAAAGAGCCGAGCGTAATCCGTCCGGTCTCGCCAGAAATTATCATCATCATGAAATATGTGCGCGTGCACTTCTATGAAATGCACGGCATTAGTTGTTGTTGCTGCTGCTGCTGCTGCTGCTTTCCTCGACTCTGCAAAAGTTCCACTCAGGTTTTGAGCACTCAATTTTTCTTCTGCGCTCATGTCCTCAGCCTACTACAACGTAAAAAGCCGATGCGTTAATAGCATAGCAGATTGGTATAGTAAAGCAAGAGCGTGGGAAAGAAAACAAGGGTGAGGAGGAAGGGCAGAGTAGAACATAGCATCCTTGTATAATGTAGTATAGCAAAGGGGTGGGATGAGGCAGTGAGGGTGCGGACTAAAGGAAAGAGTAAAGCAGTGTAGTCTGGTATAGGCCATGCGCAGCGCCTATAGGGGCGCCACCGAAAGCCGCGTAGCGGCGGCCGTTGGAACCGTTGGTGGGTCGCGTAGCTGACGCCTCATTTCACTGCAAGCATCGCGGAAGTGCGCGCGTGCGATTTGCTGCTTGTGCGCGTCCCAGATAATTACTTTTGCGGCGATAGTGTGTGCAGGGGAGCTGCATATTACAATAGTGGACATGTGTCCCATGTCACAGCTGGGTGGGACGACAATGTCACCATACGCGCCAAGTGTTTGCCACAGACAAGCGTCAACAAGCTTCCCTACGAAGTGGAGCTCATTGCACCGCTTTCTTGATAGCGTCCCGAACACTAATGCCTGCATGCGTTGACGCGTGAACCAGCGTTTTTTTCTCGACACAGTAGCTTCGCTTACGCGCCATGTGTTTATATAGTAGATTTTGAGGGATCGCTGTCGCACCGGCGCATGGATTTCACGGGTGCGTCCACGCGAAGGGTCAGCGTTGGTAAAACTGAAACCAGCACGATAAACTTGTGAATATATACCTCGGCAGCTTGCGCTAGTGGCACGATACTGAGTCACTGCGGAGCTGGTGGTCACCCATCTTGTCGTAGCAGCTTGGGTACGTATTTGCTAGGTTTTTCTGCAAGCTATTACCAAGTGTTGCAAAATGGTGTTATATTCTACGCGATCGTCAAAGTCTTAAATGTGCACAGGTGCCATGTTTTACAGCCAATATGCAAGTTGAGGCGAGCGCACAGCGAACATTCTGCACCGGTGATCGTATTCCAGTGCCATCAGTAGGTAGAATGCAGCCGATTTCTTGCAGCACACGTGTGATTCCACGGCGCTTTTGTAAAGGAGCCGTCCCCTGCCCCACATTCTCTAACATTGCGCTTCGCGCCATTCGTTTTTCAAGAGAGCCTAGGCATCGCGTCTTATCAGTACTAACAACCTCATGTGCATTGTAGCGTCTACAATGCAGGCGAGGCGACCAAGTGTAAACGTAGTAGCGTTCGCTGAAGACGTAGCGACTTAAGTGGAGAAATAAAACACGATAATCGTTCTACGATAATCGTAAACAAGAGAAATAGCGGGCGCGAAAGAAGACGAAGTAGGATCGCGAGCGCGTGGCACGTGATGTTCTGGGTCTTTCTCTTTAGAAAAAAAAGAAACGGCATCGTAGGGTCTCGCTGCTCGGCGCTCTTCAGGCGTGTTGTCTTCCGCCGCACTTCGAAGCCTGGTTTATTCTTCATCGAAGTCCTCGGACTTTACACTCCTGTAAACAAAGCGCGATTGCTTGCCTTCTGCGTCGTACAGCCGCAATCCACCGCCGCCGTCGCTCTCGCTCATGTAATAGCACCGGAAATCTGTGTAAGTGCGTTCGTGGCGATTTCTTGTGTGTGTTTGAGCAGCCGACAACGCAGCAGTTGTTTTTCGGCATCTCTGAAGCCCGAGAGAGTCGTTAAATCACGATGAAAACACATCCATCCGCGCACTCGCGTACACGCTCGCGGGAACACTGCTCGCTCGGACCCACCAACGCTTCCGAGCCGTGGCGGCAGATGGCGTCGTCGGCGCTTTGCGCATCGCCTATAGTAAAATATAACAAGGGGTAGTAAGGGAAGCGGGGGTAGGTAGGAGGCGAGATGGTGAAGCACAGCATAGTATAGCAAGGACTAGGAATAGCAGGTGACGGTGAGGAGGAATTACGTCAGGATGACGTGGGAAAGAAGTACGTAACAACCGTACATTGTCCGCCAATCAATTTGAGCCCAGACGCGTGACCAAATCGCGAAACACAATGTGACATGTTGCCGCCAAAGCCATGTAAGAGCTAGCGACGTGACATGTTTCCGCCAAAATCAAGTAACAGCTAGTCACGTGACATATAACGCGGCTTAGTTGAGTTTCTCTTAGCCGGAAGAAACTAGGTCGGCTACAAGCTGCTCTCTTATTCCAGCCTTGCATAACTATAATAAAAAGGGTGAAAATCTTGTTTTCTAACTGGTGGGTCTGTCTCGTGCGTTATACTCATCGCAATGGCCGGCAGCGCTCAGGTGTGCATTCGAAATGAATCGCCCAAAGCCGGCGGTAGCTTCACTTTAGCCACCCTACATCAGCTGTGCCATATGACTCCCTGGAAATTGGCTGCCCTGCCGGCGGCTGGAACGACACGATTGCGGGAGGCTGCCTTCTTGACGCCCGCGCGATGTCGAGCGGCGGCGTTGCTTGAGCTATGACCGTCGTTTAAGAATTCGCCGCCATAGTCAGCGGCTGCCGCACGGGAGCTGCTGCGCTTTGTCGCAAGAAATGTACCTTCGACGAGGTATCATAACACAATATAATGATTCGCTTACGTTATCGAAGAACTATGTTCTTATTTCACCTTGCACATGCTCACATGCGTGTGCATTTTCACTACACTCCACCACGTGTCAGTAATTATATGCAGCGTTTTAGGGGCGAAGCTCCTTATCCCCCATTGTCCCCCCAGCGCCTTGTATTGTCCCCCCAGCGCGACATAGTACTTACAGCGCTCGCTAGAGGTGCTGCGGTAGCAGCGCTCGCTCGCAGCGCGTGCTCTGGGTTTGATTGGAGACCACTAGGGGAGCTGCGGTGTCGCTCGCTCGCTCTGCAAACAACATAGACTCGATATAGTTAACTTGACTTCTAAGTGCGATGGGCAGGTAACATGGGAGGTCGGAAGCAGGCAGTCAACAATCGATTACTGCCTCATGACAGAAAGAATTCACAAGTTGAGAGAAATGAACATAGATGAGGAAGGGAGTACAAGCTTGGGAAGCGACCATAAACGCATAACTTTGCGAATGGGTTATGTAGACCACAGAGAAGTCGGGCAGGACCAATTAAAGTCGGGCAGCTCTTTCTAAGTGAAAAACAAATGAGGAATATAGTCGCAACAATCGCGGACATAGTGAACCGAACAAAAGACAATGTGTGGGATTATAATGAGCTTCTCCGTCTAATAAGGAATGAAACTACGAAAGAGAAACAAAAGAGTTTCTGGAGGAAAAAGCGAAAGCCAAAACGATGGTGGAACAGGGAAATTCGGGACGCAATTAAGAATCGACGGGAAGCATCACGAACACATAGGCCGGCAAAAAAGGAGCTGAGGACACAAGACGAAGTCAAGCAAAAATGGGAAACATATCTGGAGAAAAAACGCCTGGTACAGAGCTTGGTTGAAGCCAAGATTAAAAGTCAAAGTGAAGGGTGGATGCCGGACATTCGCGAAAGGAAGGATGCATCTAGCCTTTTTTTGGAACCACCTAAAATCGCTGGGTGAGAAAACTGCATCTGTGCAACGGCATATTGTGGATGAAGAAGGAAATAAATTGGAGGGGTACGAAGCACTGAGTTATATTCGAAACGTAACAGCCGATTCCTTTAAGAAGAATGACGAGCCTACATTTACGGCGTGCAACAGTAGCAAGAAAAACCTAGTGGGAGAACTAGTTCCGGAACATTTCTATTGGAAGAAAGCGGAAGAAAAGATTTCCAAGCAAACAGCCACAGGATTAGATGGGGTTAGCATTACTGTAATAAATGAGCTGGGAAGAAACAGCAAAGAAGCCCTGTTAAAAGCAACCGAAAAAAAAATCTTACAGGAGAGGCGAATACGGGACAGTTGGCGTCAAAGTAGGATGAGCTTCATCTGTAAGGACAAGGGCGAGAAAAATAACATTCGCTCATATAGACCACTGACCATTACATCAGAGCTCCACAGGCTGGCGATGCAGGCAACTAAATAAAAATGCAAACATGTACACATCGTAATAGCACTTCTGGCGAACGGCAAAATGGATTTCGAGTTGACAGGAGGTTGGATGATGACCTTTTTGCGCTTACGCAGTGTATAAAAATAGCCGGAAAAGAGAACATACCTTTACACGTGGAATTTTTTGACATTAAGGGTGCGTACGACAATTTAAATCAGAATATTTTATGGGACGTGATGGCTGGTACAGGGAACGGCTGTATAGAGCTCTTAAAGGAAATATACAGTGGAAATACAGTATGTGTGGAATGGGAAGGTATGGTGATTAATGGTAGAATGAAGGTCGTCGATATAGGTAAAGGGTTGAGGCAGGGATGTCCGTCGTCCCCACTATTATTCATGCTTTACATGAGGAGAACGGACAAAGGATTGGAGATGAGCAATATTGGTTTTAAGCTGTCACACAAACAGGTAGGTATAGTGGTAGAACAAAAGCTCCCTGGGTAGTTTTATGCAGAGGATATTGTGCTATTCGCAGACAGCCGAGCGGATATGCAGCGTCTGGTTCATATATGTGGTGGAGAAATTGAAAATTTGGGACTAAAATTTAGTGTGACAAAATGCGGTTGGATGATATTTAATGACAGCAACGGCCACACAATATCAATACAGGGCGAAGAGGTACCCAGAGTATGAGAGAAGAAATACCTCGGGATGTGGATAAATGATGGGAATAGATACCTAGAAGTACAGGAAAACACTATGACAGCTAAAGGAAAGAGGAATTCTGCGATAATGAAGCATAGAGCCCTGCGGGGTTACAACAGGTACAAGGCAATTCGCGGTCTGTGGAAAGGCGTGATGGTGCCAGGACTCAGTGGTGTGCATGAGTTCAGAGATACAATCAGGGTTGGACGTGAATCAGAGGACGGTCGGACATCTCGCATTGGGCGCCCATGGGAAGACCATAAATGAGGCTGGTAAGGGGGATATGGGATGGTCTGACTTTGAGGGAAGGGAAGCTTAGAGTAAAACTAGGTACGAACAGAAATGAAAGAATATGAAAGGAAGTACATGGGCAGCGAAAGTGTTCAGATATTCGTACTGGAAGAACGTTGACTCACAAGAGAGGAAGAGAACTAGGAGGCTTACCAGTAAGTATACAGCCAGTAATGAAACGGATGGGGCAAAAAGGAGCGTTAAGAGCATGGTCAGAGCGGCGGAGAAGTCGGATCCGATAGCAGCAATGGAGAAGAAATCGGTGTCGAGAAACTACAGAAAAGGGAAAGACGAAATGAAGAGAGAAAATTATATAAGAATTCAAGGGGAAGCGCTTTACTGTTTGAAAGCAAGGTCAGGTGGCCTGAGAACACGAGGTTACAGAGTCAAATTCAATACAGAAGAGAATACATGTACATGCTATGGTAAAGCTAAGGAAACGACGGATCATATTTTGATTGAATGTACAGATATCCACCCAGGTGTAGGTATCATGGGCACTATACCCTGCAGGAGGCCATGGGCTTCAGGGATAGCACGGGAAAGCTGAACATGTCGGCGATAGAGATGAATAAAAGGCGCTTAGTGTTGGCTTAGTATTGGTGGCGGATAGGTATGAAGCAAACAGAAACGCAAGGTAGTTCGAATAAGATTATTACGTCACTGCGGAACGACAATAGATAGAATAGGTAGGCGAAGGGAAAAGTTGTTCTGAAAATATGTGTCATTTGGGGAAACAAACTTTTGTAGGGGATAAAATAAAACTAGAGCTTGGTGGCCCGCGGGATAGCTCCCGGTTATAAAGGGGACGCTCCTAACAACCATCCATCCTCCCGGCACGCGATCTCTCTCTCTTCGACACCGGCAGTCATGGAGTGCACCTCGTTATGAATGAAGACACGGTGGCGCGTGCTCTGGGTTTGAGTGGAGACCGCTAGGGGCACCGCAGCGCCCCTAGCGGAAAGAAGAAATCAAGAGAGAAAACTTTTACGATAATTCAAAGGGAAGTGCTTTACTGTTTGAAGCAAGGTCCGGTTGCCTGAGAACCCGAAGTTACAGAGCGAAATTCAATAAAGAAGGGGACACATGTACGTGCTGTGGAAAAGCTAGGGAAACGACAGACCATATTTGTTTGAATGTACACATATCCACCCAGCTGTAGCTGTGGACACTACCCTACAGGAGGCCATGGGTTTCAGGGGTAGCACGGGAAAGCTGAACATGTCGGCGATAGAAATAAGTTAAAGGCGCTTAGAGTATTGGTGGCGCAAAGGCATGGGGCAAACAGAAGCGCAAGGTAGTTCGGGTAAGATTGTTACATCACAGCGGAACGATAATAGATAAAATAGGTAGACGAAGAGAAAAATTACTTTTGAAAATATGTGTGATTCGGGAAATGTCTGTGGAGGAAAAAGAAATAAAGTTAGAGCTTGGTGGCCCGGCTACCGCCCCGTTATAAAGGGGACGCTCCTAATATCCATCCATCCATCCATCGTGTGGGTGTGGGCCCATCCTGCATGAAGGCAGTGCAGTCAGATGGTGTGTGTGCATGTGTGGGTCGATACTGGAGGCCGTGCACCCAGACAGTGTTGTCTGCTGTCGTGAGAAAGAGCGCACGCCACGCGTTGACTATGGAAACGCTCCTTCTGTGATGGACGCTTTACCAGCTTGCAAGGAACGAGAACGCGCCCTCGCCCGCGAGAGACAACGCAGACGCAGGCAGCGTCTGCTAGCGTGTTTCTTGATTGGAAAAACCGACTGCTCGCGCTGCACAACCGTTCACCGGCCACCCCGTATAAATAGGCACTGGATCTTGACCTACAATGTAGTGCCTGTTGAATATTGTGCGCGTCGCGGTGAAGACGACGAGGAACTAGAGGACTGTAGTGGGTATTGAGCTTGTTGGCCTTGGGTTGCTTCTTTGATGCCGTGTTCGGATGGCATCGCGCTCTGCCAGTAAAGGCTGCAGAAAGGACTCTTCCACAGTGCCGGTGGGAGATTTCTCTTGTGCGTAGTTAAACCATAAGGATTCGCAGCGTGCGCGTTAACCAAATGTAATCCGGAACTCTGCACGATCTACAACGTGCAAGCGCAGGAACATCATAAACACCAGCAGCATAAATGACAACGCATGTATAAACATACACACCCGTTGTCACTCATTTACATGCATGAGTGGGCAATGTCACTGGGCATTTACGGTAACACCGAAATATCCAGAGTGCTTCGCCCACTCGTCATGGTTCACTACGTGGAGATGCGTGGATTTTTTTGTACTACGCTGGGCCCACCATTACGCGCAATGTGTAGGTCTACACTTCTCAACTTCCGTTTCCTCTATATGCTATTTCAGTAGTTCCGTGCAGTACTGCAGAAGCTACTGGCCTCTTCGACCAATGCGAAGGGCGAACACATGTTAAATGTCCCCTTCCGTCCCCTTCCGCGCCATAACGTCTACAAATAGTGAGCGCTGTAGCGGCAGAGGAAGCCTTTGGAGGAGGAGGAGGAGAAAGGGATGGGTCCCGTAATGGCACGAGTGGCTCTGCATGTGCGTCTCTGTACACTGACACTACATTTCGCTTCACAAGTATCTGAGCTCGATGACCTCGTATTCTTTGCTCTGCTGGTAGGTACTAGTGAAACAGAGTAGAGAGCACTTTCACATGCAGAAGAATATAACCGAGCGCGTACAGGCCCTTGAAATATTTGAAAACCCTTCAAATTGAGAAGCGCATTTTCAAAGTATTTGAAATTCCTTGAATTTTTTTTCAGTCCTTGAAATTCCTTGAATTTAACGTCAAGTGTTGTTACACATTCACTATGTGACTTGCATGCTATGGAAAAGCAGCGGACGGCCGACTTTTCAGAGCTTCCTTTAATTAGGAAATCCTCGCGGCACTGCCATTGTCCCCGTACAGTCAACAGGGAAGAATGTCTTACGTATCCGGTGCTAAAACCCTTCGGCGTCCAATTTCTTGGACTTTTGTTATGATTGCTTGTCTGAAGAGGCGGTGAAACCGCCGCCGCGAACGCGTTGACTATACCACTGCCTTGAACCAGTGCTCACGTACGCCGATCCTTCTGCGCCACAGCGGTTCACAAATGTCAGCTCCACCGCAATTGAAAATATTGCTTTGTGAAGTAGTACACAACATAGTCCAGTGAAGCATTCCAAGAATTTGGAAAGGGTGCGCTCAGCTGGAAAAAACACTATTATAATCCTAATACGCAAGAAAGGTGACATATAAGAGTTAAAGAACTACATACTAATTAGCTTCCTCCCAGTAATACACAAGCTATTTACTGAAATAATTTCTGCTAGGACAAGAGAAACACTCGAATTTAACCAACCAAGTGAAAAAGCTGGTTTTAGGGAAGGTTACTCAACAATGGGCATCAGCCAAGCTACCAACCTAAAAATTGAGAAGTTTGCTGACTATAACCAACCAGTTCATATGGTCTTTATAGACAACGAGAAAACGTTTTATTCCATAGAAATACAAGCAGTTTTTGAAGCTTTACGTCGACAAGGGGTACCTGATGTATACGCGCAAACCATAACTAGCATATACAAAGATTGCACAGCCACACCACTCCCCCATGAGAAGAGCAGAAAAAAATTCCTATTAAGAGAGTTGTCAGACAAGGATCTGCGATCTCCCCGATGTTATTCACTGCGTGTTTAGAGGAAGTATTTAAACATCTTGACTGGGAAGAAAAGGGAATTAGAATAGACGGAGAATATCTCAGCAATTTAAAGGGGTCCTGAACCACCCTCCGGGCTTGGTGAACAAACATATTCTACGGCTTGCCTACGCTGTAACGAACATCTCAGCCAAATGCTGTAGTCATCCGCGAAGCGTAGCGTTCACAAGCGGAGCACAAAGCTTCCACTTCTTCAGGAGCCTTCAACTCAAAAAGCGGCTTCCCCTCACGCTCCTTCAATATGCTCTGTTTCGTCATAGAGCATTTACAAGGAGCGTCGCTGCTATTGGCCGATGGCAGACACGCCCGCCTCGGCTGTGTGCGGGCCCTTCGCAGCGCGCCTTTTTTAAAACCGTCAGCGCGTGCGTGCCGTGCGTGCCGTGCGCTCGCTTTTCCTTGCGTCGTGAGCACCTATATAGGCAAAATAGTTGCTGGAAATATGTAAAAATATATTTGTTAATGCGCAAGCCTCATAGATGCCATTGGAAGGCATCCGTAAACTACCTCGGCGTGGACGCGAACGGTGCGGTGCATAAGTCACCATAAATATAGTTTTCCAAGAAGGCAAAAAATGCATGCCTGCAGCCTGTAATAAATCACACATTATTCCCAAACCTTAATTAACAATTTATCAGTGATTGTAGATGGGTTTATTACCTATGGTACTCCAATGCGCCACCTTCTAGTACTCGTACTCAATAACATGGCTGGAGTCGAACCCAAAATATTTCTTCTATAAGGTAGATTAAAGGACTAAGTCTGATTAGGGTGTACTTGCGTGGATTAGAGCTCATTAATGCGCATTAGGGTGGATTAAAACAGACTGAGGTGCGTTAAGGTGGACTATGGCATATTATAGAGCGGATTACGCTAGACTTAGATTAGGGTGAATTAAGCATTACAGCAGATTAGGGTTGACTAAGGTAAATTAGTTTCGAATGAAATCATTACGTCTGTAATGTTTGGCTTAATTTGGCGTAACTTAATAATCTGAGCTTATTGAGACTTGACTTAGTCTTAACTTATTTAGTCATGACCTAATTAGTGCTACACTAATTAAACCGGGTATAATTATCTTATACCTAATGATACACTGTTTAACACGCTGGTCTTCATTAGTCATGATGTAATTACGCTTGGGGTAATTAATCATAGCTAATTATACATGGCCTAATTAGTACAGGTCTAGTTACGCTGTTCTTTCACATATTATCTTGATTAGGTATCGCTTGATGAATACTACCTGAAATAGGCCTGACTTAATCAGTGTTAGCCTAATTAGTCCTGGAATGTTTAGTCTCAACTTAATGAGGCTTGACCTTGAAGTCTTAGCATAATTTACCTTCGATTAATAAGAGCTAGCTTAGGTTTGACTTAACTAGTAATAACCTAGCTATGCGTGATTTGATTAGTACTATTTAATTAAGCACGGTCTAATTAGAAGCTTGCTTACACTAGATTTGTTCATATCAGCTAAATTAGGCTTCGCATAATTAGATTTACCTTAATTAGACGTGGTTTATTAGTATCATGGCTTACTTAATTATAAATCCTTAGTATCCGCTTAATTAGGTGTGACTTACTTGTCATAGCTCAATTCAGGTTAAATTAGTTCAGTTTGGCTTGGTTTGGCTTAGTTGCATTAGTCCTGTCTGAACTAGGCTTCAATTAATTAATCCTAATTAGGCTCCCTTGAATTAGACTTAGCCTTACCTAACTAGTCCTAGGAATCTTAATTAGGCTCCATTAAATGAGACTTAGCCTTACCTAACTAGTCCTAGGGAGCTTTATCTTTACTACAGCGTGGTAGTTTATGCTAGCATTACATAGCTTAGCGGAGTTTTCGGCAGATTTCCCAGTTTCACCAATAGCTTAAACAGCTTCACTGTTAAAATTGAACTAGTGTATTCACGCATTAAATTAATCCAGCCATCTTACGGCATGTCAACGCACCTTATTCCACATTAACCTGTCGGCAAGGGTCCGAGTTGTGAAGGTCGTCCTTTCGAGTCATAGTAGTCACGTTCGAGCCCGACAGCATGATTATCCCGTCTACAATCACAAATCAACCATTAACTAGGGGTTATACAGGACAAGGTGGAGCAGCGTTGGTAGTTGCGCTGTTTGTTCTGACGCTGCGTTATGCACAATATCGACGACAAGCAGCGCACTGACAAAGTAAACGCTCACACCTGCGAGCCTAAACGTATGTGATGAACGAAAAGAAAGCTTCGGTGGATCGAAAAAAAAAGAATGCGGTGATCGCGAGAGCATGCGACCGAGCCCATGCGCGAAGCGAGCAGGCGGCCACAAGCGCGCTGCGAAGAAACAGCCCCCGGTAGTCGCGCGCTTTTCGTCAGCCACTCTGACACGTCGCTGAAGTCTGGTGACGTAAAGCGGTGGGCGGGGCACCTCCTTCGACACCGCCCTAAGGAGCTCTGTACCCTGTATTCCGCGGAGTTGAGACAGGACTGGAAAGGGAAGTTTTGCGGTCGCAATATCTTCGCTCCTAACAAACCGTTTTGAAAAATTCTTTCGGCTGTGAATTTCTGAGAGTCATTCAATACACACCCAGCCGTTTTCAAAACCAAGCCCGAGAGGTGGTTCAGGACCCCTTTAAGGTTTGCAGAGGACTTTGTGCTCTTTAGAAATGACAGTGACGAACTACAAAACATCATTGATGAACTAGGCCGGGAAAGTGTTAAAATAGGACTAAAAATGCATGAATAGGCATGAGACTAAAATTATGCTCGACAGTCTAGCTAAAGAACGGGAATTTCATACTAGCAATAAACCCTTAGAATGTGTGAACGAATACACATACCTGGGGCAGTTACTAACAGGGACGCCTACCCGTGAGAAAGAAATTCACCGCAGAGTAAGGATGGGCTGGAGCGCATTCGGGAGACATTCCCAAATTATGACTGGGAACTTGCCGCTGTAACTAAAGAGAAAATTATTTAATCACTGCATTCTCCAGGAACTTACGTACGGCGCAGAAGGGTGGAGGATAACGAAAAAACTAGATATGACATTAAGAAGCACGCAGCGCGCAATGAAAAAAAAAGATAGGTGTAACGCTAAAAGAAAAAAAAAACAAGTGGAATAGATCAGGGAACAGACAGGAGTAGCTGATATTATTATATCAATTAAAAGAAAGAAGTGGACGTTGGCAGGACATGTCATTAGATGGACAGATAAGATATGGACAGTAAGAGCGATGGAATGGATACCAAGAGAGGCAAAACGCAAAAAAGGCACGCAAAAGGTGAGATGGAGCCTCGAAATAAAGAAGTTCGCGGGCGTGAAGTGGAACCAACTCGCTCTGAATAGTGCCGATTCGAATTAGTTGGGAAACGCGTTCGCCCTGCCGTGGACTTAAAAGGGGCTGATGATTATGACGATGGTGATGATGATCGTCACGAGACATAAGTGCGTTTTTAAAATATGCGCCCGCGCACCGCTGTCTTTTGTCGGTAATATCTGGTATACGTACAGCTCCGTTTTAGACGTATCCCAATGGCTAGATAATAGCTACAGCAAACCTTCGATCCTAATTCGGTGTAAATTAATGCCGTACCTGTACCCGCAGGTTTTTGCATACCGTTAACGCATTTTGTGGTATACTTTTTAAACGTACCCTTCAGCTTCCGATGCAGCCGACGTCAGAGAGGCGCCGCAAGTATGTACCACCCTTGTCGGAATCGGAGAGACAGATCAGCCAACTAACATAACCGGCATGGCGCACAAATGGATAGGCAACGGAAATGCGCAGCTGCGTGATGGCTGCCACCAGGCAACAACAGTACGACCTGTCGGTTACCAGCCTGTTACAATAAGCACTCTCTATTCGGCAATGTGCGTGATCTAGCGCGGTCGCTAGCGTCTTGCATCTTTTAGTAGGCGACAAACCAAACCCACCGCGTCGTCGTTCGATGGCGACTCTATGAGTGCTAAGTGCGCCGCGCAGACGCATGCCATGCAGGAAGAAAGCCATTCGCGCTCTCAAAAAATAGTCTCCACCGACACGTACTCTCAGAGCGCGCGCGAAGAGCAGAAGCCAAGTGCATACGGTACAACAAGCGCTTCTAAAGGGACGATCTAAGTCTAAATTGCCACGCGCTGCACACAACTAGCTGGCGATGATCCGTTTTGCGAGGGCATCAAATACCGTATTTCAAGCCTGCGTGAGAGAAAGATAGATAGATAGATAGATAGATAGATAGATAGATAGATAGATAGATAGATAGATAGATAGATAGATAGATAGATAGATAGATAGATAGATAGAGATGACGTTGTGCTTACAAAAAGACGCTATTTCTGCGGCCCTATTACGGAACACAGCTCAGTGTCAAACGGCCGAAGTTTTTATTTGGTATCACAATGCGTTGTGGCCACGCGCGCTGGAGAAAGATGGACACGTCGTCAGCGCTGCAAGCGCTATTTCTGCATTTGGTGTCACAGTTTTGAAATGCTCTTTCGCATCGCAACTGTGGACTATATAATGCGGTCGTACAAGAGAGGCAAACATTTTTTTCGCGCTTTGGTAAACTTGTAGGAAAGGCCATTCAGTGGACACGTTGAGCAACATTTATTTCTTCGTTGGTGTCGGACACGCTCACCGGAAGACGCAAGTTTTCGCTTGTAAGTGCGTTCCCAGCACGTATACGCTCCGTCGTTTCCCTAGATTAGCCACATCGAGTGCGCGCATTTTTCAGCAGCCTAATACATTCCGACCTTGCTCCGTAAGTGAAGCGCTTCACTTTGAATTCTCGCAGAAGTACTTCCTGCCTCAATTCGTCTTCACCCTTTCGGTTGTTACTTAGAGCCGACATTTTTTTTTTCATTGCTGTCATGCAATAAACCTTATCCGCCTGTGTGATTTCCCTTAGCGCTTTTTGTTGCCATATCACTCACATTAGAGCCGCCATACTTGCAGGTGAGCGTCTTGGTTATTTTTCTTCGTTAAGAATCACAGGTCTTAAACAGCACAAAAATGCCTGAACGTTTCATTTACCCACCTGGACCCCTTTATATTCCTTAGCCTCTCTTCAAAATAAATTTTTATTATTTATTTATTTATTTATTTTATTTATTTATTTATTTATTTATTTATTTATTTATTTATTTATTTATTTATTTATACTGTTAGCCAAAGGCCGATACAGGGTGGGGTAAAGAAAATCACTTCACTAATCGTTGACACAAGCACTACAAAATGAAATCAAGAAAGACAACACAACTGGCAGTTTTAAACAGGGGACCAATCCAACAATTAAGTTAATTTAAGTTTCACACAGTAGTGACCAACGATTGGCATGGTAACACAACTTCATACACTGCACTCGACGAAGGCTGTACCATATACATCAAAATTTTCAACATCGTAGTAAGGAACTTTTCCAACCAACATCACGTACAGTTATAAGAAATTATGTAAAAAAAATACTTGCCGCATCTCTGGGGAAAAGCGATGAGGTTCAGCTTCATCCACATCAACATAGCCCAACCAGGCTATGTTGCCCTTCACAGTCTCACTTGTCTTCTCGTGATCGCCCAATGCGAGGCGTCTGCAGCCGTTTGACTCGTGCTCACTGCCGACAACACCTCTGCCTTCATGCAAACCACTCTGATTGTGGTTGTGGTTCGGTTAGGAAAGGACGCTAATTTCTGCAGCCCATGTAGGGAGCGCGGCTAAGCGTCCGTGGGGGTGGGGGAAAGGGAGTGAAAGAGATAGAGAGGAGAGAAAGGCCGTAGTGGAGGGCTCCGGAAATTTAGACCACCTAGGGTTCTTTAACTTTGCAACCACTCTAAAATTGGAACGTCATAATTGGCCTGCAAGGTGGCCGCTAACCTTTTTTTTTAGATGCGAAGCAGCTTATGGTCGGGGCTATATCACTCCCTCCCTCCCTCCCTCCATCCATCCGCCATGCGGCGTCCACACCCGCACTGCGCACGCGCATCCTCCTCACCCTCCTCTCCTTGTCTCATCTCCTCTCCTCTAGGCATTCCTCCTCTCCTCTCCGAAAGGCGCGCGTTGACTATGTAATGTAAATGCTCTTTCAGTTGTGTGCCAGCTACCTACCGTAAACACGGCCTGTCGTGCTCAACACTACAGGACTTGTTGCGCCCGGCTGGTTGCACTGAACGTCGCCGCTCCGCTCTTTCCGCCCTCCTCAACTTCATCGAGGACACGGGGTTGGCCGGGCGGCTATGACAATCTAGCGTGTGTTTTAAGTGTTTAAGTGTCTGTTAAGTGTTTTAAGTGCCGAGCTTGATGTTTACCTGTGCCTTGTACAGTATGGTGCCTACGCCCGTGTCTCCCTCTTCGAAGTTCTACTTTATCTTTCTTTCTCTGTTTTAGTCCCCCTCCCCCATCCCCCGCACAGGACGGTTGAGGTGTCCTCCTCGACGAGAGACAGTTACTTTCCTGTGTTTTTCTCTTCTTTTCAAATAAAGAATCTCTCTCTAAATGCTCTTTCTTCGCTGAACGCTTTACCAGTTCGCAAGGAACGAGAACGCGCCCTCGCCCACGAGAGACAACGCTGACGCAGGCAGCGTCTGCTAGCGTCAAACCGATGCAAACGCGACCCCTAGTCAAACCGATGCAAATGCGATGTGCACCCCCCGTGCTGCTTCGCATCGCCTCTTGGTCCCCTTTAGCGGGAGATGGTGTAACATTTTTTTTGCTTGGACTTGGACAAAGCCTTCCGCTCACGCAACGTACATGATGGTTCGAACCCTGACGCCAGGCAGCGGGACCGTGGCACGCGAATGAAAGCACCCCTCGGCAAATACAACGCCGTCTTCGGTTCCACTCGTGGCAAAAGAGAGGGCGAACAAGCTACCTTTTGCACTGAAGGGAAAATCGTTGAACGTTCCTTAAGCTCGTAACGTACGTGCCCCACGCGTTACGTTCAGCAGTAGTGTTGCTCTCATATTTTTAATTTGGTTTCGCACCAAACGCGAGATCTCCTCGTAATGAGGCGGTCATTCATGTCATACAGTGCATTTTGACGACACTTGGAACCCCGGCGACCACGCAGAATTGATCAGTCATAAAAAAAGCGCCAGTCTCCGTGCAGACACGTTAGAGCTTTCAGATGTCGAGCCCTGTTGAGACGGCTCTTGTCGATTGTAAAATAGAGATGCACATACCTTTTAATCTACATTAACTACGTGATCCGAGAGTATCGTTCTCGTCTTTTGTAGTATCGCTTTTTTTTTCTCCTCTGTCCCATCAACGATTTTCTCTTTCCCCACTACAAGTGTAGGTTAGCCAACGGCCGTATTCTTCTAACGATTGCCTTTTGCAATATCGCCAAAGTGTCGCCTTTGGTGCGCTCCGATTGGCTGGCCGTAACAGGGCGGGCAAGTAGGCGCTTCGTCATTCAGCGCGCACGATGCTACGTCACGCAACGCGTGCCCCAGAATATTTATAGCACTGCATGTGTGTGCTTATATTGTTCCTCTAATAGCATCCGCCGTTGTGAATTAGCCAAAAAACCATGTGTCCGTCCTCTCTGCTTGTTGACGAAACGTAAAAGCGCACAAAACACATGGACGAGAGAGGCACAAAAATACACACAGGCAGGCGATACTTCCAAAAAAAACTTTCTCGTTCCTGTACCGGCGCTACTCATACGCATACGCATGCAATTTGCCAGATCCAATGCGCGTAAGTCTGAGATCGCCAAAACTTGACACGATTCCAAGCAGTGTTTTCACACCCAGATAACCAAATTAATTTTTTTTTGTCAAAGCAATTGACGGCCTGCTCACACGCATTTCACCGACCTTTTCAATCTCTTTTGCATCGATGATCTCGCTGATTAACTTATTTCTGCGCCGGTGCACTATTCTGCACGTGTTAAACAAAGGTACAAAATCACATTCCGTATAATTCATTGATAAAAAACCACCAGCCACGTTCCTGACATTATAACTGTGCTTACTTAAGAGCTCATTAAGGCAACGGCTCGTTTAGCCAACATATAGTGGCGACCACATGACAACGCTTGGCACTACTCAACACATTCAGCACATTTCACGAACCTCTTTCTCTCTCTCTCTCTCTCTCTCTCTCTGTGTGTGTGTGTGTGGTTCGTTTCGCAGCCACGATTGCAGTGTGCGTTTGTAGCCGTGACTGAACAGACTTTTCAGCTTGTTCGGTGGTGAAAGGCTACACGCACGTTTGCTCGCTGAGTATTCTTTTTTTCATTTGTGGGAGACTGTGCGTATGTAAAGTAATACACTTATGCAGCTCCCTCGCTTAAACGGTTTGTCTGCTGTTTGACCAACATGTTAAAACCTCTCTAGATACGTTTAGCTACAGAGTCTAGTAAAGTCTGGGGATAACCGGCATCAGTCAGTCTATTCCTTGTTGATCGAAGCTTCCAGCAACCGAGTGATGGCGCGACTTATTTGAGGCATTCTTGAAACACAGGTTAACAATTACGTTCTTTAGCTGTTTTAAATGAGCCGAGCGATAAGGAAGCAGCCCCTTATTTGCACGTGGCTCGTAACGCTAGCGCTTGTGATTTACCCCTGTCGATAAGCGTAGATCCAAAAAACGCAAGGTTCGATCCGTCCAGCGGTAGCTAATGTGTCGCGTCAAGAGGTTTCAAACTATCTTGAATCTTTGGCAACAAGGTGTGAACTGCAGTTTCAAGTAGATTAGCACGACAATCAACGAAAAACACGAAATCATCCATAAATCTAAAAGCTTTCACTATAGAGTTGCCCCAACTTATACTTCAGAGAGCTTCTTACCAAGATTACCTAAAATCAAGTGACTACCCCGCAGCTACAAAAGAGGGTTATATGTATCGTGTCTAGTATGGCCGCCCTCCTTAGTGACTTGATAGGTATTGCAGATAGAGAAAAATATTAATACTCAGGGTGCACCGAAGACAACTCTAAACTGCGGGGGCTCGTATTCACAAAACCAACTAACGATAAAAACGTTCGTAAGAGAAAATTTTAGCCAATGCCGATGCTGGACATATCATTAGCGAAGCCGACCGAACAATGGCACAAAGCACTTACGAAAGAGAAACTTTGCGAATTCGACCCCGGATTCTTAAGGTCGGATGGCAGGCACTTTACTACTTCCTATAGCTAGGATTCCTTCGTACAGACCTTTATACTATATACTGGATAATACGGCATACTCGCCGGACCATTTACAGCGACTGGCGTCATTTCGATAATTATTACTCTGAAATTCTGTTACACTGTAGTCATGATTCCCGACGAGTGGCCGAAGCTCGCTCCAGGCGCGGCAGATTACTATGTGACCCACAAATGAAGCTAAGAATCAATGAAGGTTAACGTACCACAGCCCTGTTTCATGAATATGAGGCACGCCATTGTGGGGACTCCTGATTAATTGGGGCTAGTGGGCACTCTAATGTGCATCTAGTAGCCACACGGATGTTCTAGTATTTGACTCCATTCGAAGTGAGGCCTTCAAGCCTAGGAATCTAACACGCGTTTTCAAACTTCGAAGCCTCGACGCCTTACCTGCTACGCTACTACGGCGGGTAAATAAAGAAGTTTGAGCATGTGCTAAATATATTCGATATGAACCTGGTGCCTTAGCAAATTACATTCCTGGTAACGTGGTCCAAGAGAGTTAATAGGTGGCGTTTCGTGCTACTAGCGTTACTAGCGTAATGTTACTAGCGTAGTGTATGCAGCTCGGCATTGATATTTGCCGGATAAACTTGCTATATGGCAATGTCTCGATTGCCATAGTGACTGGACTTTAACCTCAAAAATGCCCAATGCCCTTCGGGGCTCGTCATTGGCATGCCGGCCTATGTGCTTCCACGTGGAAAAAAGGGATTGTTTCTGCGTTGCTTTTTTCAGCGTTACGATCAAATGGTTCTATAAAGCTTTCTTTAATTAATTATTTAACAGGCAGCAAACTTCACTCGAATGAAGTTACTGTAAAATCCTGCTATCCCCGTGCAGTGTACATTCATTTGATTAAACACAACTCCAGGAATCCATAATACCCGTACACAGAAGGAGCTAAGTACTACTTAACTTCATTTTTAATTACGAATAGAAATGTGCCCGACAACATAAAAGCACATTATGGAGCTATACTGAAACACAAAGAAAACAAATAAAGCTGCATTGCACATGTTGACATAACTTTAAAAGGAATCGCTATAGAAGCAGTTATCACTAGAACCCCAGCATACTATATAGGCACTTCCTATATACATAAACGTTATTTCTTGTGGTTGAGTAGCAGGAGTGCAACAAACTGCTTCATAATGCACTGTTGACATGTGTTCTTTAACGCCGGCATAAGGCGTCACGGCGACGTTGAACCGAAAGCCGTTCTTGATGCTGTAGTTTAAATAATTAACAATGTTTAACGAGCCATTTCAAGAGTATTTAGGCCGAGCTTGTACAACTGCAGATGTGGAAACAAAGAGCTATAGCTTTCATGCTACCGATTGGTTCCATCTAACAAGTGTTGTACACGTTCCTCCAAAACAGGAACGAAAGCTCGTCCCTCGTTCCTTCCCAATTTTGTAACGAGTTCCCGTTACAAGTTCCTTTAATCAGAAAGGAACGCGTTCCAGTTACATTTCCGAAATCGGAACGTGTCATTACATTTACGTTACATTTGATTTTTAAGATTCAAAATAGTGTCGGAAAATTGTGAGCTGAAATTAAGTGACTTAAACACTTTAAGTTCACTTCGAGCTACGTACATTGCGCGAACTTGAACCTTACCGGCAGCAGATTATCTGGAGATTAAAAATATAAAAATAAATGCTTCTAGACATACTTTCAGGAAGCACCGAAAGTAGTCACGACATGTTCACAGCGACTTTGACTCTAGTCTATTACAAGTGCAACACATAATGGGTCTTCCAATGAGCAGTCAGAATAGTGCGCCTCAGATGTGCAAATAGAAAGTCACTCACATTCACCAATGCATGTGAGTAGTAAGCCCGCATTTAACACTAAAAGCTATAAATACTGTAGACCTGTCGATTTACATATGCATATAATAGCTTGTGCTTCACCCGCGCCTATAAATACTGGAACAAGATTTCCCGATATGTCGTCATCATTTCCTGCCCTAAACTTCTTCCCTCAATATTTGTAGCCTTTTTAGTGGTTTAGTAGTCTAATTGACAGTTCTGAATGTATTATTTGCTTAGTTCTCACAATTTTAAATCATTTGTGATACGGTTCTTTCGATCTTATTTATGGTGGTGCGCAGAGTGTGTCGGTGTGAAGAATTCAAGCTGCATGATCAGCTGATGAGCTTACCGACGACTTATACAACGTGGGAATTTTTTTTTCTTATGGCGTCCTAAGGAGTACGCTTTGTCTGTTCAATTTGTACAGCAGCCCCACTCTCATGCAATGGCGAAATGACATTGATATGTGAGGAATAAATAAATAAATAAATAAATAAATAAATAAATAAATAAATAAATCCCGTGCATCATTCCATCGGACACCAACTAATAAATGATGTCTGCAAGCAAAAATGACGTATGTCACGCATTCAAGGTTCGCAGCAGAACAACAGCACAACCCAAGTAGCAAAAACTTGCACACGTGCTACTGAGCGTGGCTGTAGTTCCTATGAGATCGAGACATAGTAGAAATACCTAATGTGAACAAGAAAGTAACAAATGGACCGATTTACACTTAGAACACAAAGCTGTCTTTTCGTTATGCGAATAGGAAAGAACATTAAATAAACCATACCTGCACGTGCTTCCTTAAGTTTCTCGCCGATCTTTTAGACACTCCACTTGTATTGTTTGATCGAGCACAAGTCATACATTTGGCTAAACACAGGCGTGCGATGTTTTATTCAGTCGGTTGAAATATAGGGGGTAGCCATGGCCAGGGAGCAATCTATAATTCCACATCGGCACTCATTGCAACAGAATCTAGATGGCACAGGAGGCAAGGTGGTGTTCCGTGATTTTCGAATGCTAAGTGAAAGATCTCTACAGTGTGTCCAGCCTTCAGAACGACCCTTCCTTGCTGTTTAGACTGGCTCAAATAAAGCGAAAGACTGCTATCCCCACGTCGTTGGTGTCGTCGCGCGCGCTTTCGTGCGCCCCTGCTGGCGTCTGAGAGTTCTTTCGCCCTAACTACGGCCCTTTCGGCGACTCCTTTCGTCACAGCAGGAGAGCCAAGCTTTCCAGTTTTCGACGGACGTTGTCGCCCCATCAGCAGAGGCCGGCAGCGTGCGTGTCGGGTAGAGTACGCCGCGTTGGAACGGTTGCTTCCTACACGACTTACGGAGAATCCTACAATTCCTCACTCAAGCAAGCCGGGAACGTCCGTGGAAACACCAGCCGACGTCTTCTCAGCGATCTTCAGTTGGACGTCTGACAAGAGACCGCGCCGCCCTTTTGTTAACAGGTGCCAGCCAACTCGGTCGTGTTGGCTGGCCTTGTTCTCCAAACTCTCATGGTTTTCTTTTCCGGCTACTAAGTGCCGCTAGCCCGCACACAGCTACGTTGATCGCTGCCTGCCTGCTAGCCACGTCACGCTATCCTGATTGATTTGTGGGGTTTAACGTCCCGAAACCATCTCTGATTATGAGAGACGCCGTAGTGAAGGTCTCTGGAAATTTCGACCACCAGGGGTTCTATAACGTGCACTGACATCGCACAGCACACGAGCCTCAGCATTTCACCTCCATCGAAATGCAGCCGCCGCGGCCGGGATTCGATCCCGCGACCTTCGGATCAGCAGCCGAGTACCATAACCACTAGACCACCGTGGCGGGGCGACACGTTATCTTGACTTCACAGCAGGGTGCAACTATAGCCTCCGTAGTGTAACATTTGCCGCTGCTCGTCTGCTTTGCCGAGCCGTCTCCCGTGTAAAAAATTCCATTGACGCCGAGGCCCACACGTGTGAGCCGTAACCGCATTCTCAGAACTTATGCACTGAGCAAAGCGCCCGTAGAGTGTCTTAGTTCGATGGGAGCCTTGGCGGCGGGATCTGAAGGAAAGAAAGGAACTTCGCGGCTGGCCGTGGTTCGGCCTGCGTTGCCGTAGACAGCCGGCAACTTTACGTTCAGCCACAGGGTACGGCCACCGTAAGGGAGTAACGAAATACACATGGGGTGTGCCTACACTCGCGAAAGAGAAGCTTCGCCCTTGTCGAAGCCTCGAGGAGGAAGAGTAAAGGATTGGCGTTTTGCGTGTGGTTTCCTTTTGAGTGAAGGAGACTGCTAACAGGGAAGCGGGGACTCGAGGCTCGGCCTCGGCGGTTGCAGCCCGGCCTATCCGCTTTGCATGTGGAACGCCTGTGGAACGTTTACAGAAGGAACGTCGTTCCCTCTGCCGTTACTCTTAAATGTAACGCGTTACCGTTACAGTTCCACCAACCTTTAAAGTAACGATGGCGTTCCTTCGTTCCTCCAAAAAGGAACTAGTTCCAGGAACGCCGTTCCTTGGAACGGCATTCCGTACAACACTGCATCTAACTTACGGCTTTAAAAAAGTGCACAAAACTTTGTAATGAACAAGCGAGTGCGATTCCTCTCTTCAGTGGAAGTTTTGCATTAGTTTCTTTTTTTTTTCACAAATATAGTCCGCCTTGGCAGGAAAACAAATTATTGGGCCACGATTCATGCAAATCTTGAAGTCATTTTTTGAGTGAATTCAAAATCAAAGGCTCATAATTTTTTGTTTATCCCAATGATTTACGAATAAATTGAGTGTTATGGACAAGAGCGTGGACGCATGTAGATGTGCATTTGGACAGCCATTAATTTTCGGCCACCTGGACGCGACGCCAGCACGAACGCGTTTATCGTTTCTGAAGTGAGTCCCTGCGTGTTTTGGCTCTTGTTGCATGAAGCTATTATTTATTTTATTTTCTCTCTAACTCCGCTGTACATTGTTGAACAACTGCGGCTCTTCTGGGCGTTCCTAACTGCTTTTCAGCTAGTAATATTACCCGATTCGACGGCTTTTCACGTTGCTGCTAATAGCCCAATATCTTTTACTGAGTGCTGACAAACTCTATGTAATTTGCAGAGTACTCATTACCAAAACGCGGATCGCAGGAAGCACACTTGCAAAACAGACGCTGGCACACGCAGGTGTCTGGTACGTGCGGCTTTGATGATGGTGATCATATAAGGTGCATCATTCACAGAAATTTGAGAAAAGATGTTTTTTTTTAATCCAAGTAGACGGGCATTACCTTTGCTACTTTATAGCTGTAGAAAACAAGACAAATGGTTGAATAGAAAATTAGATTTACAGTAGAGCTTGAAAGTCTACTGAAGCAGCTGCGTATCAAGAACTGCAAGGGGGTGCATATTTTCTGCATCATAAATGATGCGGGTCACTGTCCAAAATATCAGACACCTTCCTACGGGCAATTCGGCAATGCTTCGATGCTGCTTGTTTGTGTGTACTTCGGTAAATTAAAAAAAATATTGCGCTCGGTGCAAGGTATGTTGGCGGTAGTTGTATCAACAATGGGAGGGGGGGATAAGGGGGGGAGGTAAGGAGGCACTGCCTGAAATATCTGTCCGGATATCAACCGCTCCGTAGGGGAGTCTCTTATCTGTCTGCGCGGCGTGACCATCCACACAGTTCCTCTTCGTAATTTAAAAACAGGACCCGAATTTTCCTTGCTAGCTATATAACCCACCCTTGTTGAAAGGAAAGTTGTTGCCGGCACGACACCTAGCATGTATACGTCCTGCAAAGGCAGGATATTCATACTAGAACACTTATTACCGTCATTCTTATTGCTGCAGGCACGACCACGCAAAGAGTATGACGTCGCGTGCTGTACACTTCGGAGAAGTGTTACGTGACGTACTGCATAACAGAGGCACTTCGTGTATGAGTGGACTATGCCTTTATTGGACTTAGGAACGATGCTCCTTCCCGGCGGTATTTCTTGTATATGCAAGAACAGATGCAAGAACAGAGTGAGTGCCAATCAGATTTTGGAGACACACGCAATGGTTTCAAAGGAGGGCCAGCCTTTTAAGTGGTGCAGCTAAATTATAAAATACATTGCTCTTATATGTTCATAAAATAAGTACATGTTCCACAATAGGTCTGCCCTGTCACATTTGTCTCACTGAAAACTTGCGCTTTGTATATAGAAGTCTTAAGTGTTCACGCTTCCTAAGCAGTCCATAGAGGTTAATAATAATAATAATAATAATAATAATAATAATAATAATAATAATAATAATAATAATAATAATAATAATAATCTTGATTATCAACTTGGAAGGGAAATACAAGGACAACAAGAATGTCAAAGCAATCGGGAGGCTTGGAGGACTAGGCCCGGCGCATCTGCAGACGATCGATGACAATAGCGACATCGAAAGTTTTTTCCAGGCCCGTATCCAGGGGGGGGGGGGGGATTGCCCTAGGGGCTCGGGCCACTCCCAAAATTTGGGGGGGGGGTGTAGTGTTGGTAACCTAGCGTAGCGGTAATAACAAAATTTAAGCTTATTAATAACGTTGCATTTAAAAAGTCACTTCTTGTGCATACTTCGTTATTTACCGAAGAAATGACAATAGAATTAGCTTTTCTCAAGTATGGTCATGGCTTTGAGCAAGTGGGCTACTCCCGGAAAGAAAAACCTTGCCTACAGCCTTGGTTTGTACGCTGCCTTATACAAAAAAAAAGATAATACAGATAAATAGCCTATTTACACAGTACTTAAATACAGAATACAAAACAAACGCATTACATACAATTATTGTAAATATAACAGCCATTATGTATAGAAAATGAATTCTGTATACACCAGAGCACGCTTGTCTCGCACCCAGGCGCCCGCATACCGCCGAAACCAAATTGGTTTCGAATGTACGCGAGCCGTCGACGAAGCTGAGCTGCCACGGCGGAGAACGCGCATGCAGGCGCGTGTATCTCCGGCAAGTAAAGATGGCAAGCATCAGCTTTCAGGCTCGGAAAAAGTACTTCAGTCGACACCTTCTGCATATGTGAGGGCGTCTGGTTGCTAGTGTGTCATTTACGGATGCTAAAACAACGAGCGCGAGAGGAAGAGATTGTTATTAGGCGCTGTCTGCGACGAGGTCAGCGCACCACGGGAACTCTGCCGGTGCGACCTTTGCAGGCCGCACAGATTTCCAGCCATAACGAACAATGCCGAGCTTCGCCGCCAGTGGATCGTTGCAGTGAACAGGGAAAACTAAGAGCCCGCGGAAAAAGAGCGGGCGTTTAGTGCGCTAACCTTGTATAGTCTAGGGCATGCAATACTCATATTTCGTTTTACGAACGTAAGATACACGCAGAGCAGCTCCGAGCAATTTCCGAACCAGAGGCGAGCAACGAAAGACGTTTGGTGGGTTCAAGCAAAGAGGCTTGAATACACAAAGGAGCCAAATTTTTTTTTAAATTTTACCTCCTGTTTTTCGGAGCTCGCGGACCTCTCAAACAGCACCTTGTTGCAACGAACGATACTTGCGGTTGGCGCACTGCATGATCAGCCATAGAAAACTGCCTATTTTCGTAGAGGTCAGCATCATTTGCTACACTGAATACCAGAAAATAAACCTCTCCCTGTTCATAACGTAGAATGTAAACACGTATGTAGTAACGACGATCGTGTGTCGGCACAGGTGTTTCTTCAAAGCGCCTGTCATTATGAGACGGTGTTGCAGGCAGCGTCCGCCACGAGTTCATATGTTCCTCTTGTTGAACTCTACATTCCGCCCGCGTGTTACGCAGGGAAGAGTTTAAAGTGGTATCTATCCGCTGAGTAGTAAAAATGCTGTTGTTTTTAATAGTTGTTTTGTTTTTGCAGTCAGTTTTTATCAAAAGTCGTGAAGTAGCAGTATGGTTCCGAACAAGAGAAAGAGGCTGCAGTATTTGACGATGCAGCGTTGTTAGGGGCAATAAGTGCGCTCTGCGAAAGCGCTCGGCAACTCTTAGGGCCTTCTAGTAAACGAGCGCTGAAATATTGGGATAGAAACAATGCTTGGTGGGCCACGGTGGTGTGTGGACTGTGGTCGCTTGAAGGCAGACTATGAAAATAACCGTTTCGCCGTCCCATTTGTTGCTGCGCGCCACACGAACCCAGCTTACTCTAATGTGGTCTTTTCACCCTTTACGCACCACCTTCGGTGTCGGCACACATGTGCACTTTCTTTGCTATTTCGTTTCCAATTTTTCGTTTCCAACTATAATTGTTGCTTTGTGTAAGCAGCGTTGAAGCCAATCCCTACAATTCGCTCCTCTTTGGCGATCACGCATGCGGAGAGCAAGTCATCCAATGTTGTTGCCCCCCAGAGGGAAGCAGGCAGTCCAGGCAAACCTCAGGACGTTCATCACACCTGCACCTGTAGCGCTTGCCATGTTATGTTTTGATTGCACATGTAGTGTAATGTTGTCGCTACAGTTCTAAAATTTCTACATACCGGTTTAGCAATCCTACCGAGCTTACGTGAACTGAGATCCTTGCTTAGTTTATTTTGGAGAGGGCATTATATCTTCACTATCATACAACAGAAGCGGCAGATCATCCAGCGGGGGATGAAAATACCACAGCAAGCGGCGCCAGCTCACCTTCCTGCGAGTATACTCCAGCAAAGACGTTCAGTATCGCTTATTTTCTCTCTCTCTCTCACTTTCTTGGTTCATATTAAAAGTTATGCATTCATGCCCTCAGCGTAACAGCACAAGTGGACACACCTAGCATCTTTGAGGCGCGTGTGCTAAACTACAACCGCGTTATAACTGTGCTGCAATAAACTGCAGGGGCTTGCGTGTGGGAGCTCGGCGCGTTGTTTCGCCGGGCGTGCAATAGATGACGTGACGCGCAGTCGAAATATGGCGGCGCGCGTGGAACTCGCTGTGTTCTTGTCTATATAGGCAGGAAAATGCGGTTGATCCGTCTCTCATAGGAATCTGTATAACACTAATGTGAAACCTGTCTTCGCGAAGTTGTGGAATGCATAAGCGGCAATCTGGCGAATCGAGGGGCGGGAGATGGCTTGGGTACTGTGAACATGTGAACACGTTAAATCTAGACATCAGCGGCACCTCGACAAAGCACAGGGATTCTCGACAGTTGTACACGAGAGAAAGTTTTGGAGCGACTCACATTGCTCTGGAAAAACTGAATTGCTCACGCCAGAGCCCTGCGCAAGCCTGCTATACAAGAGGATCGCCAGCAAATGGTGACGCCTTGAAAAGAGAAACCGAACGGGCTGTCAGCGGATCGTTTTTTGAAAACACAGCCCACTGCAACGAAGGCCAATCATTTGCTTGTCTGCGGCCGTCTTTGCGATCCTGGAGCAGTGCGCGTCGCAACTGAACAAACCTGCCCACGCAAGACAAATTTTGTAGCGGCCGCGTTCGTACTAATTGCCCCTGGAATGCGCCATCACGACGCCGCCACGGCCCTAACTTCCTCGGCGGTTGAGACGCGTACGCTACCGAAGTGCTGACTGCCGGCGCGAATTAGCACGACAATCTGCTTCGCTCTATCAACCGTCCTAGATGGCGTTACCACCGCAGCGAACCTAAGCGAACCAAGAGTGCAGTATATATAAGGGAGGTGATGTTAATTTAAGGGTAATATTGCTTGTTAAATAACATAGTCCACTGTACTAAACACCTATGCTTTGACGAAATGACAATTAAATGTAACTTCTAAAGGCTATAGTGAAGATATAAGGCCAATCTGTCCCCCCCTCCCCCGTATGAGTGATGTCGCGGCGGTGTATTAGTAGAGCATCCAGTTCCTTTCGTCAAATATCCGTTGAAGGTGGGTTCGAGTCCGCTTTGGTGGAACTTTTTCAAAGTGAATGCAATTCATTTTGTCAAAGATCTACTTCTGTTACAGGAACTACGTCACTGATTGCTTGGTGGACCCCGACATAAAACACATTCGTGTTAAAACAAGGAAGGTAAATATATAAACAAGGAGATAAATATAAACAAGGAGATAAATATAGAAGTAGAACAGATGATCCCAGTAGTATAAGAAACATGTAAAAAAATTTAGGCATGTTTCATGCTTACAGAAAACGAATCATCAGGGAGTTGATTAAAAATTGCCAGTACATACATATTTCTGGCAGCATTACGAAATCTGGTTTTGGAAACGGTGCAGCAAAGCAAGATGTTCTGCGCGTCAGGGGATTCACACCTAAACTGGTTATTCCAAAAGTGCCACAGTACAACAGTCAGATTAAAGAGAGCTTTAAAGGACAGCATACCAATCAAAGCGATTAGCATTGTCTAAGGAGGAGGAGCAGTGGCGAATGGATTTCAGCATGCTTTTTAAAATATTATCAACGCGGCATTGGCATCGTGTAGAACAAAAACCAAACAATGTAATGCCACAACGCAAAATACTGTAAGCAAAAGCACGCATGACAGTCTTATTTATATGTGTAGGGGCAATGAATTTGATATTGAAAAGTAACCATGACATGCGTCGTAAACGACCTCAAACGACCTCTCGTGACCTCACCTGGTCATTCCAGGTGAGGTCACCATGCAAAAACACACCTAGATATTTCTGAGAATTGAGGTATTCAACGGGAATACATTTGCAGGAGGTGCAATCACGCGAATGAAGAAATAAGGGTAAAACGAGTGGCATAGATTCCAGGTGAGATTTCAACAGGTTTTTAAAACAAATTATTTTCATTTTACTCTGGTTGATAAAGCGTTATTCGCAAACCAAGTCACAGCATCAAAAACACTATCTTGTAACAGTGATAGCGCTTTGGATAGACATGCTTTGCTAAGAGAATAGTGTCATGGGCATGCTGAAATACAAGGCATTTAGGAACAGCTAAAGTGAAATCGTTTATGAAAAGATTAAGAAGCAGAGGAGACAAAATGGAGCCCTGGGTGCGCCAGTTCTCAAGGGAAATCTATTAGTGAACGTTAGCTGGTTGTCTAGGCAAACGACCTAGGAGCGATCAGAGAGATTATTCTGAAGTAGATTAAAACGAACGTCTGAAACCAAGCAGGTATAATTTTCCAAGCGGCTTAGAGTGGCTTGCTGTGTCGAAAGCCTTCGAAGTGTCTAAAAAAAGGGTACATGCGAACATGCTTTGTAACAGCACTTCACGCAGTACATCGGGGAATTCTTCAAGTGTTCAATAAGATCAATAATGCAGTGTCCTAGTACAAAACCAAACTGACGAGTTGAAATAATTGAAAATTTATCAAGACAAGATGTCATACATTCGAAGAAGAGTATCTCAGTTATCTGTTATAAGATGGGTAGAATTGAAATAGGGTGATAACAGTCAACACTATTTTTCTTCCTCCTTTAAATAATGGCTTTACAATTGCCGTTTTCAGATGTGATGGAAGAATAGCAGTCTCCAAAAACCCATTTAGCATAAAGAGCAGTATCTGAGACAGTGTATGCACGACGGGTACGGAAATGCCGTCAATACCAGCTGGTTTCTCCCTTTTGAAACTGCAGTGACTATTCCAGCAAGCACATCAACATTTATAGGGGGAAGAAAGGCAGAAGCTGGCGTTGCTTTAACTTCAGAACGACGATTAGACAATGAAAACAGTCCTCCAGGAACATGCGCCAAGTGTTCGTTAGAAATACCTGCAATATTAGCAGGCTCGCAAGGAAATGCATCTTCTAGTTTAATATTTGCGCTATCTTTACCGCGAAGGCGGTTGATCAATGCCCACGTTCGAGCCGGGTTTCTGACAAATAGCTAAAATTGAAGATGAAAGTATTGACGTTTCGCAGATCTCATAAGGGCGACAGCTATTTCCGGCGGTTATGTAAGAAGTATGTAGTTCGGCATTACCAGGGGAGCGTTTGAACCGTTTCCACTGCAAGTCTCGACGGGCGATAATAATAATAATAATAATAATAATAATAATAATAATAATAATAATAATAATAATAATAATAATAATAATAATAATAATAATTTGTATACGAACAATCGTATGTATAGAAGCACACAAATGCCCCGCCACGGTGGTCTAGTGGTTATGGCTGCAGATCCGAAGGTCGCGGGATCGAATCCAGACCGCGGCGGCTGCATTTTGTTAGAGGCGAAATGTTGAAGCCCGTGTGCTGTGCGATGTCAGTGCACGTTAGAAAACCCCAGGTGGTCGAAATTTGCGGAGACCTCCACTACGGCGTCTCTCATAATCAGAGCTGGTTTTGGGATGTTGAACTCACAAATCAATCATCAATCAGAAGCATACAAATGAAATCGGAAGAGATCAGGTTCACAAAAGCCACCGAGAAGAGCACAACGAATGCGTACTCATCTCTCTGTTCGCGTGTTGTTCTTGTGTGCTATTATTATGGTTGCATGTTAGTGCCATCGTTGCGGATTGTTTCACCTTAACAGGCATTTGACAATCGGCAACTCAGTCTGAGTTTGGCTAGGAGTGCGAGTGACCTGTGAATTGGCTAATTTCTTTTTATATATTTCACTCTTCCGCAAAGATTTTGACGCTACAGTCAATGTTTTTCGTCATGCCATTCATCAAAATTAGACATAAGTATGGTCTCAACACCGAACATTGAAGGACTCCTAGTCAGCTGCCGTCGTGCAGTGGTAATGGTTCTCGGCTTCTGACCCGAAGGACGCGCGTTGGATCCCGACCGCAGTGCTCGCATTTTCGCTGTTGCCGAAAAATGTTAGAGGGCCGTGTACAGCTATGTTAGAGGTCGTGTACCTTTTACGAGGACGTTATTGGACTCCAGGCAGTCAAAATTTCCGGAGCCCTGCACCGCGATGTGCCTCATAATAATATTGCGGATTGGCACGTCAAAGCCCAGCAATTATTTAACGAATGCCTACTCACTAGGTGGGAGGGAATAAATACAGCAAATGAACATAGAACAAAAAAATAGAAAAACGGGCAGTAAATAAATTAGTGACGTCAAACAGAGACAAATGCAAAGTAGGAACGCGAAGCATTGTCCACAAACTCGAGCCCCAAGTCGCTCTCGTGCAGGAAATTTCGATGGGCAGGATGCACCTTGTCGCGTGAAGCTGCACACCGTCTCGAATAAGGCGATCGTCACGTGTTGCACGCTTCGACTAAGCAATTTTACGTGCTTTAATTAGATGTGTGCGCTGCCTAACGAAAATAGAACACTCTAAGATGTCCAGGTGGCTTTTCTCATCATATTTTCGGGACAACGGCCCACATTTTGTGGTTTAGGCCTAATGGTATCATCATCTTGGGTAGGGCTGAACACTGACTACGGATCACATACGAGCACATATAGGAGTATGGCCATATACATGCTCGTATGTTTTCTTTGTTACTGAAAATATTTTATACGATTGGTGGGATCGGTTCGCCCGGCAAGCTTGCAAATCGCGCAAAATATTGCTCGCCATAGCTTTCCCGGGTCACCTCAGGAACAACGGAAAGATAGTAGCGACGCGACACGGTACATGCGAATCAAACACGTTCGTGGTACGCGCTAATCTACGGTACGCGCGAACGTACTCCGACATTTCACTGCCAAGCACATCAAGGTACTCTCTCTTCGAATCAGAACCTTGAAGTCTTTGGCAGTAAAGTATATGAATAGGTATAGTGATGTACCGCCCTCCTCTCCTGCCCCCGCATTTCGGAGGCCACTGCTTTTGAAGGAAAGTGGGCAAGGCTAATGATAGGCATAAAAAAGAGACCTGCTGCAGGTTGAACATTAATACTTCTCTTGCAATAACACGACGACTCTGCAAGCGAATTCCGCCAAGCTTAACTGCCTTTGATAAACTACCGTGTAAAAAGTAATGCAAGTTCACAGTATGCCTGAATATGAACGGTATGGTCATTTTTGCAAACATGAAAAAGGTCAACAATAGGACAGAAGGAAATATGAACCGGCGCCAAAATCGCGGGAACAAGACATCACATGCTGAATACGAAGCGGGGGCTTTAATCATTGATCTGGGGGTAATCTAAAATCTTTCCTTAGTTGTAATATATGCGTTTATACTTGTCCAAAGGTAACGAGGATGGATTCCTAGCACAGGCAGCCTCAGAAATTATACAAAGTCTCTGCAAATATTGGTCATTTTACTTCACATAATACAAAACGGGGAGGTCATATCGGTCGCATCATTCCACGCTACGAGTATTAATCTTGGAATATGCTCACGAACAATTCGGGTTCGGGGAAAAAGAACGAACACTTCCTTGGGATCGAGGTTATGACCCATATGTCCGCTTCTCTGTCAAGACTTGGATTCCCCGTAATTAAAGCAGCAGAGTTAGAAGACCTCATTCTGTTTTCTGGTCCTCCTTTCTCTTCCTACTATATCACCGATTTCAATTATTTGATCTCTCTATTGGTTTCTCATTATGCTGCAGAGCATGATGCCCTGTGATCATTGCTCTCCCAGTGCATTATTCTTCATTACTGCAGCATTAGCAGAAGCGTAATATATCAGGCGCGTAAAGTCGTGGGCAATTTCATGCGGTATGGGAATGAGAAGGTATTCGCATATACGCGTGAAGGAATCTGCTACAAGAAAAGTAAATTACATTGACGTTTTGCTTTGTGAACACGTGCTACGCCCAAGCGCATGGGCGTTACTAGTTGTTGCGCATTGCGCCTCAAATGTGTCAAAACGGTTGGAGTTTGTGTTAGGGTGGTGTTTTCTTGGAGTTTAATTTTTCTTGTAAGTGTGGCGTACTCTTTAACGTGGAGCCTGCGAGTCAAATCATAAATACGGCGACCGTTTGCAAAATCTTGCGTCATCATTACTTCTGGTCCCCAAGAGTGTGCGTGTACTTCAATTCAAAGCCCAATGTGCGGAGCGTTCGTATGCGCGCTTCTATCTTCTCTTGCGCTACTGCCTTCAGCACGCTACTACACTGGCAAAACTACGGCTGGCGGGCGCACATGTTGCTCGTTCAAGAAGCAGAAGAAGCAAAGACTGTGCGTCGATTTGTCGGGTGCACAGCGTCTGGCAAAGCAATGCGTTTGTGCATACCTTCGCTCCACGAGAGAATGCGACCTCTCGTGGCGTCCAAGCACCTCCTAGAGTGAATAGCATAGGCATACATAGGGTTGTAGACCGAACGGGTGGGGCGGCGTCAAGCCGAGGCCACGCGTGCTGCGTCTTCCACTGTATCTGGTTCTACGCGAGCGCCTTCATACTGAGCTAAGTGCGAAAACAAATGAAAAAGAAAGCAAACATATTGAGGCGCGTTCGCTGGGCCTCGCAGTGCTTCGCGAGGCGTTTCCCGATGCCACGGACCACGACGACATGCGGGTGTGCCGGACACAGACCCGGACAAGCCAAGTGTCCATCACCTTTGCTGCTACGCTAGCCTTGAACCACAAGTGCAAGCTTTGCTAATTCTTTATAAAGTGTAAAGTGCCGTTAGGTAAGATAGTAAGTCAATGTAAGAATATGTGCAGTGCTTGTTATTTCAAAACATTATGCAACGCACTGTTCACACTGATAATTTTCCCTTCTTTTCCTGCCCCGTCACGGTTTCCTAGTGGCTATGGTACGCAGCAGCTGATCCGAAGGTCGCGAAACCGAATCCCACCCGCGGCGCTTGCATTTCTATGGAGGCAAAATGTTGGAGCCTGTATACTGTGCGATGTCAGGTCACGTTAGAGAACCCCAGATGGCCGAAATTTCCTGAGTCCTCCTTACAGCGTCTCTCATAATCATATGCTGGCTTTGGGGCGTAAAGCCAACAGAAATTATTATTATTCCCCTTCTTTTTCATCTTTTTCTTTTTGCGGTCATCGATTTTAGAAGTGATAGTCTATAGCTATGTCATCCAGTACTAACGGACGACACAGCTACCTTAATCCTTACAAACTCGCTCAGCTTTCCGTCCTTTTAAGTACTAACGGTTTACTGCAACATTCATCGTAGATTAGAAGACTAGAAGGAGTGTTGTCGTTACATAATGTCTCGCTATTGCATTCGTCAGATTGGGTTGAAGCATAACAAACGCTCTAACTTGTCATCTAGACTGTAACATGCAGGGCAAGGCATCTTTTTGAACTAGTCGTGATGGCGCCCGATGTGCTTGTCAGCTATATATACACACTTCCCTTCCTTCGTGTTCACTCAGCGCGTCCGCGTTGTCGTTGTTAGCTCACAAGAGAGAGAGAGAGAGAGAGGGGCGGTAGAAGTGAAGAAGGGACTCTGCTTTCTTCAGCTCCACTTGCGAGGGGGCACGGTTCTCTGAGGAAGGTGCGCTGTTTTCCAGTGCGATTTGAGCGCGCAAAAGAGACACGAACAAAAGGAAGAGACGTACACACAGCCCCATTTGCAAGGGAGCCCGTCTCAGCGTCGCGTGACTGAGGGAACTAGGAGTGAGAGGGAGAAGAGTGCATGCAGAAACCACGTTCCTGATGCACAAATTTCCTACGAGAACGCGTTTTTGTGCTTGTTGGTTCGTACTTGAAACGGAAAGCTCGGGGCGCTAATAAAGCGGTGACGAGAACTAGACAAACTGGACAGGCGCTCAAAAACAGGCGTTGAGCGTCTGCGCGGTGTGTCCTGCTCTCGCCTACTTCTGTTTAGTGCTCCAATTTTTCCGGCACTAGTTGCCTTCCTCAGCGAGCGCGCCCTTCCCTACTGGTTCTCGTGCCTCGCTTCCAAAGCCTCCGAGACGCTTCCTTATTTTTCTCTCTTCCTTGTGCTCTCGACCCGTCGCCCGCTGAGCACATTGCCTCCTCGCGTCGAAGGACGGGCCATCTACGCTTAAGCGTAAAATGAAACAGTCACGCCTCAAGTTCAAGTTTATTACCATTTCTGCGTTAATAAAAGCATGATTCGTCAAGTTTGTTACAATACATTCGGAGGTCCCATACACAAAAAACTAAGCGGAGCCACCAAATACTAATACACACTGTCATTACTGTAAGCAGGTTGTACCCGCCAGGAGCCTCGACCATCGCATAGCCTGCCATCGCCGCTGTGGCTAGGCTTTCGGTAGCTTCGGGAGAGCTTCCGTGGCCCATCCTCGGCATTCCGAGGAAAGTGAAGTTATGCCCTTTGAGCGCCGCATCGTGGGACATAATAGCAGTTTTCTTACGTGAAATTGAACACGTATTTCGAAAAGGCTTGATGGTCGGCCTTGTTTTTAGACACGCACACGAAAAAAAAAAAAACATGCAAAGCGCCAGCGAAGGACGAGAACATATAGTGTATACGAGCGCAACATGAGCGGTTGCATTACAGCCCTTCATCTTTTCACATATTAGGAATGATCAGCTGCTGCATCAGGCAGGCTGTGCGCATAACTGAAAAGGTCAAATCAAGGAGCTGGCGCTGAAATTATCCGCCTGCGCATTCCGCAAGTGCGGATGAAAACTCCCTCGAAAAACGTACACTTCGCGGCCAGTTGGACATTTTTCTTGATAACTTAATGAACCTTTTGTTCAATAGTCAATGCTATATATTACTTTTGACGATGGATAGCGCAGGAAAGTGCGAGTTAAATGAAAATAAACAGTGCTAAGTCGATAGCTCGCGTTTTAGAAGCCGTTCCACTATTTCCCTGTTTAGCCTAGCGTGGCTACACTGTTTAATTATGTTTACGTTGTTAATTTTCGCTTGTTCGAGCACTTACTCCTGGCGATTAAAGAAACAGTTGGTGGGAAATCTCCCCACAAAGCTGCCGTCACGGGTATATATGCAAACGCGAACGCGCCACCGCAGTCGCTGTATTTTAACAAGGAAGCTGTTTAAGGTATTCGTTAAACCGTCAGAAATCCGCAGACAACTCCGTCGACTCGCGCATCGCCATAGTTATACCATGCATAGCTAAGCATATCCAAATAAGCTAAGCATTTTTGGGGCTAATTAAGCCAAGCCTACTTAAACTAATAGTAATTATATGTAAAGTCTAATCTAGCCACACTCCTAATTAAGAGAATACTAATTATGCCAAGTAAGATTTCGCTGAAAAGCCTATTTAAACCAATACTAATGAAGATGAGCCTAATGAAGTTGAGGACTTATTGAGGCAAGCCCAATTGAGCTAAGAATAAATAGGGTGCCAAGAGAGACCTAGCAAGGCTAAGTATAAGACCTAGAAAAACCATATCAAACTTCTACTCGTGTAGCTTCTCTGTGTTGAAGCCATGCGTGACTTAGCTCAAGCTTCGCCGATCTTTTAGTTGAGAACTGTGAGACAATTAAGTCTGCCTCAGCCATGAGCGATAAAAAAAAGAAAGAGAAAGACAATTGTGCGTAGTCCCCGATGCCTATAAAAACTGCCAACGGAAAACGTGATCGATTCGCTATCGAGTGGTGGAAAGCAAACTTACTGTATTGAACGGCACTGATTCACTCAGGCGCACAGGCCACCACTTGCAAGTTACTCGTCCACGCAGCCGCACTACCATTTTTTCTGCATCTTTTTTTTTTTGTCGATCATCAGCTGACTGGAACAGCCTCCCTCGCCATATCGTCGAAACCACCTGCTCATCATCATTTTCTGATAAACTAAAAGTTGCTGTGATTTAATAAATGTATGTAGCCACTATTCGATATAAAAACTGTGTAAACCCCACCCCTTATGTAATACCTCCAGTGTGAGGTCTTTAAGGAAAATAAAGTGAAGTGAAGTGAAGTGAAGGTATATTAAAATGAATTCAAACTAATACAAGTTATTGTGATAGCCTAAAGAAGCTATGGTTGTTCAAATATCCACATGATTTAATGACTTGGACTTTTATTGCGCCAGAACAACACGTATGCGCACATCTTCACCAAAAGATTGCTCCAAAATACCGTACATACTTCCAAATTGTGCCACACTGAGAAATTGCTAGCATCTGTAATTCTTGCACACACAAAGCTTTTTTTTATTAACCTGGCACAATTGATAACGCGCGGCTATGTAAAACTTACTGGCGCTTTGCGGAAGCTCTGAAATTTCGTCCACGAGGAGTTCATGTAAGTATTGATTCTTCGATTCCACAACGCTACAGCTGTTACTTCTTCAAAGAGCCATTCCGAAACACTACACTTCTAAAAAATTGAAGAAAATAAAACTATTTGATGCGATGCAAGGCGACGAGGCGGCCGCTTAGCTGACGCGGTCACCAGGGCAAGCAGACGCGACTGCTCTCCGCTCTCCCGACGGTAAGGAGACCGCCGCCGCAACGGCGCTGGTGTCGTCGCGGGGAGTTAGAAGTGCAACGCGCACTGCATGGCAAAAAAGGAAACGTGTACATAATAAATGGTATTTAAAACCGAGCGAGAACACAACAGTATAAAGTTAACAGACAAATAAAATCAGAACATGATACCAATTCATAAAAGTTCACGATCATGTTGGTTTAACACACAGTGCAGGCTATTTATTCGATGTGTTTTCTGTTCACGTTTTTTAAATTTTAGCGGAGAGTTTATTTAGGTGGCGTTAGCCCTGTGCCCGTATGCATGAACACTACAGTGCTCAGTGTCAGTACTTTATACCTACACACTAAACAAAAATAACCAGGAACGGGAGTAAACAGCTTGTCCTCTAGCGCACTACCTTTTCTGGGTTTTTTTTTTTTTACTACGTAACAGTCAAGGTAAAAATCTACTCTCACGCTAACCGAGTTTTTGAACGTAGAAACGGCAGTAATTATTTACCCCCCTGGAGGCTTTCAGCGAGTATACGCGGAGTAATTTTTTACTGCCTGAACAATGTTTTCTCGGCTTTTTTTAGAGTTATTTTTAAAGCTCATTCGAGGTTTACTGTGGCTGGGTAAACACTAGGCTTACGAAAAATGCAGACATCACTCAATTTATTGAGCAGTAAACGAGGACTCACCCTTCGAACTTATAACATAGGAAGCACGTTTTCACTTGTTGAGAGCGCAACAAACACAGGCACAAGCGCGGGAGCAGAGATACTCGAAAGTGCGTTTTCACTTGGCCGCCGTCCACCAAGACCCGAGCTAGGACAGCCAGCATCCCCTTACAAAAATTTCTAGTAGCATTAAATTGAATGTCTACAGACAATTGTTACTAGAACATACCAACAACTAACAGACTGTCTAGCAACAGTCTACATACTTCTCTACCAACTTCCTGTGGGCACCCTGCCTGCAATTGGCCACCAACTTTCAACAGACACCTGTTTCTAGGGTGTCTGCTGACTTCATATTAACGTCCTATAATCCTTTTTCTTTTGACACCCTAGAAACATATCTAAAGACAATTGTTACTAGAACCTACCAACAACCTACAGGGTGTCTAGCAAAGATCTGTGTACTTCTTTACTGACTGCTTGTTGGCGTTCTGGAAACAATTGGCCACCAACAGTACATAGACGCGTGTTCATAGGCTGTCTGCTTACTTTCTACCAGTGCCCTATGAACATTTGTCTTTTGACGCCCTAGGAACATACTGCCAAAATGTTTGTAGACTTTCTGTGGATCATCTACAAACATTTGTCTCAGTATACCCTTTTAACAATTGGTTAATATATCTAGTGAGGCATGTTCATGGACACACTGTTCACATTCTCAGAATGTTCTATACTGACATATGTTACCCGTGACAGCTTCTGTCGATATGTGTGAACGAGTTGTACAACCAAGCGTAAGCGAAATACGATACGAAGAAGTAGCAAAATAAATAATTTATTATCCTTAATTGGTAAACAGCAGTAAGAACAATAGACAAGAGCATCAGGTAGTCAACATTAAAATAGGCAACGTAAAGCAGCCTCTACTTAGCACAAGGCGGCTAGATAAATAGATTATTAAAATAAGCAGATCTGATTTAGCCTCACAAACACATTCGCATAGAAGTATTATTTGTTCACGAGTATTTCAACTATAAGAAAGTTCATTAATTGATAAAAAGGAAATAAGAAAAGACAGTGTCATTTAACTTGAAAATTCATTCTAGTAGTAATTTACTACCAACCAAAGACACGTGGCATTGTATCATAAGCAATATGTGCTGTCAGATAGGCTTCGCACATATAAATCAGCATTCCGAGGTACACGCGTGCACACTGCTAAGCTGAAGGTATATCAACGAAGAGAATTATACGAATAATTATGCAGGAAAACTTACCACATAAGCCTCTTCGATCGACAACAAATAGAAATGTGTGAGCAAAAGAAAATATTCAAGCGCATCACACTAACAGAACATACAAGACTGGAAATAGTTCATGACTGGTCAGAAGATATAACAAAAGTCCAACGAGACGCAGAAGTAGGTACTACTTGGCCTTGTCTTTGCTGTATGCAGGTTGCAGCGATCTTGGCTTAAAACAGTGGAGGGCTTGTACCGGGTGTCCGTTTTCTTGCCTAAAGCACATCCTAACAGCTTCGCCCTTCGGCAACACCACATAGTTTTGGGCCACTCATATCCAGGCACTCACACATATCGAAGAATATATCCAGGAGCTCACACATGTCGAAAAACTCAACGGCTTGGGCTGGCATCCCTGACACACGGCATGTCCAAGCAAAACTGCCAGACCGGTGACACAGCACGTGCACGCTGTTCTCCCTCTCTCAACACCCCTTTCCTCGCTGTGCGCCAACAGCGGACGGAGAGCTTTGGCACAATGGATATTCGAGGAACCGCATCGGGGGAAGGGGGGGGGGTACTGCCGGGCTTGCTCCTCCTTGCAAACTAGTAGTACTGGTTCAGGAATTTTGTTCACGCAGCATGTGCCAGCGTGAACAAAACCGTGCCTTCCAAACCGTGCCTTTCGGCACGGTTTGGAAGGTCGTTTTGAACGACCTTGGTTTTACCATTGCTGAGTAAAACTGACATCCGCGAAGTCTTCGATGCGCGTTTATTTTTCTTTTGCTTCACATGCAGTATTACTGCTACTCCTGCTATCACTATAATTCCGCCTGGTCAAACTTTGAGAAGGCAGAATTATTTGACATCTTCGAAACAAGTGTGCTTGCCACGCTTGACGGCTACACGCATGTGTTCATACTTACGCGCACACACAAGGAAAGCAGCTAGCCGTGTATTTTATGAGCGTGCGAGCCACAAAGCAAATGCTCGGGAAAAAATGAGCCTGCACAAAGCTTTAAACATAATATCCACAAGGGCCTTTATGTGGCAGATTGTTATGAAAAGGGAATCTGCGGGAATTAGAGAAATATGAAAGCCGCGCAATTAACTCATTATGAGATTGTACCAGCTTATGTGCGATAGCAATTCACTGCTCCGTGCTGGTAGCAAGATGAGCTATTGTTGCTGTTTTACGTTGTTTTTCTTTTTTTTTGCCAGCGAGCAAAGCACATATTAAACGTTAACAGCTGCCACAAATCTGTCTGGTTAAGCAATATAATGTTAGTGCTGAAACGAGATGACACCAGCGTAGGCCCCTGCTTCGTTTCCTTTTTTTTTACCTGAAACACAAACCGAACGTTTCGGGGTCAGCTCGGACCCTTTTGGTGTGAGTGCTGGTCTTTGAATCTTTGTGCAAGGCGGCCGTATCAAAGAAGTGTGTCATCTGTTAGTTTGAACTGCAGAAAAAAGAGAGTATACGTGAAAGTGAAAGTCTGGAAAGACTTTAGAAGTGCTCACTAGAACAGTGCTTGCAGGCTGTCTCAATTATACTAATTATCTTGACAAATGGAAAATTGATTAACATCTCTCATGTTATTTTTAAGTGCAAAAGCAGCTTACACAACGCGTGGCGAACAAGTTAGCTCTGGTGCACTTGTAGGCGACATATACTTTGTGTTCAGGCAAGTGCAGCTGCAATCATCAACATGTCCTGCGGGAAATATCAAAGAATCCCTCAGTGTACAGGTTAAACGTTCTACGACTTCTCACTTTTAGATAAAGAAAGTTCTTTATGCGAAATTGCGAAGGAAGTAATTTGATGGTGTGCTTAAAATATTTATACAATAATAAGACTGAAGCAATTTGACGGTGCATTTAAAATAGTCTTTATATAGAAGCAAGAACGACGCCATTTGACGATGTATTTAAAACGTTATTTATACAGAATTAAGAGGGAAGTATTTATATGTGATGACTAAAAAATTCTTTATACAAAAGTAAGTAGGAAGCCTTTAGACAGTGTAGTTAGAATATTCTTTTTACAAAAGTAAGTAGGGAGCCTTTCGACAGTGTAGTTAGAATATTCTTTATACAGAAGTAAGAGAGAAGTCCTTAGACGTTCTAGCTAAATAATTCTTTATACAGAAGTAAGTAGTAGGTCTTTAGACGTTCTACGAACAAGTGTTACTACAGTGTAAATGTCTGTAGACTGTCAGTACAGTCAATAGAAAGTTCATAGGTGGTCTACTCAATGTCAACAGGCATTTTTGTAAGGGTCGCTCGAACTCAGCACAAAACCACGCCACACTGGTAACACTCGGGGTAGTTCGCCGTGTCGTTGTCGTACTGGTTGACGATGCGGTCAGTCAGGAACGTTTGCGACCGTAGATTCCGTGCTTTCCCAGGACTCGGCGGTGCTTTCGAAACGACCGTCACTAGGTATAGCTGCCGTAGATGTCACGGTATCACGTTGTGGTTGACGGACGCCGGCGTACGCGCCGATACGCGTACGCGCTGATCACACTCACGCCGTTCACACTCACGCCCCGAGACGTCGCGTCCCCTCTTCCGCGACCGACGCTTTTGACGAACAGTTGCTTGCAAACGCGCACCATGTGACTAGGCCTAAATAGTCATTCGAGGGCTATCACGGCCTCCACCCCTGCGCCACGGCAGTTTGGAGTTTTTTACCACGTGACGTGGTACGCCGTTTTTGATCACGTGGCTTTAAACTCTAGACTGGGGTTTTTTTATCACGTGACACAAAACCCCCTACGTAGTAAAATATGGCAATAACGTCCTTTTACTACCTTTCTAACAGGTGGTAGTAAAACTATGTCGTATGCTCATTTTACCTCAACGAGACGTAGAAATTTTGAAAACAAGGGAGTTTTTAAGGCTCATGAGCCGCAAAAACCCAAATATCGGGCAACTTTTGCTTACAGTGTACCAGCGGCTTGACTACAGGCCTGAAAACTGCGTGTTCTTTTTCTGCAGCAGTGGTGAACTGGCTGAGGGATAAAAGTTGTGGTTGTTTTGTGGGGTTTAACGTCCCAAAACCAGTTCTGATTATGAGAGACGCCCTAGTGGAGGGCTCCGGAAATTTCGACCACCTGGGGTTCTTTAACGTGCACTGACATCGCTCAGTACACGGGCCTCAACATTTCGCCTCCATCGAAATGCAGCCGCCGCGGCCGGGATTCGATCCCGCGACCCTCGGATCAGTAGCCGAGTACCTTAGCCGAAGCAAGTCGTTAACAGTTAACACGTTGTAGCGCTAAGGAAGGTCCGCGGTGCTACTATTTCGTCAACAGCTAAAAATGACGCGGAAAGCTCGAATTTGAATATGTTGTAGGGATGAAAGATGACACTGGACACTGATACGTGTTCCCCATGATGCCATGCCATAGCTGATATAAGAGGATGTATGACAGTGAAGCAAAATAAATAAGAGCCTTATGCGAAAAATATGAGCGAGCCTTAAGCAATGCGCGAATGCCGAATGTTAGGTAAGGATCGCGGTGAACGCCAAGAAACGACACACTGTCATTGATATTAACAAATGCGAATCAATTATGATCTCTGGTGTAGAAGTTGAAAGAAGTAAGTAGGAAGAAATTAAAGTGGACAAAAATACAAAGCTGCCTCCGGTGGGAACTGATCCCACGACCATCGGATAACGCTTCCGATGCTCTACCGCTGAACTAATACGCTCCGTGTGGACTTGCAGTCATTTCTAAACCTCCAACTTTGGCATCTAAATATTCAAGACAGGCTACTCTCTGTAGAGTTTGTTTAAACTACGTAGGAACCGCAGAAAAGCTTGAATTAGGGCCGAAATTTTCATAAATATTCGCGATGCCTGGCGCAGGCGATTAACGCAATGACACACTAGCCATATTTAAAGCTAGTAATCTATCATGAAGAAAAGTTCACCGAGGATCACCGAAAAAGGGCATAAGGGAAAAAAGGAAAAAAAGGATTTTGCTTCCCGCCCGCTGGTCCCCTCGCGTCGTTTCCTGTCCTCACGGGCGAAGTATAGACAGGGAAGGCTGGAAAATTGGTTTATAACAGATAAAGGTAGTAGGGCAAAAGTTCAACTGTCATCTGGATGGTCGTGTTTAAGTGCACTGCGAGGATCGAGGGTGGGAACCACTGCTTAAGGAATGTGCCGTCATGCACGCAAATGTGGATAACAGCTCGCGAGAATTCGTCCAAAGCAAGCTTGATAGCAGAAGAGGATGCAACATAACCCCTGCAGCACCGTGGCTGTTTAAATGAATGCAAGACACTGACACCCCGTGTCCCCAGGCGTTCTAGCTGGGAGGTCATCGTTACGATCAAGCTCGTGGCTTCCACGACAATCTGCTCCACCGGCTCAATCTGGGCTCCCCCGTCATGACGCTGTCAGCTTTTGGGCGGCCAGCTTAGAAAATGGGCCGCGGCGTTTGAGCGACGAGAAAGCTCGACCGTTAATTACACTTTACTGCCCTTCCCCAAGACCGTGCTTTCACGAATGCAGTGGCTCGTGCGCTGCTTCCGATCGGTTATGCGGCCGTCACTTTATATCCTCCATGAAAGATAGAAATATGGTCGCGAGGAACCTGTCCACATTGATTAGCGGATCTCACGCGTGTCGTCCCTGGGGTGCAACTTAAAATTCTAGAGCCGACTATGCCTTTCTTCGGCTGTGCCATTTTTGTATATGATACGAAGGCGCCGCCGTAAGCCATCCGCACCGAGCAGCTCAGTCGTGCCCTGGTAGACATTACCATACGTAACCGACCGCATTATCTCGGTGTTCAGGCTTCACGGGTCGAAGTGCCCTTTACCATGAGGGAAAACGGCGCTCTTTGACTACAGCTTTCTTAGCTCTGGTTAGGCTTCTCTGACGTCAAGTATATTTTATAGGGCCAGTCGGCTGGCCGCCTATAACATATAGCTGAACTTTGCAAGTTGTAATGAAGCTCCATCCAGGGGAAGTTTCAACGAACAAATTTGCAGATTAGCTTAATATTTGTATAGTCAGAATAAATTGCTTTAGCGGCAAAGTACAAAAATCTTAACGTTGGATGTAAGCTCCTGCAAGATGGCCACGTATAGCTGTTGTGCAAAGACGGTACCCACTATCGTCGAGCAGGGGCGTATCTGAAGCTTGCATACCACATCACAGCTCACTGCAAGCCATCGACTCTTCCGGAAATTTTGACCGCATGGGGTTCTACAACGTGCACTGACATCGTGCAGTATGCGGGCCTCTAGCATTTTCATCTCATCGAAATGCGGCCGCCGCGGTCGCGGTACCGCGCCGCTTCCTTCTGGATTCTGGTTGGCAGTCGAGTGCCATAGCCACTAGACGACTGCGGCGGGTCACTCAGTGGTTGCTCTTTTACACTGTGTGTTTAAGACATTGGGGTATGCTTCACGAAGTTTATTATGGCTGTTAAAGGTGCAGATTTCAAGCGTCTACTATAGTATCTTCGCATCAAAATTAAGTAGATGCTTATCGATCCCGCATATAATGTTTCCTTGCATGCTACTGAGTTTCATTCCGTCACGGCTGCGGTCACCGACGCTTTCTTGTTGGTAGGGACCAGACGGTCCTTTAGTTGTAGTTTTGTCCTTCTGTGCACTCTCTCTCATTGGCGCTGGCCACGTGGAAGCAAACCCAGGCCCTGACAAGGCGGATGTCGGTCGAACCATTTTAGGCTAATATTACGGACGCAAGGGACTACTTTAGAAAACAGAATGGCTTTACATTGTAGATAACTCGTATTACTACGCCATTAGTGTGAATGAAGTCTTACAGCCCACACCCAACTGTAAATGCTTGAAGTATATAGAACAGCTAGAACAAGCACGTCTGTGCACTTGACAAGCTGCTGAATTACAAGAATCGGCGGCGAACAATAACAAGTGACTGCGGGGATGGAACACGCAACTTTGAGCGGCGCCTCAAGTTTTCTGCACCTCATCCCGATGCGAGGCCTGCAGGATCGGCCCACACTTCTGTGTTTGCGGTTCACACACAACAGGCGGCTCGAAGAGCTGCGCTCTTAAGACAATGAACACTGTTTATCGCAGGTTGCGATTGAAATGCAGACATATAACAGGCACACAAACGCACATGCAATCTACCAAGCTTTAGTGTGGTATCGAACACGGGCTCTGGAGGTGCCAAGCAAGCACGCTACCACTAAGGCTGCTTCTCCCGCTCGGTATACAAAGTAAATAAACCTATTGCACTAGCATTTGTAACGAAGCTGCTTGCGTAACGTGAATTCCGCTTAAAATGTGTGATATGCCACACGTTCTGCTACCATTCGGTATGCTTTCCTGCAACTTTGCTCGGTCTCATAGTAATACTCCAATGAACGACACTTACGGTAGCACATCAACGCACCGTTTAGTGCATTTTTCTTCTACAAAACATATGTCTGGGCCTTGAACTAACGTGAATTCCAACGTTACATCGTGCCATGAAGTGCCATTCAGTCGCCAGGGTGCTGTCGACGTTCCTGGTTAGCTC